>JAEQBH010001039.1:0-1200000 GCA_016808115.1 Tetrastigma voinierianum | reverse complement strand
ACAAACGAGATAGCAATGTGTAACATTAATTTTGAATAACATTGTTCGACTTAGTTTGAAAAATTAATTAATTGTAACAACTCAATTTCACAAACTCTCTAGTGTTTAGATAATAAAACATGGCCAGTACCGCAGAGCAGCATGCATGGCACTTATTTCATAAAAGGAAATATAACACACTGCACTATAGGTAGATTCCACTCGGATACTTCATGGTAGCTTATCGAACTTTCAAGTTCCACCTTTTTTGAAGGTCCTCAACGGTTGTATAGAGCTTTAATTCCTTGAATGTCATCCTCGTGCAAACGCTTAGTCACTCCAAAGCTAATCAGGGTTCAAAAAATCAGTCGAGTCTGTGACTCGACGATTCATAACCGACTAAATTTAGCCGAGAGGTTAATCGTGGTCTCAAATGCGAGGCAGTCATCGGCTAAGGCTTCGTTGGACTAAGTAGAGGTTGCAAGATGACTTCGATCGACTGGGAGAAAATGGAAATATAGAGAATAATCTCAGTCTTACGAGCAATTTGTAGCCGAGCAAAAAATCACGAATTTTCAAAGATTCTTAAGACTCTAGCTTGACCTGATATTGAATGAGACGATACACCTGTACAGTGGAATTTAAAAAAGAAGCAATAAATCAAAAAATTGCGGTGACTAAAAAGAAATGAAGAACTAAAGAATAGGAAATTAAAAAAGTAAAACCTAACTTACCTGAGGGAGAACCGGAGAAGAAGAAGTGACAGACTTTGAACCTGGTCTGGTCTTTGTGAGGAATGAAGCCGAAGAAGGCAGAAGGCGAGGGAGAAGAGAGGCTGGAATGGTACCGCCCTTTTCAGTGAACTTCTTCTTTCCTAGTGCGTGGCTAGGCGATAAAAAGTAGAGAGATACAGTGGTCCCGATTGATTCAAGCGCGAAGCGACGGCGATGAAGATCGTGGAAGGGCCATGTCCGCTAGATTGACCTAACATCTTCTGGATGATTTCCTAATGAAAACCTATTAGCCTGGCGGTAAGAGCTGCCATTTACATACTGAAAGCAGTAAGGCTTTCAAGGGTACTTCATAGCGCCTTGCACTTATCTCGCTCCCAGCGCTGATGAATTCCATTCCTTATGCATCCTTTATTTGAACTACCTTTTGTAATCCATATATGGGAAAAGAAGCGAGATAGAGACGATCGGTGGTTGTCGACCCACTCTTCTTTGTTGAAGCAGAGAGCGGTGAAAAGAAGCAAATAAGCAGGTAGCATAAGCACTTGGTTTCACCAATCGGGCGAATCTCATCGAGAGTGAAAGTGGGATCCATGGCCGACTTTGAAGGTAGAAAACTAGGGTTAAATCGACTAACTTCATTCATTTCAAAAGAAAGACACTCGTGTGATTATGAGTGCCTTAAACACGGTTCCAAAGGGCTTTAAGCGCTGAGGTGATGAGGGCGACCCTTAGACCGTGACTTCCATGAGAAGTCATAGACCTGAAAAACCTAACACATGCCCACTAAAGGGATCGAGAAAGAAAACCACCACCTTTTTGAGCTGGAAGACCATGAAATGGAAGCACGATTGAGGCAAGATGAATAGGGTATTGCTTTGAGGAAGACCCGCATACCATTCCTTCAGAATGGAGGGCATAGGGTAGGAGTCATGCCATACCTTATTCAGATGAAGAAATCGAAATAAACCTTGAGACAACGCCACAATGGGAGGCGACTTGGTGGAGCTTGATTCTGGCTTTAAGCCCTTGTTGGAGGTAATATAGTTAAGTTAATTCCTTATTAGAGCCTTCTATAGAGGTTACGTTGATGTTAGAAACACCGGGGTTGGCACCTTTCCCTTTTCCCTAAGTAAAAGGAATATAATAAGCAGCGATGAAGCTAGGAACAAATTGACTTTTAAATTTAAAGGCATGTTAGGACCAGCCTTTAGGCGAATCACAAAGTGGATTGCCTGAGTTGAAGATGAAGCCCTCACATATCAAAGTCATGCCCTGCCTTTCAAACACAGGACTTCAATTAATTGCACTACTGCAGTTTGGATCTTGATAAGCAAAATTCTTTGAAGTGTAGCCAGTAGGCACGAAAGTGGCTAATAAACCAACTCTCATCTGAGCATACGCAACTGTTCTTTGCACCCGATTTGTCTTAACACAAAAATGATAGAAATTCCTATAAATTACCTGCATTTGGCATGTTTGGCACTTCACTTATGCACAACTAGGTGCTTCAATGCTCATGGTGGGCTCTGAAGAACTCCTATGCACAGTAATGCCTCTGTGCCTAAATGCTGTGCATAAAACTCCACATCAAGTCTTTGTAATTAAAAGTTTAGAACCCCTGACTTCTCGTATGACTATAGGTCTTTAAGTGCTCTTGGCTTAACAACGCTTTTAACAATGCCTAGCTTAGAAACACCCTGATCTCTTCAAAGAACTTGTCAAAAGTAGGGCAATGCTATCTCTGGGCTGATGACAACACAAACTGTTCTCTCGATACTTGCTGATATCAGTGTCAACACAAATGATGCTCCTTTCTTCATCTTTGATTGGTGAAGCGGCGTCATTTACCTTAAGGGTTGCAATGAACCCTATAAAATGAAAGCGAGTCATGGAAACTCCTAGCCTCACAGTAAAGTTCTCGACGAGTCGATCTATCGATTTGGTAAATTTTCTGCCACTCCTTCTCCTAATGCATTGATGATCAATCCTTCGACATCTTCGTCGTGGCGCAGTTTCTCTCTTCTTTAAGTATTGATTAGTGCTCAAAAAGTGCTATTTTGATCCCTGTTTATTGCAGGTTTTGAGCACTTTTTGTGTACTAATCAGCATAATTAACCCAATTTGCATATTAAGGTCCCTTCTATTATACTGATCGCATTTTGTGGTTAATTTTGTAGTTTTGCAAGCTATTTATGCCAAAATTGTTGAGTCAATCCAAGCACGAAGAATTCGAGTTGGAAGGAAAGAAAAGCAGAAAATGCATGGGGTTCTGAGCCTCAGAGGAAATTCGCGAGGTCGCTGAAATTCGCAACATGCTAAATTTTCATGGTTAAGCAATTGCTCATCCCGCAAAGAGACCGTTCATGTCTCCTTCACTCATTCAACACCCCGCTTTTTACATTTGACTCCTTGTCTTTTTGGTTTTTCCTACTCCTATCAGAATAGGCTTTATGTTATTTTGCACTGTAAAGGGGTTTGGCCATAAAGCCCCAAGATGCTAACTGCTGATATCTTCTCCATTAATAAAACCCCAAGAGTTTTCCTCTCGCTTCTTTGCTTTTCTTTACTTCTTTCTGTCGCAAAACACCTTAAGATGACAACTCAAGTGATATTATTGTGAAACCCCTCCTCCTTGAAAAGGAAGGCTTTTGGCAGGATCCGAAGGTACCAGGCCCATGCTCTTCATGCAGCATCCACCGCCTATCGTTTCTCCTCCCTTGCCTAGGTTTTGATCCTTTTGAGTAATCTTGAATTGTTATTACTTGGTAAGCTTCTTTTTGGGCCTATTGATGCTTAATGTTGATCCATGATGTTTGTTAGTTACATTTATATCCATTGTAAGGTGAGTCAAGGTGACTTGTGTTTTAATGAATGAGAGCTTTAACGTGCCTCGTGGATTTATTTTCTTAAAGAATTAACGAGGGTCATTTCTTATAGCTAAATGAAGATCTAGTCTGGGAGATGACTATAGGTCATCCTCCCCTAACGAGAATGGACCCCGGAAACCCCGCTGCCTAGAATCCAACCTAGTGACTCAACACTCAAGGAGTTCTATATTTTTACATTTTAACTTATTTTATTTTCATTTAAACCTCAAAACCTCACTGCTTTTACCAAAATCCTGAAAAACCAAACCAAATTCATCATTTCGCATTTCACTCCAGAACTGGTCAGCAAGAAACCATCCTCAGTTCACCCTAGAACCTGCTATATTTAGTGAGTCTTTTGCTAATGCTAGTAGGAGGAATTTAGGATATAAATTCCTTGTTGATTCTTAACACCTACCGTGGCACGAATCGGCGATACAAATACTCAGTAGTTATGAGCATCTTGGTTGACGTTGTAGACAAGTATTTCACCAAAATACACAACTACAAACTTGCCAATGTATGGTCTGAGCACTTGATTCATCACCCTCATAAATGTGCTCTGGTGTTGATAGCCGATGGCATGAACCAAACTATCTCAGATAGTCTTTATCCCCTCGCCTCAAGGTCGCTTTTCTACTCAGCACCCGCTTAATCTCTGAGATTTGATGATAGCCTCCGACTTAATCTCAAGCGGAGAACGACTCTAGCACCGTGTCGATCAAGCATGTCATCCAATCTCGTATCGATAAATCAATAGGTTAGCATTCCCGTCGTATGAGAGACAATACTTAAGAGTTAGAGCGGGCGACATCTTACACAATGGTCTACCAATAGCCACATGGAAGGAGTTGGGTCGCTTTCTTGTTCACCTATACGAGATTGCTTTCTGTGCACGTATGGATCGACAAAGATACGTCGTAAGTAAGAATAGCTAGTGACCAGTCAATCACGATAAGAGGATGTTCTCTAGGGAAGGGCATTACTCGATTCGATGTTCTAAACAGATGGCTTTCTCCAGAGCAAGAGGCTTCATGGGCTAAATGATATTCCCGAATCGAGTTCTCGCTTCACCCGTGTATAAAGTAAGTAAAGTGCTAGCAAAGCCGTCAATCCAGTAAGAAGGGGACTAAGACTCATTCCATCTATTCGACATCGACATAGGCTAAAAAGGAACCTAATACCTAAGATGTCAAAGAAATAGATGCTTCTTGCTTTCAGGAAAGTGAGGCACTATAGGTATTGGATGCCACTTTTTCTAATGAACCAGTTTTGTTAAGAGTCTAGTTCTTTAGAGCCAGGAGTTGTTCCCAATGAAAAGGATTTTCTAGAGTCAGATTCAATAGATAAAGTGTTAAACTCCAATACAAAGACACAATGCCACATCTAAAAGAATATTTGTCCTAGATTCATCCCTATATGGAATAGCTGCAAAAGGGCCTAAAAGCTCCTCAGTGACCAAACCAAGAAGAAGGGAATGACAATCGTCTGGTAATCGAAGAAAATAATGGAAAGAGAGAGCCAAAGTCAGAATCTCAGAGACTAGAAGCATACTAACACATTTCATCATTCCTGTGTTATCCTAGCCTAAAGAATCCCATCATAGGTGAAAGCGCAATTACAACTGTCCAATCTCGTGTTGTAAAGGGTTCGCAGTACTTGCTTTATGCCTTTCTTTCTGACTTTCTTGAGCGAGGAAGGGAATCGCTACTTCTGATGCAAGCAAGGAAACGCTAGCCTATACCTATACCAATGTTACTCTTATTGATATTGATGAATGCGGGCTAAGGACGTTGATACCTGAGCCCTATTCAAGTCTTGTTTTCATGCCCAATAGTCGAGATGCCAAAGACGAAGGAAGATTGACACCGTCGATTCCTATATGCTTTTCATACTGAGGTCAAGGTTGTAGGCTCCCCTGTGTATAACTAGTTCTTTTTCCTCATGGGGAAGGAATGGAGCCCTTTTTGGGACATGTAAGATAGCCTAACAGATCCTTTTTTGTTTGTCCATCTTCGGTGATTCGGGAAGACGATTTCCGACATTCACTATTAAAAGAAGTGGCTTCCTTCTATCCATGCTTGTTGAAAGTTCCTTATCACCCATATGCCCATTTTGAAAGAATAAGGGCTTTGCCTTTAATGCCTTTCAAAAGTTGCCCTTGATCGAATATGCCTTTTTTCTCTCAATTAGTTCCTTTGTTTGAGAAATGCCTTAGCCAAGATTCGCCTTTTACAACTGAAAATGGTTCACTGGCCAAATTTCTATAGCTAGCCTTACTAAAGGTAGAAAAACCCCTTTTCCCTCCTTAGTCGGATAGTACAACGACCGTGCAAGAGTGCACCTTCCCTCTTTCATGCCTTTGATAGTTCTCATTTGTTTGATGAGATTGTCCAAGCCTTGTTCCCTCTTATAGCTACCATCGAGAAGAACAATACCGGATTGATGAAGAAGGGCAGGTGAATTAATAGAATTTGAAGAGGGTATAATAGGCATTGCTCCGAATTTGGAATCAAATAATGTCAGTGTTGTATTAATCGACAATGGTTTGATGATACTACAAGGAAGTTTTGTAAAGCAACAGGATGAATTGCTTAGATACCCGTGAGGCGAGGCTTATTTGGGTCATTTTATAAATGCCTTGGCTAAACCTATTGATGGTAGAGGTAAAATTTCAGCTCAATATCGTTAATAAATCTCCTAATTCCAGTGCATTTTGAGATGTTCCAGATATGATCCTCTTCAAACGGGGCTTATTGCATTACCCTGATGATCCCTATACCTATAGGACGGGTCGTATGAGAATTCAATATTGTGACGCATGCACTCCAGAAACAATAGTAGCAATATAGGATTTCAATCACCAGCAAAATGTAATATGCTAATGGTCAAAAAGCATCTTTTATGGCTCAGGTGGTGACTACTTTCCAGGAAAGGGGAGGGGCGTTCATCTATAGCCTTTTGAGTAACTTCCAAACGAGCAAGCAACCGTCGTTTGTTTTGCCAATTTAGAAGAGAATCCCCAAAATGGATTCCATTCCTTAAGCACAGATGTAATATGATTGATAGCTTGGGCAACCTACCTTGGACAAACACATACCGGGAGGTTCAAAAGTTCTCGCGAATGCAAACCAGCTTCAAAATGAAAGGGGCGATTGCTAGGAGAAAGGGAGAGACCTGATAGGAGAATTCATTCTTTCAACAATTCCTCCACTCTAGCTAAAGCAACACCAATTGTAGGGTGTCCGATTTCTAGGTTGTTGGCCTTCTTCTTCTCCTCCTTGCTAGGGTACCGTGGGGGTCAAATATTACTCATCTTAATAGAGATAGTGAGGTAGAATCCAGGTTAGCTAGAGAGGGCGATATTCATCTTTTATAGCTTGTTTATAGGAGGCTTCGTTTTCAAATTTGATAGAATCAAGAAGTAGAATATCGCTCTCTTCTTAAAGTACAAACACTTCCAAGGTTCATGTCGAAAGGGTTAAACTGCCTCCACAAATGTTTACAGATCATGGTACCACTCTTACGTTGATCCCTCATCTTGTACTTCAGAACAAACTATAGCACCACATATGATAGGTGTTGTTCTCAGGACTCATGTGAATATCATTAACAGGCGAATTTCGTTTCATATAATCGTGAGTCCCTTGAATATAGAGAAAAGTTTTACTTATAAAAACAGACGTGAGTGTCCCTAAAACTACGAGCTTGTTCTAATAGTACAAGCTCACTATAAATCCAGTTGATAGTATATGGATAGAGAGTCCTGATTAGTGCCCAAAAAGTGCTATTTTGAACCCTATTTATTATAGGTTTTGAGTGCTTTTTGTGTACTAATCATTCTAATTAACCCGACGGCGATTAAGGTCCCTACTATTCTCATCAACATCGTGATTTTTGTGGCTAATTTTTGTAGCTTTTGCAAGCTTACTTTGTTTTAAAATAATAGTCAATCCAAGCACAAAGAATTCGAGTCAAACTCATCATTGCAGATCAGAGACTAGAACGAAAGAAGAGCAGAAAATGCAACAAAATGAAGCACATCAAATTTTGGTCACAACCTGCAAAATTGCTCCTGCCCGCCACTATTCATCCTGCCTCTGTTCACATTTCAAAAAACTCCGTCACCGCATTCCACGCTTTGTTGTTTTTATACAATTTCTTGTTTTTCCCATTTTATCCTCAGAATAGCTTTTTTGGTTTTGTTTTTTTTTGGTAATTTCCTATACACTGAGCACCTATAGTAAGCCTCCCCAAGCCTGCATTAAACTTTGGAATCAATCAATTCGGCACAATTTTTGAGTAAGCTCACATTCCCATCCTTTCTTCTCCATTTTCCCTTTCATTTTCACGCCAAACACCCCGAGGGATGAAAACTCAAGTGGATGAGTCACAAACCCTCATCCTTGAAGAGGAGGGATACTAGGCTTTGGATTTGAGGTAAACTGACGGTCCTCTGTTTTTAACGTAGGTATTTATTTTCATTTATGTTCCTATCCTTCACTCTAGGTTTAAATCTCCTAGATACATCTTGATTTACCAGTATTTGGCAATCTTAAAGGTTCATCGATGCGCCATGTTGATTCAAGATATTCATTAGTTGCCTTCTATTTGTTACTGTAAGATGGTTCTCAGAGGTAGGTTTTCACTGTCTCAAGACCATGAATGTTCGTTAAATGCCACCTTTCAAAAGGAAAAATTATTAGGTTCAGTTTTATAATAAACAAAGATCCTGGGCTCGAAATGACTATAGTCATCCCTCCCAACGCGATAAAGCATCTGAGACCTCTCGGAGCACCTAGACCTTAAACCCAAAGTGGGCCCAATGCTTCAAGGAGTTCTTTTTATATTTTATTTCACCTTTATTTTCAGTTTGCAAACCATCAACTCTCTTGTTTTTACCAAAACCTCGAAAAATCCAAATCAAATTCACTGTATTCTCGAGCTCATCGTAAATCATTTGGTATGAAGAAAACTCATCCTGTTCGATCCTAGAGTCGCTATACCGCAAAAGAGTTACGTGCTACTGCTAAAGAGAGTAACGCAGCTATAAATTTTGTTAATTCATAACACCTACTGTGGCACGAATCAAGTCCCTAGCCCGAGATACTAGTTCTCTATAGTGTCTTTGACAACTATCTACGAAAGACTATGATAACAAGCCTTTCAGTGCCATCGAAAGAGCCTAACGCCTATATCCTACTAATCTCAATCTGCATGTCTGAAAGGGATCCACTTCCCACTTCCCTTTCCCGCTGAAAAAAGAGCGCAGCCTAACCCCCTTTTCGGGACGTGCAATGCCATCTGGGGAGCCTTCCATCGAACATACTCCCCTTTGGATGTAGGAATAGCCACATGTACTAAATGCCAAATCTCATATGAATCATCATTTTTCAGGAATATTCGGTGTAAGTTCCTTGGCTCTTTGGGCCTAGTCTTACTTATGGCCTCAAAAGTTTGCAGTTCATTCAAGAGCCGGTCACGCTGTACTCATAGCTCGTTCTCATAACATAGTTGGTAAGCGAACCGCAAGAAAGCCTGTGAGGGACTCATGATAGGAAACCAACTTGAGTATGCTCATCAATGGTGGCCCCATGTGTATCTCCACCTCGTGCATCAAAACACCATGTTCCCCTACCGAAACTCCTTCTTTCATCTTAGCGCTCATGTAGCTACTTATAGCTTCACATGACTTTACATCAGTCGATTGTTACCCAAATACGGGCCTGGAGAGATTCCCAAATCTCATATGCAGTCTCCATGTCCTCATGCTTCTTCCTAAAAACATCATTCATGCTAGCAAGCATGTAACATCGGGCTTTGTTGTTGGAATGAATCCAACTATCATATCTTTCTCGTATAGTATGAGAAGCATTAGCAGGGGGCTCTGGAGGACATTCCTCAGTGAGAACAAACTTTTTGTTATCACAAATTAGAACAAACTTCCATTTAACGATGTTATCACCCACCCGCTTTTCACAAAGAGTAAAGCGATAATGGGGTTGTTTGATGACATGATTGTCGAAATTAAATAACTCAAACAATTCTATAAAATGAAAATAAATATCACAAGCTGAAAAGTAAATGTGATGCATTAATGCAACAAGTAAAACACATAAACTTATAGTAATCCACGATAATGATTCAACAATTAATATAATGGAAATCCAGCCAGTACCAATTTCAAATCAACTTTGAGACTATCTCAAATTAATAAGCAAAAATCAAAATATCTCATATTTTCACTTATTAACTACTGGCTGTACTCAATAAGGTATGATGAACATTTTTAACCATAATTTTCGTGAGTGTGTGACCCATTATTTCATATTTAATGACTTAACTCAAAATTGCCGCCGTAGGGTAGGACAATCCTAAATACATCACTCAATCCTATCTCTAAGGAAGCCAACTATTAATATAGATGTGTAAACCCTCTGCAGGGAGACGAAATTCAAGGCCAAGCAGTCTCTATCTATATCTCACTGGTTGTGACTGACATCAGAGATCAGGGTATATTGTCATATAACCTTCTCTCTCTACCTACTATTTTGAAATAAGTGCTTTCTATTTTATAAAACATCATATGTCTTATAATCCTAGCCAATTATTATATCCTATATAATTAATTACTAAGATGTGAATCCCTAATCAAATTATTATGAGTCTAATCCTATCAGTACTAAGCTATTTAGATAATTTAATCTATAGTAAATTAAGGAGCCTTAACTAATAAAACCTAGTATATAAAATGAAGGCCTAAGCTCAATGTGCCTATTAATCAATAAAATCTTTCAAGATAATACGCAAAACACTAAATTAAATTAATGTGAATTTTACCAAGCTTAGCTAATTAAACTAAGCACATTATTTAATTAATTGTTCCATCAAAGATGAACAAGATAAGCACATAGGACAATCATAATTATCATGTTTTAGGAAAAATGATATGTATGCAAAAGTTACTAAATGTGGCATTCATGTATGGTATGTTAAATGCATGACATGTTATCAATCATATCAATAAGAACCAAGAATAAAATAAATAATAAAAGAAATCAAATACGTGTCTGTATTTCTAAAATTACAACCCTTGTAAATAAAATAAATAAATTACAAAGTTAGGCTTCTGTAGTTACATAACTCCCTTATCTTCTTCAACTCTTTGTGCAAGCCCGATCCACAACCTCTTGATTCAATAACCCAAAACCTATTTTGGGTAAAATTCAATAACTCTTTATTGACAAGGCCCAAGCACAATTTTTCTCCATGAGACCTGTGTACACTTTAGCTTTTGGTCATAGTCACCAATCGTGGTCCAACAAGCCATAGGGCCCAGAAAATAAAGTAATGAAAAGAATAAGAAACGAAGTTGTTTCCCGTCATCCCGTATCCCTGAACATCTTTCCGTATTTTAGGCATAACTTTATCTCTAGTGTCCATATAAGACGATTTTTGAAGGTATAGAAAGCCTCGAGATGGTGTGGCTACAATCCATCCGTTGATCACTTTCGTATCTTGATCTAATCTTCAGGTGCGCATTTTTACAAAATAAATTACAAAAAAAAAAAAAAACTTACGCTTTCTATTACGGCTTACACAAGATCTAAAAATCAAATAAAATCTTAACCCAAAACACTATAGAATTAACGACTTCTTTAAAAATTTCATACATTCAAACATTCATCAATATATAACAATTATACATCCACAAGATTATCAATAACAGTAAAATGCTCACATACACATTAATATGTGCTACACATTATTGTAATCGCCCGATACCAAATGGTTGTTTTTAAAGTTCAAAACAAAGTTCATAGCTGAAGAATTTAGTCCAAGAATTTTAAAAACTAATAAAAACTCTTTTTACGATCCTATGGTACATGCATACTAATCAACAAACAATAAAGAAGAATTACCTCAATCAAATTAAGAAGATTTTTCTGGCAAGTAGGGTTAACAACTCAAGTTCCCTTTTTATTTTTATTTTTTATGTTTTCCACAATCTTCCAAGTCGTTCTTCTTCACTACAGGGTACGTGTGGGCATACAGATTAACAAAGGTTTTGTTTTTAGAACTCTTGATATTCTTAACACATGAGATCAAGAGTGTTAGATGGAGGCAAAAAAAGTGAAACTCTTTCTCTTTTTTTTTTCTAATTTTTTATCACCTCATGACGCCTAGGGTTTGCCTCTATTTATAATATGTCTTGAATTGATCTCAACCATTAGATCATGATTATATTAAATATTGAATTAAAATTTCATTCAAATTAAGTGACAAAAATAAATAAGATTAATTTCTCAACAACCATTTCATCCATATAGTAATTACTATTATTAATTCAATAATTAATTAATGTTATTAATTTCTCAAATTAATCGTTTCATCCATATAGTAATTACTATTAATTAATTAATTCAATAATTAATTAATTAACATTTAATTATCCAATAATTACTACATAGTTGCTATGAAACAATTTTTACTTACTATGCCCCAAGGGATTTCTTGTTAATTTGATCATGTACAGTTATTTTACAAGAGGCGGCCCTTATCTTTAGAGATGGACTCAGAATTCCAAGTTCCAATAAATTTGATAATTAATTAAACTCTTTTTATCAATTAATCTAATTTATTAGTTCCAAAGATATTCCACTTAAAAATCAACCGACCCCTCGTAATTACAGAATAATTTACATAGTGATACTCAAGCAGTCCATTGATATGATCATTACATGCAATTCAATCCTCCAAATTGGTCCATCATTGGGAAGCAGTGAAATTACCGTTTTACTCCTCTAGTTGATATCTTGGTCCTTAGGTTCATTATTAATTAATTAGTGAACAGTTAATTTATAAACCTGTTATAAATTAGAGCGCTCAAACTGTTCAGTTCCATAATTAACACTTAAGGGAACCAATTATCCTATTCCCTCAAGAAGTGGCTTGATTCCATATCTATAGGACATGTTCTTTAGCCACCTATTTCACCGCCTCCAAGACAGGCATTGGGGCTCCGTTTTGTGACGCACTGCAACCTATGAATCAAAAAGGCCCTATTGAAATAGACAGAGTCTGTGGCTAATGCGATTAAGTTCAATCTACATATGATCATCTAGCGACACCCGCTAAACTCTTAATTGTAAATCTGTGATATTATTTAAGCGCTTAATCCATGTCTAGTCCCGCCTGGCGTAATCGATTACATAAAGCACCTCCATTTTAATGTCACTACATCAGTAATCCAGATCAAGATTACTGCATTCTTAATGTTCAGTGGACCGTACTAGTAGTATTATAGATCAAAGATCCTTACTTTGATTTACTATGGACAGTTTAGTTTATTATCTATAATCTTGATCATTCATATAACTGTTATAGTTCAATATTATAGTTACATTAATAAAATTGGGATTTTCCTCGACATTTACTAAATTATACAAATACGATAAAGAATCAAATATAGAAAATTGTTTTCAGGAAGGTAACAAATTACATGTTTAGTGGCACCATGCCCAACACACAAGTACGGTCTTAATTTGTCGAATGCAGTTAGACATAGCCAAGAGTTCTTTCTACCGTGGCATAGTTTAATCAGGTTCATTCAAAGTCCGACTAGCATAATAGATGGCTCTAAGACTCGCTTTCTTTTTGACCCACCCGCTCCCACCGCAAGTCACTGCGATCACATATCACTTCAAAGGGCGATGCCTAATCCGTGTGACTAATATCGTGCTGGAAATCAATTTCCTTCGAGTCATAAAGCTTGATTGCATCGCCACGATTAGCGCTTAAAAGTGCTCTTTCGAGGCCTATTCATCGAGGCCTTAGGCACCTTTTAGGTACTAATCATTCCAATAACCCAATTGGCATATTTGGCTGTCCCTATTGTGTTACTAACAAAGATTTTGTAGGTGTTTTGGTAGTTTGCAGCTCAAACACTTCTCCATCTTCTGACCGATTGAGGACAGCTGAACACCATGAATCCAAGCCGAAGTTCCAAAGTCATATTATAAACTTAGAAGAATGTATGTGTGAGAATCAAGAAGAACAAGAGCAGAAGATGAATGGAAGAAGAACAGAGCAGGAAAATTCGCACCAAGGTGCCAAAATCAAAGATTATGCTTAAAATCGGGCATTGGTGCCACCTGGCACTACAATTTTGGCACTGGTGCCAATTTTGGCATTGGTGCCAATTTTGGCACATTGCCAACTTCATGTGTGCGAAATCCCCTCTCTCCTCCCTTATTGACTTTTTGATTTTCTTTTCTCCTTTTTTTTCCATTTTTACCCTCTTTGTCTAATGCTTGAGTAAGTATGTCGATATTTTACCCTAAGAATATAAGCCTCCCAATGTTTGGGAGAATTGTAACTCTCTTTTTTTTTGGGAACTTTTGAACTTTGGCTTAGGCGGAAAATACATAAAGACCGTAAGTTCTCCGCTTTTCTTTTCTTCATTTTCTTAATTTTCTTTTCATTTTCTAAGAAACCAAACATACCTGCGATGGAAAACCAGGCATGCTTCGGCTAAAGCCCTATTTCCTTGAAGAGGAGGGTTGTCATGAGGCCTGGAGGTGTTTTCATGCCCTCTCATTTATCACACCCGCATTTATGAGCATTTAAGCCCCCGCATCTCACCCTAGGTTGAAAGTCCTCCTAGATCCAAATTTCGCCTAATGTATTCTCGGGGTGCTTCTCAGGGTTGGCAAAGTGGGATGCTTAATCTATCCCCAATCACAGGAAACAAACCTGAGGGCATGAATACACCTTAAAAATCCAATCTAGTGACTCAAGACTTCAAGGAGTCTTTTCTAAATTTTCCTTAATTTATATGCGCATAACCATCCAACCCAATCGCTTTTTGAACAAAACCCAAAATCCAAAGAGAAATACCCATTTCAACTCAACCGCACTTCTCATTTCACGAAGAAAACCCATCCTGAGTTCGACCCACACCGCTATACCGTTGTTAGCCTCTGCACGAGCAGACACTCCAGGATACAAATTTTGTTGATTCCACCCTATCACGCGAATCAAATGGCGTCATGTCGTGATGCAGCCCAAAGTAGGATGAGCAGCTTTTTGAACTTCAGATTCACATCACATGTCAGAATTCCTCATTTCTTTTTTTTTTTATTACTATTTTTCCCCACTGCGCTTCACTCATAGGAATTCAATTTTTATCCTGCACATACTGCTTTTCCCTGTTTTTATTTTAGCTAACCTTAACCCTTTTGGTAGTCTTGTTTTGCATTGGTTTCCTGTTGTTGTGTAGTGTACAGAGCGGGGCTATGCGTTGGGAAAGAAATACTCGCAAAGTAGACAGATAAATGCCTGACCTAATTGAAAGTGGTCATGAAATTAGCTCTTCACAAAGGATCGATGGAGCTTCCACTGAGGAGAGCAAAGACAACCCAACAAGGGGTCCACAGGTCCTTAATAAAGTATCGATCCACGAGGGATCACATACACTCCACCCAGTAAGTGAGTGCACCCTCATGCATAATTCCCCCCGCCGAGGAAGTGGCAAAGTGAAGCCTTACTGGGTGCCTCCTACTCCCAACATTCCACGGTACGGAGAATGAAAACCCCACAATCACATAAGGGAGTTTGAGGAAGCACAAAGACCACTTTCAAAGAAGGCAGCGGACATGGAGCTCCCCGGGTTGAAAGCCTTCCCACCTAATTCCTCAAAGACAAAACAAAAATATGGTTTAATTCATCGAGGCCAAGAACCATCAGAATCGGGGCGTAACTCGCAGTGCACCTCAAGAAATTCTCAAAGGCAATATAAGACCAATAATTTGAAGAGACAAATCTACACCTTTGCAAATTCTTCAAGACAATGGAAAATTTTACCAACAGCCGAGAGATACATGGAAACTCTTAGCAGGCTTCACATCACAGATTTGATACGTGGATGCTGGTGAATCATTTTTATGATGGAATGTCCCCTGCCATGAAGCAACTGTTAGAGACCATGTGTGGAGGGGACTTCCTAAGCAAAAATTTGGATGAGGCCATGGATTTCCTCAACTATGTAGCTGAGACATCCAAGGTTGGGATCTACAAATCCCGTGGAGGCATGTAATGAGACCTCAAAGAAACCAAAGGGGCATCTATTCACTTGCGTATGATGTGAAATGAAGGCTGGTTATCCATCTCGCCAGAGGGTGCAAGAACCGAAGGAAAGGCTACATGAGGTCTAAAGACCAAGTCCCACGCACTAAACCATGCTTCCACTACAATCCACCAGTCACCCAGAGAGAACTGGCTCCAATTGCTCCTCAGCCAGGGATTTGATGGCTAAACATGTAAATGCGCGGCCAAAATAGGCCACCCGCTGATGCCCAATATGGCAACACATATAATACCAACTGGAGAAACCACCCAAACCTCTCCTGGAAGCCTCAACCTCCAACATATGTTCCCCCAGGAGCACAACAGCAGCAACCACCCACCTCTTCTCCCCGGCTGAAAGCAAGCCATCCCGACTGAGTGTGGAAATTCAGGATGAGCAAAAGGCATCAATGCTCGCTGAACAAAAATTGAAAATGTATGGTCTGAAATTCAAGATGAGAATAGATGGGATGGAAAAGCAACCTTAACTGAAGAATTGACAGCCTTTGCAAAAATTCATAACAAGAATGGAAAAAATCGCTAAAGAAGAGGCGTGGAGGTTCCCTCTCAAACACGCCAAATCCAAGGGAGCCCATGAACTTGTTTATTCCAAGAATCCTCCCCTAAAATGGATGAAGTCAAGTCAGCTATTACCTTAAGAAGTGAAAAGAGGTTGATCGAATGCCCAAGCCTTGTTGAGGAAACTTAAAAGGGGAAGAAATGGAGCCATAACATTTTCAAGGAGGACTCAATGAAGCACCGCATGCCACCTCCATTTCCCAAGCACTAAGAAGCAAGAAGAATAGCATCCCAAAGAGTGTGCATCCTAGAAGTCCTAAGGCAGCGAAGGTCACATACCCCCTTTTGGACATCATCAAACAAGTCCCCGCTCTATGCAAAGTTTTGAAAGATCTCTCGTATTAACCAAAAAGCGGGTCGGCACGGGACAAAAAGCATTCTTAATCGAACAAGCAATTTCCATCATCCAATGCAAGACAATGGTGAACATATGATCCAGTGGACCCCAACTATCTTAGTTAACATTGAGGAACCTACTGACAGTTAATCGCTAGACTCAAAGCAGAATAACCTACCGCCATACTCATAGGCAAATCAGTTCGGGAGAGCTTCGAAACCAACTAACACTCCTATCCTACCGATTGTTCAAAGGAAAATACCAAAAGGATAGTGGAGGATGTGTTGCAAAAGTAGATAGTTCTGCTATCCTAAGTGGATTTCGTGGTTCTCAACACATAACCTGCGGCGTGGGGCACTAATCAAGGCGCCCATTATATTTGGAAGGCTATTTCGCCATATCAAATGCCATGGATTGTCGTTTAATGGGCTCGCGTACTGGCATTGCAACATGACACCGAGCTCAACATTTTCCCACTGAAAGCAGCTAAAAAACTAGCCGAGGATTTAGGAGCAAATCTGATATCATCGAGCGGTACACCGAGCAGGAAGGCATGATATTAACAAACAAACAGAAGAATCGATGGAGAACAATGAAGCGCTTAATGAAGAATCCACCATTCCTCCCGCAATACCAACCCATCACAATTCGTAGACCGATTGCCCAAAACAAGGGAGCCTGAGCATGAAGGCACTCCTTGCAACACACACCACGCATGCGTGGAAGAGCCCTCCGACCTCCTCGAGGATCCAATGGCTACACACAACCGGGAGGTTCCCGCAAGAACCCTCGGAGACCACTCCAAATTTTTGTTGAAATTTTTACTTTATATTATTTTAAGTCTTAATTTGGGTTTTTAGTGGTGCCACTATTTTCTTTTCAAATATTTTCGCATTTACAAGCTTATCTTATCACCCTTTTTGGTTTTGAAATGTTGCAGAGTCATAGCAGGTGGAGAATCTCATTTTCCTTCGCATTGCACAAAGGTGTGTGCACCGCTCAACCATGCCATTCCTCCCGGGTTCAAACCGCTCGCTTCATCTTCTATCGGAGGTACCACTACGCTTTGAAAAAAGCTAATAATTTTGTGAAATATACTGACATAGAAATATACCATATAGCTACATTTTTCTGCACTTTTGTAACCATTTTTGCCCCCATATTTTTGTGGTTTTGTCTCTTCCAAAAGTTGAAAAATTGGAGCATTGCATGTTATCGTGTTTTGTTAGCCTAGTTCCATACTTATCTAATTGTCGTCGCCTGAAGTCCCCCGATCTTCGCCTTCTCTTCCACCGAGAGCCAGCCACACACAAGGCACATCGGGGCCATTAATAGGCTAAAAGTCGCTTGACCCCTTTACTTAGCAAACTAGCCTTGGGTTTAGGTGACCACCAGAATAGGTCATGCCTCCCCATAAAGAAGAATTAATGAGGTCTCAAAAGAAAAATAAAAGAAAAAGAAAAAGAAAAAGAAAAAGAAAAAGAAAAGAGTTTGTTAAAGCCGCGACGCTCGGCCCTGAAACCCAAGCACGGTCCGAGGGGTATATGGCGAAAGCCTTTAAAGCCTGGTGCCCTGAACCAACTGGTCGGGAGCCACCGATTTAGTGCTCGCTGGCATGGCTGGATGGGTGGAGTTTAGCCAGTTGTGTGCTGGAAACCCAAAATCATTCGTAGTCCGGGGTGAAGCCCTCCGTAGGAGCTGTGGTCGAGAGATCCTTTGGCTTGATGCCCTAAACCTTAGTCGGGTCAGGGAGCCACTGTGAATCCTCATTATATGGACTCTGGTGAGGTTGAATTCTCAGCATTGCATCCTACATTACTTTAGAAAAGGTATGAAATAAGAGTGGAATCGATTCTATTTTGGTTGGTCACCCTTCTAAGGCATTGATGCAAACCGATCCCCTATACACTTAGCACTCGGTGGAAGCTTCAGGTTGATTCCCTTGGGGTGAACACGCCCAAAGAATTGATCCTTATGGCACAGGCCTCTCAAACTCCATTTTAACGAGGGCTCCAACCTTGACACTAAGCTAGAGCATACCTATACCCACACTTTTTGTACACATCTCGCATGTTCTCCTTTTTTCTTGGTTTCAAGGTGTTCACTACACAAGGGACTAGTAATGTAGGCTCTGGGGTGCATTTAGTGCTTAAAAAGTGCCTGAAGGCCTATTCATCGTAGGTTTTAGGCACTTTTAGGTACTAATCATTCCAAATAACCCAATTGGTATATTGATGTCCCTATTGTGTTAGCCAATAGCATTTTGTAGGTGTTTTGGTAGTTTTCATGTGCCAAACACTTCTCCATCTCGGACCGAACCCAGGACAGAGTTTCTCGAAATAATGATGAATCTGGGCCGAAGTTCCAAAGCCATGATGGTAAATCTCAGAAGAATGAGCGTAAGAGGAACTCAAGAAGAACATGAGCGTAAGAGTAAATCGAAGAAGAATGGTAGAAAAACGCACCGTCAAGCCAAAATCCGCACTATGCGAAAATCGCATTGGTGCTAATTTTTGCATTAGTGCCAATTCGCATCAGCCACTTAGCACCGTGCCAATTTTGGCATTGTTAATTTGGCACATTGCTAACTTCATGTGTGCTAAATCCCTCTCTCCTCCCTTTGTTGACTTTTTGATTTTCTTTTTTCTTTTTTTTTTTCCATTTTACCCCTTGTTCTGAATGCTGGCATAGAATGGTATTTGTACCTTGAAAACTCATATAAGCTCCAATGTTTGGGAGAATTGTAACTTTTTTGGGAACTTTTGAACTTTTGGCTTAGTTGAAATACAGAGCTTTGTAAGTTCTCCCGCTTTTCTTTTTCTTCTTCATTTTCTTTAATTTTCTTTCATTTTCTCTAAGAACTAAACATACCAACAGATGATGTAAGGTTTGGCTAGCCCCATTTCCTCAAGATGAGAATGCTGTGGAGGCTGGCAGCTTTCATGCCCCTCTCATTTATCACACTGCATTTATGAGCATTTAAGCTCCTTGCATCTCACCCTAGGTTGAAACCTCTAGATCCAAATCTCGCCAATGTGTATTTCAAGTGCTTCTTCTGCGGGTTACAAAGGGATGCTTAATTCGCATCCACCGTCATCCACTTAGTCAGTCTCCCATTAGTTGCCGAGGTCGCCTTTCGAGGCCATATACACACCATAGTGGACTCGAACGCTCACCGACGCCATATCTCATGAGGGAGTAATTTAGGGTTTAGGGTTTTAGTGTCAAATCAAGGTCCTGGGCTTGGGAAACGACTACAGTCATTATCCCCAACGCGAGGAAACAAAACCCGAGGGCATGAATACACCTTAAAAATCCAACTAAAGGACCCAAGAC
Source organism: Tetrastigma voinierianum (assembly GCA_016808115.1). Lineage (NCBI taxonomy): Eukaryota > Viridiplantae > Streptophyta > Magnoliopsida > Vitales > Vitaceae > Tetrastigma > Tetrastigma voinierianum. The sequence goes on along the minus strand of JAEQBH010001039.1, from coordinate 1,180,042 downwards.
TTCAAGGAGTCTTCTTTTCTAAATTTTCCTTTAATTTATATGCAGTTTACAACCATCCAACCCACTGTTTTTGAACAAAACCCAAAATCCAAAGAGAAATACCATTTTCAACTCAACCGCACTTCTCATTTCACGAAGAAAACCCATCCCCGTGTTCGACCCATACCGACACTAGAGCTCCTTACAGCGTGAGGGACACCTAGGATACAAATTTTGTTGATTCCGGCACCCCTACCGCGCGCACATCACTCATCAAAAGTGAACACTACTCCTTGCATAAGAAGGTTAGATAGTGGCTTAGCTATTTTAGAGAAGTCTTTTATGAACCGCCCATGTAATCTCGCATGTCAAGAAACCCTAGATTCCCTTCATAGAAGCAGGTGGTGGCAACTTCAACCACCTTACTCGCTTATATCCACTTCAATTCCCCTTGTTGAAATCTTGTGACCAAGAATGATACCTTCTCGTACCATGAAGTGACACTTCTCCCAGTTGAGCACTAGGTTGGTTTCTTCACATCTCATTAGCACAACTCTCAAGTTTTCAAGGTAATCATCAAATGATACTCCCACAACATAAAAATCATCCATAGAATATTGCCACTATAATAACCTACGAAATGTTCCTCGGGCACAGAGCAGCCCAAAGGCATCCTCATAATGAAAAATGTTCCATATGGACATGTGAAGGTTGTCTTATTCGTCCTCTAAAAGGATGGCTATCTTATTGTAGCCCCGAGTATCCATCTAGGAAACAATAATAATCATGTCCAAATTAATCTTATCCAAAGATCCGTCTAAGAAATGAAGGGGGAAGTGGTCTTTACGGGTGGCCTTATTTAGCCTTCTAGTCACGCAAGATCCTCATCCATTTCACTGTTTCGTTGAAGCAAAATGTCATTTTCGCCTATAACAAATTATGCCACCCTTCTTCGAACTACTGCGACCGGCTTACCCATGGGCTTATCAGGCATGTAGATACCCCAACATCCAACCACTCGTAACTTCTTTCTCTTACGACTTCCTCTATCGTAGGATTCATTTCCTTCTCTATGCTTCCACCGACACTAGAACCGCCTTTCTAACAAGATACGATGCATGCACATAGCAGGTCGAATTCCTTTCAAGTCGGCTAGTGACCATCCGATCGCAGCTTTGTGATCCCTTAAAACCCTAAACAACTTTTCCTCTTAGGCTTCAGTTAGTGATGCTGAGATGATGACTGGTAACGTAGAAGAGTTCCCCAAATAAGCATACCGAAAATGCTCGGGTAACTATTTCTGTTCAAGCTGCGGTGCCTTCTTGATATATGGTATTGACTTATTCACACTTTCTCCAAGAGGCTCATAATATTTCCTGTGGTTCTCTTCAAAGGAATTCATCCATTGAACATACGCTTTTGCTTCATCATCTAGTTCTAAAGGATCAACCTGTAGGAGGCTAGTCTCCAAGGAATCATTGGAATCCTCATGGTCAGAAACTATAGCCTCAATGTTCTCAATACGATAACAAGAGTCACTCTCTGCTGGGTGTCTTATCGTCGTAACACACCGAATCTAACTTCCTCATCCCGTACTTTCAACCTTAGCCTCCTTGCACATCAATTAAAGCCTTCCAAAGTACAAAATACCACCTGTGATGATATTAGGTATCTCCTTATCTTTCTATGTCCAAGACAATGAAGTTTGTGGTGGAAGATGAACTCTTGTCAACCTTCACTAGTGCATCTTCAACAATTCTCCCTGATGCTTCTGGATTGGATCCATGAAGAGCAAGTATCATTGTTGGCTTAGCTTCCCGAGCCCTAATCTTCCAAGATTGAGAGGCATTGTTACCAGCCATTATCACATACCGCTTCCTCTCAAAGACTACATTACCTATGGCATGGAATGCAAACTCTGATCCTTTAATTTACTTTGGTAACTTCTTCACAGATTATGGCATCGTGATTCTCCGTTAGGCAATAGTCTCATATTCTCCAACCTCTCGCTTCTTCGATAAAATGTTCTTTATAAACTTAACATAGGGTCAGGGCATTTGCTCCAGCCGCAAGACACCGGCGGATGTTGATATGCGCTACTTAAACACCCCCATAAATTTGTAACCGGCGACGTTTACCTCAATCTCTCATAAAAGGGATGAGTAGGGCCTGATCCCTGTGGAGACCGGGGTTTGTCCACTTTCTCTACCTTACCGTCCCAGCGTAACTCGCTTAGTCGGGGCAGCTCCCCATCTTTCGCTCTCGTACCAACCTTTGCTTCAACCCGTCCGACCGTTTTTGGGGCTCTTACTATCACTGGTGGGGGTCCTAGTGCGACTACTTCCCTTCCACTTCTCAGAGTAATCGCTTTGCAGTGTTCCCTTCCCTCTACCTTGGGATTTACCTCTGAAGTGCTTGGTAATGAACCTTAAGGTCTTTCAAATAACATAGTGGCCATCTCGTCCATCTCATTTAGTTTCTAAGTCAATCTTTGTTCATAATTGGGCTTGATTGGTTTTATGTCATTAGCTAGTTTTGAATGGCCTTGCCTATATTCATAAAAGCAAAGATGAGACGCCATCATATGAGTTAAGGCTTCCTGCATACCTTCTTCTCCTTTCGTCACATTATCGCTCTGAATTGGTCGCCCGAAGTTTTAAGTATTCTTCCAAGGAAAGTTCGATTATTTCTCCAACTCGACCAAAATTGTTTCTCTCACATATGGATTCTCCGTTGTTACTTCATTGTACCGGGCATGAACCAGTTGTCATCTTTCTATGACTGCATTCCATTGTCTCAAAGGATCTATCATGGGAATTTCACATAAAGACTCCGAACTAGTCCGATGGCATGGGCTAAGGCTTGCTGATTTTATAACTGCTTAGTGAGCAATGAAACCTGTGCTGCTAAATTAAAGAACACATGTAAGACCCGAGAAATTTCAATTTCTGAAATAAGGGTAAAATCGTAATTTTAATTACAAAATTATAATTACGGTTAAAAATCAGACCACTTTCTGTATCTCTACGATCGAAACGGATTGTACCGCTGGGAACTGCCTCAAGGAATCTAGTTAGTACGTAAAATTTCGTAATTTTCTCGAGATACCAAGCTCCAGACGCTTTTTCGAGGCATCACGTTTCGTGTCAGAACGGTTTCGATGCGACGAAAGCCACATATAACATGTACTCATGTACCATGAGTGATATGAGTAGATAAATGAAGAAAATGGACGGCCGAGATAGTGCCGAATATCAATTCTGGTGAATGAGGGATATAAAGGTCATTTTAGAGATTTGTTTTAAGTGACTAAAGGACGAAATAGTCAATAGTAATCATCCTCTTCATTTAGCAAAGAAGAAAAACGTGAGGAGCTTATCATGATGCAAGAGCAGCCGAATTGTTTTTAGAGAGAGAAGCTTAAGCTTCTCTCTGCATTTGCAAGCAACCCGACCGCTGGATTTCGACTTTGAGCAAGAGGAAACGCTCTACGCTGAGCAGCCACGCGTGAACCCCGGTTTGCGAAGCCGACAACTCCAAGAGGTAGGATTTTCTCCTACTAGTTTTATTCCCATTTTTAGTGTTTTTCGAATGTTCGAAGCCGATTGAGAACACAGGTTGTTGATCATCCCAAAACACGGGACCGAATTAATACAAAATTTTTGGAAACTAAAATGGAGTGCTCGTAGCCGTGCCCATGGCCGTGTGGGTAAGGAGTACGGTGGGTAGTGGTTTGAATCATGTATTGGTTAGTTCCGAGACCGGTAGTGGCCGTGAAATGCAGGTTCAAAACATGAACCTAGGATTAATTGAGTGTCGGGAACAGTAAACCCTAGGGTTTTACTGTTCCTAGGAATAGTGACCCAAGAAATGTATTTTCGGGAAAATCCGTGTTTGGTTAAGTAATTCGAATCGACCATTGTGTTTGGACATTAGCCCAAGTGAGTTGACACTGGCGTTGAAATGATAATTTACAACATCTTGTGTGTGATTTAATTTTATTTATGTAAAGATATTCATGTTTATATATTTGCATGTGGTTTAGACTGTATTTGAACCTGCATATACGCATTCCATATGCACGGAACATCCTAGGACCATAGAGTTAGTGCATGAGACAAGTCTAGAGAAATGGTTCTGGAGGGTTGTCTATCAATGTAAAATGATCTGAGGGTAGTCCTAATTCAAATAATATATCAACCGTCTGAGCGCCCGGGGCTTGATATATATATTCATCTGAGGGTAGTCCACAAACAATTTATATATCAATCAAGTCTGAGCGGTCAAGACTGATATATATATACTGTGAGGTTAACCAATAATAAAATATTAATTCTCATATATATTAAAGTAGTGTGAGAGAGCTCAGTGAGGACTGATCTGAAGTTGGAGTCATGTAGATGATTGTAGGGATCATGCATTTACTTGAATGTTTGTTTAAATTGGAACATTGCACTACACTTAGGTGGTGAGTAGCTCAATTAGTATGCATTCTCCTATTTGAGCTTTAGCTCACCCCGTCGTGGGACCCCTTTTATTTACAGTACCTGAGTTGCGAGGGGACTATCATCCTTGGGAGTCGTAGTTTGAAGAAAGCCGTGGCTTTGATGGTTTTCCATATGTATTAAAATTCTCATTTGATATGTTGTATAAGAGCCATTTACTAACTCTTAGAACTATGGGACATGGTAGATATATTGATGATATTGTTCACGGCCCAAGGGCCGTTTATCCATGTTGTTATCTTGGGAATTATATTGGACTGCTTGTGACAGGTTATATGTAGGTTTGTAATTGGGTAGAGCTCCCCGTACAAAGGAGACTCTGCCCGATTTTCTAAAGTGACGTAGGGTAACCCGACCTCCACTTATATTCCGTGGGTTGACGGGTAGTCAACGGACCCCCGGGTTCAGGGGGCGGCCACAAATTGCACGAGCCAGGGGATGTCAATACCTGGGGTGGAGCTCGGTTTGTATCCATCACCACAAGGTGGTATGGTGTGGAGTATAGATTTATGGGAACCTATGGATAGAAAATTGGGGCTTTAAACATAGTCGTATGGAGAGCATCACCATCAGGTGTGGTCGATGTTCGCTTAGGTATGATTGCCTAGGAAATCACTGTTAACACTAGGACAATTACATGCACGTGTTTCTGTGTTTTCAGGTGATCGGATTTCGTGAAGTGTGCTTGCATGCTTCGTCAGGCAGCACATGAACCGTAAGTGTTATGTGGATTGGAATTTTATGAGGATATGCTTGGTTGATAGCATAGATGATGTGCTTATGATTAGCACATAAATGTGTAGAAAATAGTTGAGCTGCATAAAAGGTACAAAATCGAAAAGAAACAAATTTTTTATAAAATTGTTGCTATGAGACGAAAATGATTTCCTAAGATTTTACAAAAAAAAAAAAAAAAATGATGATTTTTAGAGATTTTAGTGATTTTTCCATTGCTGGAAATAATTGGAAAAAAAAAAAAAATTTATTATAATGAAAAACAAAAATGGTGCGAACCTGACGGCTACTCGCCCCATTCAGCTTAAGGTCGGGCCCGCGTGCCGGGCGCCTCGGGCTGGGGCGCAGGCGCGCAGCAAGAAGTACGGGTTAAAGCCGGGCAGTATAGGCGCATAGCGCCGGCGCGCGCGACGGTGCACGCGAAGGGGGCGGCGCGGGCGCTACGCGAATGCGAGCGGCAAGGCAGGCGCCAAGCGCGCAGTGCCAGAGGCGCGCGCACTTGGCGGTAGCGCTGGGCGTGGCGGCGCTGATGGGTACGCAAGGCGCAGAGCGGTAGCGGGCACGGGCTGGGCGAGCGGCTGTTGCTGTCACGGGCGCGACGGGCGGCGCTACGGGTACGGCCGGCAAAGAAGACGCAAGCAGCCCTCAGGCACAGCACCAGCCACCGGGCCGTCAGTTTTGTGCACTTTGACTCGGTTTTTTGGTCCTGCCTCGACTCAGAGTTTCCCGGAAATACCAAATGAACACTGTTCATGGTGAAATAAAATTTTTTGAAAAAAAAAAAATATTTTTAAAAAAATTAAATAAAAATCAAATAAAATCAAATAAAATTTTGATAAAATTTTCGAAAAATATAATTTTCAAAAAATAAAATTTTTGAAAATAAAATTTCGTTGAAAACATTATTTTAAACACGAAATTGATTGCGTATACACTGAGATTGCGCAGTAGTTGCGTACGAAATTATATGCATGGTGTAATGCGTATAGGATCAAAGGCTGAATACTAAGGTTATGGATTAGGACCTTAGGGAATTGGATAATGAAATGAACAAGAGCCAAAAATTTTATTGAAATAAACGAATTAAGTGGTTGGAATTTAGCACCACTTAGGAAATAAACGGGTCAGTTCATGGTTGTCAAGTCTATTAGTAATCAACATCTGCATTACTAGTTAGACTGAAATGAAGGCTGTACCGATCTTCAAGGCTATGTTAATTGTGTAAATGGCTAATAGAGGGCGAGGACGTAGAGAACGCCCACTTGCAATCACCGCACAACCAAAGATTGACAAGACACTAATGAAAATAGGTGAAGATAAAATAATGTCTATAAGACAGTTGGTATAGCAGTTAGATAAGAAGATCCTAGTAACCTTCAGAGGTTTAGGGCGTATCATCCTCCGACATGCACAGGGGGGGAAAGGATTCGATGGTGGTAGACCATTGGTTCATGCAGAACGAGAAAGTGTTAGAGGCTATGAAGATTACCTCTGACGCGACCAGGATTAGACTAGCTGCGTTCTAGCTAGAGAATGAGGCCTATATTTGGTGGAAATGGGCGAGGACCTCTAGAGACCTTAGAGGAGCCATTGTATTTTAGTTCTCCCCTAGGGATTAGGGCGAGAATAAGAATGATAGGTCGAGGTTGCGAGTTAGAGATCTCGGGGACTCTACTCACAGTGGACCTGAGGATTTTGGACATGTCAGAGTTCAATGTCATCCTCGATGTAATGGCCGACGCTCAATGTCAGAAGTTCACGTCGTGGGCAAGCACGATATTTTGCCCAGACAAGATAATGCGAGTCCAAGTGTTAGGACATTTAGCTGGTCAAGCAGCGAGCATTACCTAGAGGACGAGGCGAGACCGACTGTAGATCTACCTCGAGTAGTTTGCAATGTGTGGCTTTCCGCATGAGCTACTGACTACCCCGCATAGGGATGTAGACTTCTGTATTGAGTTACACCGGGTATATTATTCACCATCTCTATGACTCCGTGATAGAGGGCACCTGGGCCGAGTCATGGAACTCGCAGTCTAGCTACAGGAGCTTACCGGGACAAGTGGTTTCATTGGACCGAACACTTCAAACGGGGTGCTTCTAGCTCTAGTTACTAAGAAGAAGGGCAAGACCTTTCACCAGGCGCTGACTATAGGCGCAATCAGTGGTTATGATCCGTAATCGGCACCTACTACCTAGGGATTGATGATCCGACCAACAGAGGAGCAGCTACCCCAAGATGCACTTCGCTACTGTTACCATCAACAGGTTGGGGATACGATATTCCTAAGACAAATACAGAATGCTGCTATGGGCACTTGAGTTACAAAGGATGCCTCTTTTTGATTGACGAATGCGCTTAGCGGCATTCATGGATCTCGTGCATAGGGGCAGTTCCAACCCTATCTAGACTACTTTGTCGTAGCCTTCGTGGGATGAAATCTCGATCTACCCCGGCAAATGTGAGTGGAGCATGAGTATCACTCGAGGATTGTTTACACCGCTAAGAGACCATCAACTCCGTACTAAGTTCGCAAGTGTGAGTTTCTGGGCTTTCATCGAGGTGAGATTTTAGGGACACGTGGTGTCAGCATCAGGAGTGTTAGTCGACCTAGAGAAGGTCGAGGCAGAGATGATTTTGGAGAGACCGAATGTCAATCTTCGAGATACGTAGTTCTTGGGATTGGCTGGGTAGTACGAGAGACACGGGTGACGGACGGAAGTTGTCCATCTCGGATGTGATCGTAGGATTTCACCTACGGGACATGGACTCCATGGTCAGCTACCCGACCATAGAGAGATCGAGGATACTGGGAACACTCCTGGATACGAAAGTGTTAGTAGCAAGAAGGAGGATCGCCTTCTCCTAGTTCGGGAAGAGGCGTAAAACTTCTCGGCTTCACACTCAGTTTCGTGGACTGGGGCCGATTGAGCATGAGTGACTGGATTTCCCTGGAGATTGTGGATCCCAAGACTGGGGACAATACAATCCCGCTTAGCTGTGAGAACAGAGAGTATATGCTGCATTCTCCACACCCTAAGTAGTGGTTGGGAGGAACTAGTTTCAGCTTCGGTGTTATACAGCACTAACACAGAGAACGAGGGGCCAGATTGTGGGTCGAAGTCAGGGACAGATTAGGGTTACGCAAACAGGTTAGTAGACCTTAGGTGGTAGACGATTGTCATGATGTCGTTTGACACGGATGAAAGCAATGTACCATCGTGTTGTCGCACTGAGGACCCAGCCGGTTGTCATAAATTCGAAAGACATTGGATTCGGGCTAGAGGTTAAGGCCTTTAGAGTAGCCAGAATAGATGTTCTTCCCTAGGATGTGGGTGAGTCGACCGATAGGCTCCGGGATAATGAGTGAGAGATCTCTCGGGACTCGTCATGGCGACCCCGGAGCCGGCAGTCACACGATCACATTATCAAGGCCAGGTGCACGATAACATCGCTGGCCGAGTCCGTCAGGTGCACGACGGCCATTCACCACTCTTGGTGAGTATGGGTTGAGTTTGTTTTTAGGACTACGTCCAATGAAAACTCATAGTTGAATCAGGAAATCTAAGAGGCTCGAAGTGTAAGCCGAAGAGTTATGTATTCGAGATGAAAACACACGGTCAGGTTATCACGCAGACTTAGAGTCGAAAGTGATGAGCCTGGAGTGACTGATATAAAACATCATGGCCAAAGTTATCACGTTGCACTTAGAGTCGAGTGATAGGAGCTCCGGAGCGACTCGACATGAAACACGCGGCCGTTGTCACACAGACTTAGAGTCGAGGATAGGAGCCTGAGTGACTCGATATGAAAAACACGCGACAGGTTGTCAATGCAGACTTAGAGTCGGTGTGATAGGAGCTCCAGGTGACTGAGGTTTGGATACCCCTTTGGAAATTGTATTGGAGGTTGCTGGAACCGACAAGGGCTCCTAGATATGGATGTCATTCATGACATGGACTAGGGTCAGACGCTCCATGGGATTGTCAATGATTGTGAATTCGAGAGGTTAGCGCTATACCAAGCGTGGTTGTGTAAATACGTGTGTATGGATTACATACTAAGTTAGAGGGCATTATGAACATTACATGTCCCGGATCATAAGGGTAGAGGATAAATTGCCCTTAGTGGGATTCGCCCACAAAAATAGTTATCAGGCGAGTATACGAATGGCACCATATGAGACATTGTGTGGGAGGCCATGTAGATCACCGATATGTTGGACCAGGTGGATGGACTCCATCACCGGGTCCCGACCGATTAGAGACACCTCGAAGGTGAGCTTGGTACGACAACGCTCACGGCCGAGAGCCGACGTAAGAGCTTGGCGCTAATGTGTGATGTCACCCCAGAGTTCGAGGTTGCGATCACGCTTCTCAAGCGTGATTCCTAAGAAAGGAGGGTCGTTCTAGTTTCGGGAAGCTATCGCTGAGATTCATCGATCCTCTCAGATACTCAAGAGGATGGGGCACCGCGGCGCACCGTTAGCCGCTACCGCCGAAGACGCCAGTGTCCCCAGGTGTTTCACGTCTCCATGCTCGATATATAGAGCACCCGTGATCCAAATTTTCATGTGGTGGATCGGGGACAACATCGAGGTTGACACTATGGACCTTTCGTGAGGGACCAGGGTGCATTGTTTGTAGCCGTGATCAAGTTTTGCGACGCAAGACCGTGGGGCTAGTGACAAGCATATGGCTGATAATCGTGGAGTGGAGGAGCCAACGTGGGAGCGAGACATGATGCGCTACCTATCCCTTCTTGTTTAGGATGAATAAGACGTGGTTTAGTCATTTAAGATTTAAATTACTAGTTTACAGCATGATAGAGGTATGTTCCATATGCATGTGTTTGATAAAGATCGCTTCACTCGACTTAAATTCCTTTTAAGGAGGGGAGAATAAGACCCGAGAAATTTCAATTTCTCGAAATAAGTAAGAAATCGCACTTTAATTACAAAATTATAATTACTGCTAAAAATCCCGTAATTAATTTCAGGATCTCGATGACCGAAACGGATTGTACCGTTGAATCGCCTCGAAATCTAGTTAGCACGTAAAAATTTCGTAATTTTTGGAGACAAACAAAGCTCTAAGACGCTTCGAGGCATCGCTTTCGTGCCAGAATCTAAGCTGATGCGACGAAAGCCACATATAACATACTCATGTACCATGAGTGATATGAGTAGATAAATGAAGAAAATGGACGGCCACATAGTGCCGAATATCAAATTCCGTGAATGAGGGATATGGAAGCATTGGTTTGTAGATTTGTTTTAAGTGACTAAAGGACTAAAGAAGTTAATAGTCATTTCATCCTCTTCTATTTAGCAAAGAAGAAAACGTGAGGGAGCTTCATTGCTGATGCAGTAGCAGCTGACTAGTTTTTAGAGAGAGAAGCTTAAGCTTCTCTCGCATTCGCAAGCAATCTGACCGCTTGGATTTCGACGGAGCAAGAGGGGAAAACGTTCTACGCGGAGCAGGCTACGCGTGGACCCCGGGTTTGCGAGTTTTTGACAACTCCAAGAGGTAGGATTTTCTCCCTACTTGGGTTTTATTCCCATTTTTAGTGTTTTTCGAATGTTTGAGTCGATTGAGAACATTAGGGGCTGTTGGATCGGTCCCAAAACATGGGACCGAATTAATACAAAATTTTTGAAACCAAATGGAGCAGCCCGTAGCTGCTCCATGGCCGTGTGGGTATGAGCATGGTGGGTAGTGGTTTGAATCATGTATTGGTTAGTTCCGAGACCGGTAGTGGCCGTGAAATGCAGGTTCAAAACATGAACCTAGGATTAATTTGAAAGGCTCGAACAAGAAACCCTGGGGTTTTACTGCTCCTAGGAATAGTGACTCCAAGAAATGTATTTTCGAAAAACTGCTTGGTTGGCACTAATCGAATTGCTTGTGTTTATTTGATTAAATAAGTGAGCACTTGGTGCTTGAAATGATAATCATAACATCTTGTGTGATTTAATTTATTTATGTAAATATATTCATGTTTATATATTTGCATGGTTTAGACCGATTTGAACCGCATTAAGATGCATTCCATATGCACTGAACATCCTAGGACCATAGGAGTTAGTGCATGAGACAAGTTCAGAGAAAATGGTTCGAGGGGTTGTCTAATAATGTAAAATGACGGAGGGTAGTCCTAACTAAATAATATATCAAACTGGGCCTGAGCGCTCCAAATTTGATATATATATTCATCTGAGGGTAGTCCATTAAACAATTTATATATATCAACTGCCTGGAGCTACCCAATTGATATATATACATCGGAGGGTTGTCCACTAATAAAATATTAATTCTCACAAGGCTTAGGCGAGTGTGAGAGAGCCTATGAGGACCCTGGATCCAGCTAGGTCATGCGTATATTCAAGTAGGATCATGCATTTACTGAACGCTTTGTTTAAATCGAACATTGCACTACACTTAGCGGCGAAAACACTTAGGGCGATTCTCCCATTGAGCTTTAGCTCACCCCGCCGTGGGACCCCTTATTTTACATGTGTACCGGAGCGTGCGACTCCGCTCATCCTAGGAGTCGAGTTTTGAAGAAAGCCGGGTGTGGCTTTTATGGTTTTCCATATGTATTAAAATTCTCTATTTTGATATGTTGTATAAGAGCCATTTACTAACTCTTAGAACTATGGGACATGGTAGATATGGTTGATGGATATTGTTTTATGGGCCCAAGTGGCCGTTTTTATCCATGTTGTTATCTTGGGAATTATATTGGACTGCTTGTGACAGGTTATATGTAGGTTTGTAATTGGGTAGAGCTCCCCGTACAAAGGAGACTCTGCCCGATTTTCAGTGACGAGGGTAACCCGAATTCCTCCACTTATAGTCTCCGCCACGGTTGATCTGCAAATAACTGACCCCCGGTTTTGGGGGCGCCACAACACACGCGCTTACTCCATTGCTCGCTCCTTTACCATTCTTTCGGCAGAACCATTGATAATCGCTTGTCGCTATCCCATCCAACAACAAGTCGTAAAGCCCGTCAGGTCGCCCTTCAACAAAATACCCAATGAGGTATCAACATCTATCTTGTATGGGCATTTAGGCCGATATAAAAATTGTAGATTTTCATCCACTTGGTCAACCCATGATGGGGTCACTTTAGCAATTCAGATTCCGTCCACGCTTCAATTAAGCGCTTATCCTTTGGGCAAAGTCATGATCTCTATTCTCATTTGTGCAGTCTTAGCAGGGGGGCAATACTTTGTCAAAAATTTATGGACCAAATCTGCCCAACTTATGATGGAGTCGAGTGATTCAGAAGTTAGCCACTACTTGGCTTTGTCGCTCAAGGATAACGAGAATAGTCTAAGTCGTATGGCCTCTTCTGTTACCCCATTATATTTCACGTTCTCGCATACTTCTAAGAAGCTTGTCAAGTGAGTGTTGGGATCTTCACTTGGTAACCCGTGAAATTGAATACCCTGGAGTAGTTGTAGTGTCACAACCTTCAGTTCAAAATTATTCGCTTGAATCGGGGGTCTGCATATCACAGACTATATGACTGTAGGTGGTAATGCAAATTCCTCCAATAGCATATCTTGGTCATCAGGTTGAATCACTAGCCGATGAGCGTTATTGTTTCCTCGATTTCTACCTGGCAGTTCATTCTCCTCCCTCAAATTCGGATTATGTTGTAGATTCTTGGCCATATTCATAAGGTAGCAATTATGCGTAGCTAACAATCTTCTCTCTTTCCGAAGTCTATTGATTGTTCGTTTGATTTCCGGGTCAAAGGGCACTAATTCCCCTCTGCCTTGTTTACACATACAAGTGACCAAAACTCCCTAAAACACTACAAAATCCACCAATAGAATTCTTTATTAGATAAAATGTATTAAAAATAAATAAATAAAAATAAAAGTAAGAATAAAAGCAAAATTTGCCTAAAGTAATATTTAAGTAAACTATTGTTAATATTGACACTTTTGCCGAAACTCCTCGGCAACGGTGCCAAAAACTTGATGGGTGCTAAACTACCTATAAGGTTAAACTAGAATTAATCCCGTTCGCACAAGTGTACGCGTCGTGGAATGGCAGTATAGAGGTGAGTCAAGGTCGTCCCACAAGGAGTTTGAATTCCAAATACTGACTTAGGTCACCTTAATATTATCTAGGCTATGGATATTGGGTCACTACTCTAAATCAATCTAAGAATCGAACTAAGTGAAATAACTAACGAAGTTTTCTCTCTCAGGGTGAAGCACTAGGGTTTATGATTTTACTTGACTACAGTCCATGGTGAACTAATAAGAGGTATTTAGCAATAATTTAAGCTAATGTTGATGGTGGTAGATCTTTCTTATGGGATCATCCTCCTTCTGAGTGCTGAGCACCTATCTCAAGAGCTGGTTTCATTGCACTTCGCTCTAACCCTTAACTCGGGATGATCTAACCCATACCCTATTTACTACAAGAAAACCACGAGACTTATCCTATGATTGATTGTATAATACCTTATTCAGTTCCCTAGAGTTTCTCGTCTTTCGACCTCAAAGCCCTAGGCTAATACATGTAAATAATGGCCAAGTATCAACATGTAATCAAATCAGAAATAAGATAACCAACAATTGCAAGCATTAAGCTAAATAATTGAAAGATTAAAGTTCATCCATGATGTGTAGTCAAAGTTACATCATAAACCCTAACTTAGATGTTTAGAACATTATGAGATGAAGAAAATACAAATTAGAATTCATAGTCATGAGAGTAGAGTAAGAAAAACGAGATGAGATGTCGCGAATCCAATCCTCTCATGCCTTGCACTCCAACAGCCTTTTCTCCTCTCCTTCTCCCGTCAAAAATCTTCATTTTTATGTCTCCCGAGGTCCCATTTATAGCCCCCCCTCAAATCCCCTCGGATGGGCCTTGAAATAGACCAAATTAGGGCCCATATTCGTCACCCACACAGGTGTGTGGGAAAGCACCAGAAAATAGCTCCTCGGGCACGCAGGGGCGTAGTGTCCATGCAGGGTGTGGCCGATCAGAAGCATCTCTTCAATGTCTTTCACTACCATAACTCTCTCACCCGAACTCGAATTTCACGCTCTGCACTCTGAATGGAAAGCCTTGAAGTCATAAATCCATAAATACCAAGAACAGTTCCATCATATTTCATTTTATAAATTTAAAATGCAATAGAACAGAATTGGTTGGTTGTTACTGCTCTGCAGTTGCTTTCTTGTTTTTGTTCCGACTTCCTGAGTGTGTATCTCCCTTGTCCGGATTCTGAATTGAGTGATCTTGGTTTCCGTTAGGTTTTCGTGAAGTCTAGATCGTGAATGTAGTTTAGAGCCATTTGATTTCCCTATTAATACATAAAAACTGAAAGGTCAAAACTCTATGTTTGCTGATTTTCCAATTTTTCGTTATGTCTTCGCTCCAAATTCGCACCACCTAAAGAAATGGACGCCGAATCATAAATATGGTTACTAGAGTATTTAAAATTTTATTTAACATAAAAACATTCCTAAAAACTAAGTAAAACTTAGGGTTGTAATGAGTATTTTATATACTCATCATTGGTCCCAGACAACCCTAAACGACGTCATTTTGAGTTGTATTAAAAATAAAATAGAAAACCAAACGACGTCGTTTTGGAAGTGGGTTGTCAAAAAAAAGGAAACCCTTCTTCTTGCATTCCCGACGGCAACAAAACAATGATAAAATGAAGAGGAAGAAGGGGAGGAAGAAGAGAAAGAAGAAGAAGAAGACGTACCTGTTCCAAGGCGCCGCCGAGTGGTCTTCTTCTCCCTCGGGCCCCATCTTCTGGCTTTTAGTTCGCCTAATACTGACCAGGTCTAAAAGTCTCGTTTCATTACTTCTTCTTCTCCATGTCTCCTGTGCTAGGTTTTACTTTTTAAATTTCCTCTTCTTTAGTTCTTAATTTCTTTTTGAGTCAAATCTCTTCAATTTTTTGGATTTTTATTGTTTCTTTTTTAAATTCCATCACGGGTATCGTCTCATTCAAGTTTACTATGGTAGCTTTTTAGAGCTCAGAGGAATCTCTGAAAATTTGCATTTTTTGTTTACTTTTTGAGTTGTTCGTAGTATTGAGATTATTCTCTACATTTTCACCGATTTTCTTCGAGTTGATCGAGTCATCTTGCAAACTCGACCGAGTCCACAGAGTTTTAGCCGATGCACTGTCTCGTACTTGGTAACGGTATGAACTCGGTTTGTGACGCCCTAAAACCGGGGTGTCCGTTGACAACCCGTCAACCCGTGGAATACTCGTGAATGTTGGGTAATCCAACACCACTCATGAAAACCGGGTAGAGTCTCCTTTGTACGGGGAGCTCTACCCAAGGTACAAACCTTTCCTAACAAGTTTACAATGACCACGTGGTCCATATGCGAAAAGAATATGGCCACTGGGCCCCGATCACACTACAAAATATATCCAACCAAATATATTACATGGTTCAAGAGTTTTTACATTACTTTTAATTCAACATATATTAAAATTATAACATTCTAATACATGTTATACAACAACATCAAAGCCACAAGTCGACTTTCTTCTAACACGCGGCCTCTAATGAGTGCCGCCTTCACGATCGCTCCCTGTACCTTAAATGGTGATCCCTCGACAGGGTGAGCAAAACCCAGTAGAGATAATTTCCTACATGGGTTACTCCCCACCTAAGTGCACATGCATGACAAACAATCACATTTAAGCAATTTCATGAACCTACTCGAATGTCTATATGACCAATCCCATGTCCTCGTGTCCTACTTCCTGGCAGTATGTGAGGGCACCGCCCAGTGGCCCCCCACGCCTGTAGGCCCAACTATAATAATATAATACTAATATTATATTAATGATATATACATGGGTTTCAAATTTTCTTAAAATGGCGTGACTCGTGAGCAATGGTGGTCAGTTTCATGTGGCTATGTTGTTGGATGAGAGTCTTCTTTATAACTACTCGCTATGCATGATTGACACGTTTCATTTAATCATAGTTTGCCCGGGGCCCTCGCCTGATAAAATTTGTGGATCATGGTAATTTATTTATTTATTTTTAAAAAAAGGAATCATGGTAGTGTTTTCAAATCAATTTCTTTTAAATACTTTATTATTTTCGAAATAAAATTATATTTGTTAGTTTAAAACATAAAGAAGGTTTCCGAGGCCCTGCGACATCAAGAACCAAAGATCCAATGGAAAATAGAGTAAATAAAAGTGAATACATTTGTGCTGTAAAAAATTTAATATACATTTAATATATATATATATATATATATATATATATATATATATATAATTTATTTTTTGTTTATTTTTAATAAAAACCAAATATTTATGCATAAATATTCTTTACATATATAACCAATTATTTTTAACAAGATTTTGTAGAATCAATTAAAATAACCAAGAAAAGATGAAATTTTTACATGTTTAATAATCAACTTTAACATGGGACTCTCACGGTCAGAGCACTTGGATTTAGACTAAATTATACTCCGGCTTCAACTCAGCAAAAATGGCATCAAACTAAAAGGAAAAAAATAGAGAAAAATATAAAAATAGATTCAAATTTAATAAATTAATTATATATGTTTATTCAAAACTCTTTTATTTATTTTATTATATAAAGGATTAAGAAATTAAAATATTAAAATTTTGATTAATACTTATATTTTTCACGTAAAACTTTAAAATATAAAAAATTATTTTTGTTAATATTTTTTGGATTCTAAAACTAAGTGATACTGATAATGCATTTTATATTATATTTATAAACTTTATTGTATTTATTTTGCACTCATTTATAAATATTAGATATGAAAGTTAGAAGGGTTGCTTAACGAGGTGAAAAACTATAACCTCATTTTTTCTAAACCTTTTTTTTGTTAGTCTTTTTTTCTTAAGTAACGGATGATGATTTCTTTTATTATTGACCGAAAATCATAATTTTACACCTTTTTTCATTGTTTTATTATTCAATAAAAGTGATTATTTTAGCAAATTTAGGGTTTTTATTATCATTATGATTTATTCATCGCTTTTGATGCGGCATATAGTTATCGCCGTTTGATAATAATATTTATTTATCATTATCATGATAATGTTTATTTGTGTAAGGTTATCCAAATGTTTCAATTGCATACCGAATCCTATTAACGATGCCGGTGACTGTAGCATCCGCATAAATAAGTTTTTCAAAGTTAAAATTATCAAACTTACTCGGCGTCACACCAAGAAAGATTGAATGACCTAGCAATTTTATGTATTGAGAAAAATATATTAGAAAATATTGATGTTGACACTATTATCAATGATTTTGCATCTAGAAATGCTCGAAGACAATGTTTTTTATGAACATTTGTATGCTTAATCTAAAATTAAATGTTTTTATTTCGATTGTAAAAAATATTTTATTTGTTAAGTCTAATAAAAACTACCATTTACAAGCATTTTTTTATTATGTACACTTGAACTTTAATTATATACATTAGGTGGGCCCTTATTTTGTTGTATTTCGCCTGCCTCAAAATATCAGATCCGGTCCCGTATGTCCCAAGTCCTCACCGACTCCCTCCCATATGCCTAAGCCGAATGCGAGTAAAATAACTGCCTCGCCAACAAAAGCTTTTGTTCTGAAAACTTACTACCGAAGCTCTCGGTAAAAATATTGGACTGCTCCTCCGAGGCGAATTGTCGGATAACCTCCGAACAGCTTCATGGTCCTCATCCGTGATCCGTCGGATCGCCCTCCGCAGCAATTCTTCGGAAAATCTTCCTTGAAATTCCTTTCACAAACATTTTCATTTTGTTTCTTTTCATGTCATGCACTCACTCCCATTATCTCTAGTGGTGCCATGTTGGCATATGAACGACGATGCCAATTCCAACACATTCATGCCAATATATTCACATGCATATATTTTAACATAATTAAATCACATAAAACATATGTTATGCAAATTCACAATCATCAATTACACCAAATTAGCTCACATGGGCTAATTAACAAACACGAGCACTATTTTGAATCACTCAACTAAACACATTTTCACACCAAAAATTTACGTGTCATTATTCACGTGAACAAAGAAACCCTGCCATCACATCGCCACACAAATAGGAACTTTCCACTCTGGGCTTAAAGCTGAGACCGACTTTGATAAACCTAAAACAAGCCTCGGAACATTCCTAACCATTTACATGACTCTTAGCCAAAGAATAACGCAAGTAGGAAAAGATCCCTACCTCTTGGAGTTGTCGGAACTCCACCAAATCGGTGCCCACGCCAGCCCTCACTGCGGTAGAACAACTTTATTTCTGTCTTCGCTGAACCGACGGTCCGATCGGGTCAAACTTGTAGATAAGGCACACCTTCTCTCTCTAAAACACAAAACGCCCAGCCACTGCATCTCTCCAGCCCCTTTGCACGTTTTGTTCTTTCACTTTTGGAGAAGACAACTATTCAAGTTTGTCTTATTATCATTAACTTTTCAAATAATTCTCATCATGTCCCTTCTTCTAGATTTTTGACACTTGGCACTATCTAGGCCATTCATTTCCATCATCTCTTTAATCTTGCAACAAGTGTCACAAGAGTACATATAGTAGGTGACTTTTGTCACATCACATGTCTCTCAAAACCCATTTTA
Organism: Tetrastigma voinierianum; assembly: GCA_016808115.1. Classification (NCBI taxonomy): domain Eukaryota; kingdom Viridiplantae; phylum Streptophyta; class Magnoliopsida; order Vitales; family Vitaceae; genus Tetrastigma; species Tetrastigma voinierianum. The sequence goes on along the minus strand of JAEQBH010001039.1, from coordinate 1,161,167 downwards.
CTAAGACCACACTCGCTCCTCGAAAACGTGAAATTCGACCGGTCTCTGACCACCAAATTCGACAGAGTAGTTAGATTTCTCGCGAGACGATTCCAACTGGAATCAAGCCATCATCCGAGATCTAGAAAAATTTCGATTTTACCGAAATTACCGCTTTACCCTTTTTCGAAAATTAGAATTTGTTCGGTTTTGCCACTTAACCCCGAGTCAGTTTATGAATCCTACCAGTCAGCACTGCACTGACCGATTTTGAACCCTAATTAGCCTCCGAGTGACCAAGGTTTGCACGAGGATGACATTCAAGGAATTAAACTCTATACAACCGCTGAGACCTTCAAAAAAGGTGGAACTTGAAAGTTCGATAAGCCACTTAGCTGAGCATTCCTGGAGTGGAATCTACCTATAGTGCAGTGTGTTATATTTCCTTTTATGAAATAAGTGCCATGCATGCTGCTCTGCAGTACTGGCCATGTTTTATTATCTAAACACTAGAGAGTTTTTGAAATTGAGTTGTTACCATTAATTAATTTTTCAAACTAAGTCGAACAATGTTATTCAAAATTAATGTTACACATTGCTATCTCGTTTGTAATTTTTGCTTCTAATTTCTTTATAATAATAATAATAATAATGAGAATTAGAGGAGAATGATATACCTCATTTAAATTATTATTATTATTATTATTATTATTATTATTACACATATAAATGAGGTATATCATCTATTTATCTTTTTTTTTATGAAAAAATATAAATTTATTGATTCAACTTAGCGATACAATTGACATAAACATATAATCAAAAGTGCTAAAAACTTAATAGGATGATGCAGCATTCAAATTAATAAAAATAATATTTTAAACAAGGTATATCATTCGATGCAAACTCTAAACGGTATATGTGGGTCATTGGTACTACCAATGACTGGGTTGTCACACTTGGCATAGGCATGTGTAAGGGAGTTGGTGAGTGACTCGGGATATGGGCATGATGACATCTCATGCATGACATACGACATTCATGTGTATTAATTTCACTTGGATGTGGCGGGGTTGGCTCGATCACTACATGAGCACTTAGATGCGGTGTAAACTCTTTGTGTGAAGATTATCACTACTGGGCTTTGCTCACCCCGTCGTGGGATCCCCCTTTCAAGTACACAAGAAGACGACGCTCCTTCGAGGTCGTGGAGTACGGTTAGCGCCTGCCAGACCTTAGAAGCATTTTGTAAAAATATACAATCTAGTTTTAATATATTTGGCATGTAAAAGTGTATAAGAGTTGTACATCAAACTCTTAAAATTTTTAGTAAGAAATTGGTTTTTTGTAAGAAAATTATACAGAATAGTCTCAATATATTAGATATGAGCAAAGATATTCTGGGCACTGATATCCACAGTTTCCGAGTTGGATTCGGTTGTCAGACCCTGTGATGGGGGCTGCCATAAAATTAGCACGAGCTTAAGTACACGAATACTTAGGACTCGATGGAAATGGTTAGACTTCAAGCAAAATCCATCAGGCATTACGACTTAACATGTATGATTTGCGAATAATTGTGTGAATATTTAGCATGGCATCAGATGTGGAACACTAGGGTTAGAAAACATAACCTTAGGGGTTTGAAAAGACAAATTGAGCATGAAAATTCTGAAATTGAATTGAATTGTGTTAGTGGTTAGCAACCTACACCACTAGGGATAAAGATGATGAATGGGTCAGTTCATGATGATTGAGTTTGTTAGTAGTTGGCATGTTCACTACTAGTTGGACTGAGAAAGAAATTTTATGATCCTATGTTGCCATTTGACATGTGTAGATGGCTAGTAGAGGACGAGGGCGTAGAGGACGCCCACTCTGGCGAGCAAGAGACCACCGCCGTTGACGTTAATCCTTGCGAGTCTGTAGGGTTTGCACCGCTACCATTGCAATGTTAGTGTTTAGTAGCCAGGGAGGTCCGAGTAACCTCCAAAGATTCAAGTCACATCATCCTCTGACATTCATAGGGGGAGGGGACCTGATGGTTGCAGACCATTGGTTCCGACATATTGAGAAGATATTGGAGGCCATGGATATTACCTTCGATGCGGACAAGATCAGACTAGTTGCCTTCCAGCCGGAGGGTGAGTCCTAGATATGGTAGGACTGGGTTAAGACCTCTAGGGACATAGAGCCAATGACTTGGACAGAGTTCCATGAGCTCTTCATGGGCAAGTACTTTCTGGCCACTACTAGACATGCAAAGACCCAAGAGTTCCTAGAGCTGAGGCAAGGGACGATGACAGTGATGGAGTACATGGCTAAGTTTAATGAGTTAGCCCGTTTTGCTGATGACTACGTGGCCACAAATACAGCCAAGGTCAGGAGATTTGAGAATGGGTTGAAGCTGTCCATTCGGGGTAGGATTGTAGGACTCCGCCTTCAGGACATGGACTCCATGGTCGGGATGGCTCTAACCATCGAGAGAACGATAGAGAATGCACGGGGTATTCGAGCTGCGGGTACTAGTGAGAAGATGGAGGATCAGCCTTCTTCTGGTTTGAGAAAGAGGCAGAAGACTTCTGCTACTTGAGCGTCTCAGGGACGAGGTCGTGGCCAGCAAGGCCAAAGTCAGACCAGAGCTTCCAGTCAGGCAGGGCAGACGATATGTTATTTCTACCATCAACCTAGACATATGAGGCGGGATTGCCCCTAGAGACAAGGATCACAGGAGCCTGGACAAAGGTTATCCCACACGCTGGGACACGCATGGACATGCCGCTTATTCCTCCACCCCCTAAGACGGTCGAGGAACCAAGATAGTCTCGTAGCTACGCAGGCCCCTTCAGTGACATCGGTAGGCCATCAGGGCTAGAGTATGGGCTGAGGCAGAGGACAGGGCCCATAGACTGAGGCATCAAGAATTCAGGGGCGTGTCTACGCCATCACACCACCGGCTGAGCCAGCAAACCATCCAGTCATACGAGGTACGTTCTTGCTATCTCGCCTATGGGCAAGAGTGTTATTTGATTCTGGTGCATCACATTCATTCCTCGCTGCATCAGTTGTTAGAGAGTTGGGCTTGTAGGTTGAGACCTTAGAGGAGCCCTTACATGTGAGTTCTCCCCTCGAGACTAGGGTGAGTATAGATCTGATATGTCGAGGTTGCGAGCTAGAGATTTCCGGGATTCTACTCAAAGTGGACTTGAGAGTCATGGACATGTTAGAGTTCAACGTCATCCTTAGGATGATCGAGGACTTTGTGATACGTAGTCACATCGACGGACCTGAGGGAGAGTCACCGCCGCTACTGCAGGATGGTACTCGTATACATTTCAAGGATAAACATGGGTGTTTCGCCTCCCAGACCGCATGGAGTCCAGGCATCACTCTGGACAATTGATGTGGTTGGCTAGGCAAGCCTTACCTCTATGATCTAGGTGAGATAGGATTCGAAACCACTGTAGTTTGTGGGCATGAGGTGTTCCTTCCTGACAAAGATCGGGATTACCTCCGCACAGGGATGTAGACTTTGTTATTGAATTACACCCTGGTACGTCGTCCATTTCTATGACTCCACATAGGATGGCGCTAGTCGAGTTGTAGGAACTCAAGGTCCTTAGACATGGATTTATTAGAGTGGGTTTCATTCGACCGAAAGTACTTCACCCAGGGTGTCTTGGCTCAAGCTGGGCGAAAAAGAAGGATGAGACCCTTTGCCTATGCATTGACTACCGACAGTTGAACGGGGTTACGATCAAGAATCGATATCCTTTGCCAAGAATTGATGACCTATTTGATCAATTGAGAGGAGCACGAGTCTACTCCAAGATAGACCTACGCGACTGCCATCAATAATCGAGGGTTAGAGAGGCTGATATCCCTAAGACAAATGTCAGACGTGTACGGGCATTTTGACTACGCAATGCCCTTTGGATTGACAAATGCACCAGCAACATTCATGGATCTCATGCATAGGGTATTCCAACCCTATCTAGATCAGTTTATCATAGTCTTTGTGGATGACATTTTGATCTACCCCAAACTCGAGGAGGAGCACAGCATCATTTGAGGCTGTTCTCAGAGGCCGCTAAGAGATCATTAGCCACACGCCTCAAGTTCGCAAAGGCAAGTTCTAACTTACCGAGGTGAGATTCTGGGGCAATATGGTATCAACTCTCAGAGTGTCTCGACCCCAAGAAGGTCGAGGCCGTGATGAGTCGGGAGAGGCCGGTTAGCCCGAGATACGCACTCTCGATCGGGCCGGATACTATAGAGGTTCATCGAGGATTTCTCCCGACTAGCGGCACCTATGACGAGGATTGACCCTAAGGGGAGGTCAAGTCTGGCGGATGACCAGGTGGAGAAGGCATTCCAGACAAGAGGAGGCTTACTTCAAATTCTCCTATTTCGATAGTCCCAAAAGGGACTCGAGGTACACTCAGGTATCAGGATGCTCGAGAGCCGGATCGATGTGTCTCCGATGTAGTCCAGGAGGGTTGTAGGTTATGATTATTGCCAGTTGAAGAATCATTAGCAGAATTACCCCACACACGATATGGAGTTGGCGGTCGTAGTCTTCGCCTTAAAGATTTGATGCTACTACTTATATGGTGAGCAGTTCGAGGTGTACTCAGACCACAAAAGTCTGAAGTATATCTTTACACAACGGGACCTCAACATGAGGCAACGCAGATGGATGGAATTCTTAGAGGGTTATGACTTCACTTTGCATTACCATCCTAGTAAGGCAAACGTGGTGGCTGATGCACTCAGTCGGAAGTCACAAGGAGCATTGACAAGTATAGCTTCAGAGCCGCGTATGCTCGAGATCAGGCGCTTTGACCTGCAAAGACATCGAAAGCAGCTTAGGTACATTGGGGAGCCTGGTAGCTACACCGTCCCTCTTGAATAGGGTGATCGAGTCCTAAGGGTAAGACGCGGAGATAGTGTCCATCAAGGACCAGGTACTGTAGGTACGGCTGACGAGGGTTGGACCATCTACACAAATGGTAGTCTTCGGTATAGAGGATGGGTAATGGTTCCCGCTTGATCGATGGAGAGTGGAGATCCTAGGGAGTTCCACTGCTTCCCGATTCAGACATTCAGTGGCATGAAGATGTACCGTGATCTTCATCGCTAGTACTACTGGAGTGGATGAAGAGACATGTTGGGGACTTTGTTCGACGATGTCTCATACGTCGCCATTGTGCAAAGGCCGAAAGCATCGGCCAGCGTGGCTACCTACCTATCGGAGGTGGTCGAAAGTGGAAGTGGGGAGCACATCACGACGACTCAGACCCATCACTACGCATGCCAAGGCATGATGGGGCTGGGGTGGTAGCCGACCAAATACTGTTTGCACATTTCCTAGCCGTGTGGATGACCTTCACACTGGAGGAATTCTGCCTGTTGTACATCCGAGAGATAGTCCGACTACATGGAGTGCCAGTATCCATAGTGTTGGATAGAGACCCAAGGTTTACAACGCACTTTTGGAAGAGTTTCTAAAAGGCCAGTGACACAACCTCGACCATGAGTACAAATTCTTCCACCCAGCAAATTGCATGGTCGGGCTAGGGAGAGAATCTCATGTGTTAGAGGACATGTTGTGAGCATGCGTCCTGAATCATAAGGATAGCTGGGAAGAGCACTTGCCCTTAGTGGAATTCGCCTACAACAACAGTTATCAAGCAAGTATACAGATGGCACCCTATGAGGCAGCCAGGCGGCGCCATGCCGAATACCTATTTGCTTTTAATTGGCGCGGGAGAAAGCCTCCATTACAATACCGGACTGACAGACACCTCCGAAGGTGAGTTTAACACGGTAGCTGCCTTCGACTCCGCTAAGAGCCGACGTACAGCTACGTAGATAAGTGACGTCAACCCTTAGAGTTCAAGGTTGGTGATCACGTCTTCTTGAAGGTGATGCCTAAGAGAGGATTGTTCAGGTTCGGCAAGCGATGAAAGTTATCGCCGAGGTTCATTGGGTCCTTTGAGATACTTGAGAGGGGAAGGGCACAAGAATGCATCGTGGCAAATTTTTACAAACCCAAAGATGTCGTGTCCATGGGGTGTTCCACGTCTTCATGCTCCAGAGGTACACTCCTGATCTAACTCATGTAGTGGATTGGGGAGAGATCGAGGTTGACACAGATGGGACCTTCAAGGAGGGACCAATGCACATTATGGATAGCCGAGATCAGGTTTTGCAACGCAAGATCGTGAGGCTAGTGAAAGTGTTGTGGCAACACCGAGGAGTGGAGGAGGCGACATGGGAGCACGAGGACACAATGCAGGCCACCTAACCTTTCCTCTTTGAGGACAAAGGTACGTGGTTTAGTCATTAGTGATTTAATGACTAGTCAACATGCATGTGGTTGTGTATGGTTGCACTATGCATGTGGTTGTGTGTGGTTGCATATGCATATGATTCGATGTGTATGTGTGTGGAATTTCAGGACGAAATTCTTTTAAGGGGGGAAGAATGTAAAACCTGAGAAAATTAAATTTTATGAGAAAGGGTAAAATGGTAATTTTAGTGGGAAAATCTTAAATTTTTCTAGATCCCAGATGACGAAACGAACTTCATCGTTGGAATCGTCTCGCGAAATCTATCTACCATGTCGAATTTCAAGACTATCAGAATTTCACGTTTTTCGAGGCACCGAGGGTAGTACGATACACTTGGCACGTGTTAAGTGGCTGACACTGTGCCATGTGTCAAGTGCAGGTTAAGTCAAAAGAACCGCTCAAGTGGGACCCATAAGAAATATGTGGCAACACATGATTGGATGGAAATCCAAGGTAGATGGATAAGGTGATAAGGGTAATCCAAGGAGCCAATAGGAGAGTGACATGTGGCAAAAGAGGACATCCCACTTGACTTTAGACTAAACAATTCGGTAGAAAGGGGAGGAACAGAAGAAAGGGAAAAGGGGAGAGAAGAAGAAAGTAGAGAGAGAGGCTCTACCTTATCTCTAGATTTTTTGGACGATCGGACCGGCGGTTCCCGGTGGATCAAGAATAAAAGTGTTTCCCCGTGCAAAGAGCTTTCTAGTGAGATCGAAACGGAGTTTCGACAAACTCCAAGAGGTAGGTCTTCTCCTACTTTGGTTATTTTCTACCCTAAGGGTTGTATGGTGGTGTCTTGCCCCAAGGGAAGTGTTTGGTTGCATTTTGAACCAAGGGAAGTAACCCTATTTTGATCATATGCACTAGCCGAACTTTAGGACTGATTTTTGGGTGGGAAATAAAGGGAATTTGGCAGTGAGTCCATCAGGTAAATTATAGCCTCATTAGTGAACTTGATGTTAGGAGTTTAAATTACCCAAATCGGACCTCTTTAGCCCAAGTCATGGTCCATTTACCCCCGAATAGCTCCAAGTGGAATGATTAGAGGTTAGCCTGGGCCAGAAGGTCAACCCGCCAAAGGTCACTGCTAGAGGTCGGCGAAGCAAAGGTCAGCCAGCCGGTGAGTCAACCGGCCTAGAGGTCGGCCGGCCAGAGGTCATTCATTAGGTTAGCCTGGGCCAGAGGTCATTCGGCTGAGGTCGGCTGACGAGGTCACCACCTGCAGGTCAATCGCCAGAGGTCACTACAAGAGGTCACCAGGAGAAGTCACGCCGAGAGGTCACCGGCCGCAGGTCACTAGAGGTCGTACCGTCTAGAGGTCACCCGACTAGAGGTCGGCCGGGCTGGTCAACTCCACAGTCTAACATGTGAGAAATACATGTAACAGCGAGAAATCAGGTGACATTAGCATTGCATATGCATAGTATCATCGCACGAGCCTGATGTGGGTGCATAGAAACAGTTAATTTACCATTCTTGGTGAATGTGTGAACTCAAACTGACAATACCCAATCAGACTCACTCTGCGGGTATAAAAAGAATAAAACAAATGAAAATAAAATTAATATGTGTCAGGAGTGAAAGCGGCCGTTAATTCCCTGTGAAAAGCCTAGAACTTCGGGTAAGAGATCATATATGAGCCAAAATTTTTGTATGGGTGTAAGAGACCCACGGTGTAAGCCGAAAAGTTTTGTTGCCCAAATAAGACACACGATTAACACATAGACTTCGAGTTGTGTGATAGGAGTCAGGATTGACTCGGGATTAGTTGCCCATTGTTCACTTGGGTAAAGTAATTCATGAGCCTGGGTAAGGGTTCTAAGATATGTGGTTCATCGGGGTACTACCAATGACCGAAGTTGTTACACTTGGTGCATGTGAGGAAGTTCCAGAAGTGACTTAGATACGTGGCATGATGACATCTCATGCATGACATACCGAAATCTCATGTACACTTTAACTCGATGTATGGTCAGTTTGATCACCGCATGAGCACTTAGGTGGAGTAACCCTTGTAGTAGATTATCACTACCGGCCCGGGCTTTGCTCACCCCACGGATCCCCTTTCAAAGTACATTAGCAAGCACGACGTCCTTCGAGATCGTGAGTACAAAGAAGGCCGGGGTGTGGCCTTGAGAAGCATTTTTGTAAAATATATTAGAATAATATAGTTTTAATATATTTTGGCATGTAAAAAGTGTATAAGAGTTGTATATCAAACTCTTGTGAATTTTTATAAGAAATTGGTTATTTGTAAGAAAATTATACAGGAATAGGTCTCAATATATGAGATACGTGAGAGTGCGATATTAGCATCCCATGACCACAGGTGTTTCCATGGGCTGACGCAGCACAACTGACCCCGGATAAGGGCGTCACACTAAATAAATCTTATGAGTTGTAGAAGAAATCTAACTAAATCTTTTGAGTTGTAGGGTGAAGTACTATTAGATTTTATATCCTTTAACCATTATTCTGACTAATTATGTTGACTGGGAGATCTTAAATCATATTTTATTCCATAAAAGGTTTTATGATTTTATTATCTTTCTCTACTAGTCTTTTTTTTTTTAATCAAAATTTCATCCATTTATCTTTCTTTTTTTTAATTTAATTTTCTTCCTTTGTATATATATATTTTTTCTTTTTCTAAATCACTGCTACAAAATACTAATGATCATTTTTAATATAATAACAATGGTATGCCTTAAAATTCATAAAGGTCAATTTGATATGCTATTTTTAGAAATAAAATACTTGGATTTGGGTAGTTAAATGATGCTAATTTTAGATTATAATTTTATAATGTTATTCTTTAAAAGTAAGACCATATACAAAATTTTAAAATTTATAATTCAATATATAACCATAACCATCAGTTTCTTCCACATTTTCTTACAATCACAGTATGGCTTCTCTACAAGTCTTTGTATCGTAACAAAATAATATAAAAAAACACTTCTTTAATATCTCACATAACCAAGTTTAATATGTCTTATAAATAATTATATTTTTATCTAAAAATAAAATAAAAATTTATACGCATAATAAAATGATTTATATATAAGTAAATTCAATATAAGTATTTTATAGAGAATAGTTTTTGTTATATTCTGCTTAAATAACTTTGGAATAAAGTGATTTTTTTTTCTTTAAATAATAATCTTATTTTTTTCTTTAATGGTTCAATTCTTTTAGAAATTAATTTCTTAGGTTGTAATATTTATAACCTTGAGGTCTAATTACCCAGTCGAATTTCTTTAAATTCTGAGACAGTCAGAATTTCACATTTTTCGAGGTATCGAGTGTCGGGTGACACAAGGAGTGGTGTCACATGTGGATGCCACATGGCACCTTAGGAGGGGGGCACATGGCATGAGAGCCATATGGTGTGGCTCATGCCACTTAGGGCATGTGTCCATGTGACACATGACACTTAGTTGAATGACTCATTTAGAGACATTTGTCAAGTAAGGGTTAAGGACATGTGTCAAGTTGTGAGGAAAGTGGGAAAGTGTGGGAAAGCTTCCCCACTTTGATCAATTCGGTGGATAGACAAGAAAAGAAAAGGAAGAAAGAAAAGAAAAAAATGGATTGGGCAATGCGTGAAATGGAAAAGGGAGAAAAAAAAACTACAGGTTTCATTGTGTTCCAAAAGGTAGGGGTTTTCTCCTACATTGGTTCCTTTTCACTTAAGGGCCGTAAATGGCCGTATGATATAGCCCCCAACTATGGACTGTCTTCTCGACATTAGGACCGTTTTTTGACGCTTTAGATTAGGTTGTGAGGGTCGTGATCCCGCCAGAAATGGTCGTGATGATATAGCCCTAACCATGGGACTGGTTTTCTGATTACAGACTGCTGACACTTTAGATTAGGTTGTGAGGCTCAGATCCTGCCTAAGTATGGTTCCTAATCGGTCGGAAATGCATTTCGTTGATTTTGGTTTAGTGGACTATCAAAATACACCGGATTTTGTGTGTTATTTCCTAAAAGTTGAAAATTCTGAACTAAGTCCAGATTATTAGCCGGGAATGACTAGTTTGTGTGGATTGTTTTTGGTATGTTATTACTGGAAATTAAATAACATGCTGAATGTGCTGAAAATATGTTGATATATGGGTGATTATCCATGATACTTAGTATAAAGTATGGAATGTAAATGTTTCATGTAGTGTTCCTTATACATGTAACATGAGGTACATGTATTGGCATTTTGCATGTATATGCACTAGGATATCGTGACAGGGTTGGATGTGCGCATGGTTAAGTGATCATTCATCATTCCCGTGAATGGGTGGGCGAGCTCTAATGGACAACTTCCAAAATGAGTCTTATGGTTGCATAGCATGAAAATACGTGTATCGTGCCAGCAAGAAGTGGATAGATACTCTACTCCGGTGAAAACTCCTAGAGTTTGATTAGACATGATCACCGAAGCGTGAAAGCCCCAAAAATGTCGAAGGCGTGGCGACGCCCTACTTGAAACCTCAAAACTGCGGGTCTACAAATGCATAAACATACGGGATTTTACTAAATAAATGAACATTTTAGGTTTACCAATGAGTTTTGATTTATAAAACAAAAAAATATTTTGTTTTGGAAAAATGGTCATTGGATTAAACATCACGATAGCTTTTTTCACACTCGCATATGCAATGCAGGAGTCGATTAGAACTCCTGGACATGGGCATGATGAGTCTCATCCCCTCATTCATGACATGTAGTATTCCCATGGTATGATTGCATATTCTATGTAGAATGTGATGTGATGTGATGTGATTTCATGGTATCAGACAAGCAAGACTTGAAAGTGAGTAGCCCTTGTACGAGTTATTCTCTACTGGACATTGCTCACCCCGTCGTGGGACCCCCTTTCAAGTGTAGGGTCTACACTAATGGACGACGCTTAGACGAGGCTATGATTACAAAAAAGGCCGACATGTGGCCTTGATAAATCTTTTTGTAAAAAGTGCTTAAGACAAACTAGTTCTAGTATGTATTTTTGTATAAACGAATTGTAACTAAATTCTTTAGAACTATTGCTAATATAGTCGGGTATATAATAATGGTAAGAAGGTCGTGATCGGACTCTTACGGATGGTATTTAAGTGTATTATTATCATATTTTCAGTTTAAATATGAATGAAACGGGTCCCTTGAAGGGATCGGACGGTTGCCGAGTAACCTGTCCACAGTAATCAAAACAATTCCTACCAAGACTATATGTTATGTATAAGAGTGTTGCAATAAACTCTTATGGATTATTGTGATATAGTTGTATATTAGGAATATGAACAAATGGACCATGTGTGGTCATTACTACTTCTGTTGAGACCCTGGATGACTTATGGATATATTGTTATACGTGTCAGATATTGATGAAGTTCTCCGAACAAAAGAGATTCCATTCGATTTTTGTGAAAAATATGGATCTCGATAAACGGGACACACATAGTGTGGTATCTGGTTACCCGAAATCCATAGGACTCGCGTAAAGGCCGGTCCGCCGGCTCCTAGATCGTCTGCCTAAGGTAGGATTGTCAGAGGTTGGCCTACAGCTCGGGGCGTGATAATTCTTTGCAAAACAAGAAAGAAAGGGGGTCGATTTAGGGCTTCGCCAGGCCGCTGATGCCCGAGCGCTTTATGAGAGAAAAGAAAACCGTTTTGTAGGCTTAATGTGTTGCTGTGATGCATTTGCGCATCTTCACCGATGGGGTGGCTTGGCATTTATAGTGATTTGTTTCCCAGTTAGATGGTGATTAGGATTCTATCTCATTGGCCTGGGATATTTCTTACACATTCCAGATCATATTTAATATGGAAAGAGCTTTATTTAGAATTATCCTTCTTCTCGCTGATGGATCCTACTTGATCCTGCCAGGATGAGCCATATATCGTGAATTCATCTTATTTCCTTATCGCGTAGATTTCCACTGATTCGTTGGCGACATGGGCTTTCTTTACCACCCGTAATCGACCTCGATTCAATGACGCCTTCATTCCTCACCACATTGCGCGCCCGACGTTTCAATGGGCATGCTCTAATGGATCGCCTTCATCCTGGTCGTCAGTCCAAAGGCCCTCGAATGCTTCAACGGGCATGCCTCTCCTTTGGGGTTTAGCGAGTGGGCCTGCGAGCCTATTTTCAAACCCTATCAATTATTATTATTATTATTATTATTATTATTATTATTTTCACTATTATTATTATTATTATACATATAAATAAGGTATATCATCTATTTATCTTTTTGTTCAATTTTCTTAATTTTTTATTTTCTTCCTTTTTTACAATTTTTCTTCCTTTTCTTAAAGATTTGACAACCAAACCCTGCTTTAATATAACCGATTGTGGCATAATTATTCCTAAATTAACCTTCTATATATTCATGCATAAGTAGAAAATTTCTTTCTCCAAATATTGTTAATCGATATAGCCCTGATTTCTTTCCCCTTTCAAAATATTTGTCCCAAGAAATGTGTATAAAAAGATCAAACAATGTGCAGAATCTCCATGCAGTCGGTCAGCGGTCATGGGAGCAAAAGTTTATTTCTTGCTGCCTGTTTTTCTTTCTTTCCTCTTCCTCCTCCTCTTCCTCCTTCCCATTCTGTCTGAGGCCAGGCCTCTCTCCTTTGGGTTCTTCAGAATCTACAGGGATCTCAAAAGGAGACAAAGTGGAAGGTATCCACAAGGTCAAAGTACCTTACAACGCTGGGTATTTGAGCTCTACCCATGTCCATGATCATGATGATGATGATTTTGATGATGCCTTGGAGTCTGCCATCAAATCCTTCCAGAGTTATTATCATCTTACCCCCACCGGAATTTTAGACGCCCCAACAGCTGACGAGATGTCGAAGTCCAGATGCGGCGTCCCAGATAACCTCCCTGTCGGAGTCATAAACAATACCAATTCCGATATCCATGGCCATCTGAACATAGGCAGTCATTTTGCTTTCTTCCCAAATAACCCAGTATGGCCCGTCGACCATAGGCATCTCATCTATTTAGTCGATACAGGCTCCCACCCAGAGGCTGCCGACGCAGTAGCCAAGGGTTTTGACACATGGGCTGGTGTTACAGCCTTCACCTTCGAGCGAACTTCAGACCCGGCAGCTGCCAATCTCAAAATAAGTTTTCAAGTCGGAGATCATGGAGATGGGCATCCCTTTGATGGCCCTAAAGGAATCCTGGCTCACGCCTTTGCACCAGTCGACGGAAGGTTTCATTACGATGCAGCTGAGAAATGGGTTGTTGGGTCAGTTGCTGATTCTTTCGACTTGCAGACTATTGCTACCCATGAAATAGGTCATCTTCTAGGCCTTGCCCATACTCCCGTTACGGTGGCTTTCATCGCGTTTGCCTCCTTTTCACCCGAGAAGTAAAGGGTTTGGCTCAGGATGATCTAGAGATGGAATTAAAGCTTTATACTCTGGGTGTATGAATCAGATTTAAGTACAATTCTAGGTTTACTCTTCTGTATCACTTATTTTAATTTTTAAGATTTTCTTGGAATAAAAAACAAAACATTAATCTTTTCTATTTAATATATTCTGTATACTTTGGATTAAGTGATTTATTATTTTTTTAGGCACAATCTTATTTCTTTAATTGGTCAATTCTTTTAGAATTAAAATGTTAGGTAGTAATATTTATAAATGCTTAAAGAATTTAAAATTATTTCCAAATAAAACAATGTAATAAATAATTCTTTAATAACATTGAGCAATAAAATAATTATAATTTTTTATTAACCTAAAAGATTTTCCTACTTTCTTTATAGTATTTAGAGTCACCTTAGTGGAATCAAGTATTGAGTATTATATCTGCGCTACTTTCTTTTATATGAAAGCTACGTAATTTGAACCAAATATGGAGTATCATATAAAGGTAAAAGTTGTTATTGATATGCTTTTATTGAGAATCAACTAAATGGAATGAAATATCTATGAGGAGAAATCTGCTACTTTGTTTTTCCAATTAAAACAATATTTTAGTAAACAAATTTTGAAGCATGAATAAAAGCAGTATAAATATTTTCTGAAAATAGAATAATATAATATCTCATTATCTAAAAGAACAATGTCATCAATTTAGAAAAGGCCATATTTTAAAAGGAAAAAACTATATTTTAAAATATTCCCAAAATATTTTAAAATCTTTAAAAACCACACAATATATTTTAAAAGAACAATCAACATATTTTAAAAGAACAATCAACATATTTTAAAAGAACAATGTCATCAAAAAAAAAATTTAATTATTAATGTTATATACTCTATTTTAATTATATAAAATAGATAAATATAATAATAATTTTTTTAACATTGATAATAATAATAAATTTTTTATCAGAATAATTTTGTCTTTTTTATTTATTTTTATTAATATGTTAAGATGTTGTACATGTATTATATAAATATTTTTCATTTTATGAAAAGAATAAAATTAAAATAAATTACTTTTTTGATATAATTAAAATGTTTATTTTTAGCATATAAAAAATAAACAACTTAATATTTAAGAGAAATATAATATTAAAAAAAAAACAACAACTTCATATTTAATACTATTAAACTTTATTCGATATTCAACTAAAAAAACCGTTCCCTTACCCTTTTTACTTATTGGGTTATGATCCAAAGGCTTGTGAATTAAGTTATCTATTTATTTGTTCATTGTAATTAATGATTTTACTCTCATTCATCACGTTGCCCACCATTGGTTATATTTGAAATAGTGAATTTCTTCTCTGCTTTTACTGGTATATAGGGTTTTCATATAAATATGCAATTTTTTCTTTTAACAAATTTCGATAGTGACTTCTAGTCCAAATGGATTTAAACGATACACCGTTAGGATTTAGGATTCAACAAAATATCCTCGTCATGAATCATGATTTATGAATACAAGAGGAAAAATAAATTAAGAAAAATAAAAATTTGCTTAGTCTTGTTGTTTCTTTAACATGACCATACTCTAAAAGCCTGGGCAACTACATCTATTTCCTCTCAAAGGTAGCCGTAGTATAAGTGACTAGAGATGGCTACGGACTTCAAAATAAAAGGCTTTTAGACATATAGATTTTTGTAGATATTGATTGACAAAAATCATTTTTCTAATAAAACATAAACAAAAGTAGAATGTCTCGATTTCCAGATTCTACTAATTTTTTAAACTTTCAATTCCTTGATTTTCCTAATATGTAGAATTTCCTAAATTTTTTTTTTTTTCCAATTTCTATATTTTTTGTTTTCATAAATTTTTAATTTCCAAAATCTCACAATTTCTAGATAATTTTAATTTTCAAATTCTTTAATTCTTGTAATTCCTCAATATTCAAAATTTCTTAACTTGAAAAATCTTCTAATTTCTAAAATTTTTCAATTTTTATAAATTTTCAATCTCCAAAATTTCTTAATTTCAATCAATAAAATCAACTCATACTCATAAGTTTTTTTACAACCTGAATGATTAATTTATATTGAGATATTCTAAAAGAACATTTTAATATGTTAAAAAGTCCTTAATAATTAAATTTAATAACTTGAATTTAACAATCTTATCTGGAAAATAATATGATCTTCAAATTAGACTACAAATTTTTTTTAACTCTACGCTCTTTCAATCTATACAAAAGTGTTTTTTTTTAAAGATTAACAAGGTATTCAAACTACAATAAGGAATCTAAAATATTAATTTTTAGGGTTCAAATCCTACTAAAAAAAAATAGTAATTTTCAAATTATAGATTTACTCAACCTTCATCCTTACATTCTTTGTAACTTTAAGAAAAGGGATGAAGAAGAATATGAAATTTTCTAATTGCACTTAGATATTTTATTAGGTTTAGGTGTCATAGTCAGTTTTAGATATATATATATATATATATATATATATATATATATATATATATATATATATATATATATATATAGTTTATATATATATATATATATATATATATATATATATATGTGTGTGTGTGTGTGTGTGTGTAATGAATTGCATATTGATCACCAATCTGCTTAATACCACAAACAAAGGATGAATGAATTTTATAAGTCTAGTATAGTTTCTCTTTTAAGGGATATATCACAGGGGTGGCTCAAGACAATTTGGGGCCTAAAGCGATACTTCTAAATGAGGCCTTCTATGTTTAGTGTTAATATTTTTATTTAAATTTGTTCTTTCTTGCTTTTTGAGTTGCAAAAGTATTAATTAACGTTTTATATCTTGTTTGCTACCATTTCTTTTCAATTGATAGTACGTTAATCCCTAAGAATCCTCCTTGTGACATAGTCATCTGGGCAAGATTTTATCAATTTTACTTGAAAAGCTTTTCCGTTGTAAAGACTCATACAGAATTGTTAATATTCTATAAGCAATGCATGATCGAAAAGAATCTAACCTTTAGTATAATTTAGTATCTCAATTGGCTTATTTTCTTTCGCTTGTAAAATTTCTTTAAAACATTTTTAGTTCTAAAATAAATCTAAGCCATCAATATCGGAAAATTTTTCGTGTTTTAAGAAACATTCGAGATCCAAACAATATTATTTAAACTATCATTGGTCAATGATTTTAATTTTTCTAAGTTAAATAAAAACCAAAATATTTTCGCATTTCCTTTGTAATTGTTCAAATCTATTTTTTAGTGAAGAAATAGCTTGATCAATTATATATGTAAAATAATCAATTTAAAAGACTAATAGATTGTGTTATCATCATCGACATTTTCATCAAATTGTTTTTTCACGAACCCCCACGTTTTCTTCACGAAATATAAAGTTATATACCCATTTCACATGCAACTTTTTAGATGAAATCATAGCATTTGTAAATCCACTCTTCCTAGTATTTTCAAAAAAAGAAATGAGACCTTTTAATTGGATTTATAGCAATATCAATATGCATGTCTTTTGATTGTAAATATTTACTAACTAAGTCGAATACTTAAAATAAAATATCATAAATTGGGCCAGTCATGCCCAATAAGAATTCAAAATTCTCAATCTCATATGTTGCTAAACAATTAGCTTCACTCCTGTTTTAGGATCTTCACTAGTTTCCGCTAATTGCAATAATGCATCTCTTATTTGGAGCTGAAATCTTATTGCTTTTAACACTTTCAACACGATTCTCCCAACGTGTTTGTGATAATGGCTTAAGAGTTAAACCTTGAATATTATCTTGTAAAATTTTCCATCGTTATGGAAGATGAAAATAATGAATATATACGCTGTACTATCTCCAAAATGATAGCCTTAGGACAAGAGTTAGCCATATCAAAAGTACTAGATTTAAATTATGACAACCACATGGTGTGTAAAATGCTCAGATTTATATTGAGTAGCCTTTTGTACACTCGATGTTTTCCCTTTCATATTAGGACCCATTATCACATCCTTGTCCCCGTACATCATTATCTAGTTCAAGATTATTTATTACATCTATAAGTTTATCAAATAAACCTTTTCCACTGCATCATCTACTAATAAACTCTAAAAAATATTCTTCTATTTTTATTGGACTTATTGTAATATCTACGACGTAGAATATGAGAGACATTTGTTCTTGACACTTAGACGGAGTACAAATCATGATTGAATATTTTACTTTAACTTTTTTAATAATATTGCTTCTAGCTTCATTTCTAACAAACTTATCAATTCATTTTGTATGTTATGTCCAAGATAATATTATGAATTCTATCTCTGTTGAATACGACGAACTTGTTCTTGCATTATCTGGATCAAATTCTCGCAATCATTTCAATTAAAACTTCTAAAAATTGCCATTATTTCTTGATATATCTTTTCATTTTTTTCCCCGAAAAGCTAAATTATTTTTACCAAGATTCTTACAACTAAGAATAATTTTTACTAATACATTTTGCCAATATTCTTTTTCTCTATTAATTTGTTTCGATACTGATCAATTGTTTTATTTAGTTGCAATCTTGTGTTTCTTATTCAATCCAAATATTCTTATTAGTTATATGCTCATTAGTTATTTTCAGCGATTTTAAGCTTAACACCAATATTTCTCCACCTTTGTTCCTTCATTAGTTAGTTTACTTAGAAGAATTGTACTAATATGTTACGCTCGAAACCCACCTTAGGGGCATGATTATCAATTCACACCCTCAAGCCTTCAGTCTTAAGGTTTGAAGTGTGAAACGACACTAACCTTTCTTGTAACTGGATTTTTATCCAATTACCAATCACATATTCAGAGTAAATGCCAAGAACCTTCTCTAAATTCATAAATTTCCAAATTCAAAATTTCATGCCGTATAAAAATTACTTTCTAAATATTCAAATCTCAATTATGCATGTCATATAAAGAATTGGGATTATAACAATATTTTAGACCTCAAATCTCACTTTGTACTAATATAAAAATGAATGTTTATCCAAGTGATTCTCTCAATTAACTTGTAAAACCAATGATTTACATAAACATGGTCCTATGAGTTCACATGATCCAACATAAAGTTCTAATCAAATCCTAATGATGACGAATCCCCAACCTAGCCATCACTCCTCGCGGAAACTAAAAGTACCTGAAAATATGTCAACAAATGGGAGTGAGCTAAAAGCTCAATAAGAAATACTAATACGTTTCAAGGATCAAAAAGTTTCAATCATATAACAAATAGGGAGATGTTTTCATCAAAACTTTTGATTCAAAAATAAGTCGAACATTAACAAAATATACTTCAAAACATTCTCACATCCATTTCAAATCGGTTTCATATCAAATGTGGATCCAAACAATTTATATCAAATTTTGATTCAAACACTTTCATATCAAATCCAAAATCAAAATACATTTCAAATATATTTTCTCCGTCATCAAATATCAAATGGTGCCCAAAGCATGTGGGACTTTCAAATGGGTGGCTACTCCGCAAATTGTTCCTTTTAAGGTGGACGGAACCAAACACTACTAGTACTAGTAACTCTCTAACCAAACCCCCTAGAAGTCAGTTCAAACCAATTACATTCCCCACCAAGAAAATGTAAAGGTCAACTATTATATCCCGCTGATTGCGCTTCTAATAAAGGTCAACTATTATTCCCGCGACAGCATTTTAAACTAACTCGTAGCCAAATATTTCATCCAAAATTTCAAATTACAAACATCATATCTCCACACATTTTCTTTCTTAAACAAAACAAATCTCAAAAGTACAATCACACAAAAACTACTTTTGATCCATGGATAATCAAATAAATAAAAGTAAAACTTTCTTTTCATAAACTAAGATTATATATAATTCAATTAAAACAATTTTCATCCTCAAATGAAGTAAAAACAAACAATTTTTCTTTTAAAAATCAGATTATCCCTTACACGTACATATATATAAAAATAATAATTTTTCTCGAAATGTATTAGAATCCCTTTACCCAAAGGAAGTACTTCAAAAGCTTGAAAAGAGCTAATCCTAAGAATTTCACCTCAATGAAATATTTCTCCTAAAATAATAAGGAAGAGACTATCATCATTACTTATTTATTCTTAAAACTTTCCTAATTTTGATATTCCTTAACAATTATATTATTTTTGTTCACCTCAAACATATCGGGACAACTGCTCAAATGATAATCTATTTTGAATTAGGTGTTTTACAAATTTTATAAAACTCATATTTCCTTTCGATCTTATTTTAATAATTTATTTATTTTTATGCTTTTAATCCGAACTAAATCTTAATAGAAAGAAATACATTAATATTATTTTACAAATTATATTATTACACAATACTTGTCTAGCCTTTTTTATCTAACAATTATCATACTTGACAACAAGTATTATTAATGAGATCTTATTTCCTATAATTGCTAACTAATTATTTCTAATCATATCTCTTATCTAATAAAATCTCAATCCTTAATAAAATATTTACTTGCCAAAATATATATCTTTAAATACTTATCAAATACAAATATTTATTCAGAATTCAACCTTTTCAAATTTATCTTATTTATTTATCATTATTTTCTTTCAAAATTTATCCTTAAATACTTTTTTAATTCTCATACTCAAAGTAATTCAATATGACACCACCAATCCTATTTATTTTATTTCTAAAAAACGAAATTGTAATCCAAATCAATTTCAGTGGTTGATCTAAACCGAAAGAAGTACCAAAGAATCTACATCAAAGAAATCTAGAAAAGTAAAATGAGGAAGATCTTACCTAGAGAAATTTGTTCTTCAAACCCTAGATCCGAAAGCCGTACGTCCTCTGAAATTCTACCCTCCGGAGAGAAATTCAAAGAAGAATATAAATGATTTTCTTTTCTTACTCCAATTTATACTTGAGGTATCTATTAGAAGTTACCTTTTACCCTCTTTCATTAATTTATACCTACTATGATTTGTCATTATACCTCTTTCTCATGTCATTATACCTATTTTATTCAACTCTATACCTCTTTCATGTCATTAAATCTAATTGATACTTCATTATGATTTGTCATTATACCCTTCTATGTCATTATACCTTATTTTATTTCCAATTTATACTCTTTCATGTCATTATTATTTTCCTTAATTTATACCTCTATACAAATTCCCATCATTATTAGCCTTTCCGTAACTTATACCTATACAAATTCCTATCATTATTATTTCCTTCCCTAACGTATACTCTATACAAATTCTCGGTGTTGGCATTCTCCTCCTTTATAAAAGTTTAGTCCTCTAAACTTGATTCTACTGTAGTTTTTAAAATAATTGAGGATGTTTTTCTTTCATCTCTTCTTCTAACTCCCAAGTGGCCTCTTGAATACTATGATTGCTCCATTGGACTTTTACCAACTTGACAACAGCACGTCGTAGAACCTTATTCATCACATCCACAATTTGAACGGACACCTCTTCATAGGTCAAGTCCTCAAAAAATCTAATAGGCTCCAACTCCACAACATGAGAAGCATCGAAAACATATTTCCTCAAGGTCGAAACATAAAACACATTATGAATCTTAGACAGGCCTGGGGGCAAGGCTACTTTATACGCTGCACCGCTTCTAATATTTCAAACAAGCCCACAAATCGAGGATCAAGTTTTCTCTTTTCTCAAATGTATTTTCAACTTCCAAATATCTCAATTTAACTCAATAAGCAACTTTAAAATAACATAATCACCAAATTCAAATACCAAATATTGCTTAGGATTATCAACATAACATTTGTGTGTACCTTGATTTTCTTCCAAATTCTCTTCAATCGGAATTATCTTTTCAATAGTCACTTACACAAGTTCGTGTGTTATTTTTTTTTTTCCCTCTAATATGATCGTAACACCTAGGAGATCATAAACTTCTACCATAAACCTTTCTGAATATATAATCTTATTGCTAGTTTAAACTATTCTACAAGAAAATTTAACCAGTTGCAAGAACTCATTCTCGATTTCTTTCCAAGTCTAAAACAATATATCTCAACAAATATTTCCAACTTGCGATTACTTTCCTCAATTAGTCATTAGTCTAAGTATGAAAGCTACTATCAATACTAACTTAGTACTTCGATTTTTTTTTTTTTTTGACGAAGTCACAATCTAAAAATAAAATAAGAATTCTTATTACATACCATAGAATCAAATTATTTCCATACATTAATGTAAATCTCCTTAATATCGAAGCTAGTCCGATAGAAAATTATTAATTTTATCCATAAACAAACCATCATAATGAAACATTGTCATCAACTATGTCCTTGGTAACCTTATCACAAAATCCATGGTAATAAGTTTCCACACTCATTTAGAAATATAGCAGTTACAAAGTACTATTAGGTCTTCATGTAAACCCATATACGATCACACTAAACCCAAAGTCACAAATAATGTAATACTCTTACTCCCATATATGACCATCAAAATTATAGTCTTAAATATTTATACTTTGCATCCTTTTTAGGGTAGATCGTAGTTTAATGTAATAAACCTCCTTCAAAAGTTGTCTCTTTATATCTCCATTATTACATTAAGTCTAATCCAAATTTTAAGTATCTTATTATCTTATTAAACACAATCAATTGTTCCAAAAGTTCAACTAGTTCAAATAATTCCTTATAAGATCTTAATTCTCCAGACAAGTTTAGTTGCACTATAATGCTCAACATAAGAACTCTAAAATTCAAAGGTATGACATGGACTTGTAAACATCTCAAATCATATAATAATCGTTTGCGACAAACTTAAATGATTTCCAAGGAATCAATTTTTTTCTATTTAAGGCATAAATCACAAGATTCTCATTGTTTTCTTAGTACTGAATAATGTCATCAAAATCCTTAAGTAATTGTATCAATATCTTCATTTCGCTTAAACATTTTAAGAAGACAAATACTCCAAACCTTATAATCTATGAGTAGATCATAATAAAAAAATGTCTTCATATCTTAAGTGCAAATATCATTTCGTCTAACTTCAAATCATATAATAAGGTAGTTTTCTATCTTAAAATTTCAATGTCTATAAGTATCAATTTTTCCATGTTGCATAAGAACACACATAACCTAATTGTTGCATCATTGTGCAAACAAATCTTGCGAACCTAATGAAAATAACCAAAATAATATTGCTCAATTTGCTCTTCAACTCTATGAAGCTATCATCATAGTTCACTACAAGAAATTCCTGCCATCAATAAAATTACCGACTGATTAAATTTGCTGGTAATTACCGACTAATATCACTTAACAAAGCATATTATTTCCACATTTTTGCTACCATTTAATGCATGAATACCTACTTTAAAATTACCGACGAAGTGTTCCGTAGGTACTCTTTCCCGCTATATATAGGCGCCAACTTTTAGTACCATTTACTCGATTAAATACATACAAAAATTACCGACTATGTTTCGTGGCGTGAATTTTCCATTTACCGACAGAATACCTACTGAAAATTACCGACGGAAGTGTTCCGTAGGTAATTTTCCATTTACCAACGGAATACCTACGGAACATTACCGACTGAAGTGTTCCGTAGGTAAATTTTATCTTTGATACTTTTTTGAAATATTTATCTTTAATACTTGATATTATTAAATATAAGTGTAATTATAATAATATTTTAAATTTTATAAAATGAAATAATTTTAATGTTTAAACCTAATATATCCAAAAGAATTAAAATTAATTATTTTATTCTAACCAATATATATATATATATAGCAGTGAGTATATATAAAGAGTATATATATATATATATATATATATATATATATATATATATATATATATATATATATATATATATATATATATATATGCTTATTTTGGTACTAATATAACAAGTTGATGAATGATATATATAATATTTTCAATTTATCTAACATTAGTTATTGCGTTTAGTGGATCCTCCATGTTTTCCTAAGTTCAAGGTCTGTAGCTCAAACCCTCAATGCATATTTTTCTTGATTTTGTAACTAAAAAATGACGGATCGTAGGTAAATTATCGGCGTATTACTCACGGAATTTTGCTGTATTTCGTCCCCATTTTGTAGATTTTCCTCAACTTTACCCACCACTTTTCTACAATTTACCAACAGAATTTCCATAGGTAATTTACCTACGGATTGATTTTCCGTCGGTAATTTATTTACCTATGCCACAACAACCTACGAAATATAGTTGTCGGTATTCCGTAGGTAAATTTAATTACCGACGGAAATTTTTATATTACTACAGAATTTTCCGTAGGTAAATTGTCAATTTGTCAGAAAGTGGCTATAAGACCACAAAACTTAACTTCTTTCTATGTCACCTGAAAATATAAGATAACGAGATCTCTTTAATAATTTATTTGTAGTACCTACAAATCTCAAGAAAGTTCAAACTTTAATAACAATATTAGATCCTTTCAAATTTCAAATTGTTTTCATCACTCATCACATTGACTTAAAAGACCTAACAACATTTATAAGCAAATAACTACCTTGCAAGGCTTAGCTTATGAGTAACAATTTATCTACATGTTTCCCTTCAACTAAACTCAAGATAACTAAGAATATGGAAAGACGAGTTAATATTTTCCAAAACAATCAACAAATAAAAGGTAGTAAGCTCCTTAATTTATCCTCAAAATCAAACAAAAACCTTAATGTTTAAGGAGTATTAAGTCAATTCAATATTCTTCTTACCAATCGTCATAAAATAACTTCAAACACCATATTGTCCATAATGACATGTCCCAAAGAAGTGACAAATTCAAATCATACTTCATCTTGATAAAAGTATATTCACTAAACCAAAAAACAATACAAAGGAAAAGAGTGTAGTGAACTTTAACTAGTCATCAAGAAATCATTTATCTAACATACCTTTGTACAAATGCTAAGAATACTCAAACGGATATGAATCCATCAACTAACATGTCACCTGCAACTATCCCCATACACAAACTTAAACAAGTTCCCGTTAAGATAATAAACTGCCTGATTCCAATTTGGAGCCGACTCTTCAGACACTTGGTTACCATGAGCACCATCACTCCTATTCCTCTTCCTTTGTTATTCCTATACCAGGTGAAGCTCTTCATTATCCTTCTCTCGCACAAGGGCTCATTTCACGCTCTAAATAAACACCTAACTGAATTGATATCTTATTCTTCAAATAAGGCTTTAGTCCATCCCGAAACTTTAATGCTTTTTCCTCCTCCAGTGTGAGTCTCGGAAAATCCATGTTTCTGCTGAATGATAAATGGAAATTTCAAGTAAAAACCCGAATTTTTCTAGATCTCGATTTACCTAAACGGACTTTTCCGTTGGAAATCGCCTTTACAAATTTAGCTACACGTCGAATTTCATTCCGAGGTGGCCTGGATTTCCAATGCTGAGAGGTGTGCGCCTCGAATGACACATGGCAAGATAAGGATGCCATTTGGCACCACAAGGCGACACTTGGCATCAGTGCCTGCCAATGTCGCGGTGTGGGAATGAATCCCATGGCTCACATGAAGCCATGTGGGTGGATGATGTCATAAAAGAGGGATTTATGGAAATAAGAAAAATTATGTAGTACTGGCGGCCACCAATTTGGTTTGATAAGGAGATAGAGGAAATTTCCTCTCATTTGACTGACGAGACTTCCAAAAAGTAGAAAAGGGACCAAAGGAGAAAAGAGAAGAAAGGAGAAAATGAGGAGAAAATGAGAGGAGAAAGGAGAAAAGAGAAAAAGAAAAGCAAAAGTAAAGCAAAAAGGAAAAGAATTCAAAGAGTATTTAAGATACTCGCGGTTAAACATGGAGAAATCCTAGAGAGAGAACTTCTCCTTCTCTCTAGATTTCTAGGCGATCTGACCGTCTGATTCTCTTTCGGAGACAAGAGGGTGGAAGTGTCCCACACCTTAAGAGAGGACAAACGCTGACTTCCGGTTTTCGGGAGTTTCTTCCCTAACTTCAAGAGGTAGGATATTTTCCTACTTTGCATTTTTGGCACCAAAGGCTATAACGGTAGGGTTGTTTGCTGAGGCCATGAGAGGCCATGTATATTAGTTCCAAGCTTTGGAATTAATGGTATGGATTCATGACGGCCAGATGGACTGTGTGTTAGGGTTTTAATTAGGAAACTGAAAGTTTCTAGGTATCATGGTTGTTTGATGTGATGATAAGGGCTGGAACCAAAATGGTTCATGTTTAAGGGGCCTGAGGTACTGATGGTCCCAAGCTTGTGATCTAATCGCTGCTATATCACGTCAATAATACGCAAGCGCGAAACGGGATATCGATGCATGCTTGTCGATGTATTAATATGTTTTGTAATGGAGGTATATTATATGTATAAATTATAATTTTCCATGGTTTGTAAATGTTTCATGTAGTGCCTATTCATGCATGTAATACGAGGAAAATGCATTGGCATCATGCATTTCATATGCACTACACATCGCGTCGCCCGTGGGTGCAGTGGTAAGGCGTTTGGTTCATCAGAGTTGGTGAATTGGGTCGAATTGTAAAATGACAAAGTCCATGTAGAGATTCAATGAAAGCAGAAATGATCAAAATGATAAATTACATGTTTCATGGAGCAAGTTAGTAGATCCCCTGTGGTGAAAGTCCCACGTCATTATTCACTAGACATGAACCCTACATAAGTTCGTGAAAATGTTGAAAAAGGCGTATAAGGCCCCACGGTGTAAACCCTGAAATCCGCGGGCCCACAAAATAAAGGAAAAGAATCAAAACTACTTTGATAAATAAATTGGAGGGTTTTCCAATGGTTTAGTCAGGGTGTGTGACTAGTTTCATTTCACATTTGGCATTCCAGGTGTGAGGGAGTCGGTTGGGACTCGGGTGGTGAGCATGAGGGGTCGCATCTCATGCATGATATAGACATTTCATATAGAAAATAATTGTAAGGAAATGATTGGATTGTTTATATATATTGCATATGCATTTTAGCGGGAGTAACCTTGTAGGAGAATTTTCACTGGCTTTGCTCACTCCCTGGCCGTGGGACCCCTTTCGTGCAATGTGGACTATCCAAAGGAGACAAAGACTCAAGAGAGGTAGTTTTGAGAAGAAAGCCGAAATGTGGCTTTAAATGAATATTTTCAGGAATATGTATAAAGCTTTTGTAGAACAAGCATTTAAAACTACAGAATATAGTTCATTATTTTGTTTTTTTTAGTATGGATATATGAGCCCATGTGGCTACATTACTCAGGTGTGTGTCTCGTAATACGAGACATATAGATTTCCGCAGGTTGACGGGTAGTCAACGGACACCCCGGTTTTGGGGCGTCACAGTAGCAATCAACTGTGGGGTAAAACGTGATAGTTCGGTAAACTTAGCCTCATATTGGGCCACTGTCATATCTCTTTGTTCCAAACGGACAAACTCTCCCACCTTTTGTCGTCGAACACTATCAGGAAAGTACTTCTTATAAAATGCCTCCTTAAACTATATCCAAACAATAGGCCCATAATCCTCTAAAAGCCTCTTAGTCATGAGCCACCAATGATCCGCCTCTTTGTCTAACATAAATGTTTAAGAGGTTTTTTTTTTTTTTTTTTTTTTTTTTTTTGCTCCTTAGAACAATCAATCACAATAAAGGATTTTTCTATCATCATAATCCAAGCCTCTGCCTCTGTTGGATTTGAGGTATTGGAAAAATAAAGGGGACTCAACTTCTTAAAGTCGTCAAAGGAGCTACCCCTACTAGATAAGGATTGTCCTTGACCATTACTTTCAGTAGCTCTAGCCTGCCTCTCAACCAATCTAGCCAAAGTCCCTTAATATCTATAAAGCCCCTTCAGTACTCATAGGGGGCAAAGCCTCAGGTGGAGGAGGTATATCATCATTAGCCTGACTATTTTGGAAAGATGCAAGTCTCCTTGGCAACATGGTGTTCTATAAGCAAAAGGTATAACTAATTTAGCCACAAGGCTTCGTGCTAAAGTTAGAATTGTGGAATTAAAGGAATCATACTAGATGAAGTTGAAACTTAAGCTAATGCGTAACTCATCTATTCCCAAAGGTAAACTAAACGAGTTCCCATCAAGATCATAACCTAGGGCTCTGATACCACTCTGTCACGCCCCGAAACCCACCTTAGGGGCATGACTGTCAATTCACACCCTCAAGCCTTCAGCCTAAAGGTTTGAAGTGTGAAACGACATTAACCTTTCTTGTAACTGGATTTTTGTCCAATTAATAATCACATATTCAGAGTAAATGCGCAACCTTCTAAATTCATAAATTTCCAAATTCAAAATTTCATGCCGATAAAATTACTTCTAAATATTCAAATCTCAATTATGCATGTCATATAAAGTTGTTCAGAATATAACAATATTTGAGATCTCTCAAATCTCACTTTGTACTAATATAAAAATGAATGTTTATCCAAGTGACTTTCTCAATTAACTTTCAAAACCCAACATTTCACATAAACATGAACTTATGAGTTCAACATGATCCAACATAAAGTTCTAATCAAATCCTAATGATGACGAATCCCCAACCTAGCCATCACTCCTCGCGGAAACTAAAAGTACCTGAAAATATGTCAACAAATGGGAGTGAGCTAAAAGCTCAATAAGAAATACTAATACAGTTTCAAGGATCAAAAAGTTTTCAATCATATAACAAATAGGAGATGTTTTTCATCAAAACTGATTCAAAAATAAGTTGGAACATTAACAAAATATACTTCAAAACATTCTCACATCCATTTCAAATCTAAGCTTATCAAATGTGATCCAAACAATTTTATATCAAATTTTGATTCAAACACTTTCATATCAAAGTCCAAAATCAAATACATTTCAATTATATTTTCCTTTGGTCATCAAATATCAAATGGTGTCCAGCTATGTGGGACTTTCAAATGGGTGGCTAGTCGCAAATTATTCCTTTTAAGGTGGATTCGAACCAACACTACTAGTACTAGTAACCTCTAAACTTTCAAACCCCTGGGTCAGGGTTCAAATCAATTACATTCCCCACCAAGAAAATGTGTCAACTATTATATCCCGTCGATAGCGTCGAATAGTTGTCAACTATTATTCCTGGGCGTATTGTGGCTAAACTAACCAGAGTCAAATATTTCATTCAAAATTTCAAATTACAAAACATCATATCTCCACATTTTCTTTCTTAAACAAAACAAATCTCAAAAGTACAATCACACAAAACTACTTTTTTGATCCATGGATAATCAAATAAATAAAAAGTAAAACTTTTCATAAACCAAGATTATATATAATTCAATTAAAACAATTTTCATCCTCAAATGAAGTAAAAACAAACAATTTTCTTTTTAAAAATCTGCATTAATATCCCTTTTACACGCATATACATATATAAAATAATAATTTTTCAAAAGTTCAGATAATCCCTTACCTCAAAGTTATACTCAAAAGCTTTGAAAGAGCTAATCCTAAGAATTTCAATTCTCAATGAAATATTTCCTAAAATAATAAGGAAGAGACTATCATCATTACTTATTTATTCTTAAAACTTTCCTAATTTGATATTCTTGGACAATTATATTATTTTGTTCAATTCTCAAACATATCAATAACCGTTCAAATGATAACTATTTGAATTAGGTAGTTTTACAAATTTTATAAAACTCATATTTCCTTTCGGATCTTATTTTAATAATTTATTTATTTTTATGCTTTTAATCCGAACTAAATCTTTTACTAGAAAGAAATAATATTAATATTATTTTACAAATTATATTATTACACAATACTTTGTCTAGCCTTTTACTCTAATAATTATCATACTTTACAACAAGTATTATTAACAGATCTTATTTCCTATAATTAAGTAACCAATTATTTCTAATCATATTCCTTATCTAATAAAATCTCAATCCTTAATAAAATATTTACTTGCCAAAAAATATATATCTTTAAATACTTATCAAATACAAATATTTATTCAGAATTCAACCTTTTCAAATTTATCTTATTTATTTATCATTATTTTCTTTCAAAATTTATCCTTAAATACTTTTTTAATTCTCATACTCAAAGTAATTCAATATGACACCACCAATCCCTATTTTATTTTATTTCTAAAAAACGAAATTGTAATCCAAATCTGACTTCTTCAGGGTTGATCTAAACTGAAAGAAAATTAAAGAATCTACATCAAAGAAATCTAGAAAAGTAAAATGAGGAAGATCTTACCTAGAGAAATTTGTTCTTCAAACCCTAGATCCAAAGCCGCATCGTCCTCCTCGAATTTACCCGCCTGAGAGAATTCAAAGAAGAATAGAAATGGGATTTTCTTTTCTTACTCCAATTTATACTTGGGGTATCTATTAGGAAGTTACCTTTTAATTTCTTTCATTAATTTATACCTATTATGATTTGTCATTATACCTCTTCATGTCATTATACCTATTTTATTTCCAATTTATACCTCTTTCATGTCATTAAATTAATTGATACCTATTATGATTTGTCATTATACCTATTTTATTTCCAATTTATACCTCTTTCATGTCATTATTATTTTCCTTAATTTATACCTATACAAATTCCCGTCATTATTATTTTCCGTGAACTTATTCCTATACAAATTCCTATCATTATTATTTTCCCTAACGTATACTCATACAAATTCCTGGTGTTATTAATAATTGCAACAAAAACAAAATATTTTATCCACCTGAATATACTAAATATCTTCTATCAAGTGTTTCCCCATTTGTTAATTTTATGAATATAATGTGTAGTGGAAAATGTCTAGAGTGTTCATCCTTAGGAAAATCTAAATTATTATATCTAATCGGACCATTTTCTACTAATAAATCTCTTAATTTCAGATTAATATTTTTCCATTGACTTGATCATAAATATTTTTATGACCATAATCACTTGTTTCATTAAGATTTTGATTGTCTTCATTTCATTATCTTTTATTTCACTATTTTCTTTTCAATATTTTCTATTTCATTATCCTCTCTATTTTATTATCTTTTGCCCAATATTTTCTACTTCAATATTTTTTATTTCATTATCTTCTATTTCATTATCTTTTATTTCAATATTTTCTATTTCAATATTTCTCTTTTTTATTTATTCTCTTCTATTTCATTATCTACTTGTTTATTTTCTTCAAAATTTTCATCTAAATTTTTGTTAAGCATTATTTTTCTTACTAGTAACAAATTTTATCAAGAGATCCTTTTTGAGATTCTATTAGTTGGATCTATTTTTCTTTTTTTTTAATTTTCGTATCCACTGTCAGGCTCTCTCAGGTGTCATATTATTAATATATTATAACTATATAACAACAAAAACAAACACAAATAAACACAATGACAATATATAGTATAAATAAAATTATATAACAAAAAAATTTAAATTTATGAAACAATGTAACCCGGTTTGAAACAATAAACTCCAAGTTGTGGAAGAAGGACTTGAGTGAGTGGATGCCTGAAATAATCCGCTGCAGCACTTGGCAAAAAAAAAAAAAAAATTTGATCTGTGATATTGTGAGTGAGCTGTGAGTTGAGTTCTCTTGAGACTCAGAGCACTGTGAGAGAGACAGAGGGGAAAGAAAGAAGCAGAGTAAGTTTTTGTTTCAGTTTGATAAGCGAGGGAGAAGAAAAAAAATGTTTCAGGTTATCGTTTACCGCACGATATAGAGAGAGAGAGAGAGAGAATAAATTTTCAATTATTAGTCTATTCTCATATTCGATTTACCGAGAGTAGAGGGGTCGAAAGGGGTTAAAGTAAAGTGGATTCGACTTTGATATTTTTTTAATATCGATACGACTTTTCGCTTGTTTTTATCATTTCATTTTTTTTAGATATTTAATGCTGAAATTGGATTACGTCTAAAATAATCGACGCTTGCGCTTTTTCAGGATAATGTAGCTTTTATTTATAAACGTTTAAAATTTGGGGCCCTTTCTTGAAATGCAGCCTAAAGCCTGTGCTTTTTTATATCTCGTCATTGGCCTACTTCGATATATCAAGATGATTATATGGTTGTATAGCAAGTGGAAGAGAGGGACGGATAAGCCTCACTTGCGTTGAAAAATATGTGGAAGAATTAACAAGTAAAAAGTAGCCTAGCACGCCTCAGTTGTCAAAGTTTTAATGAAAACTCAAAAGAAAAACACAGAAAAATGTAAAATAAAATAAATCCTTTTATAGTATAAATCATTACAAATGTAGAATAGTTAAATGTTAGACTTAGAGAAATTTAAGTAAATCTTATGAGTTCTTAGGTGAAGTGTTGGATTTATATCCTTTTTTAAATTATGTGGACTAGAAGATTTTAAATCATATTTTATTCCATAAAAGTTAGGTTTTATCATCTCTCTCTTTTATTCTATTTTTCAAAATTTCATCTACTTATCATTTATTTTTTTCAATTTTCTTAATTTTTCTTTTTCTTCCTTGTACTTTTTTCTTCTTTCCTCAAGTCACTATAAAAACAATTTATCATTGCGTGACTAGTACTCTGTTGTGATCTCGAACGATCAAGAAAAAGAAAGAGAATCCAAGTGACCCCTTTTGCCCAGGGGATCAACCTCCTTTTGCTGCTGAAAAACTGTTGCTTGCAACACCTGAAAAAAGGGAGGAATTCTCTTATATTTTGGTTTCATTTTTATAATAACGACATTGTATAGCTTAAAATTCATAAAGATGACACATTGTATAAAAAATTGATTTGAAAATGCTATTTTAGATTTATGGTGTATATTTTGAAAAGTAACACTATATGAATTAAAATCCCGATTGAGGTTGTTAGATGATGCTAATTTTAGATTATGATATCATTTTTTTTAAATATCACCAACAAAAATGTGTAAAAAGATCTAACCATGTGCCGAATCCATGTAGTGTTTCGCCATGGAAGCTAAAAGCTCTTTCTCCGTCATGTGTTTCTTTCTTCTATCCTCCTCCTCCTTTCCATCTCCGTTTCTCGAGGCAATTCTTCGCACTCATCTCCCCTCGTTCTTCAAAGATTTGTATGGATCTAAAAAATGAGACAAAGTGAAAGGTATCCACAAGGTCAAAAAGTACCTACAACGTCTTGGCTATCTGAGCTCAACCCATGTCCATGATAATGGTGATGATGATGATTTTGATGATACCTTGGAGTCTGCCACCAAATCCTTCGAGAGCTATTATCATCTTATGCCCATCGGAATTTTAGATGCTCCATCAGTTTATTAGAGTATATTTAGGGTTTCTTTTTATTGATTTTATGTTATTACCTTTTTGTTTTTATATCAGTATATGTGTGTAAAGGATATATATATATATATATATATATATATATATATATATATACCCCAACCCTCTCTTAATAATAAACAAGTCACTTCTTATAATATGGTAATGAACCTAAGCTTAACAACAAAACAAACCCTAGACCTAACCGCCGTCACCGCCTTCCATAATGCTCCGTTGATCACATGCTTTTGGTCTCAATGGCAGACGAATCCTCTTCCACCACTGTCGTCATTGTAGAATCTTAATTTTGTCCCTCAACACTTGCATTTATCCTATGGGTGTCACACTCACCCATCGTTCTCATATAGCACCATTATGGCCCTTTTAGGCTTAGTCGGTCTTCGAGCCTTAGGTGGGCTTGTATGTGATCCATTAAGTGCTATGTAGTTCACTTTAGAGTGTCATCGTAGCTTCTTTTGTTATTGGCACTGCTTGTGGAAGCAATTTGGGGCCCCCGAGGTTTTAACTTCAACCGAGTTTATTGGCGCATGCCGAATTTGAAGCACTGGGCTTGTTTTCGATCATATCTCCCTCATCCAAACTCGAAATCATGAACCATTTCTTTTGTTGGATTCCCTACTCATTGAAGAATTCTTTGAAAAAAATTGAGAATTTTTTATCAACCAGATCGACCGGTTGGGAACCGGCTCAACCAGTTCAATGGATTTTAGTTGAAGTTCATTATTCGAGCAGGTTCAAATTCTGAACACCCGAGCTTGTTTTGGTCATATCTCCCTCATCCGAATTCAAAATCATGCACCGTTTCTTTTTTTAGATTCCTTACTCTTCAAGGAACATTCTATCAAAATTTCAAATTTTTTCTCAACCGTCTCTACTGGTTGGGAACTGGTTCAGATAGATCATTGTCAGCCAGATGGAGCACCGATTTTGTAATTTGGAGCCCAACTTACTTGACTGGGCCCACAAGCTCCATATCAGTCCAAGGCAATGGCTCAGCCCAAGCCAGCTATTTTTTGCTGTTTGAAGCCCACCTTAAGTCCATTTGGATTCTTGTAGTTAAGCAAGGATAAACGTACGCCTTTGACCCTGAATATAGGAGTGTTTATGGAGCTGGGAAGTCCGAGACTAATTAGGGGAGTTCCCAGGATTGAAGGTGTGTAAAATGGAGTAAGCTCAGAGGTTTATGAAGGAAAAAGAAAAGCAAAAAAAGGTGAAAAATAAGGGGAGAAAGGAGAGGGGAAAAAAAAAGAGGGAGGAGGAGAAAAAAGGAAAAATAGGGAATGAGGGATTCTAGATCCCGGGTGAGTGCTCTCTCATTCTCGAAGGGACTCCTAAAGTTTGAGGGAGTGGATACCAGGTTTTGGAGGAAGAAAAGAAGAAAGACAAAGGGGGAGCAGCCGTGAATCCTACAGGTATGAACGTTGTGTGCTTCTCCCGTTTCTTTTGCGCTTGTCTTTGTCTTTGATGTTTGCAGCCTAGTTTTAGGGCACTAGGAATTGCTCGATCGGCTTCTCGCCATTTGGAGTCGGAATTGTACCCCATTTGTTTTTTTAATTCATGACTCTGTGAGGAGGATTTTGACAATTTTTGAGAACTTCTCTCAATCGGATGAACTAGTTTGGAAACTGGATCAACCAGTTCATTAAGTTCTGTTTTCCGAAACAGCAGTTAGGGTATTAGGCATCATTTGTATAAGTTCTCAACCATTTGGAGTTGGAATTGTACTCCATTTATTTTTTTTGGATTCCTGACTCTTTGAAGAGGATTCTAACAAATTTTGAGAACTTCTTCACCGCCCAACCAAATGGGAACGGATCAACCCTGGCTTCATTAAGTTCTCGTTTCTAATGTGCTAGCTAGTACTAGGCATTGTTTGGATCCGTTCCCAATCATTCAAAGTAAAAATTGTACTTTGTTTGTTTTCTTGAACTAATGACTCTATGAGGAGGATTCTGACAAATTTTGAGAACTGCTCTCAATCGGCTGGGAAACCGGATCAACCAGTTCATTAAGTTCTGTTGAACAACTGTAAGGGTACTAGGCATTGTTTGGATTGGTTCTTAGCCATTCGGAGTCGGAATGGTACTCCGTTTGTTTTGTTAGATTCCTGACTCTTTGAGGAGGATTTTGAAAAATTTTTAGAACTTCTCTCAACTAGCTGGACTGGTTGGGAAACCAGATCAACCGGTTCATTAAGTTTTTTTTCCAGAAATAGTAGTTAGGGTACTTTGCATTGTTTGGGTTAGTTCTCACTCATTCGGTGTCAGAATTGTACACCATTTGTTTTTTTTTTTTTGGCTTCCGTACTTTGTGAAGAATGTTTTGAAAAATTTTAAGAATTTTTCTCAACCGGCTCAACCGGTTGGGGAATTGGATCAGTGAGTTTATCGATTTTTGTAGGGGTAGCATGATTTCAATTTAAATGGAGGCCATACCTTTGTGAGTCAAGCCCATTCACTCCAGATCAGTGTAGGGCTATGTTTAGGGTCTAAAATGGGATTTAGTCCAGGTTAAGGTGGTTCCATTTTGGATTCGTAAGAATTAAGGTCTATGCGGGTCAAAGGGTGGTTAGTTAAGCACTAGTAATCTAGTGTTTTATCGAGCCCCATTCTTTGAAATGAATAGACGTGTTTGTATAGCTGCACAAGTGTTGTAGCATCAATGAGTGGCTGAGATGCAATGTATGGTTTCTCCTGGTTTCCTTTGCTTTTGATATTTAATTTTGAGAGATTGTTGTATGCTTGAAATGTGCGACTAACCTTCCCCTACAACGCTTGGCTAGTAACCACAGGCATGTTCTTTAATGTTGGGTAGTGAATTTCACATGGATGTTTGGTGTTTGAGTGTCATGCATGCTTGTTATGTTTCATATTAACTGATGTAGCGTGATGGTCAGGACCATGTTCAAGGCCATTTGCTCTTTGGTTGAGTGTTCTAAGCATGCAAGATATCAATTAGGTGGGTGTGATCCAAGTTGTATGTTTAGCCTCGATGTTATTCCCCATCTTGACCCATATGCTCCCACATACCCAATTCACTAGTATAACCAAGTTCGCCTGTATGGTGCTTCCTCATACGAGGTACCTTCCGATAGGTAACCCGATCCCGTCCGGGTATAGTCATTCAGCTTAGACTTACCTTTCGTTGTCGCCTTTGAGCTACATTACCCCGTATCACCATGTCAAAATTTCGCCCGCTTGTGAAGGTCATATACCTGCTTACTGCTGACATCACATGTTAGTTTATTATCTGGCGGATTTTAGTCATACATTACCGGGGTTTGATTAGCGTGGATTGATAGTCATAGGGACTAGCATACCCTTTTCCTTTTGAAGGATTGTTGATTGAGACCAACCTGGGATCCCAAGCTTGGGTCTAGATCGAAGGTAGACTTGTTAGAGGATCAGATTCACACAGCCAGTTAGAGTAGATACCAGATCATAGAGATATGGACCCAAGACGCCATCGTTGACCGGTCGGGCTGAGATTAATATCACCATGGCATCTCTTCCTGGATGCCATATTAGGACTGTAACGTAGGATTGATGGGCATCCGCCCAACCATTGCCAATTTGGGAGCACCTAATGACCTCGATTCAGACCACCACTCACCACCACCACCCACCACCATCCTGACCCACTGCACCGCAGATCATGGCGCTCCACCTCCACCACCACCACCTGTTCAATGAGCTTCATGGGTTGGAGCATTTGTATTACATGGTCAAACTAAGACCATGCCACATTCTATAGTGGCCCCTGCATAGATTATTGATGACACCCAAGCTTGTATTGATAGGATTGAGCAGAGGATTAGGTCTCTGCATGTTTTTGATGGAGTTATAGGTTGACTCGATATGATGGACCTTCTAAAGGGGGTTCTCAAGCGCTGAGTTCTCAGACGGACATTAAGAGATACACGGGTATAAGGATAGGTATAGGGTGCCCCCATATTCACTTGCAGTTATACAACGTTGTTATGCATGGGCATAGACTAGATGAGGCACAAATGATTATGTTATTCCCCTCCGTCATCAGCAGGTTGCTCAACATCGGGTCGGCCTCAGCCAGACACCCGAGATGCGTGACACATGGGTCGATTCTGGGACAAAATTTTTATCAAACAATATTCTTCTAATACTATAGTGGACGTATCTTGGAGGGAGTTGGAGGCCCTTAGGCAAAGGCCGGATGAGTTAGTCACTTCATTTATCTCCCGATGGAGGGAGAAGATAGAATAGATTATAGATAGACCCTCAGAGCGCGATCAGATCAACATGATTATGCATAGCCTTCAGCCCCGATTTACTAAGCATCTCATGGGCTTTCCACATACAGACTTTGGATCATTGGTTCAGGCCCTCTATGGCATTGAGGAAGGCATAACTAGAGGATTATAGTGCACTCTTCCTCCATATCTAAAGGAAGAAGCCTGGTCAAAGCCCTAAATCATCGATATCGTGCTGGCTGGTACATCGAGCCATTGTGTTTTTCACGCTTACTACACTCATAGATAGTCTACAAATACTACTTATCGTATGATACAACAAGATCAATACAAACTAGTTGCTCCCATTAGGCCAGTAGGGCCTACTTATCTACATCTGCTACCATAGCCAGTATATGCTACACTGGTACCTCAGAGGTTGCCTGTATAGTACCATAAGCAGTATAGAGCACCGCCTCCATCGAGGCCAACTAGGCAGTTTACACAGCTCGGGATGCCACTGAGCCAAGCATTTCAGAGACTAGTTGAGGGGGGATTGATTGCCCCACTACCACCTAGACCACCGCTACAACCTACCCCACTCGGATTCAGGGCATATCTTCACTGTGCTTATCTTCGCCGTAGAGCCGGTCGCGATATGGCACGGGCAGCATTGAGGCACGCCTATTCAAAGAGTTGATCGATCAAGGCTGGGCTGATGAGGTCTGCAGGACGCAGACCACACCCACTCATGACACTCGAAAGTATCTGTTCCCTGGGGTGCGTATATTTGATTGAGCATTCATGATGGGATGGGATGGAGAGGCTCCTCAGCCAATCAGTTTATATGTAGACTCAGACTTTAGTGGATACACCTAAGGTCAGTAGGTCTCCAGGCCATTTAGATTTATTCTAGATGATGTTCCCCGACATACAACAATATTACCAGTATACTTGCAACATGTTTCGTCCATGACACCCTTCATTATGTTCCCGGAGGAGTATGGGCCACTATATAGAGATGTCTTGACGCATGAGAGGAAGGCAGCCAAATTTCCACCGTTGATAGACCTTTTGGCCGGCATTGATGCTAAGAGATGAGATTCGGGAGGGAAGATGACAGATTTTTGCACCAATAGCACCACTGTGCCCGCAGATTTACTGGAGCTTATCGGGTCATCCGGAAGATACATAGAGATGCGTTGATCAGGTCAGTCGATTGGAGTTGACACTACTACCACCCCGAGAGACTGGATCCACTTTCTCGACAAATGATGTATTAAGCATGCATAGTGTTTTCTAATGATGATTTACTACCCAGTGGATCAAGCCATGTTCAGCCTCTTTATTCATCGATGTTGTTTCGTCTGTGTCACACAAAGGCCATCCTTCTTGTTAGACAACGGCTCCGCCCTGAACGTTTATCCACTGGTTACTGCCATTGCTTTGGGATTTTCACCATCCAATTTTGAGCCATCCACACAAACCGTCAGAGCTTATGATGGGACTCAGAGGAAAGTTATGGGCACACTCAGCACACATGTCATGATCGGTCCGGTCAGATACTCCTTACTCTTTTAGGTTTTGAGGATCCAGTCATCCTTTAACCTGCTTCTTAGTCGCCCTTGGATTCATGAGGCGGGTGAGATACCATCTTCCCTTCATCAAAAGGTGAAGTTCATACATGAGGGGCGCATTATCATGATACAGTATGACAGAGATGTTATTATTTCCTCTGAGCTAGCGCCATGCATCAACCCACATGTTGGTATAATTTACATTTGACCTAAGCCATTTTCGACAAAGTTCAGGTTGTTAGCCTAGAGGATGACCGCATGGACATGGTGCCCAAGTCATTCGACCAGTACAGTAGCACTTTGGTGCTTAGCATGATGAGAGGCATGTCTTATATTCCCGGCTCGATCACTGCCTGCAAAGTAGGGTCGTGTGAGTTTACTATTATAGTTGATTATGACATAACTTATGGGTTGGGTTACATCCCAACGACGGATGATGCGCGACACATGGCATGACTGCATAGAGAGAGAGTGAGAGCTTACATGTTTGGCATTCCATTCGATTATCCCCTTCGCCCATACACTTTTCACTTGCCTGACTATTTTACTAGAGGATCAGAGTATGCACCCCACATCGAGGGAGTAGACTATGTTTCAAGGATGGTTGAAATTCAGGGCATTCAGTAGGCCCTAGGACATATGTGTTTGAGTTTTGAGACCATCGAGCCACCCGAGGCCATGATAGTTGCACCCCCATCACCAAATCGAGCCAGTGTGTTTTCCATGTGCTTTCCTGAGGAGATCCCTGACTATGACCTGCCTATGGATTTGGGAGATGGTCCTGATTGTGTGATTTTGCCTAATACTTATATGGACGCGATGGACATGATCAGCATTGGCCGTATCAACAAATGTCTTTCTATCACCTTTTTTGGTGTGTGTGTACAGAAATATCTCTGGTGTAGTGGGCTGACGCCCAAGTTTATGAGCCTAAATATACATAATTATAGAAACCAATAAAATAAGCCAACAAATAGAAAAGTTGATTTGATTATAATTATCTCTTTCATTAAAAAGAAAAGGTAATTCACCCTTACTCATGCTTAGAAGATTATGGTCTTACAAGATTAAAAAAACATTTACTAATCTATAAAAAAAATTCAAAATGCTTCCAAATGAAGATCTTTGGTCCAAAATGAACAAATACACAACAACACACAACTTCACATGAGGTTCAACCTTTCCAACAACCACCCAACATCACAAACACCATGAGAAAAATTTGTAATCACAAACACCAAACAACCACCCAACATCACATTTAGATATTTCCTGAATCAAATATTACAAATAGGAAATATCATGTTAGGAAACCAAATGATACTATGTCACAATATAACTTTTTCATCAAACTTAGAATCTATTCATTTCAAATTTAATTTAGAGCCAATTTTGACTTTCACTTGTGTAAACAACCCCATGTTATTCTAGCCAAAATAATTAAAAAGAATTAAAACTAGTTATGAATAAAGTTTACAAGTCGCTTCCCCATGGTCATAATGAGTATGTTGTTTCCAGTGTGAGTCATGTCCAAATTTCGTATGTTCCCTTCAACATTCTATTTTTGGAGTATGTTTCATGAATCTTTTTTGATTTCGGTGTGTTCTAATAACACTGCCATCTTTCCCATGAATCCGGATCAATGAAGTTTGGCTTCTTCCCTTTCCTTTTTTATCTCTGATATCATGTCTCGATATCGACTACACAATTTCTCTTCCCATGCTATTTTGACTAGTTCATCTATTGTCCCACATGAAGCATTTCTACAGTATATAATTCAATGTTATAATAAAAATGTATATGCAATCAATCATAATTTACGCATTGTTGTTTCACTTTTTTTTTCAACTAACACATGCAAAAAATAGACTTAAAATAAGTTAACCTAGCACTTAAGTTCGAAATTGAGTATAATAAAAGCCTTAATTTTATCAAAATAGTTCTCCCATTTTGTCCATTTGTCCCTTCAGGATCTATATTTTTCTCAAGTCTTCCCTATTAGCGTGAGAGACTTCTAGATGGATCCAAACTATAGAATAATATTCTATTTGAATATTATTCACAATTAACCAAATGTAAGACTTTAAAATATCAACATTGAAAATAGACATGTAAATACTCAAAATTAAATATGATTACTAATGAAAATTAGTTGAGATTATCGTTGAACTCAAAAGTGTACGATTTTATAATATACTACTTACATATTATTTCGTAAACGCACAAGTGTACGATTTTTAGCTCTCATAAGTATTTGTTGAAAATTTTGTATGTCCAGGAATAGGTGTAGAAGCATATGTAGGTGTTGGTGAAGTTGTATGCAAATTAGCAACAAGTTGGGTTCAGGCTGGTGACTCTATAGGTGGAACAATAGTAGGTTAGGATGCCTTTGATGACTCTATATGTAGAAGTGCAAGAAGTTGGTTTACAACTGTTGACTCTATATGCGGAGGAGAATGTGTGGGTACTGCTGTTAGGGGTAGTGCTGGTGACAATGTCAGTAATGGAATTGGGTTATGAGATGGTTGTGACTGTGCAAGCCTTCTTCTCTTGGCTGCTAGAGATTTAACCATGTCTTCAACAAAACTGTAAATATGTAAACAAGAAATGGAGGTTACAATAAACAAATATGGCATTCTGCAAGAAAAACAAACAGTCATTACTTATTTATTGTAACAATATCAATATCAACAAATAAAATTTCTACAAACATCATAATAAACTATATAAATACAAAACTATTGTGAATGCTCTCTTTCTAATCACTATCATCAGCTTTCACATATCCATCTTCACTTTCATCATCTAATTATGACTCAAGTATGGGGTCAACTGAAATTTCAGCTTCATCATCAACTAGCTGAACAAGATCCCTATTTACATCATTCAATGGACACAATTCATCGATCATGATGAATGCTTCAGTTAGTTGTAAATTAAATGACTAATCTTCTTGGAATGCTGAGTTACCATCTACTATCTTCTCAACAATATGAGGAACATCCACCATTAGCCTAACTTTAACTTTGCACATAGCTAACCAGTTAGACTTGTCTCTTTTTAAGCTAGGATAAGAGACATAATAAACTTGTGCAGTTTGCATGGCAAGAATAAAAGGTTCATACTTATTGAGTCTTCACTTGAGGTTGACATCTACAGAGACATCATTTATGAATTTTCATCCCACTATTAATAATAGGGCTGTGGATCAAACCACTCACACTTTAAGAGTACTGTGCGCTTAATTGGCAGTCCTGGATATTT
This sequence comes from Tetrastigma voinierianum, assembly GCA_016808115.1. Taxonomy (NCBI): domain Eukaryota; kingdom Viridiplantae; phylum Streptophyta; class Magnoliopsida; order Vitales; family Vitaceae; genus Tetrastigma; species Tetrastigma voinierianum. The sequence goes on along the minus strand of JAEQBH010001039.1, from coordinate 1,119,075 downwards.
CAACCTTAAAACCTCTATCAAGCGGCCATAGTAATGAATCTCATTATCACTAGAATTTGTACGTTTTATGGAAACTCCACTATTTGAGGTTAACCGTATTGATCCATGTGATTCAATATGCAATAAAAATTATTGTCTTTCAACTCGTTACAAAAATTCCTGTATACCCTGCTATCAAACTATAGCCCATTGTCAGTCACTATCGACTATGGTATTCTGAACCTGCAGATTGGACGACATCTTTATCTTTGATGGAGGCGAAGGCTTCAACTTCTACCCATTTCCTAAAATAGTTTGTTGCTACCAATAATAGCCTCTTATGTGCTAGGGCGGTAGGTAGTGGCCCAACTAGATCAATTCCCTACTAGGCAAAGGGCCAGGGGCTCGTTATGGTTTTCATATTCTGAGCCGACACCCTTGAGATGGGGGCTTACCGTTGGCAGCGATCACACTTCCTGACATAGGTGGCTACATTTGCCCTCATGGTTGTTTAGTAGTAGCCTTGGGTAAAGATAGAGCATATCACCTGCTTCAAGGCTAGGCAAAACCGATGGTTTGGTGAGATACTACTTGATTGCCATTAAAGCCTAGTCACATTCCTTATTCCAACTGGTCAATTTCACTCCCTTTAAATTAAAGTGGTGAAAAACAACTTTAATTAGTGTGTAAAATGAGATATGAACCTCCCGAGAGTCACTAGCCGACCAGTCAGTTGCTACACTCCTTTTCTAGAGGTAGGCGTATGAGATTCTATAATAGCTCTAAGCTGAATATGAGTGGCCTCTAACCCTCTCTGCGTCACCATAAGGCTAAAAAAAATTCCGAACTCGACTCCCAAACGCACATTTTAGGATTGAAGCCTTCATGTCGCATACGCGCAATAGCTCAAAAGTTTCTCAGAGGTACGCGCGGTGATCGAGGCATTCTCGATTTGACAAGCATGTCGTCGATGTAGAATTCCATGGTCTTGCCCATCAAAGGGTCGAATATATCGTCACCAGCCTCTGATAGGTTGCTTCGACATTCTTCAAGCCAAAGGGCATTACATTGTAGCAGTATAGCCCATGCGGTAATGAAAGTTGTTTTCTCTACATTAGGCCGGTGCATGGGAATCTAGTGGTATCTAGAGAAAGAGTCCAAAGATGACAACATCCTATGCTCAGCTGAAAGCATCAACGATTTGATCTATACGCGGTAGGGGGAAGCTATCATTCGGGCATGCTTCGTTGAGGTCTATGTAGTCTACACATACTCTCCACTTACCACTCTTCTTAGGAACCACAACCACATTGGCAAGCCATTCGAGGTATTTTACCTCTTTGATGAAACCTGCTCTTAGAAGATTGTCCACCCATGTCTGAATAATTTGATGGCAATCCTAGTGGAAACATGTCACTTTTTGTCTTACTGGTTTAGCCGCTGGGATAATATTCAGTTTGTGAGAGGCTAGCATTGGGTCGATTCTGATCATATCTAAGTGACTCCATGCGAACACGTCTTTGTTTCTTAACAATATCCATTGTAATTGCTTTTTTTCTTCGCTGGATAGCAAAGAACTAACGTATGTGAACTTCTCCGACCCGTCTAACGCCATTGACCTGTGGGATCCTTACCCGCCAATGGTCCTTATCTTCCTTCGACCTAGGCTATGGAACCGTGGGTTGCTACGCGGGGATGTGATCTTCGAGATGAGGACTTCCTGAGCTTTTCTCCCCTTCTGTTCCCATATGGATAGTTGATAGCACTACCTTGCGACCAACTGACTACTTAGAAGGTCAACCTTCCCCCCGTTGGTCAAATAATCATCATTCGGGTGATATGTCATGGACAACCTTCATCGAGCGCAAATCCAGTCCGCCTCTACTATGGCATCAGGCGCCCCAAGTCTTCCACAACTGAGAACAAAACATGCTGGGTTACTGGTTCTGCTTGTACAGGGAGCGTGATGTCTTCTAGTGTCATGGTTGTTGCGTCGTTGAAACCAGAGAGGATTCGCTCGATTGAGTTCAGCATTCCTGAGGAAAGTTTCATCTGATTGAAGGCTAGTAGCTACAACAAGTCTGTCGTGCTACCAGGATCTAAAAGCACCTTGTGCACATTAAAACCTCTAATACATAGGGTGAGCACCAGTGCATAATAATGGAGTATAACGACCGACGGTTTACCGAGGAAAGGATATGCGTCATCCATCGAAATGTTTCTTCATGGCTACCTCCTACGTGGATAGCATTTACCCGTGCATCGGGCCGTACGCCCTTAAGAGCTTCTTTCTATCGGGCGCTTGATTAATACCGTCATCGACCGCCTCTAGTATATAGTCGGTGGTCGGGTTCAGATTCGATAGGACCGTAGCCGCCGTCAGGAATTTCGCCTACTGGTCCCGATTCCGCCCCGCGATCAACTTCCCCCGATATACCTCTCCCGAGGTGCCCCTTTCGACATTACTCTTTCCACCATGAACTTAAAGCCTGACACCTATCGTCTCTGCGTCTATGATCTCTATGATAATTGCACCGCACGGATATGTTTCTCTAAAAGGGATTCTTCTAGATCGATGCAGGCCACTTCAAATCTGGCAAGTCGCAAATTAGGGGCAGCAGCCTCTCGAATGAGATGTTCAGGATGAACTGCTGGGGCTCCCTCTTTTTTTATGACTGGTCACGGGATTGCTTTTAGTTTCTACTATGATCTACCTTGGACTCAGATGGCTTCTTCCCCATAGGCTTGTTGCTCTCGACCGACTTGCTTTTAATCATGATAGTTTGTGTTGTTGCACGGATATTGTTTTCCAGTGTTGAGTAACGATTTGCCCGCCTATATAATTCTTCCATGGTCGTCGACGGGGTCTAAAGACAATGAGTGGAAGAAAGGAGTGGATGGCCTGAAGCTTCTCATGAAGTTCTAAAGGACTACATCCATGTTCTAAGCCTCACCTCATTAACGACTCGTCGAACCTCCCTAGTCCTCATGGATTCCTTTTCCTCGCTGTAATAGGGGTCTACAAAGAGCCGATGTTCCTCTTCTACCATAACAAACAAACATACTGAGAGATGAATGCAACCTAAAGCTCATTGAATGAGTTTATTGAATTACATGGGAGCTTGTGAAACCTTGCTAGCATAGGCCCTCGTAGACTGGTTGGGAATACTTTGCACAATGATGAGTCGCTGTTTCAAGGCTTCAATGTCACCAGCTCGAGCATAGTGACATGTGATCATAGGTCACCGAGCCATCGAACGTGGTGAAAGCTATAATGGAAAACCTATGGGGCGGCTAGTAATCAAGGATGTTGCCTTAGCGTAAGAGACACATCTGCCCTCAATGAGGTCCCCCAAGAAGACGTAGGAAGGTTAGCGCTTTATACTCGAAGGTAGGATGAGTAGTGGGCCGGTGGCAACATGCCCGAGGGTAGCATACGGCTCCCGTGGCTCGTCTCGGGCCGGTACTATCGCTTGTTTCTTCGCTTCAGAGATGCACCACTAACAAGATCATCGGGCTGCTAGGTGAGGCGGCGTCTCGCAAGGACCGTCTTTGTTCTCTCCCAAGTATTCTTTACCATCAAGAGATTCATATGGAGCCGCCGAGGACAAATTTCATCGTCCGCTTGTGGTATCGACTGCCAAGCTGAACAACATGCCCTTCCTTATCACGAAAGTGATCACTGTACACATTGCGGCCAAGCCCAGGTGTCTTTGAGGCTCTTTTTAATCTGGGCTCTCAGCTGGTCATTCTCATTCCGTAAGCACTCGGCCCGACCTTGCAACTCTTTCATTTGTCTTACTTGTTCCTCTTGCTTTCTCTCCATGTCTTAAGGCTAATGGAGGAAAGGTCTTTTGGCGATTGGTTAATCGAAATGCTCGTCATTGCGCCTACCTCGGGTGAGTTAGACATAGGATGGGGGATCAGCAAAGCTTCAAGTGATGAAGGGCTACTTAATAGTCATTGAAGCCACACACTTGCAGCCTGTAAGTGAGACTTATTGTTCGGTTCCCACAAACGGCACCAATTGTTTTTACCTTGATCGTCTAACCTTGGGGGCATCAACAACTTAATGTAAACCTGCAAAAAATGGCGATCCAATAAAAGTGGGTCTACCCCTCTCCGATGATTAAGTCAGCAAAAATATGGAGAGAAGGGAGAAGGAAGAAGGAAGTTCACACAATTCCGATTGCATACCTCTCATCGTGGAGATCCTCTTGATTTATAGGGGGTGGTTTGAAGAATTCCTCCATTTTTCTCTGAAAATAATCTCTTTTTTTTAGGAACAACATTTATCTTTCCTTATCAAAGACTAATTCTTTCTTATCATGGATTAATCTTCCGGGACGTAAGGGATTTGGGAACTAGGAAATTCGGGGATAAATACCTTTTATGGATTTTCCGCTTCTAGAAGTTTATTCATAACAAACTTCCTATATGGTGTAGAATGGCCGTCTAGGAGACTTGGAATCCCAGAAGGACCGCCTCAAGCAACCTCAAAGTTTCTGACTGCTTTCTTTCCTGTGCATCCTTGGGACTCTCTCGCCAAAGTATTCGCCGGGGTTTCGTGAGGAGGGAATCAAAGCTTCATAACACAGGCCATAAGCTCAAGAAATACCTTCAACACTACTTGAGCTATAGCCATTCCAAAAACAAAACCCATGCCCATGATGATGATTTTAGTGATATGGTAGAGTCCATCGTCAGAACCCACCAGACCAATTACCATCTCAAGGCCATCAGAAGTTTGGATTCCGAAATGGTGTCAAAGATGGTGAAGCCTTGCTGTGGTGTAGCGCATACCGCCAACTGTTACGCGCTCCTCCTCACGGTACCAAAGTAAAAAAAAAAAGCATCAACACATGATGTCCATGGATCCCCAACACAGAAGCTCATTATTCCTTCTTCCGTGATCTCAAGATGGCCGCTTCCAAGACTCATTTCACCTACGATTTCTCTCCCAAGACTTACAGGCTGTGTGCCCTGTGGGCCGCATTTAGCCACTGGTTTCTTCAACACACTTCACATTCTCGGAAACTCAAGATCAGGGAAGCGCCGACCTAAGTCCTATCAATTGGTTTTCATAAGCGTGATCATGGAGATGGTGCCCTATTTGATGGTCCTGGTGGAACCCTAGCTCATGCTTTTGCCGCAACAGACGGAATATTTCATTATGATTTCAATGAAACATGGGCAATAGGTGCAGTTTCTAATGCATTTGTCTTGGAGATGGTGGCGGTGCATGAAATAGGGCAGCTTCTTGGACTTGGGTATAGTACTTGGTCATAGTTCAGTTCATGATGCAATCATGTTTTCCAGCATTAGCTCCATAGCTCAAAGTTATGGTATTGGTCACCGACTCGGATGGTCCCGAGACGTATCAATTGCAGTATATTGGTCACGTATAGACTGATATGCAAAATAATATGATTAACATATTTAAAAATTATTAAAATATTATATAAATTATTATAAAAATAGATATAATTAAGTAAGCTAACTATTTAATAAAACAAAAAATTTCATATTTAACATTATTTAAATAGTTAATGAAGCATTCAGTGAAAGATATGTATGCTAATGCTAACAAAAGAAATTATTTTATATCAAGCATAACATCTTTTTAACAAAATTTCATCAACTACATCAATCAATACCATGTTGAATGACGAGGGGGCTCAAAATCATCATCATCATTAGTCCTACGACGAGCATACAAATTTGGATGATAATTTTCATAATGAGAATGTGGTTCAAAGAATTGTTCATCACTTGAATGTGTTGGCTGAGATGATTGGCTTGATGATCCATAATTAGGAAAATATGACCTTGGAGGCTGCTCGGGCTCAACACCATGCTGATAGTATCCAAAACCTTGATAAGCAATGCCACGCGCATCGTAAGATTGGTCATATCCATAGGAATCACTAGCTCGTGTTCCAATAGTTGAATATTAATCAAAATCATACCCACTAAAATCATTGGAAGAATGATCACTACTTCCAAAGTTATGATAGGATCCATCTCCCACTCCCCTGGAATTAGGTATTGATCCTAGAGACAATGATTCGATGTGCTCATCAATCTAGTTATAGTTTGATTTGTAATCATGCCCATTGGAATAGTCATCATCACTAGAAACGAGTCGGCCTTTCCGTGTGCGCTTGTCCCATATGTCAAGCCTATATCCATGAGATCAAGATCTTATGCAAGATAATAATTTCATTTCCTCGCCCACTACATGCCATGAATAACTTGATTAACATAACCACTATCAACATCACCGCTTGCTCCAATGCCACCACATGCTCCATTGTCCCCACTAGTGTCTTCATTATCTTCACTGCCACCACCAATGTTACTACCCCTTCTATTGACTCTATCGTCACCGTCATCACCACTAGCTGCTTCCTTACTCAATACTGCTTCCACGCCTACTTACCTTGTAACATGTGCCACCACCATCATCACGAGCTGCTTCTCTACCTTCTTTAGAAGGAAGATCTTGATCCAACCAATCCAAATTTGATTAGTGCCCAAAAAGTGCTATTTTGAACCCTGTTTATTTAAGGTTTTGAGCACTTTTTGTGTACTAATCAGCGTAATTAACCCAATTTGCAGATTAAGGTCCCTGTTATTCTATTAATCACATTTTGTGGCTAATTTTGTAGTTTTAAGCTATTTTTGCCAAAATTGCTGAGTCATCCACACAAGCACTTGAGTCGAACTTAGCATCGTATGTCGACCGTAAGGAAAGAAGAGCATGTAATACAAAGAAATTGAAGAACCCGGGAAATTTGGTTCCCGCGTAATCGTTTCATCTCGCAAAGACTATTCACTCCCTCCAACCACCTGCTCACATCTCCGTAGTCTGGACGTCGTGACCTTTTGTCGTATGTTTTTGGTTTCTTCCCCATTTTATCCTCAGAATAGCTTCTTTGGTTTTAGTTTTTTTGTAATTTCCTCGCTTCCTAGCAAGATATAAGCCGGAGTCAAGGTTTGTGTGCTGGACTTATCCATTAATCAATAAAATCGACTTTGAAGCTTTCTACCTTTCGCCCTTTCCATTTTCTCTCTGCTTTCCTCATTTTCTCAAGTACTAAACACCTCCGAGGATGACAACTATGAGGATGAGCAGCTAAAACCCTTTCCTTCTTGAAGTGGATGGCTGCTGGGTATAGGATCTGAAGGCTACTGGAGGTTCCATGTTTTTCACGTAGGTATTCACTGTCGTCTGTGTTCTTTTAACACTAGGTTTAGATCCCTTCGATTCATGTTGAATGGTCAGTACTTGGTAATCTTTTAGTGCTCATTTGATGCTTATTACTAGATCTTGTGATGTCTGGCTGCTACTACTATTACCTTATCAGAATGTGAGTCAAGGAGACTCGCTTTGAACTCGACTAAGAACATTAATAAATGCTGAATGCCATTTTCAAAAGGATAATTATTTTGGGTTAGGTTTTATAGCTAAATGAAGATCTGGTTCAGGAAATGACTATAGGTCATCCTCCCTAACGCGAGGAAATGAACCCTGGAAACCCTCAGTTGCCGTAGGATCCTAAGCCCAATATCCTGATACTTCAAGGAGATCTCTTTTATTATTTTTCTTATTTTACCTCAGTTTGTTTCTAGTTTTCACCATTAAAACCCCCTTGTTTTTATCAAACCCTGAAATCCAAATTGAAATTCACCATTTTTTAACCTCACTGTAAATCATTTGTACGAAGAAAACCCATCCCTATGTTCAACCCTAGAGCCGCTATACTGTAGTAGCTTTGCTACGGCAATAGAACCCTAGGATATAAATTTTGTTGATTCCGGATCACCCTACTGTGGCACGAATCAAATGGCGCCATTGTCGAGGATGGTGACTAAGTGCATTTGATGACCTGATGAACACTTGTGATCCTCATCACAAGTCCTGGTGAATTTCTTTCTGTATATACTTTACTGTTAGTCTTTTTAGTTTTAGTTCCCAATTTATATTTTTTTAAGTAACCCTAACTTTTTAGGTAGGATTGTTTTTCGTCGTCAAGTGTTCGCCCCGTTTATCGGGTAAGAATTTCCAATGGATTAGAAACTAGATAAGGTTAGTCAAAGTCAATCTCCCACGTAACCTGAATCGAGCTTGAATTGTGATCAAATGGAACACCTGTAGGGAGAGCAAGATGCACACACCCCGTGTGGAGAGAAACCCTAGAGCATACATGTCAATGAGGGATTATAGAAACCTTCCATGGCAGAATCAACAACCCTTGGGGAGAAATCCAAACCCATATAGGTCCATGAGGGACTATAGAAACCAATGGATGAGTGCACCCTTCTGTAGTGTTTCCCCAACTTATGCACCTCCTGCTTCTCCATTTTATGCCTCAACTCCTCAGCCACCACAACCACTACAGTCAACCTCTCCAATGGAACAAGCCATCCTGAACCTCACCAAGCGAGCGGGGTGACTCTGTGGGAAGCGTAAGACATTCAATGCCCAATTAAGTCAAAAAACTCATACTGTGAAGAACTCTTTGAACCAAAAAGTAGATGGGCTTCAAAGTGAAATTGGTAAAAAAATTTGACAACCTGCAAAGTGGAATTGATCAGAAATTCAACCTGCAGAAATCAATTTCAAGGCTTGCCAATCAACAAGTTCATCAAGAGGACGAGTGCCTATGTGGTACCATGGTGGAGCAAAGGTCAATAAAGAGCCATTATCGAATCTTGGCATATCAAAAGCCAATTATCCGTCCATGGGAGAAGAACTCCCCAATGCTGATAGAGGAGGGCAGTGGAAAGGAAGCAGGGGAGGAGCCCCAAAAGCTTATCCTGCAACTAATCCCTATAAATTTGGATCCTAGTGCCACCGCCCTGGGTCCCAAAACAACCCACTACCAAGCATATCCCACTGTGAATACAAAACCGATGCCCCCAGAACCCTGTCTTACCGCGAAGCTAAGGTCAGCCTATCACTGCCTATGCTGCAAAACTTCAAGAAATTAGTGGTCATTATTCAAACTTTTGCCACTACATCAAAGACATTGGTAGCCGCTCATATTGCATGGCACAAATGATGGTTCTAAAATGTCTTACGGAGCACTGACCTTAGTAATTCTACCAGCTCCACTAGTTCCAATAGCCTCCAAAGGCTTGAGAGATCATCGTATAATAGTCTCCCCACTTTTTGTTTTGATTTTTCTTGATTTATCTTATTTTATTTTATTTTATTTTGATTTAGTTAATTTTTCTTTTTAGATTTTCTCTAATTTTTAGCTAATCTTTATTTATAGCTTATTTTTTTTAATTTTATGTTTTTATTTTTTTATTTTTTATGTGTTTATTTTTATGCCATCAAATTTTACAGTAAAGGAGGTAGAGTATCTTTCAGCAATTTTAAAACCGCAATTTTTGCAATGTCACAATTTCAAACCGTCTCAGAGCAAAGCCTGCATAAGAAGGCTCCTCATAGAGACAAAAAATGAACAAGAAGTTCGTAAAAAAAAAGTTTTATTTTATTTTTATTATTTATTATTAAAAAAAAAATTTCTGGTCTTCAAAAATTAAAAAAAAAAAGTTTTATTTTATTTTATTTTATTTTTTTATTATTAAAAGAAAAATTATTTAGCACAATTGCGAATTTTCGCAGCAACCCGAATATTGCACGCAAAGCTGCGAATTTTCGCACCTCTGGGCTTTGGGTAACCCAATTTTGTTTTGACCATAACTTTTTCATCCGAACTCCGTTTTAAGCTTTTTTGGTACCGTTGGAAAGCTTAGAGAGTGTAGAATCCAAATATAGCCAGAAAAAACACTTTTGAAATTATTATGAAGGTGTAATATTCAAAATTCTCCAATTGGTCACTTTTTTCCTCTCTTTTCTTCTCCTAACTTGTTTATTTGAAGCCCAAACAGAGTGAATAATGTGTTGATGGAAAGCTTGCGAAGTCTCCTATCCAAAAACGAGTACATTTCATCAAGGAGGTAACACTTCCTTCTCTAAATTTCCAATCCAAGCCCTATCATGGCAATGACACGGTCAGTGGAGAGCAGCGGCGAAGTGGCATTTATTTATGTTTTTGTTACTATTTTGAGCAAGCCCATTTTGTAATGTTCAGTGGCTTGCTAGTTTTCCTTTTTGTGAAGCTGTTATACTATACAACTTATTTTTTCAATTCAAAACTTGCACCCATTTTTTTTATGTTTTGCCTAGCCTGCAGTTTGAAAAATTGAAACATTGTCCAATTCTGTTAATGTTAGATTGATTCCATGCCTAGTTGAGTGGATGATTAGTTGAATTCTTGTTACTTTTGACCGTTTTCTTCCACCTTTAGCTAACCACACATAGGTGCACACAGCTTTTCAACAATAGGTTGGCAAGAACCGCTACCTCCTAAACTTTGCAAACCTAATTCTAGTTTCGTTGACTACCTTTAATAGGTTAAGGACCCCCATGAAATGAAGGCTAACGTGTCTTCCAAAAAAAAAAAAAGAAAAAAGAGAAAAACAAAAACAAAAACAAAAAGAAAAGAAAAAGAAAAAGAAAAAAAAATTGCAACGCTTGCCTTGAAACCCGAGCACAATCCGGTGGGGCAGGCAGAAAGCTTTTGAAGCACTAAGGTCTTAAGCCAATCGTCGGGAGCCATCGACTTAGTGCTCGCTACACGGGTGGATGGGTGGAGTTTAGCAAGTTGTAGGTGTTGGAGTTTCGAAATCATTCAGAGTCCAGGTGAAACCTGAAGAGTTAGTGGTCGAAAGATCCTTATGACTTGGTGCCCTAAGCCTTAATTGGTTGGGAGTCATCGGTAGATCCCTGTTACATGGACTTTGGTGAGGTCGATTCCTCAGCATTGCACCCCTACAACACAAAAAGAGTTGTGGAATAAGAGTGGGTCCTGATCTATTTAGGTTGGTTAGTGGGCTAGGTGGAGGCAGTAGCTTGGTTGGGGGGAGAGTGCAGTTTGGCAGTTTATTGTTGAGAGCTGATCAAACAAACACTTAGATTTTGGTGGAAGTTCCTGGTTGAGTCATCGAGAAGGAAACTCTTTTGATATTCAACTCTGTATGGCATTCATTCTCTCGAGATAGTTATTGGGCTAAGTTTCGGTGATTCTCATTGCGGGTTAAGCCTTACATTTTCACAACCTTTTGAACTACCATATTTTTGTTATTTGCTCGTTCTTCTTTTTTTCATTGCTAAGGGACTAGCAATGTGTAGGTTGGGGGGTGATTAGTGCCCAAAAAGTGCTATTTTAAACCCTGTTTATTTAAGGTTTTGAGCACTTTTTGTGTACTAATCAGCGTAATTAACCCAATTTGCACATTAAGGTCTCTGCTATTCTACTGATCGCATTTTGTGGCTAATTTTGTAATTTTTGCAAGCTATTTTTGCCAAAATTGTTGAGTCGATCCAAGCACGAATAATTCGAGTCGAACTCAGCATTGCAGATTAGAGACCAGAAGGAAAGAAGAGTAGAAAATACAAGGAAATTGGAGCACCTGCGAAATTTGGTTCCTGCGGCACTGTTCATCCTACAGCACTATTCACCCCTCCAAATGATTGTTCACCTCTCAGCTTTGACGCCGTGACCTTTGCTACTTTGGCCTTCCATTTTTATCCCTGTACTTTGGCTCTTAGCTTTTTTTTGTAATTTTTACCTCGAGCAAGATATGTCGGGAGTCAAGGTCCTAAAAGGGATCGATCCATCAATCAATAAATTGATCAGAAGCTTTAGCTTCCCTTTCCCCATTCCTTTCCATTTTCTCTGCTTCCTCACTGGGCAGCCAAACACCCGAGAGGATGACAACTCGACGATGAGCGCCAAAACCTTCCTTCAAGTGGAAGGTCATTGGTACAGGATCTGGCATCAAGGTTCCATGTTTTTCACGCAGGTATTCACTATCGTCTGTGTTCTCCTTTTAACACTAGGTTTAGATCCCTTCGATTTATGTTGAATGGTCAGTACTTGATAATCTTTTAGTGCTCATTTGATGCTTATTACTAGATCTTGTGATGTTCATTAGTTACCATTTATTACCCATTGTAATGTGAGTCAAGGAGACTCGCTTTGAACCGACTAAGAACATTAACGCACTGCTGGAATGCCATTTTCAAAGGATAATTATTTTCTGGGTTAGGTTTTATAGCTAATGAAGATCTGGTTCGGGAAATGACTATAAATAACTTCCTAACGCGAGGAAATGAACCCCGAAACCCCTCGCTGCCGTAGATCTCAAGCCCGTGACCTGGCAATTTCAAGGAGATCTCTTTTATTATTTTTCTTATTTTACCTCAGTTTGTTTCCAGTTTTCACCATTAAAACCCCCCCCTGTTTTTATCAAACCCTGAAATCCAAATTGAAAATCACCATTTTTTAACCTCACTGTAAATCATTTGTACGAAGAAAACCCATCCCTGTGTTCGACCCTAGAGCCGCCATACTGTAGTAGATTTACTACGGCAGTAGGAACCCTAGGATATAAATTTTGTTGATTCCGGATCACCCTACTGTGGCACGAATCAAAATTATCATATGATAAAATAGGTTCTTCTCATTCTCGTATCCACTCATCTAATATATCATCATCATTAAAAATATGATTTGGGTCAATCGGATTGTACAAATCTTCATCGCTTCGATCTTACATCAAATATTTAACTTGAAGTCGCATATTGTATTGGACATAAACTAATTTATCCAACTTTTTCATTGCAAACGATTGCATATCTTTGTGTGAATCAATGACCATATGCTCGTGAAGTTTCTTTTCTACAAACTGTATTTAAGAACATGTTTGACTTAAAACTTTAACAAGAATCAAGAGTGGACTTTCATCACTGATAATTGTTCCACCATTCCACTGCTATTAAAAACATATTAGGCACCAATATATATGTAATAGAAGATGATGACAATTTTTATTTAAAAAAGAAATAAATATAGTAAGTACCTAGAAAAGATTGATTTATTGCTTTTCTGGTTAGTGTACTTCCAAATTCCTCCTCGGGCTTTCAACAAATACCCCCACCTACATTGTAATGTTCTTCGCTTTATTAATCACATTACAAATACAAAATATATTATAAAATACCACAAGTTATTGTTATACTTTGTTCAAATATTTTGCCTACCTATCCAATCGCTCCAATCTCGATAACCTTTTAAATTCAATTTAATTTCCTGATAATGGGAAATTGCTTTGAAACACTAAATATCGGATTTAAAAATATGCTACCATAAGTAAAAAAATGATTAGTTTATAATACTTTGCATTTAAATATGATAATAATAACTATATAAGGAATTTTTTGTATTACCTGCAACTTGCAAATGTCTATGCAATTTATTTGCCCACCTTTCGTCAATGACTTCCCAATACCTTTCCCAATGTTTCATTGATGCCTTTATAGCCGCTTAGTTCCCATCCATCATTTCATAAATGATTGATAGTGTAGGGTTTTTATCTTGATTAACCAATTTCAAAACTTTCCCCAAAGGTTCCATGATGATTTGGACTTTCTTTCAAACCTCTAAATATATTAATCAATAAATATGAATGTAAACGAAAAGAAAAGAATAGATCAAAACATAAAATAAAATAAAAATCTTGTAACAATAAAAGTGAATATCAAGTTTCTTTAATAAATAATTCATTGTTTTATTTAGTTCTAGGCTCTACTAACTGTCCGATGGAATATTTTTCAACATGGGTGGGGCTACATACACTTGCCTTGAAAGTTTTAAGGAGAAAAAAACATAGAAAATTAGAAAAATAAAAACAAATACTTTTGTACAGTATATACATCATTAAAAAGGTAGATACCTTCTTTTCAAAAAAAATGTAGATACTTTTTATTCTTATTATTATTATAAAAAATGCCGTTTTGACAATTTTTTATAAACAAATGGTTAAATACATTAGGAGAAATCTAATTATAAAACCTGAGAAAATTCAATTTTCTGATAAAGGGTAAAACGGTAATTTCAATTAGAAATATGAAATTTTTCTAGACCTTGGATGATTAAACATACTGATCGCAACTGTCTCAAATCTAGCTAAACATGTCACTCTGTCGAATTCCAAGACTGTCGGAATTTCACATTTTTCGAGGCACCGAGGGTAGTAGGACACTTGGCACGTGTTGAGTGGCTGACACTGTGCCACGTGTCAAGTGCAGGTTAAGTCAAACAAACAGTTCAAGTGGGACCCATAAGAGACATGTGGCAACACATGATTGGATGGAAATCAAAGGTAGATGGATAAGGTGATAAGGGTTATCCAAGGCTACCAGAGTGACATGTGGCAAAAAGAGTATATCCCACTGACTCTTAGACCAAACACCCGGTAGAAAGGGAGGAATAGAAGAAAAGTAAGGAGAGAAGAAGAAAGTAGGAAAGAGAGTCTACCCATCTCTAGATTTTTCGACGATCGTAGACCAAGGCTCTCAAAGTGGGATCAAGAAGAAAAGTGTTTCCCCGTGCAAAGAGTTTCTAGTAGATATCGGAACGGAGTTTCGATAAACCTACAGAGGTGGTATCTTCCTTACTTTGGCCATTTTCTGCCCTATGGGTTGTGTGGTGGTGTCTTGCCCCAAGGGAAGTGTTTGGTTGCATTTTGAACCAAGGGAAGTTATCCTATTTTGATCATACGCACTAGCTGGACTTTAGAACTAGTTTTTGGGTGGGAAATAAAGGGAATTTGGTAGTGAGTCCTTCAAGTAAATTATAGCCTCATCAGTGAACTTGATGTTAGGCTTTTAAATTACTAAAATCGGCCTCTATAGCCTAAGTTATGGTCCGTTTACCCCGAACAGTCTAAGTGAAAGGTTGGCTAGAGGTCAGTCGGCCAGAGGTCAGCCAGCCAGAGGTCAGTCGGCCAGAGGTTAGCCGGCTAGAGGCCAGTTGGCCAGAGGTCAGCCGGCCAGAGGTCAGCCGGCCAAAGGTCAATCGGCTAGAGGTCAGTCGGCCAAAGGTCAGTCGGCCAGAGGTCAATTGGCTAGAGGTCAGCCGGCTAGAGGTCAGTCAGCTAGTGGTCAGCCGGCTAGGGCTGACTGACTCGTGCAAGGCATCCAACTTCGGACGACCATAACTTCTTCGTCCGAACTCCGATTCGAGTGTTCTTAGACTCTATGGAAAGCTCATTGAGTCAAGATTCCAGCCATATACCTATGGAGGGCAGTATCTAATCATAAACATTCTGAAAATCTATGTTTTTCACAAAGTATGCAGGTTGCTTAGTTGTGTCGAAGTGAATAGTTGGGTTTTAACATGACCATTGCATGGCATGTTGTAAGATGTTGAAATTGGTAGGAATTACCATGAGTTAGCCTATGGAATTCTGCATGACATTATTGTTTAGTCATGGATTGATGAATGCTAATATGTACGATATCTTTATATATATATTGGCAAGAAGTATATGGAATTTATATGCTTGAATATATGTTTGCATGGAAATCGACATGAAGTATAGTTGATGAGAATGATTCATGTAGTGTGCATCATACATGTAACATGAGAAATTGCAGTGACATTAGCATTGCATATGCATAGTATCATTCATTATGTTTTGGTATGGGTGCATAGAAACTAAGCACCACCATTTCAGGACGTTGTGAGCTCAAAACTAGACATTCCACCGAGACTCACAAAGGGTATAAAAAGAATAAAGAAAATGAAAATAAAATTAATGTGTGTCGGGCGGAGCAAGAAGGGGGTCGTTAATCTCCTCAGGTGGAAAGCCTGGAACTTTGGGTGTAAGAGACCCGCGACGGGAGCCAAAATTTTTGTATGGGTGTAAGAGACCCACAGTGTAAGCCGAAAAGTTCGGTTGCCCAAATAAGACGCACGATTAACACATAGACTTCTAGTTGTGTGATAAGAGTCGGATTTCACCTGGATTAGTTGCCCATCAGTACTTGCAATGGCCTCGTGCGAAATAGTGGTTCAAGATATGGGTCATCGGGTATTACTAATGACCGGGTTGTCACACTTGGCATAGGCATGTATGTAGGGCCTAAGGGAGTGACTCGATGTGGCATGATGAGACCCTCATGCATACATACGCACATTCATGTGACACTTTTCACTTAGA
This sequence comes from Tetrastigma voinierianum, assembly GCA_016808115.1. NCBI lineage: Eukaryota > Viridiplantae > Streptophyta > Magnoliopsida > Vitales > Vitaceae > Tetrastigma > Tetrastigma voinierianum. The sequence continues at coordinate 1,103,010 of JAEQBH010001039.1, read as the reverse complement.
TGCGATAGGCCGGGTTTTATCACTACACGAGCACTTAGACGGGAGTAACCTCAGAGGGAGATTATCACCACCGGCTTTGCTTACCCCATCGTGAATCCCCTTCAAGTACACGGTAGACTGTGCTCCTTTGAGGCCATGGAGGCACGGCTAGAAGGCCTGCTGTGGCCTTGAGAAAGATTTAAAAAATATATTAGAATAATCTAGTTTTAATATATTTTGGCATGTAAAAGTGTATAAGAGTTGTACATCAAACTTTTGTGAATTTTTATAAGAAATGGGTTATTTGAAGAAAATTATATGAATAAGTCTCATTATATTAGATATGTGGGAGCGTGATATCTGGCACCCAATATCCACTGTGTTTCTCGGGTCGATTTCGTTGTTAACGGACTCTGAGATAGCAAGTATGTTGGTATCGTGTTTAGGAACGCTGAATACTTAGGACTCGATGGGAAACGAAAGCTAGATCATGCATCCATCATGCATTTTCATCAATTTAATGTATGACGTATGATTTAATCAGGTAGAATATTTACTGGGTGAATTGTACAGGAACACTAAGGTGTTCATAACTTTAGGGTTCAAAAGACAAATTGAGCATGAAAATTCTGAAATTGAATTGAATTGTGTTAGTTGTTAGCAACCTACACCACTAGGGATAAAGATGATGAAACGGCTCGCCTCATGACATCGAAGCCATATAGTAGTCAAGCGGTGCACCACTAGCTTGGATCGAGATAGAAATTTTATAATCCTATGTTTCCATTTGACATGTGATGGCTAGCAGAGATGAGGCAGAAGGACGCCCACCCGGCCATAGCACCGCTGTCGATCGCAGCCCCGCAAAGGCCATGTGGCTTGCAACGCCGCCATTGCACAAAGCAAGGCAGCCTAGTAGCCGTGGAGGTCCGAGTAACCTCCAGCATTCAGCCGCATCATCCTCCGACGTTCATAGTGGGACCGCGGTGGCGTGCACTATTGGTTCCGACATATCGAGAAGATATTAGAGGCCATGATATTACTACGATGCCAAGATCGACTAGTCATTTTCCAATGGAGGGTGAGTCCTAGATATGGGATCCAGTTAAGACCTTCTAGTATTATAGAGGCAATGACTTGGACAGAGTTCCATGAGCTCTTCATGGGCAAGTAATTTCTGGCCACTGCTAGACATGCAAAGACCCAAGAGTTCCTAGAGCTGAGGTAAGAGATGATGACAGTGATGGAGTACATGGCTAAGTTTAATGAGTTAAATTCGCTTTTCCGAGCGACTACGTGACCACAAATACACCTAAGGTCGAGATTTGAGGAATGGGTCAAGTTGTCCATTCTGGTGGATTGCGGTGATCGCCCATAGACATGGACTCCATGGCTCCGGATGGCTCTAACCATCGAGTATAGATAGAGAACGCGCTGCAACCGAAATCATGAGTACTAGTGAGAAGAGGGAGGATCAACCTTCTTCTGATTTGAGAAAGAGGCAAAAGACTTTTGCTACTTGAGCGTCTCAGGGACGAGGTCGTGGCTAGTAAGTCCAAAGTCAAACTAGAGCTTCCAGTCAAGCAGGGCAGACGATATGTTATTTCTGTGAGCTTCTGCATACGAGGCCTGGATTGGCCCTCAGAGATTGTGGATCCTGTGACTGTGGATCAAATTCCGGGCCATCGGCGGACACGTATGACATAGCTTATTCCTCCACCCCGCACGGGTCAGAGGAACCGCACGGGTCTACAGCTACGTAGCCCTTCAATGACATCTAAGAGGGCTGGCCCAGCTGGGAGTATGGGCCGAGGCAGACAGCCCATAGACAAGGCATCAAGAATTCAGGGGCATGTCTACTCTATCACACTACACCTACCGAAAGAACCAAACAGAATAAGGCGTAATGCTTCATATCTCGCCATGGGCAAGAGTGTTATTTGATTCGTGCATCGATTCATTCCTTATTGCATCAACCGTTGTGAGAGTCATTCTGAGGTCGGTACTGGAGGAGCCCTTGCATGTGAGTCTCTCCCTGACTAGGCGTATAGATATGATATGTCGAGGTTGCGAGCTAGAGATCTCCGGGATTCTACTCACAGTGGAATTGAGAGTCATGGACATGTCAGATTCCGACGTCATCCTTGGGATGGATTGGCCGACGACATACAGAGTCGTCATCGATCGGCGGAGCGGATAGAGTCACCGCCACACAATGGGATTTCTGGTACTCGCAGCTACATTTCCGTGTACAAACATGGTGTTTTGCCCTAGACTGTGTATGAGTCCAGGTATCACAAACAATTGATGAGTTGGCTAGCAAGCCTTACCCTAGAGGACGAGGTGAGACAGAATTTGAGTCTACCTCAAGTAGTTTGCGAGTATGAGGATGTCTTTTCGGACGAGCTATCGGGATTACCTCCGCACAAGGATGTAGACTTTGTTATTAAATTACACCCTGGTACGTCCCCCATATCTATGACTCCACATAGGATGGCGCCAGTCGAGTTGTAGGAACTCAAGGTCAAGATACAGGATTTATTAGAAAGGGGTTTCATTCGACCGAGTACTTCACCTTGGGGTGCTTCGGTTTTGTTTGCGAAAAAGAAGGATAAGACCCTTTGCCTATGCATTGACTACCGACAGTTGAACAAGGTTACGATCAAGAATCAGTATCCTTTGCAAAGGATTGATGACCTGTTTGATCAACTGAGATTAGCACCAGTCTACTCCAAGATGCACTGCACCCAAGCTATCATCACCGAGGGTTATGGAGGCGGATATCCTTAAGACAACGTTCAGGACGTGGTAGGGCATTTTGAGTTCACAGTAATGCCCTTTGGATTGACGAATGCACCAACAACATTCATGGATCTCATGCATAGGGTATTCAAACCCTATCTAGATAAGTTTATCGTACTCTTTGTGGATGACATTTTGATATACTCTCAGTCAGAGGAGGAGCATGAGAATTATTTGAGGGTTGTTTTCAGAGTCGCTGAGATCATCGCTGTGGCCAAGTCTCAAGAAGTCATGGCTCCGCTCACTGGTAGTGAGAGATCTCAAGCACATGGTATCGCCTCGTGGAGGCCGCTGGACCCTGCTAAGGTCGAGGTCGTGGATGAGTTTGAGAGGCCAAGTCACCGAGATACACCAATTTCCTCGATCACCGGGTACTATAGGATGTTCATCGAGGATTTCTCCCGACTAGCGGCACCTATGACGAGATTGACCCGGAAGGAGGTCAAGTTCGAGTGGGATGACCTGTGTAAGAAGGCATTCCAGGAGCTGAAGAGGAGGCTTACTTCTACTCCTATTTTGATAGTCCCGGAAAGGGGACAGAGGTACACTGTGTATTATGATGCCTCGAGAGCCGGATTGGGATGTGTTCTGATGCAGTCCGGGAGGGTTATAGCTTATGGTTCTCGCCAGTTAAAGAATCATGAGCAGAATTACCCCACACACGATATGGAGTTAGCGGCCGTAGTCTTTGCCTTGATGATTTAGCATCACTACTTATATGGCGAGCGCCGAGAAGTGCCCTGACCATAAAGTTCAAGGATATCTTTACACAATCCAGGACCTTAACATGGAGGCAACGCGAAATGGATGGAATTCCTGTGAGGTTATGACTTCACTTTCAGATTACCACTAAGTAAGGAAAACGCAGGCGATGCACTCACTGGTCGCAGGAAGCATCGGGCAAGTATAGCTTCCTGTGGGAGGCGTATGCTCAGACTGTAGCTGATCATACATCGAGCAGCTTAGGTACATTGGGAGCCTCGTAGCACGCGCCCCTCTCGGCGTGGTGATCGAAGTTCCCAGGCAAGATCAGATAGTGTCCATCAAGGACCGGCACCGCCGTACGGGGCCGACGAGGGTCGACCATCTGGCTACGCATGGTAGTCTTCGATATAGAGGACGGGTAATGGTTCCCCAGTTGACTAATTTGAGAGAGAAGATCCTCAAGGAGTTCCACTGTTCCCAATTTGTTGTACATCTAGGTGGCACAAAGATGTACCGTGATCTTCATCGCTAGTACTACTGGAGAGGATGAAGAGACATGTTGGGGACATCGTTTCGACCTGCCCCACGTGTCGGCAGTAAAGGTTGAGCATCGGGGTTACAGGCTACTCCACCCATCGGAGGTGGCCGAAAGTGGAAGTGTGGAGCACATCACGACGACTTGTGACCCACTCTTCCACCTGATGCCACAGAGGCATGATGCGCCTGGGTGGTAGTAACTACTCACTAAGTTGGCACATTCCTAACCGTGGATGACCTTCACATTGAGGAATTCCGTCACCAGACATCCGACGTGATAGTCCGACTACATGGAGTGCCGTATCCATAAGGTCTGATAGAGGCCCGAGGTTTATAGCCAAGACTTTCGAAGATTCAAAGGCTATGGGGACACAACCGACCATGAGTACAACCCCACCCACAAACAAGATGGTCGGGCCGTAGAGGGCCATACAGTGTTGGGAGGACATGTCAAGAGCAAGTGTCCCGGATCATAAGGGTAGCCGGAAAGCACTCGCTCTAAGTGGAATCTCGCCCCGCAACAACTGCCATCGCGAGCATACGCATGGCACCCTATGAGGCATTGTATAGGAGGCTATGCCGATCACCTATTTGCTGGACCAAGGTGGGAGAGAGCCCCACTACCGTCCGATCTGATTAGAGATGCCCCGTAGAAGGTGAGTTTAATACCGATAGCGTTCTCCGACCTACCGATAGAAGAGCTACGCAGAGCAGCACCACGACCCGTATTCGGAGGTCAGGATCACGTCTTCTCGAAGGTGATGCCTAAGAGAAGAGTGTTCAAGTTCGGCAAGCGCGGAAAGCTATCGCCGAGGTTCATTGGGTCCTTTGAGATACTTGAGAGGGTGGGCACAATAGCGTACCAGTTAGCCTTACCGCCCAGCATGTTAGGTGTCCATGGGGTGTTCCACGTCTTCATGCTCCAGAGGTACACTCCTGATCTAGCTCATGTAGTGGATTGAGGAGAGATCGAGGTTGACATAGATGAGACCTTTGAGAAGGGACCAATGTACATTATGGATAGTCGAGAGGATCAGTTTCACGCAAGACCGTGAGGTACAAGTGGAGTGTCAGGCAACACCGAGGAGTGGGAAGAGGTGACACGGGAGCACGAGGATGACATGTACACCTACCCTTTCCTCTTTGAGGACAAAGGTATGTGGTTTAGTCATTAGTGATTTAATGACTAGTCAGCATGCATGTGGTTGTGTATGGTTGCATTATGCATGTGGTTGTGTATGGTTGCATTATGCATGTGGTTGTGTGTGGTTGCATATGCATATGATTCGATGTGTATGTGTGTGGAATTTTGGGATGAAATTCTTTTAAGGGGGGAAGAATGTAAAACCCGAGAAAATTCAATTTTATGAGCGGTAAACGCAGACTTCAAAGTGGGAAAACTGAAAATTTTCTAGATCTCAGCTTGACTAAACTGACTTCATTGTTGAATCGTCCCGCCGAAATCTATATCCTACGTCGAATTTGAGACCATCGGAATTTCACGTTTTTCGAGGCACCGAGAGGCACGGTGACACTCGCACGTGCCGGCGGTCACACTGCCACGTGTCAAGTGCGTGTTAAGTCAAAACAAACAAATTTCATGGGATCATAAGAGACATAAGAACACATGATTGGATGGAAATCCAAGGTAGATGGATAAGGTGATAAAGGTAATCCAAGGAGCCAATAGGAGAGTGACATGTGGTAAGAGAGGACATCCCACTTGACTTTAGACCAAACAATTCGATATAAAGGGGAGGAACAGAAGAAAGGGAAAAGGGGAGAGAAGACGAAATTAGAGAGAGAGGCTTTACCTTCTCTCTAGATTTTTTGACGATCGGACCGGCTGTTCCCAATGGATCAAGAAGAAAAGTGCTTCCCTGCGTAAGGAGTCTCTAGTAGAGACCGAAAACAGGGAGTTTCGACAAACTCCAAGAGGTATTCTTCTCCTACTTTGGTTATTTTCTACCCTGGTCAGGTGTAAGTGGGTGTTCCCGCCTCTAAGGGAAGTGTTTGGTTGCATTTTGAACCAAGGGAAGTTACCCTATTTTGATCATACACACTAGCCGGACTTTAGGACTGGTTTTTGGGTGGGAACTAAAGGGAATTTGGTAGTGAGTTCTACAGGTAAATTGTAGCCTCATCAGTGAACTTGATGTTAGGTTTTTAAATTACCAAAATCGGTCCTCTATAGCCTAAGTTATGGTCCGTTTACCCGGAATAGTCTAAGTGAAAGTTCGGTTGTGAGGCTGGGCCGCCTAAAGGTCGCCTAGCCGCAGGTCGGCCCGGGATTAGAGGTCGGGCCTACCCAGAGGTCAACCGCCATAGAGGTCCGTTGGCTAGAGGTCTCATTGGCTAGAGGTCAATCCTGGGCTTGGGACGACCATAACTTCTCTCTGGCCGTAACTCCGATTCGGTGTTTCGACTCTATGGAAAGCCCATTGAGTCAAGATTCCAGACATGTACTGTGGAGGAAAGTAGGTGATCATAACCTTGCTGAAAATCTATGTTTTTCACAAAGTATGCAGGTTGCTTGGTTATGTCGAAGTGAATAGCCGGGTTTTAACATGACCATTGCATGGCATGTTGTAAGCTGTTAAAATTGGTAGGAATTACCATGAGTTAGCCTATGAAGGCTGTATGACATTATTGTTTAGTCATGGATTGATGAATGCTAATATGTACGATATCTTTATATATATATTGGCATGAAGTATACGGAATTTATATGCTCAGACATATGTTTGCATGGAAAATTGACATGAAGTATAACTACTGAGAATGATTGATGTAGTGTGCATCATGCATGTAACATGAGAAATTGCAATGACATTAGCATTGCATATGCATAGTATCATCGCGTCGAGTCGAGTGTGGGTGTATAGAAACGGTTAATTCACCATTCTTGGTGAATGTGTGTGAGCTCAAAATGGACAGCATCCAATTGAGACTCACTGTGGTATAAAAAGAATAAAACAAATGAAAATAAAATTAATGTGTGTCATGAACAAGAAGGGGGTCAAGACCAGTGAAAGCCTGAACTTTGGGGCGTAAGAGACCAAGAAGGCAAGGCAAAAATTGATAAGGGTGTAAGACCCGCTGTAAGCCTAAAAGTTATGTTGCCCAAATAAGACACATGATTAACACATAGACTTCGAGTCAGGTAATAGAGCCTGACCGACTCGAGATTAGTTGCCCATCTACACTTGTAGTGGGCCTGAAGAGGCTGCAAGGGTTCTGATATGTGGGTCATTGGTACTACCAATGATCGTTGTCACACTTGGCATAGGCATGTGTGAGGGAGTCGATGAGTGACTCGGGATATGGGCATGATGACATCTCATGTTTGACATACGACATTCATGTAGACACTTTCACTTGGATGTGTATGGGTTGGTTTGATCACTGCATGAGCACTTAGGTGTGGAGTAACCCTTGTAGAAGATTATCACTACTGGGCTTTACTCACTCCGTCGTGGGATCCCCCTTTCAAGTACACGAGAAGACGACGCTCCTTCGAGGCCGTGAGTACAAAGAAGGCCAGGTTGTAGCCTTGAGAAGCATTTTTGTAAAATATATTAGAATAATCTAGTTTTAATATATTTTGGCATGTAAAAAGTGTATAAGAGTTGTATATCAAACTCTTGTGAATTTTTATAAGAAATGGGTTATTTGTAAGAAAATTATACATGAATAGGTCTCAATATATGAGACATGTGAGTATGATATTGGGGCACCCGATATCCACAGGTTTCCATGGGTTGACGGGTTGTCAACGGGACCCCCGGGATAGGGGCGTCACACTAAATAAATCTTATGAGTTGTAGAAGAAATCTTACTAAATCTTTTGAGTTGTAGGGTGAAGTACTATTAGATTTTTATATCCTTTTGACATTATTCTGACTAATTATGTTGACTGGGAGATCTTAAATCATATTTTATTTCATAAAAGGTTTTATGATTTTATCATCTTTCTCTACTAGTCTTTTTTTTTTTATCAAAATTTCATCCATTTATCTTTCTTTTTTTTAATTTAATTTTCTTCCTTTTGTATATATATTTTTTTCTTTTTCTAAACTCACTGCTACAAAAATAATTAATGATCATTTTTAATATAATAACAATGGTATGCCTTAAAATTCATAAAGGTAACACATTGTATAAAAAATATTCAATTTGATATGCTATTTTTAGAAATAAAATACTTGGATTTGGGTAGTTAAATGATGCTAATTTTAGATTATAATTTTATAATGTTATTCTTTAAAAGTAAGACCATATACAAAACTTTAAATTTTATAATTCAATATATATATATATATATATATATATATATATATATATATATATATATATATATATATTGTATAACCATAACCATCAATTTCTTCCACATTTTCTTACAATCACATGATCGCTTCTCTACAAGTCTTTTTATCGTAACAAAATAATATAAAAAAACACTTCTTTAATATCTCACATAACCAAGTTTAATGTCTTATAAATAATTATATTTTTATCTAAAATAAAAATAAAAATTTATAAGCATAATAAAATGATTTATATATAAGTAAATTCAATATAAGTATTTTATAAAGAATAGTTTTTTTTATATTCTGCTTAAATAACTTTGGAATAAAGTGATTTATTATTATTTTTTCTTTAAATAATAATCTTATTTTTTCTTTAATGGTTCAATTCTTTTAGAAATTAATTTCTTAGGTTGAAATATTTAAAACCTTGAGGTCTAATTAACCAATGAATTTCACGACCCGAGACAATCGAAATTTCACGTTGAGGTATCGGAAGGCTCCGTGACACAAGGATGGAAGCATGTGGATGCCATGGCACCTTAGGGAGGGGGCACATGGCATGATAGCTATGCACAGGGCTCATGCCACATAGGGCATAAACCGCGACACACGACACTTAGTTGAATGACTCATTTAGAGACATTTGTCAAGTAAGGGTTAAGGACATGTGTCAAGTTGTGAGGAAAGTGGGAAAATGGGGGGAAGCTTCCCCACTTTGATCAATTCGGTGGATAGACAAGAAAAGAAAAGGAAGAAAGAAAAACAAAAGAGAAGGAAGAAAAGAAAAAAATGGATCGGGCAATGCGTGAAACAGAAAAGGGAGAAAAAAAACTATAGGTTTCATCGCATTCCAAAAGGTAGGGGTTTTCTCCTACGCTGGTTCTTTTTCACTTAAGCGCCGTAAATGGCTGTATGATATAGCCCCAACCATAGGACTGGGTTTCTAACATCGGGACTCGCTTTTTGATAAGGTTTAGATCACAGAGGGTCGGTATCCTGGTCGGTTATGGGTTCTGTGAACGGCCGAAATGCATTTCTCGAGCGCTTGCTCTTAACTACTGGAAAATGCATACTGGATTTTGTGTGTTATTTCCTAAAAGTTGAAAATTCTGGACTAAGTCCAGATTATTAGCCGAGAATGACTAGTTTGTGTGGATTGTTTTTGGTATGTTATTGCTGGAAATTAAATAACATGCTGAATGTGCTGAAAATATGTTGATATATGGGTGTTTAAATATATTAGCATAAATGGATGTAAATTATGTGCATTTGATATAATTATCCATGATACTTAGTATAAAGTATGGAATGTAAATGTTTCATGTAAATAGTTCTTTACATATAAATATGAGGTACATGTATTGGCATTTTGCATTGCATATGCACCTGGACACCGTGATCAGGTTGGATGTGCATGGTTATGATCATTCATCATTCTGTGAATGAGTGGTGAGCTCCAGAATGGGACAATGTCCAAATGAGTCTCATGGTTGGAAGAAAAGAAAAATATGTGTGTTGGGCATAACAAGAAGGGATAGATACTCCATCGGGTGAAAAACCCAGAGTCGTGGATTAGACATGATCACCATGCAGAAAGCCCGTAAAAATGTCGAAGGCGTACGCGTCCCACTAGTGAAACCCGAAAATCCGTGGCCCACAAATGCATAAACATATGGGATTTTACTAAATAACTGAACATTTTAGGTTTACCAATGAGTTTTGATTTATAAAACAAAAAAAGATTTTGTTTTGGAAAAATGGCTCGCTGGATTAAACACGATGCTTTTTTCACACTGCATATGCATGTGAGGGAGTCGAATAGACTCAGGACATGGGGTATGATGAGTCTCATCTCATTCATGATACATGTAGTATTCCATGGTAGATTGCATATTCTATGTGTAATGTGATGTGATGTAATTATGCACGTATGCACTAAGGTGGGAGTAGCCCTTGTAGGAGTTATTCCTGCGGATGTTGCTCGCCGTCGTGGAGACCCCACTTTTTAGGTGCGGGTGCTTGATGGACGGCTTCAGTGGCAGGCGTGGAAGAAGGCGGAGCATGTGGCATGATAAATCTTTTTGTAAAAAGTGCTCAAGACAAACTAGTTCTAGTATGTATTTTTTTATAAAAGAATTGTAACTAAATTCTTTTGGACTATTGCTAAAATAGTCGGGTATGTAATAATGGTAATAGGGTCGTGATCGGACTTTTACGGACGGTATTTAAGTGTATTATTATCATATTTTCAGTTTAAATATGAATGAATGGGTTTTGGTGAATGGACTGATCGAAGTGGTGCCGAGGAAGTAACCGGTATCCACAGTGGTGGCTACCGATTGATGCAGATTATATGTTATGTATAAAATTGTTGTAATAAACTCTTATGGATTGTCCCCGATATAGTTGTATATTGGGGATATGAGCGGATGGGCCATGCGTATTCTTCCTATACATTTGGCGCAGATGAGTCATGGATATATTGTTATCTGATTAGTATGTTGGGTAGAACTCCTGGAACAAAAGAAGACTACGCGGGTTACGTGAAAATATGGATCGATAAATGGGGTGTGATAGTGTGTGATGTCAGTTGCATCATAGGAATTCGAGGTTATTGAGTTGTGTGGGGCCACTTAGTTTCGGCGTCACAATTATTATTATTGTTATTATTATTATTATTATTATTATTCTCATTATTATTATTATTATTATACATATAAATAAGGTATATCATCAATTTATCTTTTTGTTCAATTTTCTTAATTTTTTATTTTCTTCCTTTTTTACATTTTTTCTTCCTTTTCTTTAAGATTTGACAACCAAACACTGCTTTAATATAACCGATTGTGGTATAATTATTCCTAAATTAACCTTCTATATATCCATGCATAAGTAGAAAATTTCTTTCTCCAAATATTGTTAATCGATATAGCACTGATTTCTTTCCCCTTTCAAAATATTTGTCCCAAGAAATGTTTATAAAAAGATCAAACAATGTGCAGAATCTCCATACAGTCGGTCAGCGGTCATGGGAGCAAAAGTTTCTTTCTTGCTGCCTGTTTTTCCTTCTTTCTTCTTCCTCCTCCTCTTCCTCCTTCCCATTCTGTCTGAGGCAAGTACTTCTTCAGGCCTCTCTCCCTTTGGGTTCTTCAAGAATCTACAGGGATCTCAAAAAGGAGACAAAGTGGAAGGTATCCACAAGGTCAAAAAGTACCTACAACGTTTTGGGTATTTGAGCTCTACCCATGTCCATGATCATGATGGTGATGATTTTGATGATGCCTTGGAGTCTGCCATCAAATCCTTCCAGAGTTGTTATCGTCTGCCCCCACCCCGAATTTTAAACGCCCCAACAGCTGACGAGATGTCGAAGTCAGATGCGGCGTCCCAGATAACCTCCCTGTCAGGTCATAAACAATACCAATTCCGATATCCATGGCCATCTGAACATAGGCAGTCATTTGCTTTCTTCCCCCCGATAACCCAGTGGCCGTCGACCATAATCTCATCTATTTAGTCGATACAGGCTCCCACCCAGAAGGCTGCCGACGTAGCCAAGTTTTGACACATGGGCTGGTGTTACAGCCTTCACCTTCGAGCGAACTTCAGACCCCGCAGCTGCCAATCTCAAAATAAGTTTTCAAGTCGGAGATCATGGAGATGGGCATCCCTTTGATGGCCCTAAAGGAATCCTGGCTCACGCCTTTGCACCAGTCGACGGAAGGTTTCATTACGATGCAGCTGAAATGGGTTGTTAGGTCAGTTGCTGATTCTTTCGACTTGCAGACTAATGGCCTACCCACTGAAATAGGTCATCTTCTAGAGCGCGCCATACTCCTGTTAAAGGAAGCCATCATGTTTGCCTCACTTCACCCGAAGTAAAGAGGTTTGGCTCAGGATGATCTAGATGGAATTCAACTTTGTCCTCTGGTGTATGAATCAGGTTAAGTACACTTAGGTTGGCCTCTGTATCACTTATTTCTTAATTTTAAGATTTTCTTGGAATAAAAAAACCAAAACATTAATCTTTTTCTATTTAATATATTCTGCATAATTTTGGATTAAGTGATTTATTATTTTTTTTTGTAAGTAATAATCTTATTTCTTTTTTAATGGGTCAATTCTTTTAGAATTAAAATGTTAGGTAGTAATATTTATAAATGCTTAAAGAATTTAAAAATTATTTCCAAATAAAATAATGTAATAAATAATTCTTTTAATAAATATTGAGCAATAAAATAATTTATAATTTTTTTATTAACCTAAAAAGATTTTCCCTACTTTCTTTATATTTAGAGTCACCTTAGTGGAATCAAGTATTGAGTATTATATCTACGCTACTTTCTTTATATTAAAAGTCACCGTAATTTGAACCAAATATTGAGTATCATATAAAGGTAAAAGATGTTATTGATATGCTTTTATTGAGAATCAACTAAATGGAATGAAATATCTATGAGGAGAAATCTGCTACTTTGTTTTTCCAATTAAAACAATATTTTAGTAGACAAATTTTGAAGCATGAATAAAAGCAGTATAAATATTTTCTGAAAATAGAATAATATAATATCTCATTATCTAAAATAACAATGTCATCAATTTAGAAAAAGCCATACTTTAAAAGGAAAAAACTATATTTTAAAATATTCCCAAAATATTTTAAAATCTTTAAAAACCACACAAAATATTTTAAAAGAACAATCAACATATTTTAAAAGAACAATGTCATCAAATTTTTTTAATTATTAATGTTATATACTCTATTTTAATTATATAAAATAGATAAATATAATAATTATTTTTTTAACATTGATAATAATAATAAATTTTTTATCAGAATAAATTTTGTCTTTTTATTTATTTTTATTAATATGTTAAGATGGTGTACATGTATTATATAAATATTTTTCATTTTATGAAAAGAATAAAATTAAATAAATTGCTTTTTTGATATAATTAAAATGTTAATTTTTAGCATATAAAAAATAAACAACTTAATATTTAAGAGAAATATAATATTAAAAAAAAAAAAACTTCATATTTAATACTATTAAACTTTATTCGGTATTCAACTAAAAAAACCGTTCCCTTACCCTTTTTACTTATTGGGTTATGATCCAAAGGCTTGTGAATTAAGTTATCTATTTATTTGTTCATTGTAATTAATGATTTTACTCTCATTCATCACGTTGCCCAGCATTGGTTATATTTGAAATAGTGAATTTCTTCTCTGCTTTTACTGGTATATAGGGTTTTCACATAAATATGCAATTTTTTCTTTTAACAAATTTCGATAGTGACTTCTAGTCCAAATGGATTTAAACAATACACCGTTAGGATTTAGGATTCAACAAAATATCCTCGTCATGAATCATGATTCATGAATACAAGAGGAAAAATAAAAATTTGCTTAGTCTTGTTGTTTCTTTCACATGGACCATGCTATAAAAGCCTGAGCAACTACATCTATTTCCTCTCAAAGGTAGCCGTAGTCTAAGTGAATAGAGATGGCTACGGACTTCAAAATAAAAGGCTTTTATACATATTGATTTTTGTAGATATTGATTGACAAAAATCATTTTTCTAATAAAACATAAACAAAAGTAGAATGTCTCGATTTTCAGATTCTACTAATTTTTTAAACTTTCAATTCCTTGATTTTCCTAATATGCAGAATTTTCTAAATTAAAATCTTTTTTCCAATTTCTATATTTTTTGTTTTTATAAGTCTTTAATTTCATAAATCTCACAATTTCTAGAATATTTTAATTTTCAAATTCTTTAATTCTTGTAATTCCTCAATATTCAAAATTTCTTAACTTGAAAAATCTTCTAATTTCTAAAAATTTTCAATCTCCAAAATTTCTTAATTTCAATCAATAAAATCAACTCATACTCATAAGTTTTTTTTTTTTACAACTTGAATGATTAATTTAGATTGAGATATTCTAAAGAACATTTTAATATGTTAAAAAGGTCATAATAAATTTAAATTAATAACTTGGAATTTAACAATCTTATCCGGAAAAATATGATCTTCAAATTAGACTTCAAATTTTTTTTAACTCTACGTTCTTCAATCTATACAAAAAGTGTTTTTTTTTTATAGATTAACAAGGTATTCAAACTACAATATGAATCTAAAATATTAATTTTTAGGGTTAAATCCTTACCAAAAAAATATAATTTTCAAACCATAGATCATCAACCTTCATCCTTACATTCTTTGTAACTTTGCGAAAAGGGATGAAGAAGAATATGAAAATTTTCTAGTTCGTATCTAGGATATTTTATTAGGTTTAGGGTATCACAGCCTCAACCTATATATATATATATATATATATATATATATGTGTGTGTGTGTGTGTGTGTAATGAATTGCATATTGATCACCAATCTGTAATACCTAAACAAAGGATGAATAATTTTATAAGTCTAGTATAGTTTCTCTTTTGAGGATATATCAAGATGATTATATGGTTGTATAGTAAGTGGAAGAGAGGGATGGGATAAGCTCTACTTGCGTTGAAAAATATGTGGAAGAATTAACGAGTAAAAAGTAACCTAGCACAGTCTTAATTAGTCTCAGGTTGTCAAAGTTTTAATGAAAAACTCAAAAAAGAAAAAACACAGAAAAATAGAAAAATAAAATAAATCCTTATTAAAGTATAAATCATTACAAATGTAGAATGGTCAAATGTGTTAGGACTTAGGAGAAATTTAAGTAAATCTTATGAGTTCTAGGGTGAAGTGTTGGATTTTATATCCTTTTTAAATTATGTGGACTAGAAGATCTTAAATCATATTTTATTCCATAAAAGTTAGGATTTTGTCATCTCTCTTTATTCTATTTTTTCAAAATTTCATCTACTTATCTTTTATTTTTTCAATTTTCTTAATTTTTCTTTTCTTCCTTTTGTACTTTTTTTTCTTTCTTTTCCTCAAGTCACTACTATAAAAACAATTTATCATTGCGTGACTAGTACTTGTCGTGATCTGAACGATTGAAGAAAGAAAGAGAACGGTGACCCCTTTTGCCCAGGGGATCAACCTCCTTTCTTGCTGGCTTGTTGCTTCTCGACACACAGAAAAAGGAGAATTCTCTTATATTTTAGTTTTCATTTTATAATAACGACATTGTATAGCTTAAAATTCATAAAGATGACACATTGTATAAAAAATTGATTTGGAAATGCTATTTTAGATTTATGGTGTATATTTTGAAAAGTAACACTATATGAATTAAAATCCCGATTGAGGTTGTTAGATGATGCTAATTCTAGATTATGATGTCATTTTTTTTTAAATATCACCAACAAAAGTGTGTAAAAAGATCTAACCATGTGCCGAATCCATGTAGTTGATCATGGAAGCTAAAAGTTTATTTAAATTTACTTTGTGTTTCTTTCTTCTATCCTCCTCCTCCTTTCCGTATATGCGAGGCAGTACACTCTTCAGCCTATCTCCCTTTGGAGTTCTTCCAAAAATACGCAGGGATCACAAAGGAGACAAAGTGAAGGTATCCCACCTGGTCAAAAAAGTACCTCTAACGTCTTGGCTATCTAAGCTCTACCCATGTCCATGATAATGGTGATGATGATGATTTTGATGATGCCTTGGAGTCTGCCACCAAATCCTTCGAGAGCTATTATCATCTTATGCCCATCGGAATTTTAGACGCTCCATCAGTTTATTAGAGTATATTTAGGGTTTCTTTTTATTGATTTTATGCTATTACCTTTTTGTTTTTATATTGGTATATGTGTGTGTGTATATATATATATATATATACACTCAACCCTCTTAATAATAAACAAGTCACTTTCATAATATGGTATAAGAACTCGAAGCAGCAAAACAAACCTATACCTAGCTGATCGTCGCCTTCATCTCTTTCCAGATTGATCACATGCTTTTTTTTTGGTCAGTAGCCAGGCGAATCTCTTCCACCACTGTCGTCGTTGTAGACTCTTAATTTTGTCCCTCAACACTTGCATTTATCCTATGGGTGTCACACTCACCCATCGTTCTCATATAGCACCATTATGGCCCTTTTAGGCTTAGTCGGTCTTCGAGCCTCAGGTGGGCTTGTATGTGATCCATTGAGTGCTATGTAGTTTACTTCAGAGTGTCATCGTGGCTTCTTTTTTTAGCTATTGGCATCATGCCATAGGAAGCAATTGGGGCCCCCCGAGGTCTTAACTCAACCGGAGTTTATTGGCGTATGTCGAATTCGAAGCACTTGGGCTTGTTTCGATCATATCTCCCTCATCCAAACTCGAAATCATGCACCGTTTCTTTTGTTGGATTCCCTACTCATTGAAGAATTATTTGACAAAATTTGAGAATTTTTATCAGCAGATCGGCCGGTTGGGAACCAAGCTCAACTTGATTCAGTGGATTTCGGTTGAGTTCATTATTCGGCAGTTCAAATTCGAGCACGAGAAAGCTTGTTTGGTCATATCTCCCTCATCTAGTTTAAAATCATGCACCGTTTATTTGTTAGATTCCTTATCTTCAAGGAACTGTTCTATCAAAATTTCAAATTTTTCTCCAACAGTCTCTACTGGTTGGAGCCCGGTTAAACTAGATCATTGTGCCCGACGTATGGAGCACTGATTTTGGTAATTTTGGAGCCCAAATCCTACTTGGTTCGGGCCTATAAGCTCCAAATCAGTTCAAGGCATGGTTTGAGCCCAGTTGTGGGCCATTTTGTGGGTTGCTTGCAACCCACCTTAAGTCCATTTGGATTCTTGGTGGTTAAGAAAAGGGATAAATATGGCCAGCTTTTGACCTCGTGAATATAGGAGTGTTTATGGAGCTAGGAAGTTCGAGACTGATTAGGGGAGTTCTCGGGATTGAAGGTGTGTAAAATGGAGTAAGCTCAGAGGTTTATGAAGGAAAAAGAAAAGAAAAAAAAGGTGAAAAAAAGTGGGAGTGCTATCTCTCATTTCGAAGGGGGATTTCCTAAAGTTTGAGGGAGTGGATACTAGGTTTTGGAGGCAGAAAAGAAGGAAGACAAAGGGGGAGCAGCCGTGAATCCTACAGGTATGAATGTTGTGTGCTTCTCCCGTTTCTTTTGTGCTTGTCTTTGTCTTTGATGTTTTCAGCCTAGTTTTAGGGCACTAGGAATTGTTTGGATCGGTTCTCAGTCATTTGGAGTCGGAATTGTACCCCATTTGTTTTTCTAAATTCCTGACTCTGTGAGGAGGATTTTGACAATTTTTGAGAACTTCTCTCAATCGGATGAACTAGTTGGGAAACTGGATCAACCAGTTCATTAAGTTCTGTTTTCTGAAACAACAGTTAGGGTATTAGGCCTCATTTGTATCAGTTCTCAACCATTCGAAGTTGGAATTGTACTCCGTTTATTTTTTTTGGATTCTTGACTCTTTGAAGAGGATTCTAAAAAATTTTGAGAACTTCTCAGCGCTGACAGGTTGGGAAGCCAGGATCAGCCAGGTTCGGTAAGTTACATTTTTAGGAACAGGTTAAGTCTGAGGCATTATTTGGATCGGTTCCCAGTCATTCAAAGTCAAAATTTTACTTTGTTTATTTTCTTGAACTATTGACTCTATGAGGAGGATTCTGACAAATTTTGGCTTGCTCCTTAGAATTTGGAAACTTAGGATCAATCAGTTCATTAAGTTCTATTTTTAGAACCGCGACATTGCGTACTAGACATTATTTGAATTAGTTCTTAGCCATTGAGTGGAATTGTACTCCATTTGTTTTGTTAGATTCTTGACTCTTTGAGGAGGATTTTGAAAAATTTTGAGAACTGCTCTCAACTGGACCGGTTGGGAAACCGGATCAACCGGTTCATTAAGTTATGTTTTCAGAAATAGTAGTTAGGGTACTTTGCATTGTTTGGGTTAGTTCTCCCCTCATTCGATTGTCGAGTGTAAACCATTTGTTTTTGGCTTCAACACTCTTGTGAAGAATGTTTTGACAAATTTTCGAATTTTCTCCATGAAGCTCAGGCCGGTTGGGGAATTGGATCAATGAGTTAATCGATTTTTGCAAGGGTAGCATGATTTCAATTTAATTGGACGCCATGACCTTTGTGAGTCAAGCCCATTCACTCAAGATCAGTATAGGGCTATGTTTAGGGTCTGAAATGGGATTTAGTCCAGGTTAATGTGGTTCCATTTTGGATTTGTAAGAATTAGGGTCAATGCTGGTCAAAGGGTGGTTAGTTAAGCACTAGTAATCTAGTGTTTTATCGAGCCCCATTCTTTGAAATGAATAGACGTGTTTGTATAGCCGCCTGATGTTGTAGCATCAATAGTGGTTGAGATGCAATGTATGGTTTCTCCTTTGGTTTCCTTTGCTTTTTGATATTTAATTTTGAGAGATTGTTGTATGCGCAAATGTGCGACTAACCTTCCCTACGGTAGCAGCTGGTGACCCGCAGTATGTTCTTTAATGTTGGGTAGTGAATTTCACATGGATGTTTGGTGTTTGAGTGTCATGCATGCTTGCTATGTTTGTTGGCTAACCTTTGACATAGCGCATGGCCAAGGACCACAGGTTCGCACCATTTTCTCTTTTGGTTGAGTGTTCTTAAGCATGCTAGATACCAATTAGGTGGGTGTGATCCAAGTTGTATGTTTAGCCTTGGAGGTTATCTGATCTTTGACCCATATGCTCCCACATACCCAATTCACTAGTAGGGACCAAGTTACAGGCCTAGAGAGGTGCTTCCTCATATGAAATTACCTTCACGATGAGTAACTTTGATCTCGTCACGAGTGCAGTCATCTAGCTTTTAGGACTTACCTTTTCTCGTTGCCAACTTTTGAGCTACATTACCCCTGAGGTATCACCATGTCAGAATCCCGCTCTTGCTTGTGAAGCCATATATCGGTTTAGCTGTTGACATCACATGTCAGTTTATTCTCTCGAAGGATTTTAGTCAAACATTACTGGTTTGATTACAAGATTGATAGGCACAGGGACTGACATACCCTTTTCCTTTTGAAGGATTGTTGATTGAGACCAACCTGGGTTCCCAAGCTTGGATGATGGCTGGACTTGTTAAATCGATTCACGCAGCGATTCGAGCATATGCGGATCATAGAGATGGACCCTTAGTACGCTCACGGTGACCGGTTGGGTGAGATTCTGGATACCATGGCATCTCTTTAGGATGCCATGTGGGAACTAGAATGAGGATTGATGGGCATCGGGCTGACCATTTCCAATTTTGGGGGCGTCTGAATGATACTGTGCACCCCTCCACCACCACCACATTCAATAGGCCTCATGGGCTGAGCATTTTGTACTACGATCAAACTAAGACCATACCACGTGCAGCGAAGTGGCCACATAGATTATTGATGACACCCAGGCCTGTATTGATAGGATTGAGCAGAGGATTAGGTCTCTGCATGTTTATGATGGAGTTATAGGTTGGGACGAATATGATGACCTTCTAGTGGCAGCCTTGCCAGTTGAGTTCTGCATGCCGGACATTAAGAGATATACGGGTTAGGGATAGGTATAGGGTGCCCCCATATTCACTGGTAGTTATACATGGCTTGGTATGCTCGTGTAGACTAGATGAGCCTGAGTGATTATGTTATTCCCTCTATCATTGAGTGGTGTTGCTCAGCATTGGTTTGCCTCATTAGACCCTTCGAGATGTAGGACATGGGCTAATTTGGGACAAAAGTTTATCAAACAATATTCTTTTAATACTGTAGTGGACGTATCTCGGAGGGAGTTGGAGGCCCTCGAGGGCGAAATGGGATAGGTTGATCCGGTCGTTTATCTCAGATGGAGGAGAAGATGGGTTTTTATATTATAGATAGACCCTTAGAGAGCGCGATCGAATCCAACATGATTATGCCTGACCTTCGGCCTTGATTTGCTAGGCATCTCGCTAGCCTTTCCGCATGCGAGACTTTGGATCATTGGTTTGGGCCTACATGGCATTGAGGCGTAGCTAGAGGATTATGGGTAGGCTCTTCATCGGATTCAAAGGGAAGAAGTAGAAGTCGAGGCCCTAAATCATCAGAGATATTAGTGCTGTTAATTTTGTCGAGCCACGGAGTTTCCGTGGGCCATAAACTCATAAACAGTCTGCAGATACTCCTTATCATATGATACAAACGGGATAGAAATCTGAGACTAGTTGCTCGGGTGGGCCAGCGGAGCTGCTTATCATCACCACCACGGCCCGGTATATGCTGCGATACCTGAGGCCGCTGTACGGTACCATAAGCATTGTAAACCTGCCGCCTCCGTCGAGCGAGGCTAGGCCGGTTTACATAACTCGGGATGCTCGGCGAAGCATTTCGAGGGCGGTTGAGGGGGATTGGTGCCCAGCTACCACTGAGCCACTAATACGACCTACCGCACCCGGATTCATGGCAGATCTACATTGTGCTTATCATCAGAGAGCTGGTCATGATACAAACAGTTGTGCAGCATTGAGGCACGCTATTCAGGAGTTGATTGATGAAGGTTTGGTTGATTTAGGGGCCCCTGCTATGACTACAGACCCGTTACCCACTCATGACACTAGAGTTGTACCTCCACCCCCGGGGGGTGTACATTTGATTGAGCATTCATGAGATGAGATATTCATGATGGGATGGGATGGAGGCTCCTCGACCCCCGTCGGTTTATGAACTCGGACTTTGGTGATACCCCAAGGTGGGTAGGTCTCCAGGCCATTTAGATTGATTCCAGATGATGTTCCCCGACAGACAATAGTATTGCCAGTATACTTGCAACATGTTTCGTCCATGACACCCTTCATTATGTTCCCGGAGGAGTAGGGCCACTATATAGAGATGTTCAAATTGTTACGAGGAGTGGGAGGGTAGCTCAGCCCCAACCTGTTGATACACCCTTTTCCTTGCATTGATGCTAGAAATGAGATTCATAGGGAAGATGATGAGATTTTGCACCAGTTGCGCACCACTCAAGCCCGCATTTCCATTTAGAGCTTATTGGCCTCGTCCAGCACACATAGATCACGTTGATCGGGGCTGGTCGGATTGGAGTTGATACTTTACTACTACCCACGAGGTGATCCAGCACTACGACGGCGGATGGGAGTATAGGCATAGTGTTTTCTGATGATGATTTACCACCTGAGGGATCAAGCCATGTTTGTCCCTTATTAATTGATGTTGCTTGTTTAGGTTGCACAGTTCCATCCGTCCTATTGGACAACGGCTCCGCCCTGAACGTTTGTCCACTGGTTGCTGCCATTGCTTTGGGATTTTCACCATCCGATTTTGAGCCATCCACACAAACCGTAAGAGCTTATGATGGGACTTAGAGGAAAGTTATGGGCACACTTAGCACACATGTCATGATCGGTCCAGTCAGATACTCCTTACTCTTTCAGGTTTTGAGGATCCAATCATCCTTTAACCTGCTTCTAAGTCGCCCTTAGATTCATAAGGCGGGTGATATACCATCTTCCCTTCATCAAAAGGTGAAGTTCATACATGAGGGGCGCATTATCACTATACAGTCTGACAGAGATGTTATTACTTCCTCTGAGTTAATGCTACAAATCAGCCATAGTGAGGATGACCTACATTTGACCGGGTTTACTTTCGACGAAGTTCAGGTTGTTTGCCTTGAGGATGATGGCCAGGCGTAAGGGACGTGGTGCGAGTCATTCGACCCGGTCTGATAGCACTTTGGTGCTTAGCATGATGAGAGGCATGTCTTATATTCATGGTTTGGGATTGGGTCGCCTCCAGCAGGGGCCGCGCGAGTTTACTATTATAGTTGATCATGACATAACTTATGGGTTGGGTTACATCGCAACGACGGATGATGCACGACACATGGCATGACTGCATAGAGAGAGTGTGAGAGCTCACATGTTCGGCATTCCATTCGATTATCCCCTTCGCCCATACACTTTTCAGTTGGCTGACTATTTTACTAAAGGATCAGAGTATGCACCCCACATCGAGGGAGTAGACTATGTTTCAAGGATGGTTGAGATTCAAGGCATTCAGTAGGCCCTAGGACATATGTGTTTGAGTTCTAAGACCATCGAGCCACCCGAGGACATGATAGTTGCACCCCCATCATCGAATCGAGCCAGTGTGTTTTCCATGTGCTTTCCTGAGGAGATCCCTTACTATGATCTGCCTATGGATTTGGGATATGGTCCTGATGGTGTGATTTTGCCTAATACTTATATGGACGCGATGGACATGATCAGTACTGGCCGTATCAACAAATGTCTTTCTATCACCTTTTTTGGTGTGCATGTACGAGAAATAAGCTCGGTGTAGTGGTAGCGCCCGAGTTTGTAAGGCCTAAATATACATAAATGTAAACCCGATAAAATAAACCCAACGAATGAAAGTTGATTTGATTATAATTATCTCTTTCATTAAAAAAAAAAAGGTAATTCACCCTTACTCATGCTTAAAAGATTATGGTCTTACAAGATTAAAAAAACATTTACTAATCTATAAAAAAAAAAATTCAAAATGCTTCCAAATGAAGAACTTTGGTCCAAAATGAACAAATACACAACAACGCACAACTTCACATGAGGTTTAACCTTTCCAATAACCACCAAACATCACAAACACCATGAGAAAAATTTGTAATCACAAACACCAAACAACCACCCAAATCACATTTAGATATTTCACAGATCAAATATTACAAATAGGAAAATCATGTTGGCAACCAAATTATACTATGTCACAATATAAAACTTTTATCAAACTTAGATCTATTCATTTCAAATTTAATTTAGAGCCAATTTTGACTTTCACTTGTGTAAACAACCATCATTCTGGCGAAATAATTAAAAAGAATTAAAAACTAGTTATGGATAAAAGCTTACAAGTCGTTTCCCATGGTCATAATGAGTAGCAAAGCCTCCAGTGTGAGTTGAAGGTCCAGCCCCGTCTGTTCCCTTCGACATTCTATTTTTGGAGTATGTTTCATGAATCTTTTTTGATTTCGGTGTTCTAATAACCTTTGCCATCTTTCCCATAAATCTGGATCAATGAAGTTTGTAACTGCCTTTTTATCTCACGATATCATGTCTCGTCTCGACTACACACTTTCTCTTCCCATGCTATTTTGACTAGTTTATCTATTGTCCCACATGAAGCATTTCTACAGTATATAATTCTATGTTATAAACAAAATAGACATGCAATTGAATCATAATTCTATGCAGTTGGGGTTGCTTCACCTTTTTTTTCAACTAACACATGCAAAAATAGACTTAAAAATAAGTTAACCTAGCACTTATTACCTGAAATTGAGTACAATAAAAAGCCTTAATTTTATCAGAAATAGTCTTCCATTTTTGTCCATTTGTCCTTGAATCTATATTTTCTCGAAAAGTCTTCCCTCATTATGGGAGATTCTTCTAGATGGATCGAACTATGGTATATTCTATTTGAATATTATTCATAGTGCTAAAATGTAAGACTTTAAAATATCAACATTGAAAATAGACGTAAATACTCAAAATTAAATATGATTACTAATGGCATCAGTTGAGATATCGTTGAACTCAAAAGTGTGCGATTTTATAATATACTACTTACAAATTGGTCGTAAGCATACAGTATGGAGATTTTTATTTGTCCCAATTCGTAGTATTTGTTGAAGAATTTGTATGTGGGAAGCTCAGATGTAAATATGTAGGTGTTGGTGAAGTTGTATGCAAAGGAAGACGACAAAGTTGGGTTATTTGGTGACTCTATAAATTGGAGACTCTTGATGAGTTAGGATGCATTTGATGATTCTATATCTGAAGTGCGAAGTTGGTTTACAAATTTGTTGCCTCATCTGCGGAGGAGAATGTCGCGATCACTATTTATTAAGGGGGTAATCTTTTGGTGACGGTGTCGATAATGGAATTGGGTTATAGGATAGTTTGTATTTGTGCAAGACTTCTTCTCTTGGCTACTAGAGATTTAACCATGTCTTCAACAAAACTGTAAATATGTAAACAAGAAAATGTGAGCAAGTTACAATATTAAACAAATATGACATTCTGCAAGAAAAACAAACAGTCATTACTTATTTATTGTAACAATATCAATATCAACAATTAAAATTTCTACAAACATCATAATCAAAATTCATAATGTTTATTGTAGCAATATCCAAAATCGGCACCATTAGATTTCTACAAACATCATAATAAACTATATAAATATAAAACTATTGTGAATGCTCTTTTTCTAATCACTATCATCAGCTTCCACATATTCATCTTCACTTTCATCTTCTAATTATGAATCAAGTATGGGGTTAATTGAAATTTCAGCTTCATCATCAACTAATTTGAACAAGATCCTATTACATAATTGATAGACCTGATTCATCGATCATGATGAATGCTTGAGTTAGTTGTAAATTAAATAGCTAATCTTCTTGGAATCTTTAATTACCATCTCTTATCTTCTCCAACAATATGAGGAACATCCACCATTAGCCTAGCTTTAACTTGCACATAGCTAACTGATTAGACTTGCTCTCTTTTTAAGTTAGGATAAAGGCCCACATAATAAACTTGTAATTGCATGTCAGAATAATAAAATGTTCATACTTGTGAGTCTTCACTTGAGGTTGACATCTACAGGGGATCTTTGTTTATGAATTTTCATCACTTAGTAATAATAGGGTGAACCACTCACGCGAAAGTGCGTGCGCTTAATTGGCATTCTGGATAATCAACCTCAACCTCTATCGACATTATAATGTGAATCCATTTATCAACTAAATTTGTACCTTTTATCACGAACTCCCTTTATTTGAGGTTAACGATGATCCATGTGATTCAATATGCAATACAAATTATTGACTTTCTACTCGTTACAAAAATTCATGTATACCCTTCTATCAAACTATGGCCCATTGTCGATCCTATTGACTGTAATTAGGAACTTTGCAGAGATTAGACTGACATCTTTATCTTTGATGGAGGTGAAGGCTTCAGCTTCTACCCATTTGGTAAAATAGTTTGTTGCTACCAATAATAGCCTCTTATGTGCTGGGGCGGTAGGTAGTGGCCCAACTATATCAATTCCCCACTAGGCAAAGGTCTAGGGGCTCGTTATGGTCATCAGATTCTGAGCCGGCACCCTTGAGATGGGGGCTTACCGTTGGCAGCGATCACACTTCCTAACATAGGTGGCTGCATTTGCCCTCA
Organism: Tetrastigma voinierianum; assembly: GCA_016808115.1. Lineage (NCBI taxonomy): Eukaryota > Viridiplantae > Streptophyta > Magnoliopsida > Vitales > Vitaceae > Tetrastigma > Tetrastigma voinierianum. The sequence continues at coordinate 1,077,501 of JAEQBH010001039.1, read as the reverse complement.
TGGTTGGTCAGTAGTAGCCTTGGGTATGGGCCTTGTGCGCTAAAGTTCTACTGCCTGGATGGTTTCCGCATATTCCTTCATGGAGTTCCACCAATGCATACTGCCCTTGCTAGGTAGTGAGGCATTCAATATATGGGTTGTCTAGAGATCGTTTATACAACTTCCCGTTCACAAGGGAAAATTGGGCCGCCTGAACTTGAACCTTGTGGACTTCAACCCTACTATCCGGGAGCTCTCCCGAGCTTAGGTAACGAACTATTGAATTCATTCAAGAGGGACATGCTTCTTCTATCTCGTTTGGGTTAGCGTGATTAACAGCGACTCTAGATTGGTAATAGACAGGGAAAAGCATTGGGTAGGGATGCGGCCACTACTACTAAGGCATTTGCCTTTTCATTTGAACCCCTTGGGATATGCTCGAACTGAGGAAACCACAGCTCTCTAGTCGGAGCTTAACTTAGAGCATAAGTGCTTGGTCATGCCGTAGTCACGCATTTATTATTCCTCGCTTACCTTTCTTACACGCGATTTAAGGTCACTTTGTATGATGATCTTTTCTGAGGATACGAAGATTGTGAGATCTATACTGGATAGGATTCTTTCATATTCTACCTCATTTTTGGATGTGGGGAAGTCTTAGTATAACTGTTTTATTCTCTCTGAGTTGGGGCTTTAAGTTAATAGCAAACACGACTCGGATTTGCACAGAGCGCCGTCACGTTAAGGATCCACGATTAGAGTTACGAGTTCACGTGCGTCTGTTGGGGATTTACGCTAAAATTTGCCTTTGTTGCGACGGGGTTTATCTTTGGATGCGGGCACAAGCAGCAATAGTCCACCAGGCCATCCTTCTTGACAAGTCAGGTTCATGTATGGTGCTTCGCAAGGGAAGATTGGTCAGCACGACGATAGGGTGTGCTTGGAAGTAAAGGCGGAGTTTTTTAGCTGCCACACGGAAAGCCAGCGCCGCTTGCTCGAGATGGGTATACCAAGTTTCTGATTTAGATAGGGATTTGCTTATGAAGAATACTGGTCTATGTTTTTGGTTTTCATCTTCTTTGAACAAAGCTGCACTTACTAAGACATCTGAAGCTGTTGAGTAAAGATAGAGCATATCACCTGCTTATGGGCTAGGCAAAATCGTTGGTTTGGTGAGATATTGCTTGATTGCCATGAAAGCCTAATCACATCCCTTATTCAAAGCGGTGGTGAAACCCAGCCCAGGTGGTGAAAAACAACTTTAATTAGTGTGTAAAATGAGATATGAACCTCCCGAGAGTCGTTAGCCGACTAGTCAGTTGCTACACTCCCTTTCTAGAGGTAGGAGTCTGAGATTCTATAATAGCTCTAAGCTAAATATGAATGGCCTCTAACCCTCTCTGCGTCACCATAAAGCTCAAAATTTCTCAGGCGACTAAGCGTACATTTTAGGGATTGAGTTTCATGTCGTACCACCATGATAACTCGAAAGTTTCTTGTAAGGTCTTGCATATGATGAGGCATTCTTTGGATTTAATAGGCATCGTCGATGTAGGAATTCACATGGTCTTGCCCGTCATTGGTCAAAATATGTGCAGTCACGACCTCTGATAGGTTTCTTGATATTCTTCAAGCAGGCGTACATTGTAGCGGTATAGCCCGTGCGATTGTTGTAATGAAAGTTGTTTTCTCTACGTGGAGGCCGGTGCGTGGAATCTGGTGGTATCTGAAAAATCCAAAAGATGACGGTATCACGTGCTGGATGAAAGCATCAATTTGATCTATGCGGTAGGAAAACATCATTCGGGCATGTAGTTGAGGTTTATTGTAGTCTACATACTCTCCACTTACCACTCTTCTTAGGAACCACAACCACATTGGCAAGCCATTCGAGGTATTTTACCTCTTTGATGAAACACATCATGAAGATTGTCACGATATCGAATAATCGATGGCGATCCACGGTGGAAACACGTCACTTGCATCTTCTTGGTTTGGCCGCGGGGATAATATTTAGTTTGTGAGAGGCCATCATTGGGTCGATTTTGATCATATCTAAGTGACTCCATGCAAACATGTCTTTATTTCTTAACAACATCCATTGTAATGGCTTTTTTTCTTCGCTGGATAGCAAAGAACTAACGTATGTGAACTTCTCTGACCAGTCTAACACCATTGACTCCAGGGGATCCACGGCTAATGGGTCCTTATCTTCCTTCTTGACCTCGGTGGTGAGCGTGAGGTTGCTGCGAGAGGATGTGATCGCCGAGGATGAGGACTTCTGTTCCGCTTTTATTCCCATATGGATGGTTGATAGCATTACCTTGCGACGGTGACTACTTAGAAAAGTCAGCCTTGTTGGCCAAATAACTTACCATTTGGTGATATGTTGAAGAGACAACCTTCATCGAGTCTGGCCCGGTCAGAAACTCTTATGGCATTGTAGGCCCGAGTCTTCCTGGCGAGAACAGACATGCTGGAGTTCTGCGGTCATAGCATGCGAGGAGGCGTGATGTCTCTCAGTGTCATGGTTGTTCGTTGTTGAAACCGAGGAGGATTAGCTCAGTGGGTTTAACATTCTTGAGAAGTTTCATCGATTGAAGAATTTGGTAGCTCTGACAAGTTTAATAAATCTTTTGCCGGATCTAAGCACCTTGTGCCTGTTAAACCTCTAATGCATAGGGTGAGCACGGGTGCGTCATATTAGACCTGATGACCTGATCGGGTTCTGGGAGGAAAGGATATGGGACCGTCCATGAGGTTGGTTTCTTCGATTTGCCTCCCATATTGGATAGCATTGCCAGGCATTAGTGTGGCCGCCCTCAAGAGCTTCTTCGTGGCATTTTGATTGATGCTAGTCATCGACGCTCTAGTATATAGTTTATGGTAGTCTGAACCACGATGGGGCGGTGGCGGTATGATGCGTCTTGGTGGTCACTGATTTAAGCCTGATCAACTTCCCTGATATACCTTTTGAGGTGCCCTACTTTAATTACTCTTTCCAACATGAAGTTTAGGCTTCGACACCTATGATATAGTGCCCATAGTCCGCGATAATTCTTGGCAGCACGGGGATAGGTTTCTGCAAAAGGGTCTTACAGATCGTGCGGGCCCTTAAAAATTTGGCCGTCCCTATGAATTAGAGCTGTGACCTCTCGAATGAGATGTTCGAGAAATTGGCTCTTTGGGAAGCTCCTATTTTTGTATTGATCACGGGATTGCTTTTAGTTTCTATTATGACCTACCTTGGACTCAGATGGCTTCTTCCCCATAGGCTTGTTGCTCTCGACCGGCTTGCTTGTAATCATGATAGTTTGTGTTGCTGCACGAATATTGTCTTCCAGTGTTGAGTACCGGTTGCCCTATATAGGTACCATGGCATGAGATTGTGAGTTAAAGACAAAGTGGAAAGAAAGTGGATATTTTGAAGCTTCTCTGGGGTTAAAGTACATCCATGTTAGCCTCCTCTTTGAGCGACTTACAGACCTCCTTGTGAAGTCTCGTATGGATTCTTGCTTTAGAATGAGTCACACAAAGATCCGATGTTCCTCTCTTCTCACGTGCAGAACCGAGATCTTGCGAGAGATGAATCTGACCCAAAATCATTGAATGAGTTTATTAGTTTGTGGGAGCTTGTGGAGACCAGCCACTAAGCGTCAGGCCCTCGTAGATTGGGTTAGAATACTTTGCAGCGGATGGTCCAATAGGCGTTCAATGTCATTGTTATGTAGTGGGCATAGTCATAGGGTCGGTGAGCCATCGAGACGTGGTGAAAGTTAGAATGGCAGGCCACGGCGGCTGGTAATCAAGGATGTCTTTGCCTTGGGGTGAAAGAAACATGTCATCGGGTCTTGAATGAAATTTGCGACGGTACGTAGAAGGTTGAGCTATCTTGAAGGCGAGGATGAGTTAGTGCCCAGGTGGCAACATGCCTCGGGGTAGCGCTGCCGGAGTGGGTTCCCCGGGGCTTGCCTTGATGGTACTATCACGTACATTCTCTTATTCTTGCCTTGGGAGATGCACCACTAACGGTATCTGCAAAAAGGCGGGTGAGGCAAAGGCCTCTTGCGTGATCTAGTCTTTGTTCTCTCCCAAGTATTCTTTGCCGGTAAGTGTTCGGGGATGGGGGTACGGACGACTCATCGTCGCTAGAATTATCGTCGTTAGGAACAAAAGGCCCCTTCCCTTTATCACGAGTGATCGGTTGCACAATCGCGGCCGTTATCTTGTGCGTCTTTGAGGCTCTTTTCAATCTGGGCTCCCAGCTGGTCATTCTCATTCTATAAGCGCTCGGCCCGACCTTGCAACTCTTTCATCTGTCTTACTTGTTCCTCTTGCTTTCTCTTCATGTCTTGACGCTAATGGAGGAATTGGTCTTTTGGTGATTGTTAATCGAAATGCTCGTCATTGCGCCTACCTCGGGTGAGTTAGACATAGAATGGGGGATCAACAAAGCTTCAAGCGATGAAGGGCTACTTAATAGTCATTGAAGCCACACACTTGTAGCCTGTAAGTGAGACTTTTTGTTCGGTTCCCACAAACGGCGCCAATTGTTTTTACCTTGAGCGTCTAACCTTCGGGGCATCAACAACGTAATGTAAACCTGCAAAAAAGGGCGATCCAATAACAGTGGGTCGACCGCCTCTCCGATGATTAAGTCAGCAAAAATATGGAGAGAAGGAAGAAGGAAGTTCACACAATTCCGATTGCATACCTCTCATCGTGGAGATCCTCTTTATTTATAGGGGGTGGTTTGGAGAATTCCTCCATTTTTCTCTGAAAAGAATCTCTTTTTTTTAGAACAAAATTATCTTTCACATCAAGACTAATTCTTTTCTTATCCTTGGATTGTCTTACATGGGAGTAAAGTTTGAGGTGGGGAAATTCGGGGATAAATACCTTTTATGGATTTGGGAACTGGGAACTAATTTATCAAACTTTTTCATTGCAAACGATTGCATATCTTTGTGTGAATCAATGACCATATCCTCGAATTTCTTTCACAACCAGATGAAGAACATGTTTGACTTAAAACTTTGACATCAATCTTTTGAAGATGTGGACTTTCATCTTACCATGGTGTTCCACCATTCATTGTTATTAAAAAAACATATTAAGACTTTTAATATATATGTAATGAAAATGATGTATTTTATTAAAAAAGAAATAAATATAGTGAGTACCTAGAAATTAGTTTATTGGCACTTACGGTTAGTGTATGGAAATTTTCCTTGGCCTTGACAAATAATTTCACCTACATTGTAATGTTCTTTTAGCTAATTAATGCACATTCTGAATACAAAATATATTATAAAAAAACACAAGTTATTGTTATACCTTGTTCAAATCTTTTCCTATCCAGGTAAAACCAAATATCTGATAGCACCTCCTTTAGTCAATTTTAATTTCGGATAGTGGAAATTGGCTGAATGACATTGGATTTAAAAATATGCCATATTAAACGTTAGTTTTATATTCTTTGCATTTAAATATGATAATAATAACTATATAAGGAATTTTGTATTACACGCAACCTTACAAATGTCTATACATTTGCCCACCTTTAAATCCAATGACTTCCCAATACCTTTCCCAATGTTTCATTGATGCCTTTATAGCCAGTTTAGCTCTATCCATTGCTTCATAAATGATTTATAGTGTAGGGTTTTTATCTTGAATTCTTGATTTCAAAACTTTCACCAGAGGTTCCATGATGATTTGGACTTTCTTTGCCTTCTTCCAAAACCGATCAGTTAAGATAAGGTTAGATACCTTATCTCTTAAACTTCTTCTCCTCCGATCTTTGTTGAATTCACGGCACTCATTTGTTGTGCACATCATCTTCAAATTTCCCTCATAACGTATAAGACATAAAATTATAAATAGTACCAATGGAAAATCGAGGTTATTCAGAAGCAAGAGATCTCTATCTGAGTGAACACTTTCATCTGACTACTTTCTCAAGCTATTGTAAATAAAGCTTGTGATCATCTTCTTGATCTAAAGTCTCCTGTCTGCTTCATGTTTCCAATATCTTCAAGCATTAAATCAGTACCAATGTGCCTGGGAGCCATAACAAATGCTTGCGCTTCTCTATCAACAACCTTGCATTCTTTAAAACTGCACTCATTATCGTTGACTACTTGTACAATGTTTTCCTCGACCTCCTCGTAATCTTATCATAGAAAATATATAATCACAGTGATCTTGGTATGTTGGTAGTGTCAGCCCCGAAGAAAATATCATGCTTCTATCCTGATAAACCATGAAATTGATGATTGGCTTTCTAATTCTAGAACTCCAACCATCACATTATAGTGCATCCATATAGGTCATTTGGCCTTCAATGTGTTTATATACCTGAAAACAACACCTCCTCCTCCGGATATACATTGCCCGATTTGGTATCATGTAGGACCCTTGATACACGGACCTGCCTCTACTATGGTATGATGTAGATTGATAGTAAGACCCACCTCATGCATGAAAGGATATTTCATTGAAGAAAAAAATTTGAGATGGCTTCACCCATACTCTTTGCCTTCAGCATTCTGACTTTTGATGACTTTTGTTTGGAAGAGAAAACATGTGGGGATCATTCCCTTTAGGGTATGTTGGTTACCTTCTCTTATGTTGAAGCTATATCGGGTCACGCTTGATGCCGGCACCACAAGGTTGTGAGAAAGTACCACCCTTCCTCTTGCTGTTGTCTCTTCTATTAAAAAAGCAACTGACTTTATCTCATTTCATGTTTCGTTTGCCTTAACAGAAATTAATCATCTCGAGATTCCTCAATTTCATCAAGATTAGCTCCATAAATTTCATAAAAATTATCTTCATTTAAAGAACTTATAAATCGTTCACTTCTTTTTTTTTTTCATTTTATTTTTCGATTCGAAGCATTAGACATATATACAATTTAATGCTGTGACCTTCCTGTTTACTTCGACATCCTTCTACTTGTCCGAAGATATGTGCAATGTGTTGCTTTAATCTTGTTATACTTCCATGAATAACTTTTCCACAATACTTACATTTGGGGGTTCTTCTATTACCACAGAAGGGTTCTGCATGCTCCCAACCAATATCATGTTTTGGAGCCATTTTAAAATGTTCACCTAACCATGTATACAAGTAATACAAAAAATATCATACAATTAAATTATTTTCTAATATAATTGTTCTTCAACAAAAATTAAATTTCTACCCTATGGTAAATAAATTTACATAATTTCTTCTCTTCTATGTGGTTGATATCCAGGTTAGGAGGGCTAGGGTGTATTTTTTGGTTGAAAACAAGGCAAATGAAATTTGAGGCTTGAATTATGCAAGGAGAGAAATACGGTTTAGGCTAAAACAACATCGTTTGACCACTTTTAGGGCCAAAGCAGCGTTTTTTAGCCATCATATTTTTTTTAGAATTCAAAACACTAATCAAAAGCGTGTGGTTTTATGTGTGCTGGGACCAAAACAACCGTTTTAACCCCAACAATTCTTATATCCAAAACAACGCCGTTTTGGTTGTGGTCAACTAAAGCGCCTGAGAGGAGTTAAACTAATGAATTGACTCGACCGTTGCAAATTATGCATCGTCTGGGATGTGTAAAGGGTGAGTCAAGGTCGTCCACAGGAGTTTAGATACCGTGACTTAGGTCACCCTAATATTATCTAGGCTATGGATATTGATTACTCTCTAAATCAATGCAGAATCGACAAAGTGAAATAACTAGCAGCCGGTTTCTCTCTCGAGGGTAAACACTAGGTTTATGATTTTTTGACTACATTCCATAAGTGAAGCCCGATAAGAATTATTTAGCATAATAATGAATACGAATGTTTGATGAAGTAAGGAGTGATTTTCTATGCATCAACCTCTTTCGGCGTTGAGCACCTATCTCGGCGGGTTTATTGTCACCATCTTATAACTATGGACTGATCTAACCTACGGTCCTTATTTATCACATACAAACCTTGTGATATCTCTATGATTGATTGTATGATACCTTATTCGGTTCCCTAGAGTTTCTAGTCTTTCGGCCTCAAAGCCACCTTTAATACATGTAAATAATGGCTAAGTATCAACATGTAATAAAATCCTTAAATAAGATAACCAACAATTGCAGAATTAAGCTAAATAATTGAAGATTAAAGCTCATCCATGATGTAGTCAAAGTTACATCACATAAACCCCTAACAGCTTAGATGTTTAGAACATTATGAGATGAAGAAAATACAAATTAGAATTCTACATAATCATGAGAGTGAGTAAAATGAGTTGAGATACCCTTGAATCAATCACTATCAAACCCTAGCACTCCAATCGCCTTTTCTCCTTTTCTTCTCCCGAGGTCCCATTTATAGCCACCCTCAAGTCCCCTCGGATGGACCTTGAAATAGACCAAATTAGGGCTCTTGGTATTTGCCCGCGGTGGTAAATCCCACAGTGCATTGGGAAAGCGCACCAGAAAATAGCTCCTCGGGCTGGGGGTGTAGAAGTGAAGTGCAAGTGTGGCTGGTGTGGTGCTTTATCTTTTCATGTCTTTTCACGGCCATAACTCTCTCACCCGAACTCTGAATTGTGCGTTCTTGAACTCTAGTGAAAGATCTTGCAGTCATGAATCTATACATACTAAGAACAGTTCCATCAGATGTCATTTTATAAATTTAAAATGCAATAGAACAGAGCTGGTTGGTTGTTGCTGCTCTATAGTTGCTTCATTGTTTTTGTTCCGACTTCCCGAGTGTGTATCTCCCTCGTCCAGATTCCAAATTGAGTGATCCTTGTCTTGTTGGAAAGCTTATGAAGTATAGAATGTAGTTCTGTGTAGTTTAGAGCCATTTGATTTCCCCTTTAATACAGAAGAATTGAAAGGTCAGAACTGTTGTGCTATGTTTGCTGATTTTCCAATTTTTTGTTGTCTTCGCTCCAAATTCGCACCACCCTGCCAAATGGATGTCCTAATCATAAATATGAACATTTAGAGAATTAGAGCTTGTTGCTTATAAAAACATTACCTAAAAAGCTAGTAACTTAGGGTTGTAATGAGTATTTCTCTCATCACACCCCCGAACTTAAATTCTTGATTGTCCCAAGGCAGAGGCTGACTCAAAACCAAAAAGAAATTAGAAAATGATATGAACTAACAGCAATAGAGATAAGTGTGATAACATGATGCCAAATGGAAGTACTATGAGCTGGTATAAATATTGCTTTTTCAACCCCAAAATTTAGGGTCCTTAAACTTTAAATTCTCTAAAGAACGAGCAACATAGTGAGCAAAGAAGTCTTCAGTTCTGCTGACTTTTCCCAGGAGTCTAGTGTAGGTGACATCATGATCTCGAGTGTATAGCAGGAACATCACCCTAAACTTAAGCTCAGCTCACCTGTCGAAACTAACTAAGAAAGGATAGGAACACACCCTTTTATTTAGACCTAAAGCTAAAGATTACTTAAGTACCTAAAATGAAAACCAATGCCAAGAATTTTGACATAGGTGTTCTGTGCAGAGGATCCATTATGACTCCCACTGTTGGTTAAGAACACAATTAAATTTCCTTCAATCGCCGCGCTGACATTTCCAGCCAAGCTCAGCCCTAGGTTGTGGGAATGATCTATCTTCTGTCCCTTGTAACGGGCAGTGAAGTCAATGACTCCCGGCCAGTTGTCTCAGGGCATTAGGCTTTGAAAGGCTCCTCAGACTTTGCTTGGGATTCCGATTTGATGATCCCACTTATTCTATTCACAAGCAACTTTTTGACATTTTTCTTTTCTTTTGTTTTTTAATGTGATTTGAGTAATTGCAACTGATCTCTTTTGCAGGTGTTATGCTGGTGGTTAAATCTTCCAAGGCTGATTAATTCAAGACAAGGGTCAAAAGCCAAGGTATGGGAGACCAATATTGTGTGTGTGTGTGTGTGTGTGTGTGATAGACTCACGAAATGATTTGTGGGCTAGGTGGCTATGCTGATCTTGTATAAACAAGCACACTAATTCCATCATTTAAAAACTAAGGGTTATCACTTTGCTATTTTTTTTAAAATGTTTGGTATTAAAATGGCTTCTACTAGCCTGACAGGCATCAAACTCACTCATACGAGACACATAACAAATAAAAGAAAGAAAGAAAAACACGTGAAAATAACAACCTAGCAACTAAAAAGAACTAACTAAATGTTTTTTTTTTAAGGTTGTAACATGCATGATAAACAAATAAGCACTAAATAGGATAACAACATACCACGAACTTGGAACATTAGGTGTGTAATAGTCTATGGAAAATATAAAAGTAATGCATAGGGTATGGGAACTCCCCTGGTAATCATAATTTGAGTGATGAGAGGGGATCCTTCCATAGAGCGAGCAGGGTTGAAGTACACCCTTGTGAAGCATCGGTGTGGCAGGCACAGTGTAACAACAACTCTCTAATAAAGGTGTTGAGGCCCTCGATGACGACAATTAATATCTTGCATATGGTGCAGTGTGTACAAACTCTTGAAAGAAACCATTTGTGTATCAAAGGCGGTTAAGAATAATTGGCATCTGCTTGGCGCTCTGGAGAATGTTGTGGAGTTGCTCATGCACATCACTAGGAGGTGCACTTGAAGGGCCCTCTGTCTCACATGTTCTTGGGAATGAAGTTTCAGTTGGCATCTCCTCGTCAGAACTTTCTGCTTGCCCTGAGTTGTGTTTATGTTTGTCTTTTTCCCCTCAATGTCATCTAACTTAACGGGAGCATGGGTTGTATCCTCTCTTCATTGGATCCCACCATTACCTTGTGTTGTAGACACAATGTAGTAATCAAAGCTAGGTGCCTAAAGGTTTTTGTGCATCGTGCACTAATGTTACTCAAATATTTCTTCTCATTTTTCCAGCATCAAAGTCGATTTTCTTTACTATGGCGGCGTATGCAAATGGCCCCAGCTTTTGTTACCTCAGTATTACTGATTGGAGGTTATGTACTATAAAAAAATGCCATAGTTTGCCATCTAGCAAAATAGAATTTTTGGAACTTTACTACTTGATTGGAGGCATTGATCTTTTAGTCCTTACCATAAGTGAGGAAGGATTATATTGGATCACCAGCATCGGGCGTCTTTGGGAGCATCAAAGGATGATGATACCTCTTAGTCCATGCGCGAGTCAGAGGTGTGGTATGTGTAACCACGAGGTGCATATGTGGCACGAGGGCTTCCTTAATTATTTGAGTGTCATTAGTAGTATTTTGAAGTTGTTTTAAGATGATTATAGTTTTCAAAGCATTTGGCACTTTTCAATTAAGGAAAGTGGAAAGGTGAAAGTACAAATTATGGAATTTCAAAAGGATAATAATAATAATAAATTGTCATAATGGTTCAAGGAAGCCTAGAAAATTCTCTAGATCTCGGATGACGGCTTGCGGGCGTTAAATTCGTCTTGTGAAATCTGACCAGAAGAAAAGTTTAATCGAATTAAGTGAATTCGAGAATATTTCACAATTCACGGGTGATAAATCACTAGTATTGACTTCGGGGCAGAGATTTTAAAATCAAAAGTGAAAATGGCTTGAGTTAAAGTTCATTTAAAATAATTGAAGTGAAAAGAAATAAAAAATTTTGGGACATAAACGGACCCGAATGAGGCAATATAAGTTATGTATCTAAATAATAATAATAATAATAATAATAATAATAATAATAATAATAATAATAATAATAATAGTAATTAAAAAAAAAAAGGATAAAATCAAACGAGATAGGAGATGGCGTGGGACGGAAGCGTCCATGAGAGAAGATTTTAATTGTTTTCTTACTCTTTATTTCTTTTATCGATTTACGAATGGACCGTAGATTTGTTGGAGCAAAAGCAAAGCGGACTACGCGAAGGCTATGCATAGATACCAATATCTTAGCGTTTCGTCAAACTTTAAAAGTAGGAAATTCTACTTGGCCTTTATTCAGGCTGAGGCTATGTATAATAAGCAGAATATTCTGAGAGCTGTAAATTTAGTCCCAAAATTTTTAGGCGGGTTAAGAATTTTAAGGAATTTTTGGGACTATTTTCGGACAGTTCGGAGCTAAATTTGGGACTATTTTGGGACAGTTTGAGTTATTCGGGGTGTTAGATACTCACAGGACATAATTTTCAGAAATGTTTTCGGGTGTTTTTAGACTCTATGGAAAGTCCCTTGAGTCTAGAATCTAGTCATATGCCTGTGAATGGCATTTGAGGCCCACATATTTTCTGAAAAATTTAATTGTAGCACCAAGTGTGCAAATTGCTTGGTTGTCTTGACATGTGATCTAATACATCAGATGAAAACAGGGTAATAGAGGCGGGAGAAATTGTCGAGTAATGCTCATTATTGTAAAAGGAAGGTGAGTGTTCTAAACTATTTTTCAAATACTGATGTACTATTATGATTGTTTACATGGTATCTAATGGTTTCATTGTAAGCCATATTATTTTAAAATGACCTGATGAATTTTTAAGCTTAAGCGTGGTTTTGGTTTAAACCATATATTCCAACCATACTTTTAAAGCAAACAAGCAATGGTTTTGTGTTGTAAAACCATATTCAAAAGACAAACAAGCAAAGTATATTTTCTAACAGACCTAACAGAAATCCACACAGTTTAAGCAAACATGTCTTAGGTCCAGGTATTACATTACATCTGTTTGTGGTGTTAGGACATCATTCATGCATTTTAGATTTGCACAGTCGGCAAACTTAGTTCATACATCATGACATTTAAAGGGCCGTGTACGTGCTAGATTATATAGGGTTAGCGCGCTAACTGAAAATTGTGATGGCGTAGACCAGGTCATTCCACCATCTTCAGGAAAAAAGGGGAATTGAGCGAGCGCTCTTCCCACTAGGTGATGATGCGGACCCGAGGTCCTTCCATCGGCGCAGTTGGAAGCCCGAGCCACATGTTTGCAGGTATAACTGCGAAGAGCCTCCAGTGGTTGATCTTGATTTATAAACAATTTTCATATAGTTTTGAAAATCAACCACTGGTGCACGGTTGAGCACAGGCTCCTGTGTTTATTGAGCCCAGGCTCCCGTGTTTATTTTAAAGCAAACGGTTGATCCCAGGCTCCCGTGTTTGCTCAAGCTTTAAGAAACTGCAAAGAAAAGCAGTTGAACCGGGCTCGTGTTTATAAAAAGTTTTATAAATTTTTAAAGCAAAGTAAAAACTAAGCCAAGCAAGAGAGGTTTATGAAAAGTTTTAGAAACTTTTAAATGAAAACCTCTCGACAAGCAAGCAAGTATGAAAAGTTTTAGAAACTTTAAAAGCGAAGCTAACAGGTTTTACGAAAATGTCTTGTAAAGGGTTTGGTTTTGAGAATCTTTTCAGAAAAAGTAAAACATTTTATAAAGCGCATCATGAGCTTCGTTTAGCTCATTATTTTGTTGTTTTAAACTATTTTTAGATGACGAAGTAGGATATTTACGGGACATATTAGGATTATCGACTTTTGTATCAATCTTTGTGATAGAAAATAACGTATGGGGAAATACTTTGAATTTGTATAGTTGTTTATATGTATGTACATAGTTTGGTATTGTGAAAATATGTTGACTTTGAATCTTTGAAGAATGTGTTGGTTATATTTGGAAGTGTAAGCTTGTATATCTGGTTTTTGGGATATATCCTGTATGCAGCTGTTATGCTGCCGAAATTTTATAAGATACAAGTTTTGAAAATAAAAAATATTTATCGGGTTTAAGCAAGCGACACGACAAGCTGCATAGAAGTTCTCTAGTGGTTGGAAGTAGCGGCAGGGGGTTCACGTGAGATTGGGCACACACATACAGCTAGGGTGGGGTGTGACAAGTTGGGCGTGGGCCCCCGGTGTACGATAATCTGAACGGGGATATGGTGCCAACTATGAGTTGGTGATGAAGCGAGATCACCGAAGCTGTGTTATTAGCCTGTCGTTTTCTTATACATTTGTTTTGCTCATTAGCGTGCATTTTCATTCATTGCATGTCTACATATTAAAGTGCAGTGCTAAAGCATATGTCGAGGCGAGAGGCGTCGAGGTCGTCTTGGAGAGTCTCATTCCCGAGGTTTGAGGCGTCTATAATTTTTACGAGAGAGATGAGCAAGTAGTTGGTTCCTGCGCCTCGGGAGTAATGATCGTGGCGGGATGTTTTGGACCATTTGAACACGGAGGAGCTTAAGTGCCGAGGATTGATTGTTTATAGCGATGGTGCCTGATTGCTTTCAGATGGCGGTAGCCATATGAAGGCTGTTAGTATTGCAAACCTCAGCCCTGAAGACTGAAGAACCCAGGTCGATAGAAACATGAAGGTACGGGCAACAAGCCATATGACTAAGAAGGGATATCTGTAGGCAGCCTGGTTATGGTTAGACAGAGTAAACAAGGTTTATGGAGTTATGGGCTACACGGATGAGCAGAGAGTCTTGTTTTCCAGTTTTCTGATGGAAGACAGAGCTAAGGATTGGTGGGATGCCGTGGATAGGAGGTATCCTGATTATATAATGGGACCAATTTCAGCAAGAGTTCACTGATAGATTCTTTCCTCAGAGTCATAAGGAATCGAAGATTGAGGTGTTCTTCATATTAGAGTAGAAGAACATGTCAAAGATTTAATATGAGAAGAGGTTCTTTAACTAGTTAGATTGGTTCCATATATACAGGCTGATGAAGTCCTGAAGTGCAAAAGGTTTTTGGCAAGATTACAACACCTGATCAGAGTGCATTTGTTTGTGGTTCCTCATAATAGATTTGAGCAAAGTACTATGGCTATGTATCAAAGTAGGAAAGAAAGTAAGAGGAGTGCACCATGCACTTCCCAATAGAGCTCGGGTCAGTACAATAGAAAGAAAAGCAAGAGTAGAGGTTACAGAGGCCGAGGTGCAGGTCGAGGAGCTATCTCTAGTCCGGGATCAATGAGGCCCTACTGCTAGCGGGCACCTGCAGTATTCCTCTCATCTCGTGATATGTGCCTGAGGCGACATTTCGAGCAAGAGATATAATACACTATGTTTCCATTGTGGCTGTGGAAGGCTATTTTATTGTGGAGTGCTCCTCGCCTGATTGGTGCAGAGACATTAGTAGCCACCCCAGCTACCCCAGCAAGACCGTGAGATGAGCACTGTGGCCTCAGAGAGGTTTCCCAAGCAGAGGGGCCAACGCAGCCGCAGGTAGAGGCGGCCGTGGTAGAGAAGGCAGGCATGTCTCTGGTGGATGCGCACAGAGGCCCGTGACTCAAAGCAAAGTTTATGTCGTGACTCACAGATGCAGATGTACCCGTATGTGGTCACTGGTATTATTTCTTTCCTTGATCATTATGCATATACCTTAGTGGACTCAGGAGCCATGCATTCATTTTCAACTAAGCCTTTCTTAGATCGCTCTATATAGACTCGTACCATTAGAGGGTCGATGAGAGTTTCCTTCCAAATTGAGATCCGTGACATCGCAGTAGTCGCGATAAGAGAGTTCTTATCGGGGGACAAGAGTTCCCAACGGATCTCAGGGTCCCTGTGACATATGAGGATTTTGATGTGGTTCTCGACATGGATTGGCTATCTCGCCATAGAGCCATCGTAGACTCAAGTATAAAAAGAAAGTAAAGTTGCATAACCAGTGGAAATCGAGGTTAAGTCTGTGGGAATACGTAGAGTTATCTTCCAAGAGATCTTCGCCAATAGTTTCCATGCTGGATGCCGGTGATAAGGCTTGCCGTGGTTATCTAGCTATGTGGTGGAGACAGGAAGGAGGGGACTCTAGGGGAGATTCCAGCTTGTTAGAGAGTTCCACATGTATTCCCTGCATGATATCAGGATTACCTCCAAAGAGAGCGGAGTTCACCATTGATTCGATCTCTGTGGACCGAGCCCATTTCCATCTCCTCCATAGATGGCTCCCGCAGCCGAAAGCTTAAGGTCACCACCTAGAAGAATTATTAAGTAAGGGATTCATTCGACAAGCATATCCCCGTGGGAGCCCAAATTTTCAGCAGCATGGAGCTCATGGCTGTATAGATTACATAACCGAACAAAGTTACCATCCTCAATTAGTATCCACTCCCTAGGATCGATGAAATATTCTATCAACGCCAAGGGTCTCGAGTATACTCCAAGATAGACTTGAGGTCGGGGTATCATTAGTTGAGGGTGCAGGAGAGTGATGTACCCAAGACTGCATTTAGGACACGCTACGAGCAAGCATGGAAGCTCGGTGATGTCGTTGGCTGATCAATGTTCTACAATAAGAGCATGGATTTTGATGAATCCAGTATTCCAAAATTCAGATTCGATAGGGTTCGCTATAGTTTTGTATCGATGATATCCTAGCTTATTTAGGTAGTTCAGAGGAACATTCAGAGCACCTTAAGGATCAGGTTGCACCCTAAGGGAGCCAGAGTTGCATGCCAAGTCGAGCAAGTGCGCTTTGGCTTCGACAGTAACATTCCTGTGTCATGTGATCTCACCGAGGTGAGCGTGGGATCCCCAAAAATAGAAGTTGTGGTAAACTGAACCCAAAGAATGTGTCGTGGTGGCCTAAGCTCCTCGGGTTTCACAGGTACTACAGAAGTTTGCTGAGGGTTCTCCAAGATAGCACTCTAATCGACTGCTCGACATGAAAAGATGTCAAGTATGATTGTGGATGCCCACACGCAGTTTCGAGGACTCAAGGGTAGATTGACTTCACTCCGCCTAGCTTCGTTTAATGGGGAGAGATGGGTTTATGTTTACGTTGATGCTTCCCAGAAGGCCTTGGTCGTGGTTTTGATGCGTAATGATGTGGTGATCGTATGCCTCCGACAAACCCAAGAAGCATTGAGGAGAATTACCCTACACACGACTTAGAGCTCATAGCAATGTGGTTTTGCCTAAAGATATGGAGACATTACTTTATATGGTGTTCTCAAGGTGGATCTTTATGCATCATAAGAGCTTTCTAAATATATTTTCAACCCGCAAAGAGTTAAACTCGAGGCAAAAGAAGACGGCTTCGAGTTGATTAAGGACTACGATCAGACCATTGAGTACCATCCAGAAAAGCTAATGTCGCAGCGTATGCCTCGAGTAGGCGATCGTATATTTCTTTCGTTGCCTCTACATGATCAAAGTTATCTTCCACTGGGCTGATGGATCTAAGAGCTTTAGGTGATAATGAGTTTGGTGATCTGTGATACTATTAGTAGCCACATTTCATGTTAGACCTCCTAGTGGATCGACATAGCAGGCAGAGTGTGATCCATTGACGATTGCTTTGGCAAGAGATAGTGGAAAGAAAGCAAGAGTTTCAAATTAGATGACAGATGATAGTGAAAGGGCAGAGAATGTGTGTGCCAGAATTTGGCGAACTGCAGAAAGACATTATGGAAGCACATTCATTTATGTATGCTATGCATCCAGTAGTACCAAGATGTATAGGACTCCAGTGAGATTGTGAGCACATGGGGCCGTATTTACAAAGTTGAAGCACCCCAGAAAGACAGGATTCATGACATTCCATGTGTCGATGTTAAGGAAGTATATCCCGCATCCTTCACATATGCCAGAGTAGCCAAGGCAAAATAAAGGAGAATATGACTTATGAGGAAACACCTGTGCAGAGACCGCAAGGAACAGGTGTTGAGAAGTAAGGTGATTCCTTTGGTTAAAGTCCTGTGGAAGAATCATGAGAGAGAGGCAACAACATGGGAGCCAGAGGCTCAAATGCGCCGTCAGCATCCTCAATTATTTTCCGAATGAGGTATTTTCCTTTCCTTTGAGTTTAGTTTGTTCATTTCGAGGACGAAATGTTCTAAAAGGAGGGAGGATTTGTAACGCCTGGCCCCAAGAGGTGTACTCAGATGTGTA
This sequence comes from Tetrastigma voinierianum, assembly GCA_016808115.1. Classification (NCBI taxonomy): domain Eukaryota; kingdom Viridiplantae; phylum Streptophyta; class Magnoliopsida; order Vitales; family Vitaceae; genus Tetrastigma; species Tetrastigma voinierianum. The sequence goes on along the minus strand of JAEQBH010001039.1, from coordinate 1,059,696 downwards.
ACCATAGGGTCGCATATGCACCAAGGGCTTCCTTTAATTATTTGAGTGCTATAGTAGTATTTTGAAATTTGTTTTTAAGGATGAAATTATAAGTTTTCAAAGCATTAGGGTACTTTTTTGAATTAAGGAAAGGAGGGGTGAAAGTACAAATTATGGAATTTTAAAAGGATAATAATAATAATAAATTGCCGATGATTCAGGAAGCTCAGAAAATTCCTTTAGATCTCTGATGACGAAATGGATCACAACTTAAATTCATCTTGCAAAAATTCTAGTGACCTAGAAAAGCCTCTTACATTAATTCGAGACAATTAGAATATTTTACGAATTTCTGGGTGATAAATTGCCATGGCTTTTTTAGGACTAGATTTTTACTAAAATCTCGGGGTCGAAATGGTTTGAGTTAAAGTTCATTTAAAATAATTGAACTGAAAAGAAATAAAAAATTTTGGGATAGAAACGTGACCAATGAGGCAATATAAGTGTATCTAAATACAATAATAATAATAATAATAGTAATTAAAAAAGAGGATAAAATCAAACGACGAGATGACTGGATGTATGGGCGCCCATGAGAGAAGATTTTAATTATTTTGACTATTTTCTGACAAATCAAGTAAATTTCTGACCCGTTTACGTTTGGGTCGAAATTTCAGATCGTATTCAGACACCCTGATGCACTTTCGTAAATGTTTTCGGGTGTTTTTAGACTCATGGAAAGTCCTCGAGTCTAGAATCTAGCCATATGGCCAAGAACGCATTCGGGGGCCCAAGCATATTTTTCTCGAAATTTTAATTGTAGCACCAAGTGTGCAAATTGCTCGTCAGGTTGACGCGGTGTGATCGATGTTTTAAACGCTGACGTGTGTAAAATGTGTGCCTAAATGCGCAAGTGCACGTGTAGCCCCAAGTAATATAGTGTACTTATCGTACGGATATCGATCCTCAGGGAAAGGTGTATTAACTACAGATTCTCGCTTCTGGGAGCAATATCTCAAGAATGACTTTAAGAGGGAATTCAATTATGTAAAGACTAACCGAATCGTTTGATTTAAATTAAAGTATTGTTTTAAAGCCCAGGCTATATCTCCCGTCACGCTCAATGGATTGTTTTCTAAAGAGATTGTTATTCAATACATTTATAATCCGCCTATGGTGAGGTAAGGATCTCGTCACGAGATATCCTCTCGAGGTATATCCGCCTATCTCGCGAATAGAATCGAGTATATTCTATCTCTACTCAAGATCTCGAGGTTAAATGTTCTACCCCTAGATACCACCTTCAGTCCGACATCTCTATTGACCGACCAGTCATACATTTACCTGTGATCCTCGAATACCTCATCTCGACCCTTGATTCCAGTTAAGGCGACAATAATGCCAAGCAACATTATATAGAATTTTAAATACAGTATAGAGTAGATCTGACAATTTATAAACAATCGAATAAATATAAAAGATCAATCCTTAATCCATATCATATGACAGGTTCGACGTGAACCCTAGAAAGAGATCTAACATAATGAAAGAGATGAAACTCATTACTAAGGAAAACATTGCTCTAATATCCGAAATATCCGAAAATGAAAAGCCATACACTTCGGCACTTCTCTAAGCCGCAGTCACCGCTTCTAAACTCCGTAGCCCCGCCGTACGCCCCGACACCCTAATTTCGTGAGCCATCCGTACTTTAAATGATGAGGTGCAGATGAATGACGTCGCGACGGGGACGCCGCAACGCACGCCACACTTCAGACGTCGACTCGACGCCGCTGACGCCGCTGACATGACAGCCACTTCCCCTCACCGCTCCTCATTGTTCCAAAACCGCCCAAAAGTTGTTCTTTCATTCCATCAACTCCAGAACCAATACCCCGCATACTAAAAATCGTGGATCTAGCCAAAAACTATCAAATTATTATAAAATAAATGTGAAAATTATGAACTGACGCGAGTGTAAGATGAGTGTTTTAGGTGCACTCATCACACCCCCTTAAACTTAGTTTCTTGTTTGTCCTCAAGCAAGAATCGACTTTGTGACAGGACACACACCGCCACCATGCAATCAACACTAAGACAAGGTGCAATATGCCGAAAAATAGTGGGGTCAATCGACCGACTCACATACCCAATCGCTTTTGCCGATGTTCAAAGTGAATGGCTGGCAGATATTTGACTTTCTGTGAATCTGATTGAGATAGGTGAAACTGACTAGTGCATCAAATCCCATGGTGTTCAATAGCCTTTCCCAAAACTCTATGCTTATAGTGAATGACTCCGTAATATGCCTTCCAGGTTCCATACTCCCAAACTTAAGCTCGACTACTTATTAGGAAGAAGCCTTTCTTAACTAGGAAAGGATAGGAACGCACCCATTTATTCATGTCCTCATACTTAGAAATTTCCTACGCACCTAAAATGTAAATAGAAGAAGACCTAGTGCCAAGAAGTTTTAATGAGTGTTCTGTAGCGGATCCATCGTGACTTCACCAAATAAGGCGGCACTGCATTCACCCTTCAAACTTCACCTCAACACTAACCAAACTCAAATGCCCTAGTTGCGTGAATGATCCATCTTCAAATCCCATGTAGCGGCAAGGAAGTCAATGACTCCCTACGCCTGGTCTGGGGTGGCATTAGGCTTTGATAGCCCTCGTGACTGCGGCCCGGATTCGATTGACGATCCCGCATATTCCTATGCATATACCTATTTTTGTCATATTTCTTTTTCTTTTTTTTTTTTTTCTTTTTTTTTTGTTTTTGTATTTTCTTTGGTCAGCTCGATGGCAATCCTCTTTGATTAGGTGTCCCATCACTCAAATGGTTCGACCTAGTCGATCAGACTTAGTAGTTGGTTCGCACTTATGCATACTTCCGAAGTCACTAGTGCGTGAGGTGATAGGTTTCGAGAACTCGGTTTCTGACTAAATTTCGAATCGGGACATCTCACTAGCCCTTTTAACTATTCAACCTAATTACCGAAAGACCAAGCAAATGTATGCACTAACAAGTTTATAGTGAACTCAATCCAAAATCGATCCTCAATTTTCAACATGGCACACATGTATGCAATTACTACATGTAGAATGTCCTATAAAATATAATCAAACAACTAACACATGACTCATGAACATGAAAGGATGTAAAATAAACGAAACAAACACACTAATATGCTAACACACTAAAAATACTACACACCACTAAACCAAAACACAATAAACAAAACACAAAACATAAGACTCGATCACCAAATCCTCCCCAAACAAATATCCATGTCCCCACCGCAAGATAAAACATAGAGGGTAAGGAACTCCTCGAATATCATCGCGGGAGGTGGTGGTGATGGTGAAAGTCGGTCGGTTACTTCAGCCTCATGTGATCGTCAGCTTTGCATCGATGGCCCGATTGCCGTAATCGTCTCGCATGTCGCGACGCAAATGGCATCCCGCGTAATGAGGACTCGTTGGTTCGTCTCATCCCGTAATGCGCCAAAGCCAGCCAAAGGAGGGAGAGCACCGGTCCTCAATATCTTGGGAAGGATCGGGGAAGAATACCGAGGTCATTCGGTGGTGGCGAGGCCGACGAAGCGGCAAGTGGAGGGGCGGGTGAGACGAGGACTACACGTCCTCCCTGGGCGCCACCAGAATCCAAAGCGTAGCTCGAGAGACCGGGAGCTCGTCCCTCGTCTCGAGGGCCTATGACCCGAAGCCGTATATTCCTCAAAGTCGGGCGGACACCGTGTGTGTCCCGCTGGGACCGACATGGCTCGACGGACGGCCAGCCTCATTGTCGCTGGCGCACCCCGCGAGCCAGACAAGCCAACATCAAAAAAAAAAAAGCGCGCCTGTGTTCACCGAGATCCTGCTATGGAGGATGGCATCCTTCGATAACCTCGCCCAACATCGAATGGGATATCCCGGATACGGCGGTTGAGCAAGGAACGCCTTGCCGTTACTCACACACATTCGCCGTCGGATAAGACGGCTGGCTGAAATGATGGCAAACTCAGAATGCAGCCAAATGCTCGGGCCTCGCAAATTGACCGCATGGCCCGCACCGTTGATCCTCCACTCACCCCAAATTCTCGTCAATACGATGACCTCATGGTAGCCCGGATGCTCGCGGAGTCGGGACAGCTGAACCCGTGGGACATGCTCTAGGCCATAGAAACTATCGATCGACTCCGCAATCGGTCGACACCAACACACCTCGCACCGACCTTTCGAGACATGGAAGCGAGGTTGGCGTAAATCTCTAACTACTACCATTGTCACTGGACGAGGGTCAGTATAAGGCACACCCTTCTTAGCCTCGACTGTCTTTTCAAAGAAATCACCTGGGTGATGAAACCCCTTCTCCTTAAATCGAAGGATCTGCTTTTGTAAATCAGGCTGCAACCAACCCGCAGACGCGGCTTATAAACGTGAGGCATCGAACGTGGGAGCCTGTCCCCGCCGCCGACCACAGCAACTCGCCCCGCCGTATTATTACCAACCCAGATAAAAATCAAACACCTAATGTGCACCACAAACAACTAAATAACTACCTAAGGACTCAACAAAACCTAAATGGACCCGCTTCGCAGATCCTAGCGAACCTAGCTGACTCCAAAATGAGGACCTACACAATTTGCACCACGCGAAGCATCAAAGAAACATCATTACTATACCTGTGCCACGAGTACACAGGGGTGGAAATGCCGCTATGACCCAAAACTGGCTGAAGAGTGGCTACCAAGAGGAACACCGTGGTCGTGAGCAAAGGAGGGTCTCCGACCAGGATGGGAGCTCCACGTCCGCATCGGGACGTGGGAGCCAGTGCCTACGAGGGAAGGTGTGTGAGGTGCAGGGCTAAAATGAACTATTCTTGGGCTAAAATAGTTCACGCCATGACAGCGTTCACGCCGACGCGGCAGAGGACATGATAAATGACGCCAACATGGCCTCACGCCGCGACGCGGGCGCAGTAAGTGACCAAACGATGTCGCGACGCGGAGAAATTCCACGCCGCGACGTGACGTAGAGCTTTCAAAATGACGCCGCGACGCGGAGAAAATCCACGCCGATTTCACGAGGGCTTCAAAATGACGCCGCTGACGCGGAGAATTACACATCGCCGACGCGACGCGAGGGCTTCATCGAGGCGTCGCGACGCGAAAATTTCCACGCCAGCGACGTGACAGGGCTTCAAAATGACGCCGCTAAGTGAGAATTCCACGCCAGCGACGCGACGCAGAGATGAAATTTGGACGTCAGCGACGGATCTCCATCGTCAGCGACGCGACGTAGAAAGGTCTCGCAAGAAATTTTGAACACACCATCAGCCCACTCTTTCGAGAACTCTCCACATGTAAATCCCATTCCGGGCATTGAACACGTCAGAAGACCCGCACCCACGCTTCGGTCCCGCACTAAACCAACAAGCGTAACACCGATCATGACAACTAGAAACCAAAAATTGCCGAAAAATAACCAATAGAACTTGAAACTACAAAATTTAGAACACTCGTTGCCTCCCAAGAAGCGCTTTATGTTTAATGTCGTTATAGCTCCGACACCCTTAAACCCAATGTGATCAGAACTCAAACTCCCGTCGCACACTAAAGGAATGACTTGCTTGCCCTGTATGAAACTCGCCCCAGTACCCGCTTCGCCGCTGGGTGGCGATCGTGAATGTGCCTTTCTCAGATGTGAAACTTCGCCCCACCATGTGAAAAGACCTTTGTTACCGGAAAGGTCCCGACCATCGAGACTTCACTCGCGAAAAGCTTTAGTCTGAATTGAATAGAATGTGAATTTGTCAGTCCGGCCGCGGGAATTTTTTCCGTGATGTTCACGCGCTGTGCCTTGGTCTTCTCCTTATAAATACGCGTTTCATATGCTTCGCTTCGAACTCATCTAGCTCACTCAAGTTGAGTAGTCAAGCCACTACCCAAAGTAATCGCCCATGTTTACTGCCGAGCGCCCAACAGCCTGGATGCTCCAATTCTACCGAAGGTGGCACGCTTTACCATAACAAACAAGTCTCGAACGGGACATACCTAAAGGAGTTTTAAACGCGGTAGCGGTATGCCCGCAGCGCATCGCCTATCTTTTAGACCAATCCTTCGAGTTGTATGACCGCCTCTCGAGGATGTAGTTGATTTCGCTGATACCGCCTGCTTGACAGGGGTGGTATGCAAGAGATGTACGGCGACGCATCTCATACTTTTTGCAAACTCGTTTACATCTTATTGCGTAAATGCGTACTCATTATCCGTGATTAAAGCTCGAGGAGTTCCAAACGTGAGAATATATTGTCAGCAAGCAGAATCGAAGCGCCATAATCTCGCATCATCGTCTGTGCCAGAATCGCTTCTACCCACTTTGAGACATAGTCTACAGCCAACAAGATGTATAAATTGTTGTATGATGCAGGAAATGGTCCCATGAAATCGATCCCCCATAAGTCGAACAACTCTACCTCCAAGATAGGATGCATGGGTGGCTCGTCCTTTCTAGAGATGTTTCCCATTCGTTGACATTTGTCACAAGTGGAAACGAATTGATGAGCATCTTAAATAAGGAATAATAAAAACCCGATTGTAGAACCTTGGCCGCTGCTTCTCTGCCACCAAAGTGTCCACTTACACGACATAGAGTGACAATGGTTCGACATCAGCATTTCATCTTCGGGGCACACATCTCCTTATCAATTGACAAGATACTGGCCAGAAGAATCGCTCTTCCTAAGCCAGAGGCTTGGTTACAAAACCTTTTCTTCTCGATAGTTAAATGGGAATCACTTTGGCCACCAAATAGTCTACATAACTGCAGAAACCAAGAAACTCGCCTCTTGTCCTCAATAGCAAAAAGTTTCTCGTCTGAAATTGCCACATTCACCGGAATATCATCTCTCGGCCCTTCCAACATAAAGGTGGTCCGCTAATTAAATTTTCAAAGGCCCTCTTGTCCTTGATTTCTAATAATAACTCTTGCAACAGAAGGACTCCACCGAATCAATCCGGGGTTTTGCATCTTCTTGGTCATCAAGTACTTAATGGCCGAATGATTCGCGTGCAATTCACTTCACTTTATCGCTTAACTCAAATATGGCCTGAATTCGTCGAAGCAAAGACAATGTCACGCTTCTTCGCAGTGGCATAATTCATTGAGCGTCATTCAAAGTCCTGCTTGCATAGTAAATCACCTGAAAGATTTTCTCTCGCTTTCTCGCCTCTAGTATCGCCCAATATACGCTGCATCACATTAGCTCAAATGGAGTTAATTAATCTAGAGCTACAACAATAGAGCCGAGATCAACTTATCCTTCAATACAAAGAAAAGCATGTACGCATCGGGAGTCAAATTCGAATGGGATCCCTGACTAACAAATTAGACAAATGGTTTCGCAACTGTGAGAAATCCCTTGATAAAACCGCCTATAAATCCAAGCATGGCCTAGAAAACTTCTGTGATCCCTTTCACCGGCTAAGGTGGAGGTAACTTCTCAATCGCTTAATCTTCGCCCCCATCTACCTCTATCCTCACGATCCGATGTCCAAGGACACACTTCTCACTCATGAAATGGCACTTTTCCCAATTGAGTACTAAATTGGTCTCTTCACATCTTGCTAGTACAACTCTCAAATTTGCTAGATTAATTGTCAAATGAATTTCTCACATCAGAAATCGCCCATGAAAATCTTTAATCGCCTTCTACCATGTCGTAGAATACGGCCATCACGTGATCGAAAAGTACCCGAAAGCATTGCATACCCAAAGGGCATCCACCGGAAAGCGAATGTACCATAGGGGCAAGTGAATGTTGTCTTCTCCTGATCTTCAGGCGCTATAGCGATTTGATTGTAACCTGAATATCCATCCAAAAAGCAATAATATCCATATTCAGCCTAATCGATCAAGCATCCGATCAGAAATGGCAAGAAAGTGATCTTTTCGAGTGGCCTCGTCTCACCTTCCCGCAATCAATACAAATTCTCCAACTTGAACTGCTCTGTATCAAAGAAGATGTTGTTTTCACCCTAATGACGCTTGTTCCTCCTTTCTTTTTCTAAGACTACCCGAATCGGGCTTACCCATGCATCATTCGAAATGGGATAAATCACCCCAAGATTCAGCCATTTTGTAACCTCTTTCCGAACTACTCCTTCATTGTCGGATTTAACCTCCTCTGCGCTTCCACCGAAGGTTTATGCCCATCTTCTAATAAAATACGATGCATGCACATAGAAGGACGAATCCCTTTTAGATCAGCTAGAGACCATCCGAGTGCGTGTCTGTGATCTCGAAGGACTCTCAATAGCTTCTCTTCCTCCAGTGCAGTCAAAGATGCTGATATAATCACGGGTAGCGTAGATTCGACTCCAAGGTATGCATACTTCAAATGGCTAGGGAGAGGTTTTGCTCATCAGGTGGTCAGTTCAATCGATGGAACTCTGTTTTAACTCCTTCGCCGTAGATTCGAAGTATTTTCGCCTTCATCAGGGTCCGAAAGAGTCCATCCCATTTAACATATTCTTTCTCGCTTCTCGCCAGTTCTCGTATCTATTTTCCACTGTTAGTCTCCAAAGGGTCAATGAATTCACTTCGCTGCATTAATTATAGCCTCTACTATATCAACCATTAAGCACGTATCACTTTCTCAAGTGTCTCACCGCCTCAAGACATTGAATTTCATCTCTTCTTCTTGTACTCTTAGTTCGTCGCCAAGATTATCAATCACTGCTCGTCAGCTTGCTAGAAAAGGTCTTCCTAAGATAATCGGCATTTCTTTATTCCTCCTCCATGTCTAAAACTATGAAATCAATGAAAGATACAAACTTGTCGACCTTTACTAAGACATCTCTATTATCCTCCTAGTGCTTCCAAAGATCCTGGTCTGTGTCAAGAGGATCGTATTGACTCGCTTCTCCTAATCCCAAACGCTTTAAGATGGATAAGGGCATAAGATTAATGATGGCACCCAAATCACATATCGCTCTCTCAAAAATAGCATTTCCACCAGCACCCGGATAGTGAAACTGCCTGGCTCCGAGTCACAGAGCTTCCTCCTCGAAGGATGGCAATCGCATTCCTATGTTTACCGCCCCGGTCCGCACCTTCTTCCGAGACAAAATATTCTTCATGAACTTTACAACTGGGCATTTGCTCTAGTGGCACGCAAATGGATGTTTATATGCAAATTTTTGAAAACATCCATGAACTTCGTGGAATTGCTTATCCATTTATGTTTCTCGAGACGTCAGGGGTAAGGGACTGGGGAGGCCGGGCTTTTGCTTCACTAGAGGTCTCGCCGATCGCTTTCTCCAGGACTGCCTTGACCGCATCATCTTTCCGCCCCCGGGCCGCGATCTCCTCGGGCCCCTAACCGCCCACGGGGGTCAGACCAGGATTCCAATTCTCTCCCACTTCTCAAGATGACCGCGAACGCGGCCTATTCCCATCTCTTCGAGTTTATTCTTAAATTTGTCGCAAAGAACCCGCTTGCCTTTCAGAAGTAAGCTTGCCATTCGGGCCCATTCAGGCTCTCCAAACTCCCAATTGTGTCATTGATCGCTTTAATCGTCATTATTACGTATGTTCTTAGTTCATTAATGAATCTCGAATGAGAAGTTAACATCCGTGCTAGAGCTTGCTCTAACCAAATTTTCTTCGTGGGGTGGTTCATTAGCCCGCTTGATGGCATATTGTTCGCATACGCCATCCATACCCTTGATTGTTTTGATTATTCTGGTTCTGATTGTTACGCCACCTTTGTCCCCGATTCTCGATTCTCGTAGCCGTTACACCCATACCTGGCCCTTGCCGGGCCGTGATCGGATTCTCCGATTAAACCACACGTACCGGGCTTGCTCCACTGTAGGGCTTCGACCGACATTCCACACTACTATGTCATTCTCCACAGACCACACAACTCCCATGAGCGTCTCAGACGGGCACGTGCCGCTCCTCGCGCTTCATTTAATCGCTTAGTCACCGCGCTACATGATTCACTAGGATTGCTTAGACCTCATTATCCGTGCCACCCACCGTTTACCGTAACCTCTCTCTAGGCCACCGAATAGTGTTGGTCATAAGATCTTCCAATATCTCATACGCCCGGTCTGCGGTTTTCATCAATGATCTCCAAATTGAGGCATCTATCATTGTTCCCGCCGTATTTCTCGCATCATCAGAAGCGCGGACTCAGATCCATCCGTTACCAAGTGGTGAGGACACTCGCACATTCATGAAACCCCGCCCCATGCTTCGCCAAAATTCCCAATGACTAAACAGATGATCTCTCGCACGTTGTGCACTTCGGCTGCGGAAAGAATCTGGTCAATCTTTATACCAAATCGCTCCACGTAGTAAATGGAATCCGTGGTCGATCGTTAGCCAATGTTTGGCTCTATCCCCGAAAGTGAAAGTGGAACAACCGCAACCTTAGAGCTTCTTCAAGAACTCCGCTGTATCATGGTATCAGAAACCCTGCGGAAGCACAACGATGTTCGCTCCTAGCCGGGTAGTCCATAACAATATGTCTCGGGCATCCGTGACTGATCGACTTCAATTCAAATTGTTCGCTTGAATCCGCGGCCGCCCCGATCGTCTCGAATAAATCGCAGGAAAACGAACTCATCTAATAGCATGTAAGGATCAGTTCTGGTCAGATAGCCCATTCGGGCGCTCGATTCGTGATTCCCATTTCGACTTCTCCGTGGTCCAGTTCGCTCAACGCCAAAACTGTTGTTCTTCAAAGGTTTCCATGACTATCGACTTCAATCTGTTCCGTCTCTCGCTCTACAACTGTGCGTGTCCTTTGGTCAGCTCACTGTGTGTTGATTAATCTCTATTATCGCCGCATGTACTCACCGAAACTGCATCGCAATAACAATACCGAACTAACAAACCAAATTACCAGCACTTGTAAAATAACAAAAGAAACGAAAAAGAAAAAATCTCGTAATACTATCTATGTGCTCACTTCTCTATATCAATTTAAACCTTCAAGAATCCGCCAAAACTTGACAGCTCTAAACGCGATGCAAAAAATGTGTGCCTAAACGCGCAAGTGCACGCAGAAATTTCAAGTAATATAGTGTACTTATCGTGACGGATATCGATCTCGGTGTATAATCTATAGATTCTACTTTGATAATATCTCAAGAATGACTTTAAGAGGAATCACAATTGCGTAAAGACTAATCGAATCGTTGATTTAATTAAAGTATTGTTTAAAGCCTAGGGTTATATCTCCCGTCACGCTCAATGGATTGTTTTCTAAAGAGATCAAGTATTCAATACATTTATAATCCGCCATGGGCGAGGTGATCTTGCCTACTAGATATCCTCTCGAGGTATATCCGCCATCTCGCGAATAGAATCTGAGTGATATCTCTATCTACCCAAGATTCCGAGATGCTTAAATGTTCTACCTCTGATACCACCTTCTAAACCGGACATTCCCATTGGACCGATCTCACCGAAGGCTACTCTACCTGGGATCCTCGAATAATTCTCATCTCGAATCTCTGATCTCCAAAGGCGCTATGCTAATGCCGGCTAAACATTATCATATAATTTAAATAATATGTGTATAGAGTAGATTCGACAATTTATAAACAATTGAATAACATAAAAGATCAATCCTTAATCCATATCATATGACAGGGTTCGACGTAACCCTAGAAAGAGATCTAGAACATAATGAAAGAAAAGATGAAACTGTTTAATAAGGAAAACATTGTTCTAATATCCGAAAATATCCGAAAAATGAAAAGCTGCCACTTCCGCACTCGGCCGCTTGTCACTCGCCTCGAACCCGTATTCGCTCTCGCACGCCTCCCGACACCCTAATTCCCGCAGCCATCCGTGATTTTAAATGATGAGTGATTTTGAGCTGACGCCGCGACGTGGGACATCGCGACTTCGCATTGTTGACCCGACGTCAGCGACGTGATAGCCTACTTCCCGCCTCGCTCCTCATTGCTCCAAAACTCCGCTTCCAAAGCTGTTCTTTCGCCCATCGAACCCGTAACCACACCCGCATACAAAATCGTGGATCTAGCCATACAAAAACTATCAAATTATTATAAATAAATGTGAAAATGACGAACCGACGCGAGTGTAGGATGAGTGTTTTAGGCACCATCGCTGATCTAATACATCAATGTGTAGGGTAATGGGGGGAGGCGAGAAATCAGGGCGGTGTGCTCAATTATTGTAAAAGCGAAGGTGAGTGTTCTAAACCTATTTTTCAAATACTAGCCACAGATTATTATGAATTGTTTTACACTCCAGATCTACTATTTTCTATCAGAAACCATATTTTAAACAAGCAATGGTTTCTGATTTAAACCATATGTGAAAAAGCAAACAAGTAATGGCTTTGATGTATTCAACTATACTTTTTAAAAAGCAAGCAAGCAATGGTTTTGAGTTGTAAAACCATATTTCAAAGAGCAAGCAAGCAAGCAAGCAAAAGTATATTTTAAAACAGGCCTAACGAAACTTTGGTTTAAGCATACCGGTCAGAGTAGTATTTCGTAGACGCGGCGCTGTGGTGTTAGGACATCATTTCATGTATTTTAGATTTGCCTGCTCAAGAAACTTAGTTCACGATCATGGCATTTAAAGGAGACCGTAAGTACATACTCGGAGTATATAGATACCGCGCCTAGCTAAATTATGGTGACGTAGACCAAGGTCATTCCAACATATTTACTGAAAAGGAATTGAGCAAAGGCTCTTCCACCTAGGCGACAATGACCCGGTCCTTCCTAATTCCAGACCCATGAAGCCCAGTCCCGTGGTTTACTAGGTACAAAGCTAGCAAAAAGGCCCCAAATGGTCGATCTTATTTATAAACATTTTCATACACTTTGAAAATCAACTGACCGGTGCACCTACTGAGCCCAGTTCCCGTGTTTATTTAAAGTGCTGGCTGAGCCTCAGTCTGTTTATTTTTAAGCAAACTATTGGAGCCTGTGCTCCCGTGTTTATAAAAACTTTTAGAAACTATAAAAGCAAACTATTTAGCCTGTGCTCCCATGTTTTTATAAAAGTTTTAAACTTTAAAGAAGCTGTCGAAATAGGCCCAGTTCAGAGCCAAAAGTTTTATAAACTTTGAAGCAAAGTAAAGGCAAGCAAGAGGTTTATAAAAGTTTAGAAATCTTTGTGCAGTTAAAGCAAATAAGCACATATTAAAATGGCTAGAACTTTAAAGTGAGTAAAGCAAGGTTTCTGAAATGGTCTCAGAAAAGAGAGTTTTACAATTCTAGATATTTAAAAAGAAAACATCACAAAGATACATCACCCAGCTGCCAGCTCAACATTAAAAGTTAAGAAATGAAAACATTTTCACTACAAGAAAAGTATTCACTATCATTTTTTCAACGCCGATATACTATATGTTATAGATCATATACAGGCTGTCTTATGTTAAATAATACAAATATTAAACAGCACTGATATATATATGCTAAGATATTTATTATTTCAACAACATTGGGATCCTCACACCTAATAAGGCGCTAAGCTGCCTCTTCACTCAAGCTACACAGCTGTCAGCAAATGTCAATGATCACTGATCTCACATATGTTATCAGCGTTGCTTGAGATAATATATGTCAATGAGCGATTATGTCTTATGTGAGGCTGCATATAGGTTATACCAATAACTAAAACTCTATGCCTAATAAATTATGTGCCAAATTGAACCCGTTGTCAAATTAAATCCATAATTAAACTAAAAAAAAATTAACTTTCATTACGGTAATTGTAAATCTATATATATCCAACTTTGTCAGGTCCCATCCAAAACATCAACTATTAAATATGAGGAGCCTGATCTTTCCGAAAATTTATGGTCCCTAAACTCAAGTTTGTTTGAACTAGCACTTCCTTCCTTGAGCTCACATCATCAAATCTTCATACACTGAGATCACATTACCTAATGATTTTCCTAATAGTTTCCTGCAACCAGACAAACAACAACTTTTCGAGGAAATGAATAAATACACCTACAACCATAAGGATAAGAAAATATCATGACGGAAATCGATTTGAGAATTATCTATACGCTAATAATACTAGCAACTTCATCAAGATTTCATAAATAATTTCTGGGCAAAACTTGGAAGATAAAGGCATTCCAAGAAGAACGATATATATTGGAAAATATAAAGCATATGCTAATTCGTCAAAACAAAATAATTGAACAAATTTTAGCAGATAATTTGAATTTTTGAATATGCATATGGGAAGTTCAAGTTATGGATTGTGAACTAGTAGAAGTGACAAATTATGTTGATTTTATACTTTGAAATATATTTACTTAAAGAAGATAATGGAACATCGCCTTAAGGTATGGCTCGGCGGCAGTGGACTGATAGTGGTTATAGAAGGTTCAGTTCGAGTCCCAATGTGATAAAAAATTCAAAAAATACATTTACATATAAAAAAACATAAGCAATGACCTTGCGCTTTTTATGAAAATCCACCTCCAAGTTCAATTCCATCATCTTTATAATCAGCGTGGACCTACTAATACAATAGAATCCCAAACCAAATGTCAAGATCAACATGTAAAAAGCTCCACCAATCAAATCCAAGAACAAGAAATTGATAGAAATCTTTCTGAGAACAAGAGTGGTCACATTCAATACAAAATGATCCTGTCCCTTCCACTGAAGGCATATTAATGATTCTACTATCAGGCTAACCCCGTGAATTTAAATGGCAATATGACCATCAAACACAAAAGCAAACCTAACAAACAGCCATAAGCTAAAATCTCCTACAAAGGGACTTTGAATTGAATCTATGGGTGAAATTTTGTGGAATGCCTTGTAAACTTGCTCATCCCTTCATTCTTACTGGTTCTTCAAGTCCTCAAGAATCAAACCACCATCCGTCTTCACCTTTTATCCCCATAGGTAAAGCATCGATGCGAGTCGAGTTCAGTTCACCCGAGCCGACTAACTGAAAACTTAATCCGAGCTCGACTCGTCTCGAAGCTCGCGAGCTTGAAAATGAAGCCCGACCGAACCCGGCAAACGCAAAACTCGAACCCTGGCCCAGCCTCAACCGAGACAGTCTCGAACCCTCACGCAGCCTCGAACTCCGAGCCTGTGTCGAATCCGATCGAGCCTCGAACTCGACTCCAAGCTTAAATCTGAACTGAAATACCGACTGACATTGACCGCGCCATTTTCAAACGCCCTTAGTCAGCACTATTATCATATAAAACAAGGAATATGAATAATGGAAATAAACCATAGTAAGTCCAAAAACACAAAAATCGTAATTAACGGGTCACTACAACATCATAAAACTTTAGTTTTAAGTAATCTACACAATGGATTTATCACACAACATACTGAAAGGATATTCAGGCTGATGTCCAGAGCACCAAAATATCTAAGCAGAGGATCCATGCAAGTAAACAAATTAATTATCAAGTATACCGTTCGTGCCCGTGAATCCAGATTCATCCTCACCTCATGAAGTTAGCCTCTCAATGACAATATGATAGCAAGAGGCAACCAAGGATACCTAAATAAATAAGCCTACAGCCGCACACAACAACCAAACTGGGCGGAAATCACACAATCCACACCCGTGCCATACACCAACCAAGGTGAATCGCGCCCGGAACACCTCACATCAAGCCTAGGAGCCACTCCTGACGAGCACCCTCCCGCATGACTCAGCCCCAAGACTCCTCCTCCCGCTCTATACTCCGAACCGCCCCAACCGCACCCAACATTGATTTCTCGGGACGAGCCTACCATCGAACGAATAGATCTGGAAGTTTTGGCCGTCGACCTTGAAAACCTGAGAAAACCCCTGAATTACATGAGGACTCATTGGCACCGGCGACCCCATATCCAGCGTTACCCTGGCCCGCCGGGAGGAGATCTCCATTATCGGCAAGACTATGTTGTAAAACCGCCGCGACTCGCGTTTGCAATGCTTCATCCAGACTTTCAGACTTCTACATGTATCGACGGACCTTAATTCAGTCGCTTGATATTTAGCGAACTCCACCACAACGCTGTTGTCTGGCGACTGGACCGGCGGAATCGCTGCAACGTTGAAGACCTCAAATCTGAGCCTCCTAAGAACACGATTCGAACGCCATTTTGACGCTCCGAGGAGGTCGACTTCGGGAGTGGATCTCCGAAGTTACCCTATCAAACCAACACATCAAATCTAAGAAAGAGTAAAGGAAAGAATGCATAGACTAACCCGTAGCGAGGAAATCTGAGAAATTTCTTCTCGCTTGCCGCTTGCTGTGTGATTCTGCGCCTGTGTGACAAACAAGGAAATCCTCTAGGGTTTCTCTTTCCCCGCTTCATAAGAGCATAACTCTTTACTATGTTTTTTTAAAATTACAGAACCACCCCTAATTTTTTCAAAATTATAATCTTAGATTTAGTCCAATCCCAACCGGAAATTCTAAGTTATCAGCCCAATTAAAGGTGGGTTAGGCTTAGGCTTAGGTTGAGGCTTCTCTAACCATATTCTCTTAAATCTTTAGAAATTGATTATTTTTAAAATAAATATATTTATAATTAAATAAATAAAATTTATGATTTTTTAAGAATACAAATGTAGAGTATATTATTTATGACATCCCCAAAGTAAAGATATCAAATATAAAAAGAAAAACTTTAAAATTTTATATACAAAATATTTTCAGTTTCTCGCGAGCTTTCAGTCGAGTTACGAGTTGCTCGACCGACTGCTAACATTTAGAGTCGAGCTCATTCGAGTCGAAGCTTTTGACTGAAGCTTAATTTAGTCGAGTTCGAGTAGCTCATGAGTTGTCTCGCCTCATTAGCACCCTACCTATAGGAGCAATCAAAAAGCCTGATTTATTGAAAAATACAAGAACTAAAAAAATCTTCATCACCCTTACGAAAGGAAAGAAGACACATGGATATGCACTCAGGTTATATTTTCTATTGTCATGGCTTGGAAAATGAAAAAAACCCCAAGGAAAACGTCAAGAAGAAAAATTGAAAGGAAATAAAAAGGTAAGAGAAAATAATAATAAAATAAAATTTTCTCTTGTTTGGTTATCCATGAAAAGTTTAAAGGAAAAATAAGGAATCTATTTTATTATTATTTTTCACTTTCACCACTTTAATAAATGTTTTTTTTTTCTTATTCCATATAGTATAAGGATATAAAATGTAAAAAGATACAGATTCACATGACTCAGTAAGATATATATACATGGATCGGGAATAAAAATTCGTATAGTTTTAGTGCATAAATAAACCTTCCTTTCCTTTTCCCTCTTATTGTTCCCAATTTCTAAAGAAGTAGTAGGAAAAATACTACCATTTTCCGTGAGCATTTTATTTTATTTTTTCCTTTTTATTTTTCATGTCATCCAAACTTAAAAAATGATTTTCCATAGTAATTTTTTTCCTTTTCCTAGCATTTTCTAGAACCAAACATAACCTTAGTCTCTTACTAAAAACAGAAGATGCCATGGAATAGTAATAGGACTAGGTTACTATAATTACCATTCTACTCAATCTAATCTAATCCACTACCCAAAAAAAAGGGGTCTAACCGAGATTAGAAATGGTTTGGGAGAAATATTTCATATTTAAAACAATATTTAATCCTTGTATTTTTCTTTGTCTAGGACTTAATACCTCCATTATCACTTCTTTAATAGAACTGTGAGAGATTAGTTCATGGTAGTAGTATTCTATACAACACCTCCATAAGCATATTTACAAAATGGCCTTATTTTGGGAGGTTGTGAAGAGTTTGTTCACATACTTACATGGTATTGTTGCACAAACCAAAGGAAACATAAGAAATTGAAGTGGATAGAATTTTTTTCTTCCTCACAATGTTTCTAAATAAGGAAAATGAATCAAACACTTTGAAATCTTTTTACTTTCCTATATTCTCAAAGCAACAAAGAAACCCTTAAGGTCAGGTTCGTCCTGAAATTACTAAGGAAAGAAAAAAAATACCGAGGAAAATGATTTTCTAGTTGTCTTATGAAAAATATAAAAAAAATCTAATATAAATAAAATTACTTGAAAATGAATATATTCTTACATTATTTAATCTTTACATTAATGAGTTAAAATAAATAAAATTGATTTGAAGGAATAAATAAAAATAGCATGTCAAATTTAATTATATTTCTATTCTCCTTCGTTTTTTCTTTTCTTCTACTTTTTCTCCCTGTTTTCTTTTTTGCATTTTCCCTCAAATTTTCTGGAAACCAAAGATAGTCTAATTTTCGACCTCCCCCTTAAAATAAGAGAGCATCTTTCCTCTATTTCACTCAATTGTTCTAAATAATAAATAATAACAATATAATAATCAAATAAATTGTTTTCCTCTATTTTACTACACTTTCTTATAGCCAACAGAGTAAATAGTGGAGTTTTGCTTCACACCCAAACTCCTCCAATTCCCTACTACCACACCCACACGAATAAGAAAAACAAAATAAAACACCTTTTAAAAATCAAACCTAATTTAATTTAAAGTTTCAATGTATTATAGTTCCTTTCACTCTACAAAGAAATTATGAGAAATTTTTCCATCAAGGGTTAAACATGAACAAAAGATAAGAAAACATTGATTTCGTGTTTCAACAATGTCTTACTTCCTAATTTATAATTACCCTTTCCCTGTACCTCTAATAATAAATCTAAAATGAGCTTATAAATTAAAAGTCTTAATTTTTTATGCTTTTGAATCCTTTTATGAGCAGCTTAATAGACCCATGAAGAGATTCAACCAAAATTGGTCATTTCGAAAGATTCCAAATAAAAACAAATATTTAAGAATCCCAAAATCATACCGGTGTCAACACTGCTTCTACTTTCCACACTCTCAGATTCACGTTAACCCTAAGAAAATGAGACATCAGAAACATTAATATTATGACCATAACTAAATCTATAGACAAATGAAATGAAATCAAGGGAAAGAAAAGCAGCATCTTACTGATATGGGTTTAGAGCTCTATTATTGTAAATGATGACAACCTCTGGTTCCTTCTCCAAAAACAACACTATTTCATCACCGACAAAAAAAATAAATAAAATTTCCTTAGGATACGGTGTTAGTTCATTGTTTGCTTCACCATCATCATCGAAATTTGGAGGTGATTTAGGTGTAGAAGAAGGCTCATAGAAAGAGTTGATCTTGGTTCGCGATCCCAAACGGCTCGCCTTTCTTCCTCCGATGATGCCTGATGCGCTAGATAAGATGCCTCCACGATTCCTCTGATGGATCTGAAGAGGGCATCTTGGCACGTGACGCGGCAAACAGCCAAAGTTAGAACGGTTGTGAGGCAAAATGAGTGACAATGTATAAGATGAATACGAAGAAATAGAAGAAGATAAATTGGCTTCGTCTTCGGGTCACGCCATTGCATCTCAAAGATCTGTAACATCAAATTGAAAATCGACAGTTCTTTCACCAAACCTACACCTAACCTTTTGAAATATAAAATAAGAGTATATATATATATTTTAACTTAAATTTATGTGTCAAGGGCTCTGTTATGAGTAAACTTAATCAGCGTAAAGCTTACTTATGTCATGGTCAGCCTGTAAGGCACACATAAGTCATCAATGTCAATCAATAAGAAACAAGACCTATATTGGTCATATGTCAAAAAGTATATGTTAATAAATGCTCTTTTCAGAAATTAGCATGTAGCACGCCTGACGCCAGACACATTAGGATTATCCACTTTATCAATATTAGATTAATAACTCACAAGAAATACTTGAAATTTGTATACTGAAAGATACATATGCTATATGGTATTGTGAAATGTGATGAGCCCGAGGCTCTCAAAGAATGCTGGTTATTACATTTTGAAAAGTGTAAATCAGATATACGGTGTTTTGGGTCTTTTATGCAACCGTTATGCCGCCAAAATTTTATAAAATCACAAGTTTAAAAAGACATTATTTATAATGTTTTAAGCAAAGCAACATGGCTTCGCTTCACAGATTCTAGTCTTCAAGTAAATCTACCGGGGTTTCAGGGTGGCACACCTGCCGCTAGTAGGGGTGGGGGTGTGACACCATAGAAAGTGTTAATAGCGTCCCTTCGAAACGAGACCCATTTGCCTATTACAAACACTCTTCTATCCCTGTGCTCGGAAAGGTTCGCGTAGAATTCCCTTACTATTGTGGCCATGGCTAGTTGGTGTGGCTTAACAAAGGTGCCCCACCCTCTACTTTGAATTACTTGTGCCAATTTTGAAGGAGGTCTTTGGAATTCTCTTTCCATGATGAAAGCTGTTATGGTTTTCATGGCAACATGAAAATTCATAGCACATTGAAGTGTGACAAACTTGTCTTTAGTTTCTTCCACTGGCCCATAATGGCCGCGATACTTAGAGGACTTTTTTTTTTCTTTTGGTGCCATGATCTCACATGCAAGATCACTTCACAATTAAGCCTCAAGTTTGAGTACTTCAATTCTCAAACTAATGCTTCTCAAATGAACCTCAACTCATTGATGCATTTCATCAAACACTGCGGGGCAATTTCGTGTCGAGCTTTAAAATTCACCACTAAGTCGGGAAGAGTGTATGCCCAAAATACAACCCATCAATTCTCCAATGTCTATAATTAATCATAATACTAGATGACTTGGAGCTCTTACCCAAATGACTTGAAAATTTCGTCCCCCTTTTCTTCCTTAGAAGTTTGGAAACAATGGCATGTAGCAATTTCTGCTTGGTGAGGGTATGTTTAGAATGGTGGGTTTGCTACTTGGGGTGGTGTTAAGAGTGAAAATTTATCATGTAATGGTGTAGTTGTCAGTGAGATGTATATGGAAGCTCGAAGATGAGTATTCTAGATTTTTGGGTACAAAACATATTGTGGCGCTGAAGTGCAAAAGAATCGAATGTGGGAGTGAGGCTTAAGTATCTACCGTGATTCGTGGCGATAAATCGAATGCGGGAGAGAATTTTTCGCACTGATCCCAAGCTTCGGCAGATGAGTACGCACGCAGCGGGCGTGCCCGAGAGGTCTCAGACCGCAGCTGCGCTATTGCATGGCTTTCTATGCTGCTGCGCAGGCGTAAGAGCCACCGTGGGTGAGAAGTTTCATGTATTTTTAAAACACAAATCGTACTGGGCTGGAACCTATGCCAAAGTGGAGCATGCATGCAGTGGCGTGCCCAAGGAGAAGTTCTTCACTCGTGCCACGCTTATCGCATGGCTTGCCCACGCAATTGTACGGATGATATGCAAGAAGGTAGAGTCACGCCAGCCGCGCGCCCAGGCTTCAAAACTCGCCCCTTGATTTTGTTATCTCACACAGTTGCATAGATTGTACGCTATTGCGTGGCTACCTAGTGTATCGTTCGAAGTTTGAGAACTTTGAATTTCCTGCATTCTGCACCTGAATATGCAAACACGAGATGAATTAGTTGGTCTTAATTATTCATCAATACATGACTACGTAAAAATAGAAAGCAAAACCAGAAATTAATCATAACATAGACAAAACAATGAAAGTCTTAGTTAATTAAAGGAAATTAAGAAAATAATAGAAAAAAACCCTAAAAAAAATTAAGAGTCACTTTGTTTAACTTTGACAAATGACTTTCCCGACCATGAGCTCTACACCCACTACAAGGTCTTCTTCCTTTTTATTTTTGCTTCGTCTAATACGATAGATACAAGAGTCAAGTTTTTCGAACTCACCGCTGTAAAAGTACGCTTCACCTCGCCGTTTACCTTAAATGTGCCTTGTCCGTGTGGATTTGAATGGTACCATATGGGAACAATTTAGTTACAATAAATGGGCCAGACTCATCGTGGATTTAGCTTTCCGAATAACTCAGCCTTGAATTAAAACAACAAAACCCGCGACTGTGTAAAGTGCTTCCTTATTATGTGCTTATCATGCCATGCCTTAGTTTTTGCCTTATAAATCCCCGCATTCTCATAAGCCTTATTTCGGAATTCATCTAGTTCACTTAATTGGAGTAACCTCTTTTCTCCAACTGCTTTCACTTCCATGTTCAATTGTTGAGTCCCCACTGTGCCTTTTACGCTCAAGCTCTATCTGGAAGGCCATTCGCAAAAACTGTACTTATAGGGGACGTGCCTATCGGGGGTCTTAAACTCGCTCTCGGCATGCCCATAAAGCATTATCAATTTTATTTGCCCAATCTTTTTGAGAAGCATTCACTGTCTTCTCGATGATTGCCTTAATCTCTCTGTTTGATACCTCTCCATCCAGTCGCCTCAACAGAAGGTATAACTGAATGACGCTATATTTAACAACAATGAACCGCTTATTATAAAATACACTCATCACTTAATTATGTTTAGCATTCTCAATCTGAAGAAGATATTCTTTGAGAACTGGCTAATCAATCAGGCATCATTTGTTGAGAAGAATTGTTTCAACTGTCTTTGATAGAACTAATTCATGGTAATACTGCTATTGAGAAGATAAGAAATGGACAGAAACTCAACTCTCTATATGACTGCAAATATTTCAATTCAATAATTACCTTAAATAAGTTTATCCTTCCTAGATATATTCACTCATTTTGAACTCCACTACGTCATATATAAACATAAAATATTCAATGGTCAGCTAATAAAAGCCTTAATTTGAGAACCTTACGCTGTCCCTATTTCCCTAAAAGGTTCCATACCATAATGATGAGTTAGATGCAATTAATTCTCTTCCTGTCATACCTTCCAGCCACATTCATATTAGCGCCTTACTTTACGCCAGTGGTCATATGATTTTTTGTTCACTAAGATAGTCTTCCGTGATAACTCTACCACAGGTCAGTTTATCAGATATTAACTGAGAAAAGCCTGATTTGTTCACATAAAATACTTTTCTTATCCAAGGACTATAGAACAAACTTCCCTGTGCCTTTCGATAGCCTTACTAAACATACATAATTTCTGCAGCAGGTCAACTTCCTACTTTTCAAGATAAGATTAATTTATATGCAAAGTGACGAACGAAGGTTTGGGGTCTCATCTATAACTTTATGTGTTCTTGATTTGATCTGATGAACCCGCATTCAAAATGGAAATACTGAAGTGAATATCCAGTTGATCTCAGAATCGAGGAGTAGCTCATCACTGATCTAACCATATCTAGTACCGTCCCTCGTTTCTCTCCTTTCTCGCAACACCATCTCGCTGTGGTGTCCGTGCTGTGAGCTGGGATAGGATTCTATGCTCCAAAGAATGATCCTTGAACTCAGACATGGTATCTACCTCTCGATCTGATCAAGAGTTTTTGCATTTTACCTAATTGCTTTTTTAAATTATGCCACAACTTTAAACTTTCCAAAAGTCTCGGGATTTCTTTTCGTGATTAGGGTAAACATAATCAGATATCTTGAATAATCATCAATGAAAGTGACGAAATATTCATAGCCACCTCTAGCTTGTACACTTAATGGACCGCAGATAAGTATGTGCTGCTGAAAAGGTCTGATCTCTCGCCTACGAGAAAGGTCTCTTAGTTATTTTACTCTTCTAAATAGATCTACAACATGAAGAGTGCCAACATTTAGCCTTCTTTAAAGGACCATCCTTTACTAACCTAGCTTATTCCTCTCGGGCCAAGGTTAATGGGGCCCAACTTGAGATGCCAAAGATAATGCGGTCACTATGGGAACTTTTTGACATTTGTTGATTTAGGATGTTCCTACTTTCTTTAATAATTCAATTATTTAATATCGTCAAATACCTTAAGATCGTATAAACTCCATTTTTCAAGTTTTGCATGATAAATATCTAAACCATTTCTTGAAATAACAATCTCATTATTAATAAAAGAAATACTAAAGAATTGTTCATAAATATAGAAACAAATCAAATTTTCCAAAAACCAGAATAAAAATACATTGTTCAAAACAAGAAATTTATTCCTAAAATTTAAACGGCTACTCCTAACGCCAGGCCGAGACGACTCCCACTACCAAATCTCATAGTAACGTCCCTATCAGGAAGTTCCCTCGAAGAACTAAGCAACTGGAAAGAAGACAAACATACGTGGCCTCGAATCAACTATCTAAGGTGACAAATCATCTTCCACTGTGCTTTTGAAACCAAGAAATCATTTTGCCTTTCTTTATCTTTCCACCTGAGAGATCCCTGCATAATTTCTCTTCCAAAGGACTCCCAACCCCGTAATGGAAACACTTTCCTTAGGCTTCTCGGGTCTCCTGGGGTTGTTTCTTCCTGCCTTTGGTTCCTTTCCGTCGGCTCCAAACCCACCTCGTAGCCTTCCTCTTTTTATTCTTGCTACCAGAAGAGGAAGATGGCTTATGCTCAGCAACATTTGCTTCACCCTCTTTGGGCCTAGACTTACTTATGGCCTCAAAAGTCTGCAGTTCATTCAGGAGCTGAGTCATGTTGTACTAACTTGAGTATGCTCATCAATGGTGGCCCCATGTATCTCCGCCTACGATCAAGCCATCATGCCCCGGACTCGAAACTCCTTTCTTTTCATCTTAGCGCTCATGTAGCTGCAAGAAGCCTCTATGATCTATGACTGTAAGATTAAGCGCTCAAACATGGCCTGAGAGACCTCTATATCTCATGCAGTCTCCATGTCCTCATGCTTCTTCCTAAGAACATCGTTCATGCTAGCAAGCATGTAACATCGGGCTTTGTTGTTGGAATGAATCCAACTATCATATAGTTCTCGCATAGTACGAGAAGCATTAGCAAGGGGCTCTGGAGGACATTCCTCAGTGAGAACAAACTTTTTGTTCTCACAAATTAGCACAATATTAATGTTTAAATTCCATTTAACGAAGTTATCACCACTCAGTTTTTCATTAGCGAGTAAAGCGATAATGGGGTTGTTTGATTACATGATCAAGTGGAAATTAAATAACCTAAATAATTACTATAAATGAAAATAAATATCACAAGCTTGAAAAGTAAATGTGATGCATGAATGCAAGAAGTGAAACACATAAAACTCCTTATACTAATCCACGATAAATTGACTCAACAATTAATATGGGTCGAGGGGTTCATTATACCAATTTCAAACTAACTCGAGATTATCTAAAATTAAGGAAAATCAAAATATCTCATATTTTCTTTTACTTATTAACTACCGGCCAAAATTTGGCCAAGGTATGGATGAAAAGTTTAGCTATACTTAGAGTGTGTGACTCATTGTCGTGATTAATGATTTAATCTTTAAAATTGTTAAGCATAGTGGTAGGACAATCCTGAAATAAATCACTCAATCCTATCTCTAAGGAAGTCAACCTTGATATTAATATAGATAGAAACCCTCTGTAGGGAGGACGAAATCTAAGCTTCACTAGGCCCTATCTATATCTCACAGTGTTGCACTAATAATGGAGACCGGTGAATAAGATATTGTCATATAACCTTCTCTCACTCACTATTTTGAAATAAGTGTTTTCTATTTATAAACATCATGTCTTATAATCCCAGCCAATTATTATATCATATATACTAATTACTAAGATGAACTCTAATATAATTATGAGTTCAATCCTATTAGTACTGGTTAATTAGACAATCTAATCCATAAATTGCTGGCCTAACTATTAGGTGTAACCTAGTATATAAAATAGTCGTCTAAGTCAAATTTACCATTAATCAATAAAATCTTTTATTTTATTAGCGTTGAAAAATTTGGGCTTTCAAGATCATAAAACCTCAAATTAAATTAATGTGAATTTTACCGCTTAGCTAATTAAACTAAGTTAATATTTAATTAATCTTCCATCAAAGATGAACAAGATAAGAACATAGGACAATCCTAATTATCATGTTCTAGGAAAATGATATGT
The DNA here is from genome assembly GCA_016808115.1 of Tetrastigma voinierianum. Classification (NCBI taxonomy): domain Eukaryota; kingdom Viridiplantae; phylum Streptophyta; class Magnoliopsida; order Vitales; family Vitaceae; genus Tetrastigma; species Tetrastigma voinierianum. Next base: position 1,033,864 of record JAEQBH010001039.1, on the reverse strand, counting down.
ATGCAAAGCATTAACGGGCATTCATGTATGGCATGTTGAATGCATGGACATATTATCAATCATATCAATAACAATAAAGAATAAAATAAATAAATAAAAGAAAGCGGGTATGGTGTCTTGGGTATTTATAAAATTACAACCCTTGTAAATAAAATAAATAAATAAATAAATTACAAGTTTGGCTTCGCAGCATAACTCCCTTATTTGCTTCAACTCTTTATGCAAGCCCGATCCACCAACTCTTGATTCAATAACCCAAAACTTCTTTTGGGTAAAATTCAATAACTCTTTATTGATAAGGCCCAAGCACAATTTTTCTCCATGAGACCTTAACACTTTTTAGGCTCGACTTGGTCACAGCCAACATCAGGTCCAACAAGCCATGCGCCTAAAAATGAAAGAATGCGCAGAGCCAGTGCCACTGTGGTCAAAGTTGTTTCCGTCATCTCGCGATCCCTGAACATCTTCATTTTAGGTGCCAACTTTCTCTGGGATGTCCATATAAGACGTAATTTGAAGGTATAGAAAGCTGAGAGGCGTGGCTACACCATCTATATTGATCACTTCTAGATTCCTGATATGATCTTCTTTGTGTGCAGATTTTTACAAAAATAAATTACAAAAAAAACTTATGCCCCATTATGGCTTACACAAGATCTAAAAAAATCAACAAATCTTAACCCAAAACACCATACAATTAACGACCCTTTAAAAATTCCATACATTCAAACATTCATCAATATATAACAATTATACATTCACAAGATTATCAAATAATGAAAGAATGCCCACATACACATTAATATGCATATACACATAGACCGCTCTGATACCAAATTAAGGTTTTTAAAGTTCAAAACAAAGTTTGCAAATGCTAAGAATTTGGTCCAAAGAAATTTTAAAAAATTAATAAAACTCTTTTTACGATCCTATGGTACATGCATACTAATCAACAAACAATAGAGAAGAATTACCTCAATCAAATTAACGAGATTTTTCTGGCAAGTAGGGTTGACAACTCAAGATCCCTTTTTATTTTTATTTTTTATGTTTTCCACAATCTTCCAAGCCATTCCTCTTCACCACAGTGGCACGGTGGGCGAAGGTGATTAACAAAGGTTTTTATTTAAAACTCTCGATATTTTCAACACACGGCATCAAGAGTGCTGGGAGGAGGCAAGTGAAAACTCTTTCTTTTTTTTTTTCTCTAATTTTTATCACCATGACGCTTAGGGTTCGCTTTCTTCTCTATTTATAATAATATGCCTGAATTAATCTCAAACTATCGATCAAGTGGCATATTTAAATATTTAATTAAAATTAATTCAAATTAAGTGACAAAAAATAAATAGGAATAATTTCTCAAATTAACCGTTTCATCCATATAGTAATTACTATTAATTAATTAATTCGATAATTAATTAATGTTATTAATTTATGAAATTAACCGTTTCATCCATATAGTAATTACTATTAATTAATTAATTCAATAATTAATTAATTAACATTTAATTATCCAATAATTACTACATAGTTTCTATGAAACAATTTCTTTTACAACTATGCCCTTTAAGGGATTTCTTTGTTAATTTGATCATGTACAATGTTTTACAGAGGCGGCCCGAGGACCTATGGACCTGTAATTACAAGCTCCAATAAATTTGATAATTAATTAAACTCTTTTATCAATTAATCTAATTATTAGGTTCCTGTGCATTATTCCACTAAAAATCTGAAATCGAACTCTTGTAATTACAGACAATTTACGAGCTTTATACTCAAGTACCATTGATATGATCATTACATGTACCCAATCCTCCAAAATCGTCCATCATTGTGAGCCAGGTGAAATACCGCTTTTTACCCTCTAGTGATATCTTTATCCTTAAGTTCCATTAATTCACTAGTGAACAGTTAATTTATAAACTTGTTATAAATTAGAGCTAGCCAAACTGCTCAGCCTGTAATTAACACTTAAAGGAACCAATTATCCAGCTTCCCTCAAGAAGGGTTTGGATTCCATATCTGTAGGGCATGTTCCTAGCCACCTATCTCAATGGGCCTCCAAGACATAAGTATTGGGCATGTCTTAGGACAGACCGTAACTTATGAATCAAAAGGCCCTATTGAAATAGACAGGAGTCCGTGGCTACTCATAATTAAGATCAATCTTCATATGATCATTCAAGCCGACACTCCGCTTAAAACCTTAATCAGAATCTGAGATATTATTTAAGAGTTTAATCCATGTCTGGTCCTGTCCTATGTAATCAAAGTACATAAGGCACCTCCATTTTAATGTCACTACATCAGTAATCCAGATCAAGATTACTACATTCTTAATGTTCAGTGGACCGTACTAGTAGTATTATAGATCAAAGATCCCTACTTTGATTTACTATGGACAGTTTAGTTTATTATCTATAATCTTGATCATCTCATATAACTGTTATATACTAAGATTATAGTTACATTAATAAACTTAGGATTTTCTTATATTTACTAAATTATACAACACATGTATAAAGAATCAAATATAGAAAATTGTTTTCATGAAGCAGTACAAATTACATGCTTTTAGGGCACCATGCCCAACACAAGAATGGTATGAATTTGTCGAATGCAAAGACGATAGCCAAGAGTTCTTTCTTGGTTGTGGCATAGTTTAATTGTGCCTCATTCAAAGTCTTACTAGCATAATAGATGGCTCGGAAGACCTTGTCTTTCTTTTGACCCAATACGGCTCCCACTGCGAATTCACTCGCATCACATATCACCAAAGTGGTGATGCCCAACTGCAGGCACACTACTTATTGGTGCTGAAATCAATTTCTCCTTCAGAGTCAGAAAAGCTTGATTGCAATCAAGCCATCAAAAGTGAACACTACTCCTTGCATAAGAAGGTTAGATAGTGGCTTAGCTATTTTAGAGAAGTCTTTTATGAATCGCCTATAGAATCTCGCATGTCCAAGAAAACTCCGGATTACCTTCACAGAAGTAGGTGGTGGCAACTTCTCAATCAACTCTACCTTCGCTATATCCACTTCAATTCCCCTTGTTGAAATCTTGTGACCAAGAATGATACCTTATCGTACCATGAAGTGACACTTCTCCCAGTTGAGCAAAGAGGTTGCTCTTCACATCGTGACAAGACAACTATCAAGTTTTCAAGGTAATCATCAAATGATACTCCCACAACAGAAAAATCATCCATAAATACCTCAATAGTCCTCTCTACCATATCTGAGAATATTGCCATCATACACTGCTGAAATGTACCTGGGGCATTACATAGCCCGAAAGGCATCCTACAGAATGAAAATGTTCCATATGGACATGTGAAGGTTGTCTTATCTTGGTCCTCGGGTGCGATGGCTATCTTATTGTAGCCTGAGTATCCATCTAGGAAGCAATAATAATCATGTCCAGCTAATCTATCCAGCATCTGGTCTAAGAAATGAAGGGGGAAGTGGTCTTTACGGGTGGCCTTATTTAGCCTTCTCAGAAGTCAATGCGCATCCTCCATCTAGTCATCGTTTCAAGGAAGCAAAATGTCGCTTTCGCTCTTATAAATACCATGCCACCCTTCTTTGAACTACTGCGACCGCTACCCGTAATGGTCGGGGTTTGGAAATAGTGGCAGATTACCCTAACATCCACCACTTCGTAATTTTCTTACGACTTCCTTCATCAAGATTTAGTCTTCTTCAGGCTTCCCACCGACTGGCCATAGAACCACCTTCTAACAAGATACTGCATGCACATAGCAGCTCTAATTCTTTTCAAGCCTGGGCTAGTGACCATCCAATCGCAGCTCTAGATCCCTTAATACCCTCAACAACCCTTTTCCTCTCTCGGGCTTCAGCTATGATGCCGAGATGATGACCGGTGTAATGTAGAAGAGGTCCCCAAATTAGCATACCGCAAATGCCTGCAAATGTTTCGCTCAAGCCGTGCCTTCAATGGTATGGTATTGACTTATTCATAGTTTCCTCCAAGAGGCTCATAATATTTCCCCGTGCTTCTTCAAAGGAATTCATCCATTGAACACATACGCTTTGCTTCATCATCTAGTTCTAAAGGATCAACTTCAGAGGCTATTCCAAGAGATCATCAGGTCCTCATGGTTAGACACTATAGCCTCAATGTTCTCAATATATAGCAAGAGTCACTCTCTCGTCATGTCTTATCGCCTAACACCGAATCTAACTTCCTCATCCCGTACCTCAACCTTAGCCTCTCCTTTGCATCAATTAAAGCTCTTCCGCTATTAAATGGCCTACACAGATGATAGGTATCTCCTTATCTTCCCGTGGAAACCCCAGAAACGAATTTTCCTAAAAATGGTAAATGGTACTTGGCCAAAAATCCGAAATTTTTCTAGATCTCGGATGATGAAATGGACTTCATCGTTGGAATCGTCTCGCAAAATCTAACTACCACGTCTAATTTCTTATAATTCTGAGATAGTCAGAATTTGCACATTTTTCGAGGCACGAAGGCAGTCATGACATTAGGCACATTCTTGAGCGGCCACAGCCGCTACGTCTGCACTAGCCAACTTTGGCTTCATGCTGGGCCCATGTGACATGTGGCATCTCCTAATCGGGAGGAAAATCAAAGGTAGTGGATAAGGATAAGAAATCCAAATAAAGCCAATGATGGCTTACTTCAGGGTGCGAGGGAATAAACAAAGAGGAAAGAGAACACTCTCTCATTTTAGCCGGATCCGCAAAGGAGGAGGAAAATCATATTCTGTAGAGAAAGTGTCCAACTTCTCTCTAGATTTCCGCCGGACCGTCGCGCCTCGTCGCTACAGTCGTTTCACGCAAGCAAGGGCTACGCGTGGGCACTGGTTTTGGGGATTTTTGACAACTCCGGGAGGTAGGGGTTTTCTCCTACTTGATTTAATCCCTTTTTAAGAGCTTTGTTTATGCTTTAGGTGGTATGAGGCCGTGGGAGCACACATCAGCCCTCGAAAATTCGAACTCGAAACGCTTGAAATTCGGGAGTCATTTTCGGGACAGTCTACTGGCATCGTTTGTGTGGCTTGTGCTATAATTTATGCAAATAAATTATGGCTCGGGGTGTCATTGGCCTGAATGGCCATGGATTTCCGTTCCACAAAAGTGGAACGATGCTTGGGCGTAGTGGTCGCCCATGGACAAACCCACTCCGCACGGATGTGGGACTCGTTAAAAACACCCCGATTTGCTTGTCGACCGAAAAATGGTCTATGTGGTGTGTTGTAAGCAAAATTCGCTTTAAGATGAATGGCTTGAGGTAGATGAAAGAAATCACAATGCATGAAAATTTAGTGTGTTAACATGAGTGTTTGAATTATATAAAATATAATCGTGTGAGAGCCATTGGAATTAAATTGGATTGTTGATTAGCCCATGTGAGATAATTTAGATGTTATTGATATGAATAAATAACATGATGTTGTGAGTTAAAACTCGGTTAGTATATGCATGATTTATATATTAACATGAATTGTTTGGAAATGGCATAATGCAATCCATATGCACCGGGGCACCCTAGAACGATAGGTGTGAGTGCATGACATGAAAGAAAATAAAAGGAAACGGTTAGAAAGGAATTTCAATGGAAGATTTTCCGAGAATCGGGTTGGGAGATTGTCCAACACCACGCCTGAGGAGCCCATGAATTGTTTCTGAGAGTTATCCAACAAAATGCCTCGAGGGTTGTCCACAGATTTTACCGAAACCCCAGAGGTATGTTTTCTATAGAACAAAACCTTTGTTTTGAAAATGCTGTTTTTCTCTACATTTGGCTTAGGCATGAGGAGGAGTCGTGAGGGCTCGAAAGTGGGAAAGGGTGAGTCGTGATTCTCATCCATTTCATGTAGACATTTGAGTAAGATCATGTATTCCGCTTGAGTGTGTTTGGCTGCCACATGTGCAATTTAGCCGGAGTAACCTACGTATAAATTACCACACGATATCGCTCACTACGCTGAAAGGGAACATCATTTCGTACAGGAGTTCGGAAGATGGTGCTCATTAGAGGCCGCTTTTGAGAAGAAAGCCGATATGTGGCTTTGATTGATTATTTTGTAAAACATGTATTTGATTAGTGCCCAAAAAGTGATATTTTGAACCCTATTTATTATAGGTTTTGAGTGCTTTTTGTGTACTAATCATTCTAATTAACTCGATTTGCACATTAAGGTCCCTACTATTCTACTGATTGCATTTTGTGGCTAACTTTGCAGTTTTTGCGAGCTAATCGTGCAAAAATTGTTGAGTCGATCCAAGCACGAAGAATTCGAGTAAAACTCAGCATAGCAGATTAGAGACCAGAAGGAAAGAAGAGAAGAAAATGCATAAATTTTGGAGCTGCAGGAAATTCCTACGCGCACTATTCATGTTCCTGACACTATTCACAGCTTTTGCCACTGTTCATTCTACCCTAAATTCCTGCTGCCCATTTGTTTTTGCTTTTTGTCACCCGTTTGGCTTTCTTCCTAAATTGCCCTCATTGTAATAGTAATTGCTTTTGGTTTTTGGTAATTTGTATTATGGGTTGGCTATAAAGCCCCCGACCGTACACTGTGAAAGTGGTAGATTTTTCGGGTAATACAGAGAGTGCGGTGGGTTTTCCTACCGCTTCCACTTTCCCTATTTTCTGTTTTTCTTTCATTTTTCTATACAAACACCCCTTGAGGATGACAACTCAAGGGATGGTTGGCTAAACCCCCTCATTCTTGAAGAGGAGGGCTACTGGGCTTTGGATTTGAGGTAAACTGACGGTCCTCTATTTTTAACGTGGGCATTTATTTTCATTTGTGTTCCTATCCTTCACTCTAGGTTTAAATATCTTAGATACATCTTGATTGACCAGTATTTGGCAATCTTTTAGGGTTCATTGGATGCTTATTGCTAGATCCAGTGATATTTATTAGTTGCCTTCTATTTGTTACTGTAAGATGGGTCCAGGAGGTAGGTTTTCACTGTCTAGGACCATGAATGTTCGTTAAATGCCATCTTTCAAAAGGAAAAATTATTAGGGTTCGGTTTTTATAGCTAAACAAAGATCTGATTCGGGAAATGACTATAGGTCATCCTCCCTAACGCGAGGAAAGGGACCCGAGGACCTCTCGGTTAGCCTAGAACCTTAAACCCAGTGGCCCAATGCTTCAAGGAGTTCTTTTTATATTTTATTTCACCTTATTTTCAGTTTGCAAACCATCAACTCCCCTGTTTTTACCAAAACCCCAAAATCCAAATTGAATTCACCATTTTCGGTTTTCCATGTAAATCATTTGGCACGAAGAAACTCCATCCCCGTGTTCGATCTCTGTAGTTTATACTGCGAAGAGCTTTGCTACGTTAAATATAGTAATATAGGTTATTAATTTTGTTGATTCATAACACCTAATGCGGGTACCTAATCAAATGGCGCTCGTTGTCTGGGATGGTGCCTATGCAAATGATGACTCATGAACACTTGTGATCCTCATCACAAGTCTTGGTGAATTTCTCCGTATATATTAATTGTTAATCTTAGTTTTGGCTCACAATAGCTCCTAACCTTTTTAGGTAGGATTGCTTCGTCAGCTGGTGTTCAGCCTGTTTATCAAGTAGGACTTCAGTGGGATTAAAAACTTAAGAGGAAGGTCGGTCAAAGTAAATCTCCCATGATAACCCGAATCGAGCTTTTGAATTGTGATCAAATGGAACACTCAGAGGGGAGAGCAAGACAACCACACCCTGCGGAGAAACCCTAGAGCATGCATGGAATCATGAGGACTATAGAAACTCTCCATGGGTGAGTGCACCCTCCTACATGGTGCTCCACAAGATGCACCTCTCCACATCTCACGCCAACCTCTCAAATGGAAGAAGCCATACTGAACCTCACCAAGCTAGTGGGTAACTTTGTGGAAGCGCAAAAGACAATCAATGCTCAATTAAGTCAGAAAATTGACACTATGGAAAACAATGTAAATAAGAGAATTGATGGACTTCAAAGTGAAATGGAGCATAAATTTGACAACTTTTAGTGTTCAATTTCAAAGCTTGACCAGCTGCATGATCATCAAGAGGAAAAGTGCCTAAGTGACACCATGGTGGAGGAGTAGTGTCAGCAACAACTATTATTGGAATCCTCAGATATTGGTGCCACTGTTTGTCCATGAGGAGGGCAGTGGAAAGGAAGTAGGGGAGGAGCCCCAAAAGCTTATCCTTCAACCAATCCCCATAGATTTGGATCCTAGTGTCACTTCCCAACCCAAAAGCAACCCACTGCTAAAGGATATCCTGCCTACAGCACAACCAACCCCTGGAGCACCCACTGGAAAGGCCACACCAATTGCACTGCCTGTCCTGCAAAACTTCAAGAAATTAGTGGCCACTGTACAAGCCTTTGCCACTACATCAAAGACAATGGCAGCTACACATACCGCATGGCATAGTGGATGGTTCGAGGCCGGTTCTGGATTCGGGAGCACCAACCCTAAGATTTTCAAGCTCCACCCGCCCCTTTAACACCACTCGACAAGACTTGAGTAATCGGTTTGAGGAACAAAGTTCGCACATTTTGTTTTGATTTTTCTATTTTATTTTATTTTAATCCTAGTTTATTTCTACTTTACTTTTTCTTTAGATTTTCTAATTTTGCTAATTGTTTCTATTTGTTTTTCACTTTTCTGCAAATTTTCTTAATTTTTCTTGTATTAATTTTTGCAGTTTGAGTAAAAATTTTGAAGCAAGGATGAAGATCAGAGAAGCAGAAAAGCAGGAAAAAGAGAGGAAAATTTGCTATGAATTAGAAAAAGAGAGGGGAGGGTCTTGCTATGTGAATAAAATTCGCTTACATAGCAAAAGCAGAGAATGCAATGTAAAAAAATTAAAAAAACAATTTTGTTTTTTTTATTAATTATTTTATTTGATTTATTAAAAAAATTTAAAAAAATTCGCTACAATAGCGAATTTTCATATCGCAGCTGAGTAGCGACTTTTCATATCAAGAATAAAAATTTCGCTACTCTCCCGTTACTTCCCGATTGCTTTTAAAGATAATTTTTCATCCGAACCCGTTTGTGCCAGATCACAGCATTAGAGAGTAAATAGAATCCAAATATAGCCAGGAAGAACACTTTTGAAATTATTATGAAGGTTTAATTTTCAAAATGCTCCAATTGGTCACTTTTTTTTCTCTCTTTTCTTCTCCTAACTTGTTTATTTGAAGCCCAAACGGAGTGAATAAGGTGTCGATGGAAATCTTGTGAAGTCTCCTATCCAACAACGAGAACATCTCATCAGGGAGGTAGCACTTCCTTCTCTAACTTTCCAATCCAAGCCCCATTGCGGATAATGTGACATTTGGTTGGGGGGGAGGGTTAGCGAAGGAAGTGGCATTTATTTATGTTTTTGTTTTTTATTTTGAGCAAGCCCATTTTTTGATGATCGATGGGCTTGCTGGTTTTCCTTTTTGTGAAGCTATTATACTATACAACTTACTTTTTCAAAAATTGGACCCATTTTGCACCCAAATTTTTTTGTGTTTTGCCTAGCCTGTAGTTTGAAAAATGAAACTTTGTCCAATTCTATTAATGTTAGATTGGTTCCATGCTTGGTTGAGTGGATGATCAGTTGAACTCTTGTTGCTTTCGACCATTTTTCTTCCACCTTTAGCTAACCACACACTGTGCACATCAAGTTTCAACAATAGGCTGAAAAACTGCCTACCTCCTAAACATTGTAAAACCTATCCTAGTTTCGTTGACCACCTTTAATAGGTTAAGGACCCCCATGAATAGAAGGCCAATGTGTCTTCCAAAATAAAAAGAAGTGAAAAAGAAAAGAAAAGAAAAAGAAAAAGAAAAAGAAAAAAAATTGCAACGCGGTTCCTTGAAACCCGAGCACGATTCGAGGGGTATATGGCTAAAGCTCGAAAGCCTCGATGCTCCAAGCCAATCAAGGTCGGGAGCCACCGACTTAGTGCTCGCTACATGGGTGGATGGGTGGAGCTGAGCAAGTTGTAGGTGCTGGAGTCTCGAAATAATTCAAAGTCCGAGGTGAAACCTGAAGAGTTTGTGGTCGAAATATCCTTTTGACTTGGTTCCCTAAGCCTTAATTGGTTGGGAGTCATCGGTAGATCCCCGTTACATGGACTTTTGTGAGGTCGATTCCTCAGCATTGCACCCCTACAACACAAAAAGAGTTGTGGAATAAGAGTGGGTCCTGATCTATTTGGGTCGGTTAGCATGCTAGGTTGTGGCAATAGCTAGGTTGGGGGGAGAGTGTAGTTTGGCAGGTTATTGTTGAGAACTGATCAAACAAACACTTAGTTTTTGGTGGAGGTCTCAGTTGATCAAGAGGAAGAAGGTGCCTTTTGATACCACCTTGTATGACATTCATTCTCTCACGATAGTTATTGGGCAAGGGCTTGATGATTCTACTTAGGTTAGACATTACTTATTCACAACCCTTTTGAAATATTTTTTTTTTGTGAACATATTTTTTATTTTGTTTTGTATGCTCCTTTCTTTCTTTCTTTCACTGGGCTAAGGGACTACATGGTTGAGGTGATTAGTGCCCAAAAAGTGCTATTTTTTTGAAACCCTATTCATTATAGGTTTTGAGTGCTTTTATGTACTAAATTACCTTAATCAACCCATTTGCACATTAAGGTCCCTACTATTATACTCGATCGTATTTTTGTGGCTAACTTTGCAGTTTTTGCACTAATAGCTAAAATTGTTAAGTCGATCCAAGCACGAAGAATTTTGAGTCAAACTCAAGATAGCATATCGTGAGACCGTAAGGAAAGAAGAGAAGAAATGATAAATTGAGCCTAGAAATTCCTACACACACTATCTATAGCTTTGCCACTATTCATCCCGCTCAATTTCCGTCGCCCCATTTGTTTTTGCTGCAGTCGTCTGCTTCGCTTTCTTCCTAAATTGCCCTCATTGTAATAGTAATTGCTTTTGGTTTTTGCTCATTTGTATTATAGGTTGGCTATAAAAGCCCCCAATTTATTAATCAGAAGGAGAGATTTTTCTACAATACAGAGGAGCGGGTAGGGCTTCACGCTTCCACTTTCCCCCATTTTCTTTGTTTTTCTTTCATTTTCTCGGTTGCCAAACACCCCTTGAGGATGACAACTCAAGGGATGGTTTGCTAAACCCCCTCATCCTTGAAGAAGAGGGCTACTGGGCTTTGGATTTTAGGTAAACTGACGGTCCTCTGTTTTTAACATGGGCATTTATTTTCATTTGTGTTCCTATCCTTCACTCTAGGTTTAAATCTCTTAGATACATCTGATCGACCAAAAGATTTGGCAATCTTTTTAGGTTCATTGATGCCTATTGCTAGATCCAAAGATATCTATTAGGTTACTGCTATTTGTTACTGTAAGATGGGTCCAGGAGGTAGGTTTTCACTGTCTGGGACCATGAATGTTCGTTAAATGCCATCTTTCAAAAGGAAAAATTATTAGGGTTCGGTTTTTATAGCTAAACAAAGATCCGGTTCGGGAAATGACTATAGGTCATCCTCCCAACGCGAGGAAAGGGACCCGAGGACCTCTCGGTTAGCCTAGAACCTTAAACCCAGTGGCCCAATGCTTCAAGGAGTCTTTTTATATTTTATTTCACCTTATTTCGCTTGCAAAATCATCAACTCCCTGCTTTTACTAACCCCAAAATCCAAATTGAATTCACCATTGAGCTCATCAGGAATCATTTGGTACGAAGAAAACCCATCCCTATGTTCGATCCTAGAGCCAAGTATATCAAGAAGAGCTTTCTACCAAGAAGAGGGAGTACTTTGCTATAAATTTGCTGGATTCATAACACCTACCGTGGTACCTAATCAAGATTAGGAATTCTAAATTTTAATATATGCTCAGATTAAGAGTGATGTAATTAACTCTTGAACTATTGTAATATAGTTGGTTAGATTTTTGGTGAGTATTGATGTATCGGCCCAAGTGGCCATTTTTACTCATGTATGAGTCTCATGATATGAGACACACAGGTTTTTCGCGGGTTGACGGGTTGTCAATAGGCCCTTGGGATTTGGGGCGTCACACTTCCTCTATGTCCAAGACAATGAAGTTTACAAGGAAGATGAACTTGTCAACCTTCACTAGTACATCTTCACAATTCCTCCTGATGCCTCACAGCTGATTGACGGCTAGTTGAAGGGTGACTATTGTTGGTTTAGCTTCCCTGAGCCCTAATCTTCTGAAGATGGAAAGAGGCATTAAGTTAATGCTAGCTCCAATATCACATAATGCTCTCTCGAAGACTGCATTACCTATGGTGCATGGAATGGTGAAACTCTTGGGATCCTTTAATTTATGGGGCAACTTCTTCTGTATTATGGAACTGCATTCCTCTGTCAGGGAAATAGTCTCATATTCCTCCAACCTTCATTTCTTCGATAAAATGTCCTTCATAAACTTAACATAGGTTTCCATTTGCTCAAGCGCATCCGCGAAGGGGATGTTGATATGCAGTTTCTTAAACACCCCCATAAATTTTGTGAACTGCTTGTCAAGCTTACCCTTCCTAAATCTCTGCGGGTATGGGATGAGTAGGGTCGGATCTTGTGAGACTGGTTTGTCCACCTTCTCTACCTTTTACTGTTCCTAGCAAAATAGTTTAGTTGGGGCAGCTCCCTATCTTTTTGCTCTGTACCAACCTCTGCTTCAACCTGGTCTGACTGTTTTAGTTCTGTTACTATCATTGGTGAGGGTCCTGGTGCGACTACTTCCCTTCCACTTCTCAGAGTAATCGCTTTGCAGTGTTCCTTTCCCTCTCCCCTGGGATTTACCTTTGAAGTGCTTGGTAATGAACCTTGAGGTCTTTCAAATAACATAGTGGCCATCTGCCCCATCTATACTTCTAGGTTTCTGAGTTGGGCTCCTTGGTTTTGTAATTGGGTTGATTGGTTTTGCAGCTGCTGAGCTTGGTTTTGGAAATTGGCCTTTGTCTCATTCATAAAAGCAATATGAGACGTCATCATATGAGTTAAGGCTTCCTCTTGGTCTACCTTCTTCTCCTTTGGCTGATTATTGCTCGAAATTGAAGGCCTAAGTTTTAAGTATCTTCCGTGCTCATTACTTCTCCAACCCCGACCTTGAAAATTGCTTGCCTACATATGGATTCCCTTCACAATATCAGGTCTTAGCTATGTATCAATTGCCCCAAAGGTCATCTATCCTGACTGGAATTCCATTGTCTGGTGCGATTCATTGCAAATTTCACATAGCACTAAACTAGTATGGATGGCATAGGCTGAGGCTTGCTGATTTTGTAACTGCTTAGTGAGAAATGAAACCTGTGTTGCTAAATTAGAGAACACATCAGTGCTTACTCCATTGTTTCTGTTCCCTTTTACCATTCTTTCTTGCGACCATTGATAACTGTTTGTTGCTATCCCATCGAACAAGTCGAAAGCCTGTTGTGTCGTCCTCTTCAACAAAATACCTCTAGCTAAGGTATCAACATCTATCTTGTATGGGCAATTAGGCCGGTATAAAAATTGTAGATTTGCATCCACTTGGTCAACTCATGATAGGGACACTTCCTTAGTAATTCCTTGTATATGTCCTATGTTTCAATTAAGCTTTCGTTATCCTTTTGGGCAAAGCTGTTGATCTCTATTCTTATTTGTGCAGTCTTAGCAAGGGGGCGATACTTTGTCAAAAATGAGTGGACTGGAACCACCTTAACTTATGATGGAGCTTTGGTGGTTTAGTGTTAGCCACTACTGTTTTGTCAAGGATAACGGAATAGCTCCAAGTCGTATTGCCTCTTCTGTTACCCCCATTATATTTCACGTTGTCGCATACTTCTAAGAAGCTTGTCAAGTGAGTGTTGGGATCTTCACTTGGTAACCCATGAAATTGAATACCTTGGAGTAGTTATAGTGTCATAACCTTCGCCCAAATTATTCATTGACCTGGGTCTCGTGACATCACTGACCGTATGATCAGAGGTGGTAATGCAAATTCCTCCAATAGCATATCTGGGTCATCAGGTTGAATCACTGGCCGATGAGCATTATTGTTTCCTCGATTTCTACCTGGCAGTTCATTCTCCTCCCTCAAATTCGGATTATGTTGTAGATTCTTGTCCATATTCGCAAGGTAGCAGTTATGCGCAACTAACAATCTTCTCTCTTTCCGAAGTCTATTGATTGTTCATTTGATTTCCGGGTCAAAGGGCACTAATTCCCCTCTACCTTGTCTACGCATACAAGTGACCGAAACTCCCTGAAACACTACAAAATCCACCAATAGAATTCTTTATTAGATAAAATGTATTAAAAATAAATAAATAATAAAAAAATGAAAATAAAAGTAAGAATAAAAGCAAAAAAATGCCTAAAGTAATATTTAAGTAAACTATTGTCAATATTGACACTTTTGCCAAAACTCCCCGGCAACGGTGCCAAAAACTTGATGGGTGTGATTAGTACCCAAATAGTGTTATTTTGAGCCCTGTTTATTGCAGGTTTTAAGCACTTTTTGTGTACTAATCAACTTAAATAACCCAATTGATACATTGAGGTCCCGTGTTACTTATCACATTTGTAGCTGCTTCTTTTAGTTTTTAAGGTGCCACAATTCTCATTATCTTCTAACTGATTCAAACACGATGAACCCAGCCGACCGAAGATGCATGATCGAACCAGAGGAGATTTGGAGCAAAAATGTAGAAGAGAAGGAAGACATATGGAAATTTCTGGGTGGCTGGCGAATTTCGCAACACCGCTTCCCCCGCATCGCGCTTGACCGCTTGGACCCGCTATTTGGCTTTGTACAAATTTTCCCTTGATGTAATTTTGGTTCCTTTACACATTTTTGTAATTTCCTTGATACTGAGCACCTATATAAGCTCAGTCAAGCTTGTAACATCAATCAATTCTCAATCAAGTCAACAATAAATTTTTGGCAGGGAAGCTTTCAGCTCTCCCGCCGTTTTCATTTTCTCTCCACTTTCCCTCATTTTCTTTCCATTTTCTAGGCAGCCAAACACCCTCCGAGGATGACAACTTGGAGGATGAGCGGCTAAAACCCTTTCCTTCTTGAAGTGGAAGGCTGTTGGGTACAGGATCTGAAGGCTATTGAAGGTTTCATGTTTTTCAAACAGGTACTCACTGTCGTCTGTGTTCTCCTTTTAACACTAGGTTTAGATCCCTTCGATACATGTTGAATGGTCAGTACTTGGTAATCTTTGGGGCTCATTTGATGCCAGATCTTCGTGGATGTTCATTAGTTACCATTTATTACCCATTGTAATGTGAGTCAAGGAGACTCGTTTGAACTGACCGAGAACATAAATGGCCAGTGAATGCCATTTTCAAAAGGATAATTATTTTGGGTTAGGTTTTATAGCTAAATGAAGATCCAGTTCGGGAGATGACTATAGGTCATCCTCCCCAACGCGAGGAAATGAACCCGAGAACCTCTCAGTGACCTTTAGAACTCAAATCCAACAGCCTGACACTTCAAGGAGACTTCTTTTACATTTTATTTTATTTAAATTTCAGTTTTCCAAACAATATCTCTCACTGTTTTTAACAATAACCCTTAAAATCCAAATTGAATTCACCATTTTGGCCTTCACTGTAAATCATTTGTACGAAGAAAACCCATCCCTGTGTTCGACCCTAGAATCGCTGCAGTAGCTCTACTACGATAGTAGGAACTTTAGGATATAAATTTTGTTGATTCCGGAACACCTACTGTGGCACGAATCAAGGCGCTAAACTGCCTATAAGGTTAAACTAGAATTAATCCTGTTCGCGCAAGTGTCTACGTCGTGGAATGGCAGTATAGAGGTGAGTCAAGGTCGTCCCACAAGGAGTTTGAATGCCAAATACTGACTTAGGTCACCTTAATATTATCTAGGCTATGGATATTGGGTCACTACTCTAAATCAATCTAAGAATCGAACTAAGTGAAATAACTAATGAAGTTTTCTCTCTTAGGGTGAAGCACTAGAGTTTATGATTTTACCTGACTACAGTCTAAGGTGAACTGATAAGAGGTATTTAACAAAAATTTATGCGAATGTTGATGGTAAGGTGATCTTTTTTATGCATCAACCTCTCTCGAGCGTTGAGCACCTATCTCAAGAGAGGGTTTTATTGCATCTCTGCCTCTAACCCCTTAACTCTGAGATGATCTAACCTGACAAACTTATTTACCACATACAAAACCATGATATCTTTATCCTATGATTGATTGTATAATACCTTATTCAGTTCCCTAGAGTTTCTTGTCTTTCGACCTCAAAGCCCTAGCCTAATACATGTAAATAATGGCCAAGTATAAACATGTAATCAAATTAGAAATAAGATTACCAACAATTGCAAGCATTAAGCTAAATAATTGAAAGATTAAAGTTCATCCATGATGTATAGTCAAAGTTACATCATAAACCCTAGCTTAGATGTTTAGAACATTATGAGATGAAGACAATACAAATTAGAATTCATAGTCATGAGAGTAGAGTAAGAAAAACAAGATGAGGTGCCATGAATCCAATCCTCTCAAGCCTTGCACTCCAACCGCCTTTTCTCCTCTCCTTCTCCCGTCAAAAATCCTCATTTTTATGTCTCCCGAGGTCCCATTTATAGTCCCCCCCTCAAATCCCCTCGGATGGGCCTTGAAATAGACCAAATTAGGCTCATCTGCCGCTCCACGTGTGTGCATGGGAAAGCACCAGAAAATAGCTCCTCGCACAATAGGTCCACATATGGCATGTCAACTGTGGTGCTTTATCTCTTCATGTCTTTTCACCTAATTACAACTTCACCCTGACCAATTGCACGTTTCCGGGGACTCTACGTGAAAGTTCTGAAGTCAACCAACACCAAGAACATTTCCATCATATGTTATTTTATAAATTTAAAATGCAATAGAACATAATTGGTTGGTTGTTAGTCCGTCTATTAGCCTTGTTTTTGTTCACTTCCGAGTGTGTACTCCCGTCCTCGAATTCTGAATTGAGTGATCTTGGTCTTGTTAGAAAGCTTGTGAAGTCTAGAATGTAGTTCTAGGTAGTTTAGAGCCATTTGATTTCCCCATTAATACATAAAAACTGAAAGGTCAGAACTGTTGTGCTATGTTTGCTGATTTTCTAATTTTTCGTTGTGTCTTCGCTCCAAATTCACACCACCCCGCCAAATGGATGTCCTAATCATAAATATGAATATTTAGAGCATTAGGGAACTTATTTAACTTAAAAACATTACTAAAAACTAAGTAAAACTTAGGGTTGTAATGAGTATTTTATATACTCATCATTGGTCCCAGACAGCCCTAAACGACGTCATTTTGAGTTGTATTAAAAATAAAATAGAAAACCAAACGACGTCATTTATGTCCTAAAGAGACCAAACGACGTCGTTTTGGAAGTGGGTTGTTGAAAAAAAGGAAACCCTTCTTCCTACATTCCCGACGGCAACGAAACAATGACAAAATGAAGAGGAAGAAGGGGGGGAAGAAGAAAAAGGGGAAGGAGACGTACCAGCTCCAAGGCGCCGCCGAGTGGTCTTCTCTTCTCCTCGCCTCCCGTCTCTTCTAGCTTCATCGCTTCAAGAATCGACTAGTGGTTCAAAAAGTCCTGCTCACTTCTTCTTCTCCTGCTCTCCCTGCAAGTTAGGTTTTACTTTAATTTCTTTAGTTCTTCATTTCTTTAAGTCAAATCTCTGAATTTTTTGGATTTTTATTGTTTTTTTAAATTCCATCGCTGTGCATCGCCTCTCATTCAAGCTTATTGTGTCACTTGAGCTCCAAGAATCTCTCAAAAATCTTACTTTTTGTTTGCTTTTGAGTTGTTCAGTAATCGAGATTATTCTCAGATATTTCACCGACTTTTCTCCGAAGGATCGAAGCCATCGTGCAAACTTGGCCGAGTCCACCGAGTTTTAGCCGATGCACTCTCTGTCTCGTACTTGATAACGGTATCAACTCGGTTAGTCTCGAGTCGGTTATGAATCGGCCGAGTCGCACTGACTCGAACATTGATTTGAACCCCGACAGCTCCGATGGACTAAGCGCTTGCACTGGTATGACATTCAAGGAATTAAAGCTCTATACAACCGTTGAGGACCTTCAAAAAAGGTGGAACTTGGAAAGTTCGATGTCTACCAAGTGAAGTATCCGAGTGGGAATCTACCTATATAAAGCAGGTTATATTTCCTTTATGAAATAAGTGCTATGCATATGCTGTGCAGTACTGGCCATACTTTATTATCTAAACACTAGAGAGTTTTTGAAATTGAGTTGTTACTTCATTAATTCGTCTTTTCAAACTAAGTCGAACAATGTTATTCAAAATTACTGCCATTGCTATCTCGTTTGTAATTTTTGCTTCTAATTTCTCTATAATAATAATAATTATAATGAGAATGAGAGGAGAATGATATACCTCGTTTAAAATATTATTATTATTATTATTATTATTATTATTATCACACATATAAATGAGGTATATCATCTATTTATCTTCTTTTTTTTATGAAAAAATATAAATTTATTGATTCAACTTAGCGATACAATTGACATAAACATATAATCAAAAGTACTAAAAACTTAATAGGATGATGCAGCATTCAAATTAATAAAAATCTGGCATTCGGAATTATTAAAAATAATATTTTAAAAGCAAGATATATCATTCGTGCACGAAAACTCTAGGGATGACGCGACATCTGAGTTCAGCCCAATAATAACATGTACGTGATGCGCAATAAGACTGGAAGCGAAATTCCGCATTCGGGCGCGGCATTAAGTAATAATAATGTAATAAATAATGTAATTGTGACTATTTATTTATTGTCAATAATGACAACCTCATTTTTAATTTTTGTGTAATTCTCTGGTAAGGTATTAACCAATAATGACCTCAATAATTCTAATACATTTGTGTATTGTCATTATCGTGTCATTGTATTCATTGTCATTATTCCACGGTATAAATTATTTATTATCTTATCAATCATCCGTCATCATCATTTGACGTGGCGCTCCGAATCAGAATTAAGATTGTTTAATCCGACTAACGGCTGCGTGAAGATTGCGGGCGACGGGCCACTCTCTCGCGAAGAAAATCGAAGCGATCTCGCTTTATGCGAGGCTTCTACGAAACTAAACATCCAACATCAACATACAGGAAGATAGCGAATACGCGCAGCCTCTTCTATTTTATTACTCTGATACTTCCGTCATCATCCCTTCGACTATGTATCTGTGACGCTTAAGGAGTTAAGTGCTGCTCTTGTATTGCAGCAATGAGGATTAAAACATTCTAACATTGTATTCCTTCACGACTTACATGAAAACACTAAACTCCGGCTTTCTTTGCTTCCAAACTCGCCTTTTGGGATGAAATTTAAATGCTCCTCGTCAAACTCCACCTTCTTTAATCTTACTCAATTTACACCTCGACTGAGGTGAGCTAATCTTTGATGAGTGGAATCATACTAAATAGTTTCTCTCCTGGTGCATCACACCGATACTCAGTAAACGCACATTCATTCGTATGTGGTCGCAGCTTGAATAATACGCATGATCAGCTCACATTAGAGTTCTCAACGACTCCCTCACACCCCACTCGCCACGATATGAAAAGAACATCTTTTTTCACTCAATTCTTTATTTTGTTAATATACTATCAGTATTGGTAAATATAGGACTACCCTGGGCGAATGTATTGGAGGCAATAAGAACGATCTCGGTCATAATGAGAAATGATGCGTTTGGACGCATATCGACCCCACGTTCTGGGAATTTGCGTATCTACAATGAAATTTCTTAAAAGCGTTTGGTTTTCTTTCAATTTTTCATGTCATGCACTCACCTAATTTCTAGGCTACCCGAGTGCATATAAAGCCATCAATAAATTTCTTTGTTAGCCAGCCTGATTACAGCTAATAGGTCTATGCATATATCATCTAATTCACAATTACACCACATGTAATTCAACAATATCAACCATCACCATAATTTTAAACCATACTTGACCGGAGAGCTGCAGTTTAGTTTTAATGGTCCACACCCACAATTATATTCTATGTGGTGTAACGTCGTGTTGACTTGCATCGAAGCATTAACCTATTAATTTCTTTAATTAATCAACTCAAGTCACTCACATCAAACAATTCCAATGCCAAAACACATGGACATTTATGGTCCATTTCATACAAACTGGGACTGTTTTACAGTCCCATAACAGAGCAAGTGGGCTGTCCACGGGCAGCCCACTCCTCCTACATCGGTTCCTCTTGGTGGAATCGAATTTGCATAGTCATTCTAACTGTTTTCTGCAAGGCACGGTCCCATTTATAAGGCCACTGCCTCTAATTCATTATGATGACTTCTAGTATCGAGCAGGATTGAAAAGATTTTACTACGGCTCGGTCGTGTTTTTGGGGACGTGTGACCTCGATTGCCTCCAGTCAGCGAGAGCATTGTGCTTGCTTAAATAAAGTGTAAAACCGTGGGATAATCCCACACCTCCTGAGTTTGTCAAAACTCACGACTTGGGGACACCGCGTGAGCGCTGCATTCAGGTGAAATGACTTTTCAGCTAACGTCAAAGTGGGCTAAATCGACGGTTTCACCTCGATCTCAGAAAATTGGGATATTTGCTGCTCTGCAGGAAATTCTAGTAAAATAGGCTCTTGCATGCTCTATTTCTTCTAGTTTTCGCGTTGACCTTTCTCGACAACTGAAGGAGGGAGATGACACTGTTTGGTGTTATCTCGTTTAAAGATTATGGAAATGACTTTGCATTCTGTCATTTCATCTGATTTTACCATAGCACTATATGTTATGATTTCATATTTCACTCGTGCGACTTTGTGTGTCTGCTGCATGAGTACCGTGTTGCCTCGGGGCGGGTTTGCGTCAAATCCGTGTCGGTTTTGCGGCACAGCGAGATGCCTAGAAAAAACGTCATCAATCAGATATCTCGGAATTAAACTAATTCATTGTGTTAAATATTTAGATTTGGCGAGGCGATCCCAGCGGTGATATCGTTTGTCATCAAGATCTAGAAGAGCAAATTTCGGATTTTTACGAAATTCTACGATTTACTGCTTAGTTTTAAGTGGAATTTTCTCTGGTCTTACAATTATTGATATTATTATTATTATTATTATTAGTGTATTATTATTATTTTCTGGTTTATGAATTAAAGGCTTATACTCTGGTGTATGTGAATCGGTTAAGTACTTAGGTTTTATTTTACGTATGACCTTTTCTTAATTTTTAAAATTTTTCTTTGGAATAAAGCCAGAAACATTGTGTTTATATTTCAATATCCTCTATGGTTTTGATTAAGTGATTTGTTACTATTGCAGAAAATATTAATCTTCATTTCTTTTAATGGGTCAGATCTTCAGAAAATGAAATTTTTAAGGTATTAATGTTTACATGAAGTGTAAAAATTTAAGTATTTCCAAATAAAATAATGTAATAAATAATTCTTTTAATAAATATTGAGCAATAAAATAAATGTTTTGCCCGATAGCCTAAGATTTTTCGCACTAAACTTCATTACGTATTTTGGGAGTCATATTGGTGGGATCGAAGTGGTGGTGTCGGATGATAACAGTGCATTTCTTTATATTAAAGTCATCTAATTTGAACCAAATATTGAGTATCATATAAAGGTAAAAGATGTTACTGATATGCTTTTATTGAGAATCAACTAAATGGAATGAAATATCTACGAGGAGAAATCTGCTCTTTTGTTTTTACATTAAAATTAATTTCGAATAGTTGAAGTTTTCATAGTTTGTTTATCGAATTAAAACAAAATTTTAGCTGAACAAATTTAAAAGGCTTGCTGAATAAAAGCAGTATAAATATTTTCGCGGAGATATAAGAATAATATAATATCTCATTATCTAAAAAAATTAAATAAATCAAAATATTAAATCTCGTTATTTTTTTAAAAGTATTTAATTTTTTAGGAAAGAAAAAAAAAAGAAGAAAATTAATTCAAATAGAATTAAATTCATCATTTCAAACCTCTAAATATATTAATCAATAAATATGAATGTAAATGAAAAGAAAAGTTATTTAGACTTAAAAAACATAAAATAAAATAAAAAATCTTACAACAATAAAAGTGAATTATCAAGTTTCCCTTTAAAATAAATGATTCTAGATTTGTTTGTTTTAAGATTTTAGACTCTACTAACTTATACGTGGATCTTTTTCAACATGGGTGGGGCTACAATACAGCGTATTGAAGGTTTTAAGGAGAAAAAAAACATAGAAGATTAGAAAATGAGCAAAATGCTTTGTGCGTATGTAAATGCATTCAGTGAATTATGGCTAAGCAAGAAGAGTAGCAGATACTTGCATTCTATCTTCTTCTAAAATCTGGTTTGTAATTTTTGGAAGGCAGGTAGTTTAAATGCTAGGCCGGGAAGGAAATACTATTTATGAACACAGAACAGGTTCAATTTTTACTGAGAAGGTAAAAGCAGTAATTTCAATGGGAAAATTTGAAATTTTCTCTGGTCTTGGATGGAGTCTAAGCACGGGCTTGTGGGTTGGAATAGTACCATGAGAAATCCCAGCCTTCTGTCGAGATTTAAGTCGAATTCCAAGATTGTCGAATTTCACGTTTTCGAGACATAGGGAGTGGGACACTTCTTGGCACGTGTTGAGTGGCTGACGTTGTCTTGCGTGTGGAGTCAGATTGGAGTCGAATAACGAGTAACTTCGAAGAGTGGGACCCGTAAGAGGCATGTGGTAACACACATGATTGGATGAAATCCAAGGTAGAATGGATAAGGTGATAAGGGTAATCCCAGAAGAGACCATTAGGAGAGTGACAATGTGGCAAGAAAGGACATCCCCTTGTTTGGACCAACAGTTGCAGTGAGAGGAATGAAGAAAGGGGAAAGGGGAGAGAAGAGAGAAAGGTGGAAGAGGGAGAGTCTGCACCTAATGTACCAGGTTTTTGGGCGTCGGATGAAGGCGATTCAGATGGATCGAAGAAGAGTGTTTCACACGGTCGCGAAGGTTTCAGGTGAGAGAGGATGGAAATGGGGAGTTCAGCCAGGCTCAGAGGTAGGTCTTCTTACACTTTAGTTGTACCACCACATGGGTTGTGTGGTGGTGTCTTACCCAAGGGGAAGTGTTTACAGTTTGCATTTTTTTGGACTAAGGAAGTTCTGCTATTTACGATCATATATCATTTGGACTTTATTCTGATTTTTGGGTGAGAGAAATATAAGGGAGCTGCGATGAGTCCCTGGTAGGTATGAATCATAAAATGAGTGAACCAGGTATTCTCTTTTCGAAGGAAGTGCGAATCGGTTATCTGTAGCCGGTGTAGTTCGTTTCTGCCAGAATAGATCTAAGTGAAAGGTCAGCTAAGTGTCGGTAAAGATTGGTCGGCGGAGTCGGTCGGCCCGGTCGGTCGGCGGTCGGTGGCTAGGGTCGATCGGTAGAGGTTAGTCGGCGGTCGATCGACTGGGGTCGGTCGGCTGGGGTCAGTCAGCCATAGGTCAGCCAACCCGAGAGGTCAGCGGCTGGAGGTCGGTTGTGGGATCTGGGTGAATTCGAGTCCTGCGGTTGGCCGGAGGGGTCGGTGCGGGCGGAGGTGCGATACAGTTGGGATGGGTGGGTTAGAGAAGGGTGAATTCGGTGACTAAGGGTGGGTAGGCCGATAGTTTCAGGGCATCGAACCTACAGGTTGAATAGCGGCTGTGGGTGCGGACTTTCAGATTGGTGTTCTTAGACTCTATGGAAAGCTCATTGAGTCAAGCTTCCAGCCATGTACCTGTGGAGGGAAGTAGCTGATCATAACCTTTCTGAAAATATATGTTTTTCACAAAGTATGTAGGTTGCTTGGTTGTGTCGAAGTGAATAGCCGGGTTTTAACATGACCATTGCATGGCATGTTGTAGGATGTTGAAATTGGTAGGAATTACCATGAGTTAGCCTATGGAAGCGCTGTGACATTGTGTTCGGTGGCTGGGATTGATGAATGCTAATATGTACGGCAATCTTTGCTAATATATGTGTATGCTTCAGCTGGCCAGCCCATATCAGCAGCAACAGCAACAACAATATGTGTATGCTGCAAGCTGACATAACAAATGTAACCTTCATATATAATATATATATATTGGCAAAAGTATCTGAATTTATATGCTTGTAATATATGTTTGCATGGAAATCGACATGAAGTATAATTGATGAGAATGATTCATGTAGTGTGCATCATACATGTAACATGAGAAATTGCAGTGACGTTAGCATTGCATATGCATAGTATCATCGCGTCGAGTTGGGTATGGGTGCATAGAAACGGTTAATTCACCATTCTTGGTGAATGTGTGTGAGCTCAAAATGGACAGCGCCCAATTGAGACTCACAGTGGTATAAAAAGAATAAAACAAATGAAAATAAAATTAATGTGTGTTGGGCGGAGCAAGAAGGGGGTCGTTAATCTCCTCAGGTGAAAATCCTGGAACTTTGGGTGTAAGAGACCCGCGCCGCGAGCCAAAATTTTTGTATGGGTGTAAGTGACCCACAGTGTAAGCCAAAAAGTTACATTTACCCACCAATGAGACACGATTGCTGCATTTGACTTCAGGATTTCGTTGATGGGAGTCGAGGATTGACTGGGATTTATGCGTTGGCAGCTGCGTGGTCACGGTGGCGATAAGGGTCCGATATATCTTGAGTCATTAGTACACCAATGGTAGGTTGTCACATTTGGCATAGGCATGTGTGAGGGACTCGATGAGTGACTCGGGATATGGGCATGATGACATCTCATGCATGACATACGACATTCATGTAGACACTTTCACTTGGATGTGTATGGATTGGTTTGATCACTCGCAAAGCCTTGGATGGGGTAAACGCTTGTAGGGTGTCCTCTTGACTTTGCCTCACTTTTTAGTATCATTGGGATGCGCTCGAAATTTTGCGGGAAGGCGGAGATACGTGGGGAACATGAGTATGAAGAAAAGCCAGAGTATTGCCTTGAGAAGCATTTTTTAAAAATATATTAGAATAATCTAGTTTTAATATATTTTGGCATGTAAAAGTGTATAAGAGTTGTACATCAAACTCTTGTGAAATTTTATAAGAAATGGGTTATTTGTAAGAAAATTATACGAGAATAGGGATAACCGATGCTATGAGGATATGTGGGAGGTGTGATATCAGAACCGATATCCATCGGTTTCCTTTATGGGTTACTTCGGGTTGTTGCGGGACTACGGTCAGGCGTTTATAGGTTGGTATCGAGCCGTTGCCTGAATGCCGGGACTCAATGGGAAGCGGGTTCGATCTGTTAAAAACCATTATGCATTTTGATGACTTAACATGTATGATGTGCGATTGAATTGTGTGAATATTTAGCATGGTGAATTGCATGTGGAACACTAGGGTTAGAAAACATAACCTTAGGGGTTTGAAAAGACAAATTGAGCATGAAAATTCTGAAATTGAATTGGCATTATTGTTCAGTGTTCGGCAGCACTGCCTTTCAGGGATAAAGATTCAGTGGATAAGATTCAGGTTCATGTCGAAGGTTGTTTTACTGTTCAGTGGGTGGCTTGCATGTACTTTTACTGAATTTGGGCCAAGATGAAGCCCTATGATCTTTTTTATGTTGCGTGACATGTGAGATGGCTAGTAGAGACGGCGCGAAGGGCGTCCGTGGGGCGGATAGTAGACCACACCGCTCGTTTTCGAGTGCCAATCCTTGAGAAATTTGTATGATTAAATCTTGTGATAGGTGTTCGGAATCGACAAAATTTATATCCCCAAATTCCTCACACTACGGTAAAGAAACTCTTTGCGGTATAGCGGTTCTAGGGTCGAACACAGGGATGAGTTTTCTTCGTACAAAATGATTTACAGTGAAGGCCAAAATGGTGAATTTGGTTTGGATTTTCGGAGTTACTGTAAAAGCCAGGTCGGGGTGGTGAGTAAAGTAAGGCGAGAATAAAATGAAAAAGAACTCCTTAAAGCATTAACCTACTGGGTTAGAGGTCATACAGTAAATGAGAAGTTCTCGGGTCCTTTTCCTCGCGTTGGGGAGGATGACCTATAGTCATTTCCCAAACCATATCTTCATTTAGCTTTAAAAACTAAACCCTATAATTTTCCCTTTAGGAAAATGGCATTTAATGAGCATAAATGTCGTACGGTGAACACGCCTCT
Organism: Tetrastigma voinierianum; assembly: GCA_016808115.1. Classification (NCBI taxonomy): domain Eukaryota; kingdom Viridiplantae; phylum Streptophyta; class Magnoliopsida; order Vitales; family Vitaceae; genus Tetrastigma; species Tetrastigma voinierianum. The sequence goes on along the minus strand of JAEQBH010001039.1, from coordinate 1,007,662 downwards.
AAACCTGCTCTGTTAACTAATGGAGACGACTCTTGGGATATCGGTGGATCTAGTAATAAGCATCCATGAACCCCGAAAAGCTTGCAAAATCTGGAGTTAATCAGGGTATATTTAAAGAGATTTAAGCTACTGTAGAAACTGAGACTATAAATGCCCTCAAATCTTAGCACATTCTGCATACATAGAAATTCAAATCATTTGCACCACCAATAAATTTCCTGGTAGCTACCAATACCATATTTTAAAGGATGGAGGTTTGATCCCAACTAAATCGCTTTGAGTTTGGCTCCCTAAAAAAGTGTGGCGAAGTGAGAGGTGGAAGAAGGCTGAGGAGAGAAGAATGGGAGAGGAGAGAGAAAAGCTGGGAGAAAGTGGATTCGCCTGAAGAAAACCACGAGTTTCAATTTACACTGGAAAGAAAATTCGCTTGTTGCATTACATTTATTTTTGTGGCTTATATAGCCCAAGACCAAAAAAATTCTAAAAATCCAAGCCACAAAGCGTTGCTTTGATACTGAAGGGGACGAAATGGGAAGAGAATCAAAGAAGGCGAAAAGAAATGAGGCTTTCAGATGGGCAGCGAGAATTAATGTGAAATGAATAGTGGGAGCCCCAGACGGGTGACTGGCCAGGATGAAGAGTTGGCAGGGATGAACAAATGCGGCTTCTGCGAAGAAATTCGCAGCTGCGAAAGAATTCGCACCGCCAAATATCTTGCAGCTCCAATTTCTTGGCATTTTCTGCTCTTCTTTCCTTATGGTCTCTGATTTGCAATGATGAGTTTGGCTCGAATTCTTCATGCTTGGATTGACTCAACAATTTTGGCATAAATAGCTTGTAAAAACTGCAAAATTTCCCATAAAATGCGATCAGTAGCATAGTCGGGACCTTAATGTGACAATTGGGTTAATTATGCTGATTAGTACATAAAAAGTACTCAAAACGCAATATGAGGTTCAAATAGCACTTTTGAGCACTAATCACCCTGACCTACACATTGCTAGTCTCTTAGCGATGAAAGAAAGAAGAAAGAAAGAGCATACAAAACAATAATAAATGATGTTCACAAGAAATGGTATTTCAAAAGGTTGTGAATGAGTAATGCCTAACCCTTAGTGAAGAATCAGAACCTTGCCTAATAACTATCTCAGAGAGAACAAATGCCATACAAATTAATTATCAAAGAGGCCTCCTTCTTAGTGAATCAACGAGAGACTTCCACGAAACCTAAGTGTTTGTTTAGTCCCGAGTTCTCAACAATAGCTAATTCATGCCTCTCCCCCAACGCTCGCCTACACTTAGGACACTAACCAACCTAAATAGATCGAGGACCAGACTCTTATTCCACAACTCTTTTGTGTTGGCAAGGATCGTGCGAGGAATCGGCCTGCTGAGAAGTCCATGTAAGGGATCTTGAGTGACTCCCAGCAATTAAGGCTTAGGGCATCGAGTCACCCAAGGATCTTCGACTACTAACTCTTCAAGTTTCACCACTGGACTTCAAATGATTTGAAACTCGCGCACCTATAACTCGCCCAAACCTCACCCGTCCACCCGTGTAGCGAGCACTAAGTGACTCCCAACCGAGTTAACTTAGGGCTTAAGCTTCAAGGCTTTAATATATACCCCTCGGACCGTGCTCGGGTTTCAAAGCAAAGCGTCGTGGCTTTTCTATTCTCTTTTTCTTTTTGCTTTTTCTTTTGTTTTGGAAGACATATTGGCCTTCTATTCGTGGGGGTCCTTAACCTATTAAAGATGGTCAACGAAACTAGGATAGGTTTCGTAAAGTTTAGGAGGTTAGGCAGTTTTTCAGCCTATTGTTGAAACCTGATGTGCATAGTGTGTGGTTAGCTAGAGGTGGAAGAAAAGGTCAAAAGCAACAGGATTCAACTAATCATCCACTCAATTAGACATCGAACCAATCTAACATAAATAAAATTGGATAGTGTTTAAATTTTCAAACCGCAGGCTGGGCAAAACACACAAAAAAATGGGTGCAATTTTTGAAAAAGTAAACTGTATAGTATAACAGCTTCACAAAAAGGAAAACCAACAAGCCACTGAACATCACAAAATGGGCTTGCTCAAAATAGTAACAAAAACATAAATAAATGCCACTTCCTTACAGCTAACTCTCCCCGACAAATGTCACATTGTCGCAATGGGGCTTGGATTAGAGAAATTGAAGAAGGAGTGCTACCTCATGATGAAGTAATACTCGTTTTTGGATAGGAAACTATCAAGCTTTCCATCGAGACCTTATTAACTCAGTTTGGGCTTCAAATAAACAAGTTGGGAGGAAGAAAGAAAGGAAAAAAAGTGACAAGTTAGGAGAATTTTACAGAAAGTACACCTTTGTAATAATTCAAAGTGTTCTTTCTGGATATGTTGGATTCTAAACTCTCTAAGATTTCCAGCGTACCAAAATGCCTAAAACGGAGTTTGGATGAAAAGTTATGGCAGGAAACAAATTTGAGTACATAAAAATTGGAGGCGGCTGTGAGAATTTGGAGTGCGAAAATTTTTCTATATATATGAGCGATTATTGCACATAGATGACAGTCACGGGCTACGAAAATTCGCAAAAGTTGTGAAATTTACGCAATTGCCTTTTACTCAAAATTAAGCAAAACCTGCAAAAATAAACACAGAAAAATTTAAAAAATTAAAAATTAAAAATTTAAGCAAAGATTAACTAAAAATTAGAAAATCTAAAGAAAAAACAAAGAAATCAAAATATAATAAATAAAATAACATAAAGTTAAAAAATGAAAACAAAAAGTGGGAGGCTGTGCTCCCCCCAGACGATATCTCAATTTGGAGGTACATTGGGCTGGTGGAGCTTTGAAATGGGAGTCGAGTGCTCCGTATGCGAACCAACACCCGATACACATCCGCTATGCCATGCGGTGTGAAGCATTGCCAATGTCTTGATGTAATTAGCAAATATTTGTACAATGGCCATTAATTTCTTGTGTGCACGGGCGGTCACGGATAGGATGGCCTTAACTGGGGCTTGAGTGCTTGGTGTGAATTGTGTTGCTATTGAAGGCAGGATGTGCACTGTCAGTGGGCTGTTTTTGGGTTAGGCAGTGGCACTAGGATTCAAATTTATGGGAATTGGTTGAAGGATAAGCTTTTGGGGCTCCTCCCCTACTTCCATTCCACCGCCCTCCTCACTCAGCATTAGGGAGTTCTTTCCTTGGAAAAACGTGCTTTTAATCGAGGATTCAAGAATAGTTTGTGTTGTCTTTGCTCCTCCATCATGGTGTCACTTAGGCACTCTTCCTCTTGACTCTCTTCCTCTTAATGAACATGTTGATTGGCAAGCCTTGAAATTGATTTATGAAGGTTGTCAAATTTCGTCAAATTCACTTTGCGGGTTGTCAGGTACGACCAATTTCACTTTGAAGCCCATCTACCTTTTGGTTCAGAGAGTTCTCCACAGTATGAATTTTTTGACTCAATTGGGCATTGAATTTCTTCTGTTCTTCCACAACGTCACCCACCAGCTTGGTAAGGTTCAGTATTGCTTGCTCTATTTGAGAGATTGACTGTGGTGGTTGAGGCTGAGGAGTTGAAGCATACTGTGGATATGGAGGAGGTGCATATTGTGTAGGTTCTGGTTCCCATGAGAGGTTTAGATGGTTCCTCCAACTAGGTTTGTAAGAATTTCCATATGGTGCGTTTGTTGAAGGCACCATGCATGAGGGCACACTCATCCAAGGAGGGTTTCTATAGTTCCTCATGGACTTATATGCATTTAGATTTCTCTCCAAGGGGTACTGACCATGCTGTTCCATTGGCCTCAGCGATATTCAATTGAGTGGAGCTCTGAAGAATGCGAGCTTTGATCACGCATACGGATTTCTAATCCTTTGAAACATGGATTCACACCCAACAAAAGCAGGCGGCACACAAGGCAACACAAAAGCGATCTGCGAATTTATTTTTAAATAGTGAAATGAAACTAAAAAAAAACTGACTGTAAGATACCAAAAATGATGATAAAGGAGAATTCACCAGAACTTGTGATGAGGATCACAAGTGTTTCACAACTCGTCAAATGCACTTGGCCTGTCCGAACAGCGGCGTATGCATTGATTCATGCCACAGTAGGTGTTAGGAATCAACGAATTTATATCTAAATTCCTCCTCTTTGGCGTGGCAAAGCTACTCTGATATGACGGTTCCTGAGGTCGGGTGCTACGGGGATGGGTTTTCTTCGTACAAAATGATTTACAGTGAAGGCCAAAATGGTGAATTTGGTTTGGATTTTCAGGTTTTGTAAAAACAGTGGAGGTGAATGTTTGGAAATTGAAAATGAAACGAAATAAAATGAGAAAAATAACTCCTTGAAGCATTGAAATTTCTTGGGTTAGAGGTCATACGATAAATAGAAATTTCCTCGGGTCGCTTTTCTCGTTGGGGAGGATGACCTATAGTCATTTCCCAAGCAGGATCTTCATTGGCTTTAAAAACTAAACCTATGTTTCCCTTTTGGAAAATGGCATTTAGCGAAACATAAATGCTCCCGAACTTCGGTGAGAACACGCCTCCTAAACCTACCCTACAATAACTAATAGAGGGTAACTAACCGGATATCAGTGGATCTCGAAATAAGCATCCACTAAACCCAAAAAGCTTGCAAAATACAGGTTAATCAGGGTATATTTAAGAGATTTAAGCCTATTGTGAGAAGCAGATACATAAATACCCATAAATTCTTGCATTAAATACATGAGAACAATCATTTTACCTCAAAACTGGTACCTAGTAGCCCTCCTCTTCAAGGATGGAGGGGTTTTAGCCAACCATCCCTTGAGTTGTCATCCTCAAGGGGTGTTTGGCAACGAGAAAGTGGAAGAAAATAAAAATGGGAGAGAAAGAAAGAAAAGCGAAGCTGGAGCCCTTCGCGCCAAAGTTTTATTTATTAGAAAGTCCTTGTTACAGTGCCTGTTAAAGCATAATACAGGCAAGAAAAAAATTACCAAAATCAACAAAAGCAATTCGCATTACAAGAGACCGAAAATGGGAAGAAATCAAAAAGAAGGCAAAATAAAACTGCTAAGCGGGCGGCGGGAACAATGTGTGAAAAGTGAATAGTGCAGGAGGCATGAATAGTGCGCAGGATGAAAATTTCGCAGGATGAATAGTGCAAGGTGCGAAAATTTCGCAGGCTGCGAAAATTCGCCTGCTGCGAACCCCTCTTGCGGCTCGATTTCTTGGCATTTCTGCTCTTCTTTCAGCCGGTCTCGATCTGTAATCTTGAGTTGGCTCGAATTCTTCGTGCTTGGATTGACTCAACAATTTTTGCATAAATAGCTTGTAAAAACTGTAAAATTTCCCACAAAATGCGATCAGTAGCATAGCCGGGACCTTAATGTGACAATTGGGTTAATTATACTGATTAGCACACAAAAAGTACTCAAAACTTTTTGCAATAAGCGGTTCCAGAATAGCACTTTGAAACCTTGCCAATCACTTGGCGTGGGTTTGCGACTACTGCATTGCAGGCTAATTGTGGCTAGTAGCGAGGGGAGGTCGAAGTAACCTCCGAGAGATTTGGGGTCGCGTCATCCTCCAGGCGTTCATAGGAGAGAGGACTGATGTTGTGGAGACCATTGATTCGAACATATCGAAGATGATGGAGGCCATGGATATTACTCTGATGCGGCCAAGATCAGACTAGTTGCCTTCCAGTTGGAGGGTGAGTCCTAGATATGGTGGGACTAGGTTAAGACCTCTAGGGACATAGATGATGACTTGGGCGGGAGTTCCATAGAGCTCTTCATGAAGTAGTACTTTGCCAACGCTAGACATGCGAAGACCCGAGTTCCTGGAAATTTGAGGTAGGGAACGATGATAGTGATAGAGTACGTGGCTAAGTTTAATGAGTTAGCCCGTTTTGCTGATGACTACGTGGCCACAAATACAGCCAAGGTCAGAAGATTTGAGAATGGGCTGAAGTTGTCCATTCGGGGCAAGATTGTAGGACTCCGCCTACAGGACATGGACTCCATGGTCGGGATGCGCGGGAGTAGAGTTGCGATCTTAGTGAAAAGGAGATCGGCCTTCTTCTTGTCGAGAAAGAGGCGAGAAGACTACGCTGCTCGATCGTCTCGGGGGCGAGCCATGGCGATGGGCGAAGTCGATTTAGAGCTTCGATCGAGCGAGGCGGGCGATATGTTATTCTTGCCATCGGCCTAGACATATGGCGAATTGTCCCAAAGCGAGGATCCGGTTTCGGGGCGGTCACGGTCGGTCGTTAGTGGGACATGCGGCGGTTCAGTTTCTTCCTCCGCCCCCAGAGTATGGGTGAAAGATGGTCTCTCGGGGGTGCTACGTAGGCCCCTTCAATGACATCGGTAGGCCATCGAGGCCAGAGTATGGGCCGAGGCAGAGGACAGGGCCCATAGACAAGGCATTAAGAATTCAGGGGCGTGTCTACGCCACCTGCGGTAAGCCATGAACCGACCCCGATCTGAAGGTACGTTTTTATCTCGCTATGGGCAAGAGTGTTTTAAATACGGTCACGTCGCATTCATTCCTCGTTGCATCAACTGTTAGAGAGTTGGGCTTGGAGGTTAAGGCCTTGGAGGAGCCTTTGCATGTGAGTTCTCCCCTCGGGACTAGGGTGAGTATATATATGATATGTCGAGGTTGCGAGCTAGAGATCTCCGGGATTCTACTCATAGTGGACTTAAGAGTCATGGACATGTCAGATTTCGACGTCATCCTTGGGATGGATTGGCTGACGACATACAGATTTGTCATCGATTGTGAGTGGAGGAGAGTCACTTCCTACACACAGGATGGTACTCGTGTTACATTTGGAGACCAAACGTGGTGTTTTGGGCATGCTCATCAGTCAGTTATCATGGGCAGTTGATGGGTTGGCTACTTGACCCTTACCTTTAGGGCGGCGTATGAGGATGTAGACTTTGTTATTGAATTACACCCTGGTACGTCGCCCATTTCTATGACTCCACATAGGATGGGGCTAATTCAGTTAATAGAACTCAAGGTCTATAGATCTGAGGATTTATTAGAAGGGGGTTTCATTCGACCGAGTACTTCACCTTGGGGTGCTCTGGTTCTGTTTGTGAAAAAGAAGGATAAGACCCTTTGCTGTCGTGTCACAAACGGAGTTTTGAAACGAGTTACGATCAAGAATCGGTATCCTTTGCCGAGGATTGATGACCTGTTTGATCAACTGAGATTAGCACGAGTCTACTCCAAGATAGACCTGCGCACGGGTTATCATCAGTTGAGGGTTATGGAGGCGGATATCCCTAAGACAGCGTTCAGGACGTGATATGGGCATTTTGAGTTCACGATAATGCCCTTTGGATTAACGAATGCACCAGCAGCATTCATGGATCTCATGCATAGGGTATTCCAACCCTATCTAGATAAGTTTATCGTAGTCTTTGTGGATGACATTTTGATCTACTCCAAGTCAGAGGAGGAGCATGAGCATCATTTGAGGGTTGTTTGTAGGCGTTGAGGGAGATCATCGGTTGTGTGCAGAGTTCGTGAAAGTGCGAGTTACGAAGCTGCGGTGAGATTCTTAGGGCACATGGTATCAGCCTCAGGAGTGTTAGTGGACCCCAAGAAGGTCGAGGTTGTGATGAGTTTGGAGGCGAAGTCGGTCTTCAGATCTGTGATTTCTTGGGATTGGTGATTACTATGGGAGGTTCATCGATAGTTCTCCCGACTAGCGGCACCTATGTGAGGGCTTGGGAAGGTGGTCAAGTTCGATTGAGACAACATTATTGAAGGCATTTCAGGGTTGAAGGAGAGCTTACTTATGCTCCTATTAAAGTAGTCCCGAAAAGGACGAGAGGTACATTGTATTGTGATGCCTCGGGCGGATTAGGATGTGTTGTAATCACGATTGATGAGTGCAAAACTCATCTATGTTTTGAGTTCATTTACATGCTATTTTATTGCATTTTATATCCCATATTCATGTAAAACTCATAAAATTTCCCTCTAAACTTAGTTTTGGATTATGGATGAAAAGCAAGTGATTTGGCAAATAGGCAATTTATTTCCAAGAGGAGTCAACGAGAGTCTCATGGCGCTGCTGGAAAGATGAATTTTTATGCCATCTGGAGCATCAAATGGTTCAAATTCCATCCATGGATGCATTCTACATTCAAGAGCTTTCCAACGAGTACTCACACGCCCAAATCCGAGTTAAAGCGAAGTTATGGCCCGAGCAAGTTGGAGAAAAAAAAGCGGTTCTTTGTCGGGAGGTAATATCGCGACCGGGGTATGTCGCGGTATGTCGCGACCGAGTATGTCGCAGTATGCCGGCGGGAAGCTCTTCGCGACCAGGAGGTAGCCATAAAGTATGTTGCGACAGGAAGTGGTGTCAGCGACCAGAAGAGCACAGTAATCGCGACCAATCTTCTTGAGAAACTTGAAAAGGCGAAAGTGGGTTTTGACCCTCATTTTCAAGGCCCGAATTTCCGCCCTGGACCATATATATACTCGTTTTTTAGGTAAAGAGGCAAGCGGGAACATTGGAGAACCTCTCTCATGGGGTTTCTCTCTCTAGACTGCCCATTTTTCCAGTTTTTCTACAGATTTTGATTCTTTTTAGATCTGAGAGTAATTTTTTAGTAGATTTTATTTCTATTGAAGATATTTCGATGTTGTACATCAGAGATTCAGATTTCACTAATGTTCGAAAAGATTGAAGCTAAAAATCTGGTTTTCTCTCTCATGGGTTTCTCTCTCTAAAGTGCCCATTTCTTAGTTTTCTTTATGATTTTTATTTTTAATAGATCTTAGAGTAGTTTTAGAGCGATTTTATTTTTATTGAAGAGATTTCGGTGTTGTACTCAGATATTCAATTTATTTACTGTTAAGGTGAAGATTTAAGCTCAAATCTGGGTTTTTCTCTTCTTTCTCTTGATTTCTTTCTTCATTTTCTTACTTTTTGTTTGATTAGTGATGATTGAAATCCAGTAATGGAACATTAAACACCCTCCCAGGGTTGGGTTAATTGTTGAACATTCGGACTGCAGTTTCTGTTTATTTTGTGGGCTTGAATGCGAGATTTATATAATTGGTACTATTCATATAATGGTGTTCGAATATTAGTAGCGTATACCCAGAAAAGAGTTGTATCTTTGCTCTGATTTCCGGGAGGCCCTTTGAGTGACACGGAGATGGAGATTCACGAGTAAAGCTGATAACTTAGGGGTATGTTAGACTAATATCTATTAACTAATGAACTCTGCAAAATTACTTTGATAGATCACTAATTTACTCATGGTGTGAGGATTAATTAGATGATGTATCAATTTAGATATTGAAGGGTTTCTCCTTAGTACGATAAAAGGATCTTGATCCGTGTTGTAGATCTAATCAAGGAGATATATAGAATTTTATTAGGTGAAGAGACCGAGATACAATTACATTGGAGAAACTGCATTTTCTGTCTATAGAGGCAGGAATTCTTCGATCTGAGGAATGGTTGTGAAGTATTGAAAAAGAAAAAGCAATCAAATCTTAAAGAGTGTAAATTTACAAGTAGCTATTTAGACCCATTTGTCACGAAGGAATATGGTGTGTTAAATAGTGAAATGTATGGTGTATGGAGAAATCCAAGCTGTACTACATTTGCTCTTGGACAGAGCATTCAACTCACAAATGTTGTGTGCTTTCGAGGAAATGCAAACTATTTTTGTGAATAATTATCCCCATCACTATTGACTTTCTTCATACAGAATTAAGTAGTTGTTTATTTGGTAGATTTTTAGGATAGTTTTGATGGTTTTTGTTTCAAATTAGTGGATTTTTATTCCACATCTGTTTGAGTGCATCTAAATATTGAAGAGCCCTTGTAATGGGTGATCAGAATTCCAATTAGAGAACCTCGATTCTCGTGGAGTACCAGATATCGGGACTCCACAGAGTCCCACTTTTATTACTTGTATGACCCGTGCACTTGCGGAAGGGTTAGTGTTAGTAATACGCCATTTCCAGTTTTGATATACGCACTTTTGTTTCAAATCGATTTTTAGTGTTACCACGTTATACGTGACCATATTTTCACATATACATCATTTGGTCTCTTAACAGTTTTGGCGTCGTTGCTTGGGATTAGCGCGGTTCTTTCTATTAAAAGTTGACGCATTTTGAAGAGCGGGTAATTTACTAATTTAGGCGAATTTTATTTTATTTTTATCTTTGGTTGTATTGATTTGTTTCTTAGTTATTTTTTATTTGTATTTTGTGCTTTATTTTCTTTTGTTTTTCATATTACTTGTTGTTGGTACTTAGGAGGAACATTCAATGAAAGATGATTTGCCTCATAAACCATTCTTGAACCTAGTTCTTCATAAATTGGATGAAATTTTAGTGACTCACTCATGGAACAAGGAGTATTGCCTTATCAAGGGAGTTCAAATCCACATTCGGGAGGAAGAAGAGTTGTCTCACACATTAAGGAGCTTGGATTTTTATCTACATGGGAGAACGAGATTCAATCTTCTGACGAAATTTCTAATTTGATATTTAGAAGTCAAACACTGATCTTCGATTGAAAAATGTGAAAGCTGACAGGACATGGTCCAATTCAAGAAAAATTCTCTGGATCTCTCACTGTGCCACTTTGCAAATCAGTGAATGGTGATACTCCTTTGACAGTGTAAGAAATTTCCTATCTGAAATCTCTGTGGAAGAAGGTGAAAATAGGCTGGAAATTGAGAACAAGGCACTCTAAACAGCAAATGATGAAGAGTCATTATTGGATAAGTCAGAAGAATTGAAGAAGTAAGTGAAATAATGGCTATTGAAAACATTTTGGTGAAGATTGACATTGCAGCATTTATGATTTTTGTGACTTGGGGCATTGAGGATCTACAAAATTCTCATATACTAAGAAGACCACTTCTTTCTCGGCCAAGCATCGGTTGACATCAGAGAGCTCATATACCTTTGTGGGTGAGGAAAGCAAAGTTCAATCTTCACTGAATTATTACCTTTGTGAAGCGAAAAGGCATGTGCGAAAATTCTGCGGCTTTAGCTTCAATCGAGAGCAGTTTGAACAGTCCCTTAAGCATAAATGTGTTTACATCCTCACTTCACATAGGAGATTTGTTTTGAAGGTAATGGCTGAACCACTGGCCATGTTAAGGGGATTTTGAGTTTCACTTTCCCTCTTGAGTTTGAAAGAAAACATCCTTGAGCTGAATGGTTATGAAAGTGCTTGAGATACAGATGGTGGTCAGTGAGCGCTGGTACTTTGCGTAGGTCTATTTGGACTCTAAAAGCGGAAGCGACTTCTTGGGAGCAACCTAGAAAGCTAAGTAATGATTCTATCCATTCTCTTCTTTCTATTTTTTAGTTAACATATTTGTGTTTTTTATTTGTGGGATGAAAATTCAGCGGTGCCACTGTTGTGTTAGTGTTTGAATAGAGATGGGTTGAGTTAACGTGTTAGTATGAGTTGCAGAGCGAAGGCAGAGAAGTTGGAAAGTGGTTTAAATGGTATTGTGCTTGAGTGTGAAAAAAAATGGAGTGGAGATCTTCAATCTAATTTCGGTTTGAGATGAAAGAACCAGTCATTTGAAATATAAAGTTGGAGGTTAAATGATAATGCTTGAGGAGAATTGAAGGCGAAATTGAGTATATTTGATGAAACATTAGAGTTGCTATTGAAATTTTGAAATATGTATAAAACATGAAGGACTTTTGAAGGGTAGCGAAGTACAATCTGGGCAGAGACAAAGCAAGGAGAACCTAAGAATTAAAATTATCACATGGACAGTGTTAGACATTCTGATTTTCTGTATTGATTGAGGCTCCCAGTGGTTCATAAATATAAGCATTCTACATTGAAAAGAGCTTTCAGCAAGGTCACCCACACATCAAATTCGAGCTATAAAATGAGAGGATATAATTATAACAAGTTTGGATCAAGTAAGTCTTGAGCAAATTCTTGACGTGACAGTAACACAGTCATGAAAACAAGGCTTTTAACCTAACTAAACCCATTTTTCTTCCTACTTTGCTCTCTATCTTGCCATATCCTACCTCAACCCTTGTGTTCTAACCACTTTCAAAGTCATCTCCCTATGCTCCGAATCTAAATCACATTCCTCCCAATCCATCTCCATCTTCAAACTTCAAAACCCATCACAATCCCACAAACTTACCTTTGTTGAACCCCAATTTTCCATCCATCATTCCAAGCATCAAAGAGGAGTTACAATGGAAAATTTTTTGTAGTTTGTTTGTTTAGATTCTTGTGGATCATGGTTGATTATTGGAGTGATTTGTGATGAAGGAGGTTTGAAGTCAAAAACTCACTTATTTGAGTGAAGGAAGTTGGTGCACCAGTGTTTGAGAAAATACCAAGCCACTTTCATGGCTCCAAAGAAGCAAAAAAGTGTAATCAGGGGTATTTTAATGTCGTATGAAAATCATCAGTTTCTATTGAGTGGCGAAGACTCTGAGGGGTTCACTTTTCCCTGACTCTCTTTATTACTCTTTTGCTGTTGCTTCCTTTGCTCATTGCTAGACATTTAGGACAATGACTGTCTCAAAGTTTGGGGGTGTTTATTTTTTTGTTAGTTTATCATGTCACACCCCACATGTTGCAAATGACAACTTTGAGGATGAAATTTTCTGGTGCTTTTAAGTGTGCTTTTATGTTGATGCTTCATAACATCTTGTTTGGTATATATTTTTAGTTAGAGGTTTATTGGAGTTAGTGAGTTTGCTTGGAGTTAATTGTGATGTCAATAAGGATATAGTGATTATAGCATATGGACAATATTAGAGATAATAGGACTTAATGCTTAATAGGTTATCCTTTAATAGAATTTTATTTAGTCATTGGTTCTCAAAATCCATACACGTGGTCACTATAGTACATAGCTTGATTTTTGCTTGGTTAGAAGGTTTATGAGAATCCATCTAATTTTGATCTCATAGTTCTGAGCTTGTCTATGTCTTGAGACTTGAAATCTGAGCAACACAACAATTGAAAATGATATAGATGGCATCCTTGGAAAGTTGCCTTCGAAGCTAACCACAGTAATATGCATATGCATATTCCTCTAATACCAAGATGTTGAGCCTTGAAACCAAAATTGTTTATAAAAAAACAAGTTTGAAGCCAATAACCTTCCTATACATACTATTCTCAAAAAAGAACCAAACTCACCCATAACATGAGGTTTGAACATAATTGAGAAATGTGTTGAGAAGCGAGTTTGGGGAGTTATTTTCCATCAGGAAAAATAACCAAGTGGTTGAAATGAGTTAAGTTGAAAATCAAAAAAGTTGTGAAAAAAAAGAAAAAAGAAAAATATCAAGTGTAAAGAAGCGAAAATACAATCTAAAAGTCAAAGGGAGTGAGTCTAGCCCTCGTAGCCTTCCTTCCCCAGGCTCAAGTAAATCTAAGGGGTGTCTACGACACCTATGCCTAAGACCAGATGGTTTGGGAGCTATTGATTTAAAAGCTAAGCTAAAAAGGGTTGTTGAAAGCTTAAGGGGGTTTTGACATTGCTCACTCTAATAGCCTTCTTGAAAGGAGCTTCTTGATGTTTGTTGAAGAATATGAGAATTTGTGCGGAAAAGTGATATGAGGAGTATGGAAGGATGCACCTAAGCAGTTTTTGGGGTGTTTGAAGTGTCTTCTCTTGATGGTAGAAATCAGGATGGGTAGGGCTGTCAATGCAGAAAAATATGTATGTTTTGGGTAAGTTTTGGCTAAAATGACTACTTTCGGCACCCTTACCCAAGCCTTACATTCTGAAGCTTATAAAGACCTACTTGATCTTGAGAGTTGTGTGCTACATTAGTGGAGAGTGATAGAACAAGCCTATGGAACCTAAATAAATTATCTTAGGAGAGATCCAGTGCCATGTAATTCTCATAAACTCATCTAGCTTGCAGTTGTTTGGATAGAGGAAGACCACACACACACACAATAGTGATAACCATGATCCTAAAAATTTTCTATTATGAGATTAATTCACTATTAAAATAGATAAATTATCTTGATCATATTATATTCCTTATGAGTAGTCTTGACATATCATGTGCAGAAGCAATTACTTTCCAGTTTTGGTTAAAAATAAAAATGGTGAAATAGACTCTTCTCTTTTTCATTTGCTTGGGGACAAGCAACTTCTTTCTTTCTTTGCTTAGGACAGCAAAACTTCAGGATTTGAGGTGTTGATGAATGCAAAACTCATCTATGTTTTGAATTCATTTCACCATGCTATTTTATTACATTTTATATCCATATTCATAATGAAACTCTTAAAATTTCCTCTAAACTTGGTTTTTGTAGGATTATTGATGAAAACGAGGCGATTTGGCAAGAAATGAGCAATTTATTTTCCAAAGAGGAGTCAACAAGAGTGCCATAGCGCACCACTGGAAGATGGTGCTCTTAATACCATCTCCCAGTTATCATTGGTTCAAATTCCTCATGGCTGCATTCTACATTCAAAGATCTTTCCAGCCCAGTGCTACATGATGGGTTAACGAAGAGTTCTTGGCGACAATTGGAAACTTGAGGTTCTTGTCGGAAGTATGTCGCGACCGGGAAGTATGTATGACCGGGGGAGTATGTGGCGACCAGGAAGTATGTCGCGAAGTATGTCGCGACCAGGAAGCATGTCGCGACCAGGAAATGTCTCAAATATATTGGCAGGAAATGATATGTAGAAAAACTGTCGCGACCAATGCTACGAAACTTGAAAAAGTAGAAAATTGAGTTTTTGACCTAATTTCAAGCCCATTTCACCCCTAGGACCATATATATACTGGTTTTGGTGAAAGGCAGCTGAACATTAGAACCTCTCTCATGGGGTTTCTCTCTCTAGGCGCCATTTTCAGTTTTTCTGGATTTTGATTCTTTTGCGATACGGGAAGTAATTTTTTAGTAGATTTTATTTCTATTAAAGATATTTCGGTGTTGTACATCAGAGATTCAGATTTCACTAATGTTCAGAAAAAGATTGAAGCTAAAAATCTGGATTTTCTCTCTCTCATGGGTTTTCTCTCTCTAAACTGCCCATTTTCTTAGTTTTTGTTGCAGATTTTTATTTTTAATAGATCTTAGAGTAGTTTTAAGAAGCGATTTTTATTTTATTGAAGAGATTTTGGTGCTGTACTCGAGATATTTAATTTATTTCTGCCTGTGGGTGATTTAAACTCAAATATAGGTTTTTCTCTTCTTTCTCTTGATTTCTTTCTTCATTTTCTTACTTTTTGTTTGATTAGTGATGGTTGAAATCAGGTAATGGAGACATTAAACACTGGGTTGAGGATGGTGTTGAACATTGATTTGCGGTTTCTCAGTTCTTTTGTGGCTTGAATACTTTGATTTATATAGTACGAATCTATTCCATATAATGAATTATTCGGAATATTGGTAACCTTACCCAAGAGCGTATCTTTGCTCACATTTGTTCAGACCTTTGAGTGACACGAGATGAGATTCACGAGTAAGAGCGGTAACTTAGAATTATGTTAGACTAATATCTTTGAACTAATGAACTCTAATTACTTTGATAGATCACTAATTTACTCATGGTGTGAGGATTAATTAGATGTATCAATTTAGTTAATCGGAGAGTTTCTCATAGTACGATAAAAGGATCTTGATCCGTGTTAGCAAAGATCTAATAAAGGAGATAGAAATTTTTATTAGATTTGAAGGTGAGATGTGAGTACATTGGAGAAGGCTTGAATTTTCTGTCTATGAGAGCGAGGTGCTTCAGTCATGAGAAATGGTTGTGAAGTATTGAAAAAGAAAAACAATCAAATCTTAAAGAGTGCCAAATTTTACAAGTAGCTATTTAGACCCATTTGTCCTGAAAAGGAATATGGTGTGTTAGATAGTGAAATGTATGGTGTATGGAGAAATCAAACTATACTACATTGCTCTTGGACAAATCTAGCGACCAGCTCCACAATAATTGTACTTCGAGAAATGTTGTTTTGTGAATAATTATCCTCATCCACATTGACTCTCTTTATACCTTTTAGAATTAAGTAGTTGTTTATTTGAAATTTAGATTTTGGATAAGTTTTAATTAGTTTTGTTTCAATTAATTAGTTTTATTCCCATCACTGTTCCAGTCGCCTAAATAGTGAAGAGCCGCCTTAATCGGGGTGATCAAATTCAATTAGAGAAGAACCTCCAATCCTCGTGGTGCGATATCGGGACTCTGAAGTCCACTTTATTACTTGTATGACCCGTGCACTTGCGGAAAGGGGTTGAGTGTTAGTAATACTTTTCATTTCAGTTTTTGAGTATACTTACTTTTGTTTCAAATCAGTTTTTGAGTATTTACCACATTCACTCCCGTGACCATATTTTCACATATACATCATTTGGTCTCTTAATAGGGTTAACTTGAAAGGCACAATCTTTCCAAGGATGGCCTATATCATTTCTCAATTGTTGTGTTGCCTAGGATTTCGCCTCAAGCGATAATAGAACAAGTTCTAGAACCTATGGAGATCAAAATTAGATGGATTCTCATAAACCTTCTCTAACCAAGCAAAAGCGCACTCAAGGTACTTAGTGACACGTGTATGGATTTTGAAACCAATGACTAAATAGCCTATTAAAGAAGATAACTCATTAAGCATTAAGTCCTATTATCTCTAATATTATCCATATGAGGTTCATTTATGGTCCTTATTGACATCCTGACAGCTCAAGCAAGAAACTCAAATTAACTCCAAATAAGCTCTAACTAAAAAAATATATACCAAACTAAGATGTAGAAGTTATGAAGCATCAAACAAAGTCATTATCGAGAAAAGCACGAAAATTTCATCTCAGGTTGTCATTTGCAACATGTGGGGTGTGACATGATAAACTAACAAAAATAAACACCCAAACTTTGAGATGAACATTGTCTAAATGTCTAGCAATGGCAAGGGAAGTAATAAGTAAAGAGTAATAAGAGGTTGGAAAAGTGAACTCCCCTTTGTAGTCTTGGCCACTTTGAATCGAAACTTGATGATTTCAGACAATGATTGGTGTACTACCCTTGATACACTCTTTTGCTTCTTTGGAGCCATGAAAGTGGCTGGCATTTACCTCTGAGCACTTGGGTGTTACACCCGACTTCCTTCGCCTCAAAATAAGTGAGTTTTGATTCTTAAACCTCCATTCATCTAAAATCCTCCCACAATCAGCAATGATCCATAAAGAACCAAAAACAAACAACCAAGCGATTTTCTTCCATTGTAACTCTCTTTGGTGTACTTGAGAATGATGGATGGAAAATTGGGGGTTGACAAAAGTAAGGTTGTGGGTTGTGATGGGTTTTGAAGCTTGAAGATGATGGAGATGGATTAGGGAGGAATGTGATTTAGGATTTGAGTGGATGGGAAATGAATTTGAAAGTGGTTGGAAATTTACAAAGGGACAGGAGGGAAAGTGTAAGATAAGTATAAGTAGGAAGAAGAAAAATGGGGTTTTTAAAAGGGGTTAAAAGCCTCTGTTTTCGTATTTGTGGTCTTTAGTCACGTGAAGCAGTGCATCGGCACCCTATTTTTATCCAACTTGTTATATATGTCTCATCTATTTTCAGCTCAGGTGATTATTGGACTCGTTGGAAAGATCTTTCCAATGCTAGAATGTATATAGGCTAGGTGAGCCATTTGAGTCAATCAATACAGAAAAATCAGAATGACCAATGCTGTCCAGTGTGATGATGATTTCTTGACTCCTTAGGTTCTCCTTGCTTTGTCTCTTGCCCATATCACTTGCTATCCTTCAAAAAGTCATATCTTATATCATTCTCTCAAGAATTCTCAATAGCAACCCTTAATTCTTTCATTTAATTCTTGGACTCATCTCTTGTCTTCCAATTCTCCTCCGTATGATCATGAACCTTCGACTTTATATTTAAGTTCAATTTGGTTCTTTTCACCTCAAACCTGGCTGATGAACATCTCCACTCCAATTTTTTTCACACTTAAGCACTATAATTACATCAACTACTTTCCAACTTCTGTGCCCACCTGCTCTTGCAAACTAGTCATGACAACATGTTGGAAGCTTCAAACTTATCTTCATTAAGAAAACACTAACAACAAAGTTAAAACAACGCTGGGAATTTTCATCCCAACGGTAAAAAAAAATAACAGCAAATAAATAACTAAAAAATGAAAAAGAAAAGAGAATGGATAGAATCCTTATTACTTAGCTTAGGTTGCCTCACGAGAAGGTACTCGTTTTTGATCATTTAGACTCATTGGAAAAGTACTAGTGCTTCCGTTTGACCAATCATTCATCTTGGAAAGCACTTCCTCTTCATAACCATTCGACTCAGGATGTTTTCTTTCTAGGACTTTGAAGAGGGAAAGAAACTCAAAATCCTACAATTATGGCTCAGTGGTTCAGCCCACAAAATTCTCTTCAAAAGCAGTCCCCTCTATGTGAAGTAGATGTAAACACATTTATGCTTAAGGGGGCTAATTCGAGCTTATTCCACTTTTGATTGAAGCAATTTGTGAATTTTACGCACATGGCTCTTTCTTACTCCGTCCAAGGTAATAATTGGTAGGAATTGAACTTTGCTTTCTCCTCACCCACAAGCAAGGTAGGCTCCCCCCTTGTTGATGTCAATCCATGCTTGGCGAGGAAGAAGTGGTCTTCTTAGTATATGAGGAATTTTGTAGATCCTTCAATGCCTAAGTCACCAAAATCATGGGAAAGATAAATGTGTCAATCTTCACCAAATATTTTCAATAGCCATTGCTTGACTTACTTCTTCAAATTTCAGTTTATCCAATAATATTCTTCATCATCTAAGTTGTTTAGGAGTGCCTTGTTCTCAATTTCAGCTCATTTTCACCTTCTTGCACAAATTTCGGGATGAAATTTACACTGCTTGCTCAAAAAAGGGTATCAATGCATTCATTGGGATTTGGCAAAAGTGTTACTAGGAGAGGTCCTAGAATTTTTCCTTGAATGCTTGGACCAAGTGTCCTAGCTGAGCTTCTACATTTTCAATCTAGCACTAGTGTTGACTTGGGAAAGGCATCTAAATCCTGGGATTTACATTCCTTGAAGATTAATCCTCTTCTTGTTCCCTTCCATGTAGATAAAAATCTGCTCCTTAACAGGAGACAACTCTTCTTCCTCCTGAAATGTGGGATTTGAACACCCTTGATAAGGCAATACTCCTTGTTCCATGATTGAGTCATTGTGAATTCTTTGGTCCAATTGATGAAGAAGTAGTTCGAAGCAATGGCTATGGAGGCAAATCTATCTTCTATTGAATGTTCCTCCATAAGTACCAACAAATAAGAAGAAAAACAAAAAAAAATAAAGTACAAAATAATAAATAAATAATTAACTAAGAAACAATTCACAACCAAAAAGATAAAAATAAAAATAAAAATTGTCTAAATTAACAAATTACCCGTTGTTCACAATGTCAACTTCCAATGAGAGAAAGTGAACCGCGCCAATCCCCGGCAACGGCACCAAAAACTTGTTTAATGACCAAATGATGTATATGTGAAAATATGGTCACGGGAGTGAATGTGGTAAATACTCAAAAACTGATTTGAAACAAAAGTAAGTATACTCAAAAACTGAAATGAAAAGTATTACCAACACTCGGCCTTTACTGTGAGTGCACGGGTCATCCTAGTAATAAAGTGGACTCTAGGAGTCAGATATCTCACCCACGAGGATTAGGAGGTTCTCTCTAATTGATTTGATCACCCGATTACAAGGACTCTTCACTATTTAGGCGACCAAATAGGATGTGGAATAAAATCAATTTAAGTGAAACAAAAACTGATTTAAAACTTATCTAAAAATCTACCATGTATTAATTCTAAAAGGTATGAAGAGAGTCACTAGGGATAGGATAATTATTTCACAGCAACAGTAAAGTCCGGGAGTTGTAGCTTATGGTTCTCTGCAGTTAAAATCATGAGCGAGAATTACACGATATGGAGGTTGGCGGCCGTAGTCTTCGCCTTGATGATTTGCGCCACTATATGGAGAAGCGATTCGAGGTGTACTCGGACCACAAAAATTAAAGGCATATCTTTACACAACAGGACCACAACAAGGCGCCAGCGGATGGATGGAATTCTTAGGGGGTTATGACTTGCTTTGCATTACCATCCTGTGAGGCAAGCGTGGTGGCCCCGATGCACTCGGTCGGAGATCTGAGAAGCATTGGCAAGTATGGCTTCCGGGGAGTGGGCGATGCTCGGGCGTAGGGCAGTTTGGTTCTGGTGTAAACAAGCAGGGTACGTGGGGAGCACGGTAGCTCGTCGTCCCTCTTGGCCAGTGGTCAGTCACAGGGCGGGACGGAGATAGTGTCATCGGGGCCAGGGTCTTTGTCGAATGCGGTGACGAGGAATTTGGACCATCTACACAAATGGTAGTCTTCGATATAGAGGACGGGTAATGGTTCCCCAGTTGACTGATTTGTGAGAGGAGATCCTCAGGGAGTTCCACTGTTCCCGATTTGTTGTACATCTAGGTGGCACAAAGATGTACCGTGATCTTAATCGCTAGTACTACTGGAGCGGATGAAGAGACATGTTGGGGACGTTGTTCGACGGTGTCTCACGTGTCAGCAGGTAAAGGTTGAGCATCAGAAGCTAGCAAGGCTACTCCAGCCATTGGAGGTGGCCGAGTGGAAGTGGGAGCACATCACGATGGACTTTGTGACCCACTTTCCACGGATGCCACGGAGGCATGATGCAGTTTGGGAGGTAGTGGACCGGCTCACGAAGTTGGCACATTTCCTAGCCGTGCGGATGACCTTCACACTGGAGGAATTCTGCCGGTTGTACATCCGAGAGATAATCCGAGCTACATGGAGTGCCAGTATCCATAGTGTCGGATAGAGACCCGAGGTTTATAACTCACTTTTGGAAGAGTTTCCAAAAGGCTATGGGGACACGGTTGACCATGAGTACAACCTTCCACCCACAAATAGATGGTCGGTCAGAGAGGACTATACAGGTATTAGAGGACATGTTGCGAGCATGCATCTTAGATCATAAGGGTAGCTGGGAAGAGCAATTGCCCTTAGTGGAATTCGCCTACAATAACAGTTATCAAGCGAGTATACAGATGGCACCCTATGAGGCATTGTATGGGAGGCCATGCCGATCACCTATTTGCTGGACCAAGGTGGGGAGAGCTCCATTACCGGTCCGGATCTTATTAGAGACGCCTTTGAGAAGGTGAGTTTAATACGGTAGTGTCTTCTGACGGCTTAGAGTCCACATAAGATCTACGTAGATAGGCAAGTGATGCCCGAGTTCGAGTTGGTGATTGGAAGTCTTCTTGAAGGTGATGCTGAAGTGTTGAAGTTAATGGCGGCGAGCTATCAGGGTTCGTGGGTCCTTTGAGATACTTGAGAGGGTGGGCACAATAGCGTACCGATTAGCCTTACCGCCCAACATGTCAGGCGTCCATGGGGTGTTCCACGTCTTCATGCTCCAGAGGTACACTCATGATCTAGCTCATGTAGTGGTGAGGGAGGTCGGGGTGCTCTGGTCAGGACCTTTGAGGAGGGACCAATGCGCATTATGGATAGCCAGGATCAGGTTTTGCGACGCAAGACCGTGAGGCTAGTGAAAGTGTTGTGGCAACACCGAGGAGTGGAGGAGGTGACATAGGAGCACGAGGACACGATGCGGGCCACCTACCCTTTCCTCTTTGAGAATGAGGTATGGTTTAGTCATTGAGTGGTTGTGACTAGTCGGCGTAAATGTGGTTGTGTATGGTTGCATTATGCATGTGGTTGTGTGTGGTTGCATATGCATATGATTCGATGTGTATGTGTGTGGAATTTCGGGACGAAATTCTTTTAAGGGGGGAAGAATGTAAAACCTAAGAAAATTCAATTTTATGAGAAAGTGTAAAACGATAATTTCAATGGGAAAATCTGAAATTTTTCTAGATCTCAATTGACGAAACGGACTTCATCGTTGGAATCGTCTCGCGAAATCTATCTACCACATCGAATTTCATCGAATTTCGAGACTATCCGAATTTCACGTTTTTCGAGGCTTGTTGAGTGGCTGACACCGTGCCACGTTTCAAGTGCAGGTTAAGTCAAACAAACAGCTCAAGTGGGACCCATAAGAGACATGTGGCAACACATGATTGGATGGAAATCTAAAGTAGATGGATAAGGTGATAAGAGTAATCCAAGGAGCCAATAGGAGAGTGACATGTGGCAAGAGAGGACATCCCACTTGACTTTTGACCAAACAATTCGGTATAAAGGGGAGGAACAGAAGAAAGGGAAAAGGGGAGAGAAGACGAAAGTAGAGAGAGAGGCTCTACCTTCTCTCTAGATTTTTCGACGATCGGACCGGTGGTTCCCGGTGGATCAAGAAGAAAAGTGCTTCCCCGCGTAAAGAGTTTCCAGTAGAGACCGGAAACAGGGAGTTTCGACAAACTCCAAGAGGTAATCTTCTCCTACTTTGGTTATTTTCTACCCTAAGGGTTGTGTGCGGTGGTGTCTTGCCCCAAGGAAAGTGTTTGGTTGCATTTTGAACCAAGGGAAGTTACCCTATTTTGATCATTGGCACTAGCCGGGCTTTAGGACTAGTTTTTGGGTGGGAACTAAAGGGAATTTGGTAGTGATTCCTACAGGTAAATTGTAGCCTCATCAGTGAACTTGATGTTAGGCTTTTAAGTTACCAAAATCGGACCTCTATAGCCCAAGTTATGGTCCGTTTACCCCGAATAGTCTAAGTGAAAGTTCGGCTAGAGGTCAGTCGGCTAAAGGTCAGTCGGCTAGAGGTCAGCCGGTTAGAGGTCAGTCGGTTAGAGGTCAGCCGGCCAAAGGGGTCTTAGAATTTGAGGTCGGGTTGGCTGGGGTCATTCGGCTGGTCGGTCGGCTAGAGGTCGGTTGGCTGGGGTCGGCCGTGTGAGTCAATCGACCGGAGGTCGGTCGACGAGTCGATGACCCGGTCGATCGACGGTCGATCGACAGAGGTCGGCTGCTAGAGGTCGTGGCTAGAGGTCGATCCCGGCTAGTGGTCGGCCGGTTTGGGTTTGCGACTGCGAGGCCTCGACTTTGGGCGACTCCTGCTTCTTAAGTCGAACTCCGATTTGGGTGTTCTTAGACTCTATGGAAAGCCCATTGAGTCAAGATTCCAGACATGTACCTATGGTGGAAATTATGTGATCATAACCTTGCTGAAAATCTATGTTTTTCACAAAGTATGCAGGTTGCTTGGTTGTGTCGAAGTGAATAGCCGGGTTTTAACATGACCATTGCATGGCATGTTGTAAACATTAAAATTGGTAGGGTACCATGAGATTAACTATGAAGGCTGTATGACGCGTGTTTGAGTCATGGATTGATGAATGCTAATATGTACGATATCCTTATATATATATTGGCATGAAGTATACGGAATTTATATGCTTGCAATATATGTTTGCATGGAAATTGACATGAAGTATAACTAATGAGAATGATTCGTGTAGTGTGCATCATGCATGTAACATGAGAAATTGCAGTGACATTAGCATTGCATATGCATAGTATCATCACGTCGAGTCGAGTGTGGGCGCATAGAAACGGTTAATTCACCATTCTTGGTGAATGTGTGTGAGCTCAAAACGGACAGCGTCCAATTGAGACTCACGGTGGTATAAAAAGAATAAAACAAATGAAAATAAAATTAATGTGTGTTGGGCGAGCATAAGAAAATTCGTTAATCTCTAAGATTTAGAAAAACTGGAACTTTGGGTGTAAGAAGATCTCGGCGGCAATAAAATTTATGTCTGGGTGTAGAGGCCGCGGTGTAGTAGAAAATTTAATTGCCCAAATAAGACACACGATTAACACATAGACTTCGAGTTGTGTGATAGAAGTCGGGATTGACTCGAGATTAGTCTGCCCATTGGCGCGCGGTGGGATGCGGTGGCCGTGGGGTTCGGTATATGTGGGTCATTAGTACTACCAATGACTGGGTTGTCACACTTGGCATAGGCATGTGTGAAATTCGATTAATTGACTCGAGATATGGGCATGATGACATCATGTGCGACATCACGACATTCATGTGACACTTTCTTGGATGTGTATGGGTTGGTTTGATCCTACATGAGCACTTAGATGGAGTAACCCTTGTGAAGATTATCGCTCTTGGGCTTTGCTCATCGTCTGTGGATCCTTTCAGAAGTACGAGGAAGGCGATCCTTAGGCCGTGAGTACAAAGAAGGCTGGGTTGTGGCCTTGAGAAGTATTTTTGTAAAATATATTAGAGATAATCTGGTTTCAATATGTTTTGACGTAAAAAGTGTATAAGAGTTGTATATCTAACTCTTGTGAATTTTTATAAGAAATGAGTTATTTGTAAGAAAATTATACAGGAATAGGTCTCAATATATGAGACATGTAGTGTGATATTATTTCCGATATCCCACGGGTTTTTAACGGATTGGCCCAAGTTATCAGCAGGACACCGAGGATAGGGGCGTCACACTAAATAAATCTTATGAGTTGTTGGGTGAAGTACTATTAGATTTTATATCCTTTTGACATTATTCTGACTAATTATGTTGACTGGGAGATCTTAAACCATATTTTATTCCATAAAAGGTTTTATGATTTTATTATCTTTCTCTACTAGTCTTTTTTTTTTTATTTATAAAAATTTCATCCATTTATCTTTCTTTTTTTTTAATTTAATTTTCTTCCTTATATATTTTTCTTTCTAAACTTCACTGCTAAAAATAATTAATGATCATTTTATATATATAACAATGGTAGCACATAAATTCATAAGGTAACACATTGTATAAAAATATTCAAATTTGATATGCTATTTTTAGAAATAAAATACTTGGATTTGAGTAGTTGTTGATGCTAATTTTAGATTATAATTTTATAATGTTCTTTAAAAAGTAAGACATATACAAAACTTTAAATTTTATAATTCAATATATATATATTGTATAACCATACCCATCAGTTTCTTCCACATTTTCTTACAATCGCAGTATCGCTTCTCTACAAGTCTTTTTATCGTAACAAAATAATATAAAAAAACACTTCTTTAATATCTCACATAACCAAGTTTAATATGTCTTATAAATAATTATATTTTTATCTAAAAATAAAATAAAATTTTATACGCATAATAAAATGATTTATATATAAGTAAATTCAATATAAGTATTTTATAGAGAATAGTTTTTGTTATATTATGCTTAAATAACTTTGGAATAAAGTGATTTATTATTTTATTTCTTTAAATAATAATCTTATTTTTTCTTTAATGGTTCAATTGTTTTAGAAAATAATTTCTTAGGTTGTAATATTTATAACCTTGAGGTCTAATTACCCAGTCGAATTTCGTCGAATTTTGAGATAATCGGAATTTCACGTTTTTCGAGGTATCGAGTGTCGGGTGAGACAAGGAGTGGTGCCACATGGCACCTTAGGAGGGGGGCACATGGCATGAGAGCCATGTGGTGTGGCTCATGCTACTTAGGGCATGTGTCCATGTGACACATGACACTTAGTTGAATGGCTCATTTAGAGACATTTGTCAAGTAAGGGTTAAGGACACGTGTCAAGTTGTGAGGAAAGTGGGAAAGTGGGGGGAAGCTTCCCCACTTTAATGAATTCGGTGGATAGACAAGAAAAGAAAAGGAAGAAAGAAAAACAAAAGAGAAGGAAGAAAAGAGAAAAAATGGATCGGGGCAATGCGTGAAACAGAAAAGGGAGAAAAAAAAACTACAGGTTTCATCGCGTTCCAAAAGGTAGGGGTTTTCTCCTACACTGGTTCCTTTTCACTTAAGGGTCGTAAATGGCCGTATGTGTGACCATGGGGCCCGGAGTTTTCGGACATTGGAATTTGTTTTAGACGATTTAGGATTAGGTTGGCGAGGTTGGTATTCGGGCGGTTATATGGGTTGAAGCAGGCTGGAAAAATACATTTAGACGAGTTTGGTTTTGGGACTCTTGCGGAAAATGCATCTTTAGTTTGTGTGTTGCTTTCCCCAAAGTTGAAAATTCTGGACTAAGTCCAAATTATTAGTCGGGAATGACTAGTTTGTGTGGACTGTTTTTGGTATGTTATTGCTGGAAATTAAATAACATGCTGAATGTGCTGAAAATATGTTGATATATGGGTGTTTAAATATATTAGCATCAATGGATGTAAATTATGTGCGTTTGATATAATTATCCATGATATTTAGTATAAAGTATGGAATGTAAATGTTTCATGTAGTGTTCTTTATACATGTAACATGAGGTACATGTATTGACATTTTGCATTGCATATGTTATGTATAAGAGTGTTGTAATAAACTCATATAAATTATTGTGATATAGTTGTATATTGGGGATATGAATAGATGGACCGTGTGTGGTCATTACTACTTCTATTGAGGCCTTGGATGAGTCATGGATATATATTGTTGCTGATTATATATTGGGTAAACTCCTCGAACAAATGGTCTGTCAATTTTGTGAAAATATGAATCGATAAATAGGACGTAATAGTGTGGTAGGGTTATCTGAAATCGTGGGATTCCATGGGTTGACCAGGTTGTCCAGCAGGACTATGGAGTTCGGGGCGTCTGGTATATTATTATTATTATTATTATTATTATTATTATTATTATTAATATTATACATATAAATAAGGTATATCATCTATTTATCTTTTTGTTCAATTTTCTTAATTTTTTATTTTCTTCCTTTTTTACATTTTTTCTTCCTTTTCTTAAAGATTTGACAACCAAACACTGCTTTAATATAACCGATTGTGGCATAATTATTCCTAAATTAACCTTCTATATATCCATGCATAAGTAGAAAATATCTTTCTCCAAATATTGTTAATCGATATAGCACTGATTTCTTTCCCCTTTCAAAATATTTGTCCCAGAAATGTATAAAAGATCAAACAATGTAGAATCTCCATGCAGTCGGTCGCTTTGGTCATGGGAGCAAAAGTTTCTTTCTTGCTGCCTGTTTTTCCCTTCACTCTTACTTCCTCCTCCTCTTCCTCCTTCCCATTCTGTCTGAGGCAAGCACTTCTTCAGGCCTCTCTCCCTTTGGGTTCTTCAAGAATCTACAGGGATCTCAAAAAGGAGACAAAGTGAAAGGTATCCACAAGGTCAAAAAGTACCTACAACGTTTTGGGTATTTGAGCTCTACCCATGTCCATGATCATGATGATGATGATTTTGATGATGCCTTGGAGTCTGCCATCAAATCCTTCCAGAGTTATTATCATCTTACCCCCACCGGAATTTTAGACGCCCCAACAGCTGACGAGATGTCGAAGTCAGTGCGGCGTCCCAGATCTTTTTACTCCTGTCGGAGTCATAAACAATACCAATTCCGATATCCATGGCCATCCTGAACATAGGCAGTCATTTTTGCTTTCTTCCCAATAACCCAGTATGGCCGTCGACCATAGGCATCTCATCTATTTAGTCGATACAGGCTCCCGCAGGAGGCTGCGACGCAGTAATGAGGTTTTGACATGGGCTGGTGTTGCAGCCTTCACCTTCGAGCAGACTTCAGACCGGCAGCTGCCAATCTCAAATAAGTTTTCAAGTCGGAGATCATGGAGATGGGCATCCTTTGTGTGGCCTAAAGGAATCCTGGCTCACGCCTTTGCACCAGTCGACGGAAGGTTTCATTACGATGCAGCTGAGAAATGGGTTGTTGGGTCAGTTGCTGATTCTTTCGACTTGCAGACTGTTGCTACCCATGAAATAGGTCATCTTCTAGGCCTTGCCCATACTCCTGTTAAGGAAGCCATCATGTTTGCCTCCTTTTCACCCGGAGAAGTAAAGGGTTTGGCTCAGGATGATCTAGATGGAATTCAAGCTTTATACTCTGGTGTATGAATCAGATTTAAGTACACTTAGGTTTTATTTTCTGTATCACTTATTTCTTAATTTTTAAGATTTTCTTGGAATAAAAAAACCAAAACATTAATCTTTTTTCTATTTAATATATTCTGCATAATTCTTGATTAAGTGATTTATTATTTTTTTTGTAAGTAATAATCTTATTTCTTTTAATGGGTCAATTTTTTTAGAATTAAATGTTAGGTAATATTTATAAATGCTTAAAGAATTTAAAATTATTTCCAACAAATAATGTAATAAATAATTCTTTAATAAATATTGAGCAATAAAATAAATTATAATTTTTTTATTAACCTAAAAAGATTTTCCCTACTTTCTTTATATTTAGAGTCACCTTAGTGGAATCAAATATTGAGTATTATATCTACGCTACTTTCTTTATATTAAAAGTCACGTAATTTGAACCAAATATTGAGTATCATATAAAGGTAAAAGATGTTATTGATATGCTTTTATTGAGAATCAACTAAATGGAATGAAATATCTATGAGGAGAAATCTGCTACTTTGTTTTTCCAATTAAAACAATATATTAGTAGACAAATTTTGAAGCATGAATAAAAGCAGTATAAATATTTTCTGAAAATAGAATAATATAATATCTCATTATCTAAAAGAACAATGTCATCAATTTAGAAAAAGGCATACTTTAAAGGAAAAACTATATTTTAAAATAGCCCCCAAAATATTTTTAAAATCTTTAAAAACCACACACAAATATTTTAAAAGTGTTCAATGTCATCAATTTTTTTAATTATTAATGCTATATACTCTATTTTAATTATATAAAATAGATAAATAATATAATAATTATTTTTTAACATTGATAATAGTAATTTTTTATCAGAATAATTTTTCTTTTTATTTATTTTTATTAATATGTTAAGATGTTGTACATGTATTATAAATATTTTTTTCATTTTATGAAAAGAATAAAATTAAATAAATTGTTTTTTGATATAATTAAAATGTTAATTTTAGCATATAATATGTAAATAAACAACTTAATATTTAAGAGAAATATAATATTAAAAAAAAAACAACTTCATATTTAATACTATTAAACTTTATTCGGTATTCAACTAAAAAAACAACTTCATGATCCAAAGGCTTGTGAATTAAGTTATCTATTTATTTGTTCATTGTAATTAATGATTTTACTCTCATGCATCACGTTGCCCATCATTGGTTATATTTGAAATAGTGAATTTCTTCTTTGCTTTTACTGGTATATAGAGTTTTCACATAAATATGCAATTTTTTCTTTTAACAAACTTCGATAGTGACTTCTAGTCCAAATGGATTTAAACGATACACCGTTAGGATTTAGGATTCAACAAAATATCCTCGTCATGAATCATGATTCATGAATACAAGAGGAAAAATAAATTAAGAAAAATAAAAATTTGCTTAGTCTCGTTTCTTTAACATGGACCATGCTCTAAAAGCCTGGGCAACTACATCTATTTCCTCTCAAAGGTAGCCGTAGTCTAAGTGAATAGAGATGGCTATGGACTTCAAAATAAAAGGCTTTTAGACATATAGATTTTTGTAGATATTGATCGACAAAAATCATTTTTCTAATAAAACATAAACAAAAGTAGAATGTCTCGATTTCCAGATTCTACTAATTTTTTAAACTTTCAATTCCTTGATTTTCCTAATATGTAGAATTTCCTAAATTAAATTTTTTTTTCCCAATTTCTATATTTTTTGTTTTCATAAGTCTTTAATTTCCAAAATCTCACAATTTCTAGAAAATTTTAATTTTCAATTCTTTAATTCTTGTAATTCCTCAATTATTCAAAATTTCTTAACTTGAAAATCTTCTAATTTCTAAAATTTTTCATTTTTATAAATTTTCAATCTCCAAAATTTCTTAATTCTCAATCAATAAATCAACTCATAATTATAAGTTTTTTTTTAACAACCTGAATGATTAATTTAGATTGAGATATTCTAAAGAACATTTTAATATGTTAAAATTTAATAAATTTTTAAATTAATAACTTGAATTTAACAATCTTATCCGGAAAAATATGATCTTCAAATTAGACTTCAAATTTTTTTAACTCTACGTTCTTCAATCTATACAAAAAATGTTTTTTTTAAAGATTAAAAAGGTATTCAAACTACAGTATGAATCTAAAATATTAATTTTTAGGGTTAAATCCTTACCAAAAAAATATAATTTTCAAACCATAGATCATCAACCTTCATCCTTACATTTTTTGTAACTTTGCGGAAAGGGATGAAGAAGAATATGAAATTTTCTATATATATATATATATATATATGTGTGTGTGTGTGTGTGTGTGTATAATGAATTGCATATTGATCACCAATCTGCTTAATACCACAAACAAAGGATGAATGAATTTTATAAGTCTAGTATAGTTTCTCTTTTAAGGGATATATCAAGTTGATTATATGGTTGTATAGTAAGTGGAAGAGAGGGATGGGATAAGCTCTACTTGCGTTGAAAAATATGTGGAAGTGTTGACCATTTGAGTTCTAGGGTGAAGTGTTGGATTTTATATCCTTTTTAAATTATGTGGACTAGAAGATCTTAAATCATATTTTATTCCATAAAAGTTAGGATTTTATCATCTCTCTCTTTTATTCTATTTTTTCAAAATTTCATCTACTTATCTTTTATTTTTTCAATTTTCTTAATTTTTCTTTTCTTCCTTTTGTAGTTTTTTTTTTCTTTTCCTCAAGTCACTACTATAAAAACAATTTTTCATTGCGTGACTAGTACCTGTCGTGATCTGAACGATTGAAGAAAGAAAGAGAACGATGACCCCTTTTGCCTAGGGGATCAACCTCCTTTTGCTGCTAAAAAACTATTGCTTGCAGCACCTGAAAAAAGGGAGGAATTCTCTTATATTTTGGTTTCATTTTTATAATAATGACATTGTATAGCTTAAAATTCATAAAGATAACATTGTATAAAAAATTGATTTGGAAATGCTATTTTAGATTTATGGTGTATATTTTGAAAAGTAACACTATATGAATTAAAATCCCAATTGAGGTTGTTAGATGATGCGAATTTTAGATTATGATGTCATTTATTTTAAATATCACCAACAAAAGTGTGTAAAAAGATCTAACCATGTGCCGAATCCATGCAGTTTCAGTCATGGAAGCTAAAGTTTCTTTCTGGCTACCTGTGTTTCTTTCTTCTATCCTCCTCATGTAAGACCCGAGAAAATTCCAATTTTCGGAAAAAGGGTAAAATGGTCATTTCGGTAAAAATCCGAAATTTTTCTAGATCTCGGATGACGAAACGGACTTCACCGTTGGAATCGTCTCGTGAAATTCCAGCCACCACATCACCCTCGAATTCGAGACGCTGAATTTGCACGCTTTTCGAGGCACCGAGCACCTGCACCGTAAAACGACATGCATTTCAAAATACCTACTACATGTACTCATCTGACACATGTTGCATGAGTAGAGATATGATGGAAATGGACGGCTTATATTAAGCCAAGTGTTAAAAATCCAAGAGAATGGACACATAGAGAATTAATAGAATTGTTAATGATAATGGGACAAAAGATGAACAGTGTTCATCTTCTTCAAAAGACCAAATTTGGGCAGTGGCTGGACGGGAGAGATGCGGAGCTTAGGTTTTTGATTTTTTTAGAGAGAGAGGGAGTGACTTCTCTCTAAGATCCCGGTCGATCGGACCGTCGGATTTCTTCGGTCCAAGAAGGTGTTGCTTCCATGGGCTGGGGATCATGCGTTGGCATTGTGTTTTGTGAGTTTCACAAACTCCGTGAGGTAGGGTTTTCCTACTCTGGGTTTACTCTTGGTTTATGTTTTGTGTTTGAGTTGATTTGAGGCCGTGAGTGGCTGTTTGATTGGTCCCAAAAACTTGGAATCGAAATGAAAATTCTTTGTGGTTTGACAGCCCACTGACTGTTTGTCAGCCTTTGTTTACGAATTATGCAATAAATTAGTTTTGTGTAAAGAGACTGAAATGACCATGGATTTCGGGCTGACAAAGTGGAACCGATAAACAGGAGTGGGTCGCCCATGACAAATTTCCACGTTATGTTTTGGGACCGCACGCCTGGTTTGTGTGAATTGGACCAAAAATCGTCCATGTGTTGTGTGCATGGATTGTGTGGAAATTGTGTTTAGCTCAAGTGAGCTAAATTTGATGTTATTGATTAAAATAGAGTAACATGATGTTGTGGTTTAATTTATGTCAATATATGCATGATGATGTGTTGGCATAAAGTTGTATAAAATTGTGTTTGAAATGGTATAATGCATTTTCATATGCATCGGTAACCTAGAAATTAGGAGTGCATGACATGAATTTTCAAAACTAACATGGTTGCGTAAAGGAATTTCACAGGATGATTTTCCGAGAATTGGTTAGAGATAGTCCAATGTGATCATCTCGATGAGGACCATGACTGCTTCGAAAGTTCCCAACCAATTCTCCTCAAGGTAATCCAATACTTTTACCGAACTCGGTAGTGTGTTCGAGAACAACAAGCTTTGTTTTGAAACTGATTATTTTTCTCTCATACATGTATTTAGGCAAGTGAGGAGTTTAAGAGACCTCGAGACATGGAATGGGCATGTAGACATTCATAGGATCACGATTTACTGAGTGTGTGTTTACATTGAATCATCAGATATGCACTTAGATGAGTAACCCATTTAGGGTAATTCCACCATCGGGCAATAGCTTACCCCGCTGAGGGAATATCATTTCGTGTACATGGAGCGCTCGGGGAGAAGACTATCATCTTAGAGGCCATTTTTGGAAGCAAGTCGGGTTGTGGCTTTGAAGTTTTGGTATAACATGGCTAGAATTGTAGATTTGGCCATATGTTTGAAGTAAGAGTGATATAGTAACTCTTGAACCATGTAATATAATTGGTTGAATGTATTTGGATGAGTATGACATGTAGGCCCAAGTTGCCATTTTTACTCAGGTATGGGTCTAGCGAAACGAGAAGTATAGATTTTCCGCGGGTTGACGGGTTGTCAACGGACACCTGTTTCCGTCACAAAGATGGTGGTCGTGCCTAGGTTTATAAATACCTAGAGCTTAGTGTCGATAAGTTAGGCATACGATTACCTAGGGCTTGGGGGACTTGGGCTTAGGCCATGGTCAATGAGGTGTAAGAACATCACCACTTTGTGTGGCTCTGTAGGTTTAGGTATGTGATTACCTAGGAAGTCACGAGACAGGAATAGAACACTGCATGCATGGTGTTTGATGTGTGATGGTGTGTATAACATGTGTTGTATGTTATGTGATAGTGTGATCATGTGATTGTTTGATAAATTGTGGTGTATGTATGTGTGAATGGTGAGCATAACCTGAGTCATTATGTGTTGATTGATTTGTGTGCTTGGATAAGTAGCACATAGGAAAAAAAAAATTTGTTTATATCTATATATATTTTTGGGAGGTTTTCCAGTAGTGGGAATGAGGAAAAAATAAAAAATAAAAAATAAATATGTGGTGAAGAAAATTTTCTGTTTTTATAGTAGGAACTAAGAAAATGAGTAAATAACTTTAATAAGTTTATTTTAATTAGAAAATGAAAAAATTATATATATACATATTTTCGCGTTTTTCCAATAGCGTGATGTGTGAAAAAACATGAATGAAAAAAAAAAAAAAACTGGGTGCACTGGTTACTATCGCTGAATTATGTCAATGGCTACAACGTATCGTGACATAGCCTTGTGAGTGTTCAGTTGGCTGGGGAGCATGTCATGATACAATCTCGATCAGACGTGATTTGCGCAAAGGTTCGGGCTGGGGAACTCGTGTCGCGATACAAGGAATTCGTATTGTGACCGGCGCTGACCGCTGAGAGGCCGCCATTACAATCGCAGATTTGACAGCGATGCCGATACAGAGTCATGATACAAACTACTGTATCGCGATGTGGGGCACTGGTCGAATTTTCAGACGCAATACACCCTGGTAGCGGTATCGTGACCAGGAGGGAGTTAAGGAGACATGGCGCTGTGTCACTACAGACCACTATACCGCCGCGTTGGGTAACAGGCCACGACATATCGGCACTTTGCTTACGACACGGCCTGCCGCGGTCGCACACTACGAGGCCCAACCACGACACGACCAAACGCTGGGCGGCGTATGTTACAGGTCTGAAAGCATCGCGCACTGGCGACCATGCGCGCAGCCAGGGTCAGCTATGTGTGCACACTGTGCACTTGACCTATTTTTGGACTCAGTGCACTGTTTGGACCACTGTTCATGAACACTGTTCACAAGATTTAAAAAAAAAATTGAAAAATAAAATAAAATCAAATCAAATCAAATGAGCTTAAATTTTCAAAAATGAAAATTTTGTTGTTAAAAATGATTTAATAAAATGGAATTATGTCTTGCATTACCTATAAATGCAGGGACATTATGTATGAAATGCTTTCTCAGATATGAATAGTGTTTCAGGCTGTGTTTTGAGCCTGTAGATACTCCGCATTGAATTTAACTTGCCATTCATGTGTAGACGGCTAGTCGGTGAGAGGACGAGAGGATTCTGTCCACTGGGTACTGTTCAGCACCACCAAAGATTTGATCAAGCAGTGCTTTACGAGACCGTAGCACCGCGGTCGCTGCTATTGCACGGAAGCAGTGTACAGGGCCGTGAGGTCTAAGTAACCTCCAGAGGCTAGGCACATCATCCTCCGACATTCACAGGGGGAGGAGGATCCGATGGCATAACCATTGTCCACAGCCTTCCAGAAGGTGTTAGAGGCTATGGAGCATTTACCTCCGACACTACCAGATTAGATCAGCTGCGCTCCACTAGAGGGTGAGGCCCAAGTATGGTGGAATGGGGCAAAGACCTCTGTGAGACCCAGAGGCAATGATACGGGCGCAGTTCCGTGAGTCGCTCATGGGTAAATTTTTCCACATCGCGAGGCATGCTGGCGCTCGGAGTTCCTAAAGCTGAAGCAGGGGATGATGACTGTGATGAATTATGTGGCTAGATTCACGGAGCTTCAGCCTGCTTGCTAATGACACAAGCACACGGGCATGGCTGTTGTGAGATTCGAGAATGGGCTGAAGCTAACCATTCTAAGTGATAGTAGATTCGCCAGCTGTGATATGGAAGCCATGGCCTGACGGCCTTGACCATAGAGAGAGATCAGCATGCTCGAGTACTGGGATGCGAGTGCTAGTGTCAAGAGGAAGCGAGAGTCATTTTCTTCTGTTCGTGAAGGCTTCCCGTGGCTTCTGGCTCACGAGGGAAACCTGTAGCCACGACCATCCGCCGTGGACCCGATCGAGTTGCTTCGTCAGCCGGGCAGATGTTGTGCTACCATTGCCAGCAGCTTGGACATATGAGACGGGATTGCCCCCAAAGACAGGGATCCCAAGATTTTGGGACAGCACAGTCCCAGTTAGCCATAGGACAGGAGAGGGCGCAGTTCATTCCACCACACCCTAATATGGGTCAGAGGAACCAGTTTTAGTCGCAGGGTGCTATACAAGCACCTCCCGCAAACACGATGGGCCGAGGGGCCGTGAGTGTGGTCGAGGTCGCACAGAAACCGCAAAGGCCGAGGACCTGTAGGCGTGTCTACGCCGTCGCGTTTGTAGGTTGAACATGCGATCACCCTGACATGCAGAGTAATGCTTTATACTTGCAATTATTTTAATCATCTATCATCAAGGTAACCGTGCGTGATAGATTTGGGCTTAGAGGTTGAGGCTTTTAGAGAGATTATGAGAGATTTCTTCCCTAGGATCTAAGGTGAGAGTTGGTAAGATGTGTCAAGATCGTGAGTCAGGGATCTTAGTGATTCTGCTCATGGTGGACCTTAGAGTGGTAGGCATATTGGGTGTTGATGTCATTCTTGACATGGATGGG
The DNA here is from genome assembly GCA_016808115.1 of Tetrastigma voinierianum. Lineage (NCBI taxonomy): Eukaryota > Viridiplantae > Streptophyta > Magnoliopsida > Vitales > Vitaceae > Tetrastigma > Tetrastigma voinierianum. The sequence goes on along the minus strand of JAEQBH010001039.1, from coordinate 971,858 downwards.
TCGACACCATCAAAGAAACAAGTACTGGGACCTTAGCCTGTTGTCATATTCCATACTTCGTCAGTCAAAGATATGACGGCACGTGTTGACACAGAGGTGCATGGAATTTCAGACGAAATTTTTTTAAGGAGGGAGAATAAGACCCAGAAAATTCCAATTTTCGTAAAAAGGGTAAATATTACTGCAAAAATTTGAAATTTTCAGATCTTGATGACAAAACCGACTTCACCATTGAATCGTCTCACAAATCTAGCTACCATAAACACCACAAATTCGAGACATCGTAATTTGCAACGTCGAGGCAATCGAAAGTACTCCGTGCTATAAAAATATGTGATGTGAAAGTCACCAATACATATACCATGTGACACATACAAATGAATAGAGATATGATGGAAATGGACGGCTTAGATTAAGCCAAGTGTCAAAAATCCAAGAGAAGGGACACAAGGAATTAATATAATTGTTAATGATAATGGGACAAAAGATTAACAGTGTTCATCTTCTTCAAAATACCAAATTTGGGTAGTGGCTGGACGGGAGAGATGCAGAGCTTAGGTTTTTATTTTTTTAAAGAGAGAGGGAGTGACTTCTCTCTAAGATCCCAGTCGATCGAACCGTCGGATTTCTTCGGGCCAAGAAGGAAAGTTGTCATACGCAGCGAGGACTACGCGTGGGCACTGGTTTAAGGGAGTTTTGACAAACTCCGTGAGGTAGGGGTTTTCTCCTACTTGGTTTACTCTTGGTTTAAGTGTTTTGTAATGCTCGAAGCGATTCGAGGCCGTGAGTGGTTACTTCGACGGGTCCCAAAACTTGTGAATCAAATGTGACAATTTTTGCCCATTTAGACGATGCACGAGAGATGTTGATGTGTTTGATGAATTATGCAATAAATTGTGTGTTTTGGTGTGTATGAAATTTAGGAAATGTCCATGGTTCGGGTTCACAAAGTGGAGCAGATGTTGGTGAGTCATTTGCCATGGAACCGACCCACTATTGTTTTGGGATTTGTTAAAAGCAGTCCAGTTCAATGGGGACAAAAATCGCGATCCATGTGTTTGTGTGCATGAATGGTGTGGAAGTGTGTTTAGCTCGAGTGAGCTAAATTTGATGTTATTGATTAAATAGGAAGTAACATGATGTTGTGGTTTAATTTATGTCAATATATGCATGATGATGTGTTGGCATGTGTTGTATAAATTGTGTTGAAATGGCATAATGCATTTTCATATGCACCTCGGGTAACCTAGAAATTAGGTGTGAGTGCATGACATGAATTTTCTGAAAAACGAACATGGTTGCGAAAGGAATTTCACAGGATGATTTTCCGGAGAGTGGGTTGGAATAGTCCAACCAGATCATCTCGAATAGGGACCATGGCTTGTTTCGGAAAGTTCCCCAGCAATTGCCTCGGAGAAATAGTCAATGCTTTTACGAGCTTCGGTAGTGTGTTTTTCGAGAACAACAAGTTTTGTTTTGAAAACTGATTATTTTTCTCTCATACCCTTAAACCCAGGCAAGTGTGGGAATACGATGAGGACTCGAGGACACATGGGAATGACAATGTGTAGACATTCAAGTAGGATCACGTATTTGCAGGAGTGTGTTTACATTGAATCATTGCATATGCACTTAGATGGGAGTAACCCATTTAGGGTAATTCCCTCTTTAGGCTGATAGATCACCTTGTCGAGGAATATCATTTCAAATGCGGGAGCACATTAGACGGCCATCTTAGAGCTGAATTTGAAGCAAGTCGGGTTGTGGCTTTGAAGTTTTTGGTATAACATGTATTAGAATTGTAGATTTTAATATATGTTTGAAGTAATAGTGATGTAATAACTCTTGAACCATGTAATATAATTGGTTGAATGTATTTGGATGAGTATGACATGTAGGCCCAAGTGGCCATTTTTACTCAGGTATGGGTCTCGCGATATGAGACGTATAGATTTTCCGCGGGTTGACGGGTTGTCAACGGACACCCCGGTTTTGGGGCGTCACACCTCCTCCTCCTTTCCATTCTGTCTGAGGCAAGTACCTCTTCAAGCCTATCTCCCTTTGGGTTCTTCAAAAATTTGTAGGGATCTAAACAAGGAGACAAAGTGAAAGGTATCCACAAGGTAAAAAAGTACCTACAACGTCTTGGATATCTGAGCTCTACCCATGTCCATGATGATGGTGATGATGATGATTTTAATGATGCCTTGGAGTCTGCCACCAAATCCTTCAAGAGCTATTATCATCTTATGCCCATTGGAATTTTAGGCGCTCCATCAGTTTATTAGAGTATATTTAGGGTTTCTTTTTATTGAATTTATGCTATTACCTTTTTGTTTTTATATTGGTATATGTGTGTGTGTGTGTATATACATATATATATATATATATATATATATATATATATATATATATAATATATATATATATATATATATATATATATATATATATATATATACCTCAACCCTCTCAATAATAAACAAGTCACTTTCATAATATGGTATCGAGAACTCGAAGCAACATAAAGCAAACCCTAAACCCTAGCATGCCGCCGCCCGTGACTGCATCATGCTCCGTTGATCACATGCTTTTGGTTTCAATGGCCGACGAATCCTCTTCCACCACTGTCGTCGTTGTAGACTCTTAATTTTGTCCCTCAACACTTGCATTTATCCTATGGGTGCCACGCTCGGCATCGTTCTCATATAGCACCTTATGACCACTTTTGAACTTAGTCGGTCTGAAGCAAAGTGAGCTGTATGCTTGATCCATTTGAGTGCTATGTAGTTCACTTAGGAGGTCATCATGAAACTCTTTTTTTAGTTATTGGCATCATGCCATAGGAAGCAATTGGGTTTGAGGTTTAACTGTTAGTTGGCTGGCTATCATGTCTTGGTCGAAGCACTTGGGCTTGTTTCGATCATATCTCCCTCATCCAAACTCAAAATCATGCACTGTTTCTTTTGTTGGATTCCCTACTCATTGAAGAATTCTTTGATAAAATTTGAGATTTTTTTATCAACCAGATTGACCGGTTGGGAACCAGCTCAACCAGCTCAATGGATTTCAGTTGAAGTTCATTATTCGAGCAGGTTCAAATTCTGAGCACCTGAGTTTGTTTTGGTCATATCTCCCTCATCTAGATTCAAAATCATGCACCGTTTATTTTTTTAGATTCATTACTCTTGAAGGAACATTCTATCAAAATTTTAAATTTTCAACGTTTCTCTTGGTTGAGGCTGGTTGACTAGATCATTGTGCCGGCTTGTATGGGCAGTGATTTTGGTAATTTGGAGCCCAAATCCTGCGGTTGAGCCCATAAGCTCGGATCAGTCCAAAAGACGGTTTTGGGCCCGATTGTAAGGCCATTTTGTGGGTTGCTTACCCAGCCTGTAGAATCCATTTGGATTCTTGGTGGTTAAGCAAAGGGATAAATGTGGCCAGCTTTTGACCTCGTGAATATAGGAGTGTTTATGGAGCTGGGAAGTCCGAGACTGATTAGGAGAGTTCTCGGGATTGAAGGTGTGTAAAATGGAGTAAGCTCAGAAGTTTATGAAGGATAAATAAAAGCAAAAAGGTGAAAAGAAGGGGGAGCGAAGGAGGGGAAAAAAAGTAGAAAGAAATGAGGATTCTCTAGATGTCAGGTCAGAGTGCTCTCTCATTTCGAAGGGGATTTCCACAAAGTTTGAGGGAGTGGATGCAAGTTTTGGGCGAGAAAGAAGGAAGACAAGGAGCGTGAGATCCTCTGGTATGAACGTTGTGTGCTTCTCCCGTTTCTTTTGCGCTTGTCTTTGTCTTTGAAGTTTGCAGCCTAGTTTTAGGGCACTAGGAATTGTTTGGATCGGTTCTCAGTCATTTGGAGTTGGAATTGCACCCCATTTGTTTTTTTAAATTCCTTACTCTGTGAGGAGGATTTTGACAATTTTTGAGAACTTCTCTCAATCATGAACTAGTTGGGAAACTAGATCAAGCAGTTCATTAAGTTACGTTTTTAAACGCGGTTAAATTAGGCATCATTTGTATCAGTTCTCAACCATTCGGAGTTGGAATTGTACTCCTTTTTTTTTTTTGGATTCCTGACTCTTTGAAGAGGATTTTAACAAATTTTGAGAACTTCTCTCAGCACTTTATCTTAGGTTCATTAAGTTACATTTTTGGGTATACTTGATTAGGGTACTAGGCATTGTTTAGATCAGTTCCCAGTCATTCAAAGTCAAAATTGTACTTTGTTTGTTTTCTTGAACTAATGACTCTATGAGGAGGATTCTGACAAATTTTGAGAACTGCTCTCAATCAGCAGGGAAACCGGATCAACCGGTTCATTAAGTTCTGTTTTTTGGAACAACTGTTAGGGTACTAGGCATTGTTTGGATCGGTTCTCAGCCCTTCAGAGTCGGAATTGTACTCCGTTTGTTTTGTTAGATTCACGACTCTTTGAGAGGATTTTGAAAAATTTTAGAACTACTCTCAGCTAAATTTGGAATTTGGTTGGGAAAGCGGATAATCCGGTTCATTAAGTTTTGTTTGAAATAGAAATTAAGTACGCTGCATTATTTTGGGTTAGTTCTCACTCGTTCGGTGTCGAATTGTACACCGTTTTTTGGCTTTATACTTTTGTGGAGAATGTTTGTGAGTGCCCCGATTTTCTCAACTGGCTCGACCGGTTGGGGAGTTGGATCAGTGAGTTTATTGATTTTTGTAGGGGTAGCATGATTTCAATTTAATTGGAGGCCATGACCTTTGTGAGTCAAGCCCATTCACTCCAGATAAGTGTAGGGCTATGTTTAGGGTTTGAAATGGGATTTAGTCCAGGTTAATGTGCTTCCATTTTGGATTCGTAAGAATTAGGGTCTATGCAGGTCAAAGGGTGGTTAGTTAAGCACTAGTAATCTGGTGTTTTATTGAGCCCCATTCTTTGAAATGAATAGGCGATGTTCTATACTCTTTACCTGAGTGTTGTAGCATCAATGAGTGGCTGAGATGCAATGTATGGCTTCTCCTGGTTTCCTTTGCTTTTGATATTTAATTTTGAGAGATTATTGTATGCTTGAAATGTGCGACTAACCTTCCCCTACAGCGCTTGGCTAGTGACCACAGGTATGTTCTTTAATGTTGGGTAGTGAATTTCACAAGGATGTTTGGTGTTTGAGTGTCATGCATGCTTGCTATGTTTGTTGGCTAACCTTTGATGTAGCACATGGCCAAGGACCATAGTTTCGCACCATTTGCTCTTTTGGTTGAGTGTTCTTAAGCACGCTAGATACCAATTAGGTGGGTGTGATCCAAGTTGTATGTTTAGCCTTGGAGGTTATCTGATCTTTGACCCATATGCTCCCACATACTGATTCACTAGTAGGGACGAGTTCCGGACACAGAGGGTGCTTTCCTCATATGAGGTACCTTCCCGATAGGTAACCTAATCCCCGGACCCAGAAATCTAGTTTTGTGGATAAGCTTTTTGCGATTGGAGTCAATGAGGGTTTTTGTTCTTACTTGATTTTCTATAATAAATAAAAATAAAAGTAGTGGTGAATCGAACCTGATCGTTCACCGATGGGGGCCCGGATTTTTCAAAGCTCGAAAATCAACTCACTTTTTTCTATTAATAATGAGTCGCGCCGGCCCGTGGATTGGGTAGGGTCCACAAATTGGCGACTCCATTGGGGATCGAACCTAGAATCTCTGATTTCATAAAAGGGTCAAGCTTGAACTTGAGTTGGGTATATTGGAGCACATGGTTCATTGACCAGTAAACACTTAGGCTACATAAATGACTGATGATCACTTACCTGGTTGGTATTTGGCATACATTTGTGGTTTGTTTGTGCTTGTGTGTTGTTTGCCTTTTTCTATATAGACTAAAACCCCTCAAATTAATATAATTACAAGAGCCTTACAATTCTCTTGCATACATGTTACCTTGGATAATTTTGCTTGATAAAATAGTTTTCTCTTAATTGTTCATGATTTAAAATAAGGGTCAAGTGCATAACCTTTGCGAGTACGGAGTCATACAAGTAGTAAAATCTGAATGTAAGTCCAAGTATCATTCCCACAGAGATTGATAGCGAATTACAGATCAACTACCCCAATTACTAAAATTTCATACTATTTGGACTCAAAACATATAATGAAAGTTTTATCTAAACAACACAAATTAAAAATCCTTATACTATGGAATATATTCAAATTAAGCTAAAACAAAAGTAAATGAAGAAAAATAAATTGTCTATAAAAGAATGGATTGAATTAGTTTCTGTAACGAATAACCATCAATAAAATACAATGGAGCAGTCAATTAGGCACTAGAATCCATTGCTCTGTTTTATGCCAGATACGATTTTGTCAGATTTCCCGGTGTGAATTGGATTTCTCGTATTCATTGATTAGATATCATACTCTCGACGAAGATCTAACCGACTACACGTATTCCAAATTTTCTTGCAAGATGCGGGTGTTTTTCTTTCTCAATACGCTACACCCATTTCTGTTGTGAGAACTTTTGCTTTACCTTCTAAGGATTTGTGCAAAATTTCTACTACTCAATTGGTGGCTTAACCTTTAGATCTATGGATTCATCCCTTTCCCTTGATTAGATCTGAGCTAACACGGGGATTGGAACTTACCTGTAGATTAAGGTGAACTCTCTGATTATTTATATTGTTAAATACACCCCTCCAACTTCAATTAAGAGCGAATGGGGGATCTATCAAAATAAACTCTTAGAGCTCAGCAGTTCGTTAATGGTAGTCGAACATACCTAGAAAAGAATGCTCTCAACTCTCAGGAATCTCCGTCTCTATGTCACGTAGAGGGCATCCTGGATATCAGAGTAAGATACATTCCTTCAACTGGTACTAGGTACTACTATTGAGACATCCATTAAAAAACGACCTTGGAATTAAGTAAAAGCCCAGAACCCGAATTAATTCTCAGTAAATTGTGCGAGAAAGGCGTAACTAAATAAATCAAATCAATTTGCATTAGATTCTTGAAACTACTACAATTAAAGTAGACATAGATCATGCAAACCATAATTAAATAAAATTGAGAAGAAATAATTCAGAGAATTTATCTAGATTTCATAAATTTTTCGAGTGATAATACTTAAGAAAAAATAAAGAACTAAGTCAGCTCTACTCGTCTCACGCACAGTTAACGGTCAAAGCAAGAAAAAATTAAAAAAATAAAATAAAAATAAAATTCTACTCTAAAATATACACTGAGCTCCTCTTCTTTTCCCTTTTCTGGGTCGTGAAGACAGAAAACTGCTTTACTATTCTAAAGCTATCTATTTATCTTGTAGAAAACGAATGCGGGCAGATCCCCAAAAGGCTCCGGTGGAAATCAAAGAAAAAGCCCGACTTACCACTATCACATGTCGCGACCTCGAGTTGATGTCGCGACATGGACTAATCTTGATTGCTCATGATCGATCGCGACCTCTTTCTTTTAAATTGCAACGGTTGTCTTGCAACGACTTTGATCGATGGTGGCGACATCGTGTCGTGGTCGCGACTTTATTATAATGTTCCTTGATGTCTATGTCGCGACCTCGGTTACATGCGACATCGTATCTTCCTTTTCTTTCAATTTTATGTCAGCGACATCGCAGTGATCGCCATGACCTCTTACTTCCATTCCTTTTCTTGATTTGCAACCTCGTTTCTCACGTTGCAACTAATTTCCTTCTTCCCTTATTTTCCATGCCGACCTCGATTTGCATGTCAGCGACATCGAACTCATACGCTCGACTTTTCTTGGTCGCTGACCTAAATTCGTAGTGCGACATCATTTATAAATCCTTGACTTGTAAAGATTACATAGGATTCGATTTCTTACAAGTGCTTCTATTGGGTTACAGGTTGCGACCTCCTTTCAAATTCTATCTTTGGTTGCACTTTAAATTTTCCTGTTTTTATGTCGCGACATAGTAGTGATGTCACGACATGAAATGGAACCTAGTATTTGAAAACCAGTTACAACCTCTTTCTTTTGCAAAGACATCTCTTGTGGCTTCATCGACGGATTCTTGTCGCGACCTCAGAGTGGTGTCGCGACATCATTCATATCCTTTTGGTATTTAAACATCAAAGTGATGTCATACGTAGATTTCGATCATTTGATTGTTTCCTTTAGTCACCGACCCACTTTTTTCTTTGTCGCAACCTCCTTTTTCAAGTCACGACTTCACTTGTTCAAGTTTTCGATTTCTTTTTCAAAGAAGCCAAATTTGTTGATGTCGTGACTGGAATCTTCTTAGCCCAGTCATTCCGTCCCGCGACTTCAATTTCCGGTCGTGACCTGATTCTCTTGCATCTTGGATTTCTTGATTTTGCTAAATTTGAGTTTACTGTTGTATTTTCTTGCAAAGTAAATCTGATCCAATTATCCACTTTCCTCAAACAAATCAACATTTATTTCATAATAAACTCAGAAAAATGGATTAAAAATCTAATGAGTTTTTAGACTCATCAAATTCCCCCAGGCATAAATTTTGCTTGTCCCACATTGAGAAAGAAAGAATTGTTTATCCTCAAACAAATAAGCTTAGAAATTTTTTAAGGACATTTTTTTAGATTCATACCACCAGTCTTTCTCATTCCACCTTCTAATCGGAATTAAGAATGCAACTTCATTTAAATTTCGAGTTTTGATTCGAATAAGACATGGTATACTTCTATCCCATGAAATTCTTGATAATCTAATGTATTTAAGCGAGTTTATTCAACAAGTCTTGTTACTGTGTGTGTGTGCGGGTCTTCATCCTTTTCATCTTCATGTTGGATTTAGTTAATCTTAAAGTTTTCTTAGTGTTTGTCGAGTTCAGTAGGAACTTTGTTTTCCGTTTTGATGCTCATTTAATGTAGAGTAAATCAACCTTGAAATCAATAGGGCCTTTCGAGGCTTGTAATGTTAGGCTTAGGTAATTGGGCGGATAATGGAAAATTTAAGTTGTAAATTACCCGGTTTCCACCTTCTCTATACTTGTTTCCTTCAACTTTCACCACCACCTTAGCATTTCTTGTGAGTTCTCTTTAATCTTGTGGTTCATCTTCAATCTTGAATTCTTTTAGGAATTTCTATTTCCATGTACTTTATTCGGGCCAGGTTCCTTTTGTTTCTTGAACTCCTTTGCTTTGTTTTTAGAATTTGGAATAATGCAATGTTTTGTCTTCTTAGGCTTTCTATTAATCTTAGAAGACTTTGGGCTAGCAACTCCATACCGATTGGCATTAGGGTACTAGGTGTTAAAACACCCCTACAGGCTTAATTGTTCAAGGAAATAGGCCACCAGACAAAACTTATTCCCTTATTTCACTAGCTTATTCTTCCTTCTTCTTCACCTCCTTCATTGTAAAAAAATTTGAAATATATTTCCCCGAGCTTGTTTCTTCCTTTGAACTAGAAATGGATAATATGGGTTCTTTCTTTGTGGGTTTATTGCGAGAGAATTTGATTCCTAATTCTTTGTTTGTGGAAGAAATAAAACTATTTAGCTCAAATCAAGGAACTAGAATATGCTACTTAAGCATATATTGGTAGGCTTAGAAAGCTCAATACTTAAGGATGCCTCCTCGTTTTCTTATTGTTTATATTTTCTAAGATTTGCGCCTCAATCAATAATCAAACAAGTTCTAGAATCATGGACTCTCAATCCTGAAATTCCTAGAAGATATACCTAATTCTTGTCAAAGTTTCATAAGTTTTGTTGACCAATGTGTATTATTTCTTCAAGACTTGTATTTATTTCTGTCTGCCCATTATTTCATCAGTGTTTTGTTCCATCAGCAATAACCAATTTTCCAATTCTTGCAAACTAAACTGAAGTTAAACAATGCAGGCAATACCCCTAATTTCCAAGTTAATAGTTCACGCCCTGATTATTCATGAATTTCTGTTCTTGAGAAAGAACAAAATTATTTATTTGATTCTTGAACAAAAAAGAAAATGACCACGAAACAATTCGGATATCATAAACAATCAATTTATGTAAGTCCATAGGAATTTTATTCAAATATCAAAACATTTGATATTGTACAATCTGCTTTTTCTTTACTAATAAAATTTGTAACTAGAGATTCGAAAAAACTCTCTATTTCTTGATTTAAAATCCTATATCTTCCCTCTAAAGGTTGCGGCTCCTGCTTCAAAATTTGGTTCACCAGACCTTGAGCTCCTCCAAGAGTGATTCGGCAGCTAACAAGGTTGTTCAACAAATTGGAGCCCTTTCTCCCTTTTTCTTTGGAGCTTCTCTAGTTGATGGGTTCTGATTAACCGCTGGCACCAATTCCTTTCCCATCAACCCTCTCTTGATTACACAGCGTTTATGGAAATAGCGAATGGGTGGTTGTTTTCCGACTCCATTCATTTCACTTAAACTTCACGTGTTCCGCGGCCTTGAAGCTCTTCTTTTCTCTACTCGTTTCGCCCGTTCTCTTCATTCTCTTTGTTTGTTTTTCCCTTGTTATCCCATCCTTTTATAGTGATTTTCGTCTCTTGGGAAGAACAAGGTCATTTATTCTTTTTTAAAATTTTTGATGAATGAATTGAATGTGGTTTCTTGAATTCTTTCTCTTTTGATATTTCCAACGGAGGTTTTGGGCATTTGGTAGCGAGAATATGATCGTTTTCTTAGATTTATTAAATTTCCTCCCTAATTATTCTCCTCGGCGGGCATACTAAACAAATCAGTTCAATCAAGATATTGGTTTCTGTTTCTGCATTAATTACTATTTATTTCAAAAAAAAATTCTGAATGAATGATGCAGAACTGAAAGGTTGGGATGAATTGTAGTATAATGGAATTTGAAATTGGTTTTGAATCTTTGGGTTTAATGTCATGACAGCGCTATAGAGTCAAACATTAATTATTGGGCCCTCTAAATTAATGATTTTCAATGAATTTTATTTTTCTTTGTTGGGCGCCCAAAATGAGAGTTTTAACCTTCTTTATTTGACTTAAGGACTATTAAGTCACGACTTCAAAAATTTTGTGTGACTGAGAAAATGTAGTCACGACAGGGGAAAATGGTGTTGCAACATATAAATATTTCTTTCCATATTTATTTGATGCGTGACCTCAATTTCATTATTTTGACTTTCTTTTCCACTTTTCATTTTTCACATCCAACAATTCTTGGTTGCGACTTTTAAGTTAATGTTGCGACCCCAACATAAACACTCAAATTCACAACAATTTTCAATTGATTCAATTCCAATCAAAACAACTACAACTCAACTCATCTTCATCATGCAAAAAAAATTAACCTTCCACTATGCATCATTTCAAAACTTAAGCTACTAAAACAAGATAAAAATTCCCCAAACTTTCAATCATGTTATATCAAAGACAAACTTTAAATCAAGTAAAGAAAAGAATATCTTTGCCTTTTTTTTTTTGTCTCTTATCTTTGATTGAGATTTGATTGTAAGCTACGCTCCTTTTACAATCTTCTAATTTATCCACATAAAAAAATGTTGTTACCTACTCTTCAATCGATAATGAATGACTCAAATTAGCTATTAGAAATTTAACACAGAAATTGTAAACTATAACAAGAAAAACAAAATTTAAAGAATCAAATGGGTGGTTACTTCCTGAAAGCTGCTGTTTATGATCTTATTTGGACTTTTTCTTGCTATTACTGTTTTCTTCAATTTCCTTTGTTGAGAAAGAAGGGTTACTCTTCTAATTGCTTTCTCCCAAGATAGTGCTTTAATGCCTGACCGTAACTTTTGAACTCCTCATGATTCTTTGGTTCTAGTGTCTTTAAGCGTGTGCTTGATACCACGTAAATGGTCCACTCCATTTGGACTTCGGCTCTGGAAGAGTCTTGATGAGTTAAGATAACAAGGCTTGATCTCTGCCTTGAATTCCCTCCTCGAGTCGTTGATCATGCCATTTTTGTTTTTATCGCCCATAAGTGCAGCACTATCATAGGCTTCATTTCTCAACTCTTCCGATTCATTCTTGGAGTAGCCCCTCTCTTCCTTAGGCTTTAAGATAAAATTAAACTACTTGATGGCCCACATGGCATATAATTCTAGCTCAGAGGTAGGTGACAAGGTTTTCCAAAGACAAGCTGTATAGGACATTCGATGGGAGTTTTAAAAGGCGGTTACGTATGCCCAGGTGCATCATCAAACTGAACCCGATCTCTTTATCTTTTGGAACTTACAGTCTTTTCGAATTTTCTTTATTTCCACATTGGAAATTTGGCTGCCATTTGTTTGAGGATGTCGCCCGAGAGCTTCATGTCGTTTGATACCATATCTGCTCATGGGTTTGTCAAACACCTTGTTACCAAAATGGCTCCCTCCATCACTAATTATAGTTAGGTGTTCCAAATCTGGCGGGAATATTTCTTTGTAAAAATCCCACAGGCGTATTTGCATCATACGCCAGATAATTCTTGCCTCTACCCATTTTGATACATAATCCTGGCTAGGAGTATGTATATATTTCCAAATGAAATGGGAAAAGGCCCCATAAAATCCATTCCCATACATCAAACAATTGCACCACCGGGATACATAGGGGCATCTCATGCCTTTCTTGATATTTCCCATTCTTTGGCATTGATCACTGTACTTCACCCATTAAGCAGTCCTTAAAAATAGTAGGCCAGTAAAATCACATTTGGAGAATTTTGTGGGTTGTTTTATCTCTATAAAATGTCCTCCATATGAGCGATGCATGACATTCTTGTAAAATCTTGCTTTGCTCACCTTACGTGTATCTCACTTATAATGGATCAGCTCCTCTTTTTAAACAATAATGGGTCATCAAATGTAGTATCTCTTTATCCAGAGTCATAGCTTCTTTCTCCTTTAGTATTTGAACTAAAGTGGCATAATTCCACAAGCTAAAAAGGATTCCCCTGTCCCACATACCAAGGTGATTGGGTGACAAGCGAAATAAGCTGCTCATCTGGAAAATTTTAACTGTTCTCTTCTTTCTTCTTATGCAATTGGGTTTCTACACTCTTGGCCAGTAATTGACTATCACATTGTCACTACCCTTCTTGTCTTTTATTTCCTAAATCAAATTCCTATAATAATAGTACCACCTAATCAATCTTGGCTTTGCTTCTTTCTTTCCATTAGATATTTGATTCTTTGCATGATCGGTGTAATATGACATAGGACCCCAATGTATGGCTAAAAATTTTCACATGCAAATACTGTGCCCGGCATCTCCTTTTCAGTAGTAGAATAATTTTCTTGAGCTTCATTAAAGGTTTTGCTGGCATAGTATATGGCCTTGAACACTTTCATCTTTACGTCTATCGACTCCATTGCAAATCAACGGCATCACACATGATTTCAAATTCTCTGTTCCAATCTGGTTTTGCCATTATGGGAGCTTCAACTAGTCTAGATTTGATTTCTTCAAATGCTTTCTAGCAGGATTCATCAAAATAGAACTTAGTATCTTTTTCCAGCAATCTGCATAGTGGTCTAGCAATTTTTGAGAAATCTCTGATAAATCTTCTATAAAATCCGATGTCTGAGAGCTTACGATTCCGCTTTCTTGTAGTGGGTGGCATTAGATTTTTATAATTGAAACTTTGCTTGATACCTCAAGTCTCTTTGCATAAATCATATGCCCCAAGACAATTCCTTCAGTAACCATAAAATGGCATTTTCCCAATTCAGAGCTAGATTCTTGTCTTTGCACCTTTGAAGTCACGTCACAGGGTTATGCGAGCCTTGTTCAGCGGATCCATACCTTGTAAAATCATCCATGAAGATCTCCATAACTATTACGCTAGATCGAGAAAATATGAATCATGCATCTTTGGAAGGTACGGGGCATTACACAAACCAAATGGCATTCTCCTAAAGCGAAAAGAACGAATGGGCATGTAAAAGTGGTTTTCTCGATCTTGGTCTGATAGCAATTTGGTTATATCCGGGTATCCATCGAGAAAACAAAAATGAGGGTGTCACCGCCCAGCCTATCCGATATCCCGATCAATGAAAGGCGAGGGAAAATGATCATTTACAGTTCTGATTATTCAATTTTTACGTAGTCAATACACCTCCATCTGTCCACGGTTCTTGTAGGAATCGAGTTCATTCTTTTCATTTACGATCACGGTGATCCACCTTTCTTGGGAACCACATGCACTAGGCTTACGAGAACTATCGATATAGCATATATAAAACACATTTAACCATTTCAAAACTTCTTTTAAACAACTTCTTTTCATCACTTTGAGTTCGGCCTCCTTTGATGCTCGGCGAAGTTTGCATTATCTCGATAGCATTTTGTGCATGCGAATGGAGGGAGTGATACCCTTGGATCCTCAATTGACCAAGCAATTGCTTCCTTGCTTCATTTCTCAATTACCGGCCAACTTCTGTTCTTGACCGGTCGATACGGTGATGATACGCAGTTTTTCTCTTTTAAGTTCTAAAAATCATATTTTAAATGATTGGGCAATTCTTCGATGTGATATATAGTTTCATACGCTCTCATGCCAGAGTTTTCTTTAATTTCAGAAATTAACTTCACTTCAATCTTAGTACATTTTCATTTATACTCGAGACTGTTTCCTTGTTAAACAAATTTGAAGACAGTACTTCACAATCAAGACTCTCTAGAAACTGAAAATTCATCTCAATTTCATTGATAGAGTGTTGAAGGATACAATCTAATTGATTCATCATTGAGAGACTATTGTTTCTTCTGACCATACATTTGTCTTCCTCTACAGTGGATATTTCCGAGACTTCTATTAATATTAAAATGCCTTGCTTCATTTCCAACTACGAGTGTCAATTCACCTTTAAATGCGTCTATCAAGGCGCTCAGGTTGCTAAGAAAGGTCTTCCCGACTATAGAGGAACTTGTGTATCTTATCATCACGCATGATAACAAAATCATTTGGAAGATGAATTTCCCAAACTGACAAATTACATCTTTAAGAATGCCTTACGGTTGTGCGATCTATCGACCATCACTTGATGTAATTCTTTGTTGGGAGTAAGTTCCCCCAATTAAGTCTCTATCCCTGTTGATAGAGCATGAATTTACTCTTGCTCGAGTCACATAAAGCTTTCTTGAATTCATATTTCCCTATGGAGGCCGAGGAATGGGTGGCTTGCGGTCTTTCATCTTTCTTTGGGAGCTTTTCTTTGGATAATGGCACACGTACTTGATTAAGCTAACTATTCCCTCCTTAGCTATCTTTCTTTTCTTGCTCAGTATTTCCTTCAGAAATTTTGCATAAAGAGGCATTTGGCTAATCACCTCTGCAAATGGGATATTTATTTCTATTTTCTTGAAAATATCAGAATTTATAAGCTGTTCTTCTCTTCTTGACCTGAAGTCTACGTAAATGGGCGAAGGTGTATAGGCTAATTACTCGCCCATTCTTTTACGGTCATTACTTTCTTTCATTCAATCTGGTTGTTCTTCTCTCCTTCCTTTTCAGT
Organism: Tetrastigma voinierianum; assembly: GCA_016808115.1. Lineage (NCBI taxonomy): Eukaryota > Viridiplantae > Streptophyta > Magnoliopsida > Vitales > Vitaceae > Tetrastigma > Tetrastigma voinierianum. The sequence continues at coordinate 956,408 of JAEQBH010001039.1, read as the reverse complement.
CTCTTCTTTTTCTGCCTCAGTCTCTTCTTTTCTTTCTGTTCTTTTGTTGCTGCTCAAATCCTTCCCACTTCTTAATTGAATTGCCATGCAGTCTTTTGGGTTCTTCTGAGTATCACTAGGGAATGTACCCTTGCTGGTGGCATATTCGGGGTGGTTTCCTACTTGTGTCTCCGAGTTTTCGATGAGCATAGCATTCTTACGAAACATTTGAGTAGCGGACTTGAAAGCTTCCAAATTACGATAGTTTGCATTCTCATGGAGTGTAATAGCCTCTTGTTGTCCCCATGAAACGCAACATTTGAATGGTTGGGTCACTCCTCGACCACGATATTCGTTACCTTTCACCTCGCCTTTGCTAACTGCTTTGGGCCTTGGTGGCTATTGATATCGCTAGGGGATTACGCCATGCCTTGGGCCTTGTAATGCCCCTCCACCATATGAGAAATTCTCCACGGTTCCTCAGTCTTTGGATTGTAGTGTGTAGAGCGGGTTAAGTTTGGCTTGAAATGATAACTTTGGCTCGCTCACGTGGCAACCTCCTCGGCTCATAAGAATCTTCTTATGTTGGCATCGACACTTCTTCTCATAAGTTATCTTTCTTTTATCTATTTCATGAGCAATGTATCTTCCTCTCTTGTTTGTCCATCCTATGCATTATGGCATCGGCTTTGCCTCATGGCTATCATCTTTGCTCAGCTCCGCGATACACTTTCCTGCTATTTCCTCTTGGCTTCCGAGATGGAGGCTTTCATATTGCATTTTCCGGGTCTTCTCGGATCTCTACGCCTCTTTTGCTTTTACGTTTGGGCCTCCAGCGGCTTCATGAAGTATCGATAATACCGCTTAGATGTATCATTTAAAGCATGATACACTATGTCCCTTCGGGTCTTCAAATCTATGCCATGCATCGGGCATCTCTTGGCGACCTTTTGAATCTTTCGAGCTACATATAGGCTCTCATCTTCCCCGTTGGAATACTATTATATCTTCTTCTCTTTGAAGTGAGAGATGGGAAAGAATGCGCCCAGTAGGCTTCTACCTGACTCTTGAGTATCGAACCATATGGTAATGATTCATACCATGTGGCTGCTATATCTCTCGAAAATGGGAAGAGATGCAATTTTATCACCTCGGCCTCACCTCATTCAACTTCCTTTTGTCGCTAAATGCAAAATCTTCCCAGTGCTTTCGTTTGAGTCTTGATTGGGATGACCCATTCAAAGCGATGTTCTTGAACCATTGTAATCAAGTGCTTTGAGTTCGAAATTATTTGCCATCTATAATTGCCATTTTATCCCAGTTTATAATATTCTTCTTTTGTGAATAATAGGCCTCAGAGAAATCTTCCATTGTATCGATAATGGGAGGCCTTACATTTCTTGTCCTCTGTTCTTACAATGCAGTGTGTCTCATCTGCCGTAGCTACGTTTGCTCTTTCAGTCTTTCTCGAAGCTCACGAGTGTTTTCTCGATTCGGTGTCTGGGAGATTAGGTCGAATCCTATTTCCTATCATTAAAAGTTTTCTGATATCAAAGAAACACACTCAAGTGTGAAGTTAGTCAAACCAAACAAATATTTCAACATGGCTTGTTAAAGATTAGTGGCTAAAATAGCCCTTTAACGCAAAAAACTATTTTGTTCTTTTTCTTAAAATGTCCAAATTAGTATTTCCTTCTTTTGTCGAATATTGATCTATTTAATTCTTTCAATCCCCGACAACGGCATCGCAAAACTTGTTTGCCTTTTCTATATAGACTAAAACCCTCAAATTAACATAATTGCAAGAGTACCACAATTCTCTTGCATACATGTTTTTATGGATCATTTGCTTGATAAAATAGTTTCTCTTAATTGTTCATGATTTAAAAATAAGGGTCAAGTCTGCATGACCTTGCAAGTGCATAGGTCATACAAGTAGTAATCACGAGATGCAGTCGGTATCATTCCCACGAGAGATTGATAGCGGAATTTACGGATCGACTACCCGACTACTAAAATTTCATACTATTGGACTGAAACTTATAATGAAAGTTTTATCTAAACAACACCATTAAAATCCTTATACTGTGAGATATATTCCAAATTAAGCTAAAACAAAGTAAATGAAGAAAAATAAATTGTCTATAAAAGAATGGATTGAATCAGTTTCTGCATTGAAAACCATCAATGAAATCTGATAGACGATCGATTCAGGCACTAAAATCCATTGCTCACATTTTATGTATGGATCTGATTTTGTCAAGATTTCCCAATTATTGGAATTGGATTTCTCCATATTCAGCGATTAGATATCCTTGCTTCTCTAGAAGACAAGATCTAACCTGACTACGTATTCCAAATTTTCTTGCAAGATGGTGTTTTTTCTTTCTCGATACTTCGTAATTCACATTGGCAGCCAGAACTTTGCTTTACCTTCTAGGATTTTGCCAAAAATTTCTACTACTCAGTGGTGGCTCAGCCTTGAATCTATGGATTCATCCTTTCCTTGATTAGATCACGAGCTAACACGGAATTGGAACTTACGTAGATTAAGGTGAACTCTCGATTATTTATATTGTTAAATACACCTCCCGACTTCAATTAGAGCGAATGGGATCTATCGAAATAAACTCCGAATTTCGGAGTTCGTTAATGGTAGTGAACATACCCGAAAGAATGCTCTCAACTCTCGGGAATCTCGGATCTCTATGTCCGTGGGGGCACATCATGATGTCGAGTAAAATCGTTCCTTGGCCAGTCTTAGAGTCGCCTATTGGGAACTTATCCATTAAAAAGCGACACCGGTCGTAAAACCAAACCTAAATTAATTCTCGTAAATTGTGCGGGAAAAATTTGTAACTAAATGTAAATCCGTCCCCCTATGGCTGCGTTCGATTCTTGCATTGCGAATTAAGAAATGGGCCGTCCTTGACCACTATAATTGCAATAAAATTGAGAAGAAATGAATTCGAAATTTATGCAGATTTCATAAATTTTCAAGCGGTAATGCCAAGAAAAACTTATAACTAAAAATCCGGCTCTACTCGTCTGCCTGGTCAGCGAGATTCAAATAGAAAAAATTAAGCAAAAAATAAAAATAAAATAAAATTCTACTCTAAAAATATACATGAGCTCTTCTTAACACTTCCCTTTTTAAGGTCGTGACGGAAAAGCGCTACTATTCTAAAAGCTATCTATTTATCTTGTAAAGAATCGGGGGCGAATCCCAAAAGGCTCCGGTGGAAATCAAAGAAAAAAGCCTGACTCAGCGTCACAATGTTGCTACCTCAAGTTGATGTCGCGACGTAGATTGTCTTGATTGCTCATGATCCCGTTGTGACCTCTTTCTTTTAAATTGCAACCGGTTGTCTTACTAACGACTTTGATCGATGAGTCGACATCGTGTGTGGTCGCGACTTTATTTGCTTCGATGTTCCTTCAGTATGCATGCGCGACCCCTCGGTTACATCGTGACATCATTATCTTCCTTTCTTTGATTTTATGTCGCGACATCATGATGATGTCGCGACCTCTTTTGCTTCCCATTCCTTTTCTTCAGTTTGCAACCTTCGTTCTACATTGCAACTAATTTCCTTCTTCCCACTTATTTTCCATGTCGCGACCTCAGTTGCATGTTGCGACATCAATTTCTTATGCTCAGCTTTTCTTCAGGTCGCAACCTAAATTAGTAGTCGCGACATCATATCTGATCCTTGACTTATAAAAGGTCGCAAGTTCAGTTTCTTGCAAGTGCTTCTATTGGTTTACAGGTTGCGACCTCCTTTCAAATTCTATCTTTGGTTGCACTTTAAATTTTCCTGTTTTTATGTCGCGACATAGTAGTGATGTCACGACATGAAATGGAACCTTAATATTTGAAAACCGATTTACAACTCTTTCTTTTTGCAAAAGACATCTCTTGTGCCTTCATCGGCCAGTTCTTGTCGCGACCTCGGAGTGGTGTCGCGACATCATTCTATATCCTTTTGGTGTCGCTACGACATCAAAGTGATGTCGCGACATGAATTTCGTCATTTGATTGTTCCTTTAGTCTCGACCACTTTTTCTTTGCCATGACCTCATTTAGTCACGACTTTACTTATTCCCGAGTTTTCGGTTTCTTCTTCAAAGCCAAATTTGTTGATGTAAATGACTAGAATGGATGGCATGATCATTCCGTCGCGACCTAAATTTCAGTCGTGACCTCGAATTACATTTAACGGGCTGATTTCTTACAGTTTTGCTAAATTTGAGTTCTCTTGTATTTTCTATGAAATGAAATAAAGTCAATTATCCACTTTTCCTCAAACAAATCAACATTTATTTCATAATAAACTCAGAAAAATGGATTAAAAATCTAATGAGTTTTTAGACTCATCATGTGTTCACTTGTTGGATTCTAGCATGCTTGCTCATGGTTGATTTGGTACTTAGCTATATGTTTCTGATTGGCATATATGGTTAGTTTGTGTGTATATTCTGTGGTAGGCTTGCTCTTTGTGCATGACTCTTTGTTGCATGACTACCCTCTCTCTTGCATGACTGCTTGATTTGTTTGTGTTTATGGAGAGTGCTTGTATCCCTTTTTTTTCGAATCACTAGTCTTGGTCGACTATTCCTCATAGATTGCTTGAGTTTCTTGGGAGTCATTTCCAATTGTTTGCCTTCGACCAAGCTAGGAGTTTGGAGTAGTGTCTAGCATAGGGGCTATATCGATGTTTGGAAGCAGGAGATGTGGATATCAGTAATAGAAGACTGTATAGTGGCGGAGATGGATTTCATGGATACATGCGTGGCCAGTGTGTCATTTTGATTGTTGGTTAGGATCTTAGGTTATGTATCTCGTCTAGGTATAGTCATCTAGCTTTTAGGACTTACCTTTTCTCGTTGTTAGCTTTTGAGCTACATTACCCCTGAGGTATCACCATGTCAGAATCCCGCGCTTGCTTGTGAAGCCATATATCGGTTTAGCTGTTGACATCACATGTCAGTTTATTCTCTCGAAGGATTTTAGTCATACATTACTGGTTTGATTACAGGATTGATAGTCACAGGGATTGACATACCCTTTTCCTTTTGAAGGATTGTTGATTGAGACCAACCTGGGTTCCCAAGCTTGGATTTAGATCGAAGGTAGACTTGTTAGAGGATCAGATTCACACAACCAATTAGAGCAGATACCAGATCATAGAGATATGGACCCTTAGTATGCTACTGTTGACCAGTTGGCTAAGATTACCGATACCATGGCATCTCTTCGGGATGCCATATTAGGACTAGGACAGAGGATTGATGGGTATTAGGCCCAACCATTGCCAATTTTAGGGAGCACCCCAAATGACCCTATTGCACCTCCACCTCCGCCCACCGCCCCACCATGTCGGACCCATGCGGGACTATCACGAGTTCCACCTCCCACCACCCACCACATTCAATCAACCTCACGGGCTGAAGCATTTGTACTACACGGTCAAACTAAGACCATGCCACATTTTGTAGTGGCCCCTACATAGATTATTGATGACACCCAGTCTTGTATTGATAGGATCGAGCAGAGGATTAAGTCTCTGCATGTTTCTGATGGAGTTATAGGTTAGGACGGATATGATGACCTTCCGAGTTACGTATGTTAGTTGAGTGCATGCGGACATTAAGAGATACGGTGTAGGAGACCCAGTATAGGGTGCCCCATATTCACTTATACGATTATCTGACTATTATGCGCGGTTATGAAGCGGATGAGCCTGAATGATTATGTTATTCCCTCTGTCATTGAGTGGTGTTGCTCAGCACTGGTTTGCCTCATTGGACCCTTCTAGATGTAGGATATGGGCTGATTTGGGACAAAAGTTTATCAAACAATATTCTTTTAATACTGTAGTGGACGTATCTCGGAAGGAGTTGGAGGCCCACCGGCGAAGGCGGATGGAGTTAATCCGCCGTTTTATCTCCCAGATGGAGGAGAAGATGAAACGATTATAGATAGACCCTCGGAGCACGATCAAATCGGTATGATTCACCTGACCTTATTGATTTGCTGAGCATCTCATGGGCTTTCCACATCTGAACTTTGGATCATGTGATTTCGGGCCCTCATGGCGTGAGGAAGGCATAGCTAGAGGATTATGGGTAGGCTATTTACACGTGATTGAGGAAAGTGGGGTGAGCCTAAATCATTAGATATTGGTGCTATTGGTACATCGAGCCGCAGGTTTTCACGTCGTCCATAAACTCATAGATAGTCTACAGATACTCCTTATCGTATGATATAACAGGATCGGTCTGATTTAGTTGCTCCCCATTGAGCCCGGCCAAGCTGCTTATCTACATCTGCCGCCCTGCTTGATATATCTTTACCTTTGGCGGTACCTCGAGAGGCCGCTGTCACGGTACCATAAGCAGTATAGAGCACCGCCTCCATCGAGGCCGGCTAGGCAGTTTACACAACTCGGGATGCCACTGAGCCGAGCATTTCAGAGACTGGTTGAGGGGGGATTGATTGCCCAGTTTACCACAGGCCACCAGCTCTGACCTACCCAGCTCAGTTTAGAGCGAGATCTTATTTTGTGCTTATCATCGGAGAGAAATTGGTCGCCAATCTGAGACAGGTTGTGCAGCATTGAGGCACGTTATTCAGGAGTTGATTGATCAAGGTTTGGTTTATTTAGGAGGCCCTGCTGTGACTACAGACCTGCTACCCACTCATGTCACTAGAGTTGTACCTCCACCCCTGGGGGGTGTACATTTGATTGAGCATTCATGAGATGAGATATTCATGATGGGATGGGATGGAGAGGCTCCTCAGCCAATCAGTTTATATGTAGACTCAGACTTTAGTGGATACACCTAAGGTCAGTAAGTCTCTAGGCCATTTAGATTGATTCCAGATGATGTTCCAGACGAGACAAATTATTGCCGGTATAATTTACAGCATGTTTGGATCCGTAACACCTTCATTATGTTCCGGGAGGGTATGGGCCACTACATAGAGATGTTGATTATTCACGGTGGGAGGGTGGCTCATTTACCATTGATAAACCTTTTTCTAGCATTGATGCTAGAGATGGTCGGAGGGAAGATGACAGTGAGGATTTTACACCGGTTCGCACCATTCGGGCGCATTTCCATTTTAGGGCTTATTGGCCTCGTCCGACACATAGAATCAGTTGGTGGAACTCTTTGATTGGATTGGGATTGACCTCTTACCACCACCTGAAACGGATCCACTACCGACCCGCGGATAGGGCTAATACATAGTGTTTTGATGATGATTTACCTCACGAGGGATCAAGCCATATTCGTCCCTTATTCGTGATGTTGCTTGTTGGGTTGCGGTGCCATCCGTCTTGTTGGACAAATGACTGCGCGAGCGTTTGTCTCTTAGTTCACTTGCCATTACTTTGGGATTTTCACCATCCGATTTTGAGCCATCCACACAAACCGTCAAAGCTTATGATGGGACTCAGAGGACAGTTATGGGCACACTCAGCACACATGTCATGATCAGTCCGGTCAAATACTCCGCCTCTTTCGGGTTTGGGGATCAGGTCATCCTTTAACTGCTTCTTAGTGGCCAGTAGATTCATGGGGCGGGTCGTTATCACCATCTTCCTTCATCGGAAGGTGAAGTTCATACATGAGGGCGCGTATCACGTCTGATATGATAAAGATGTTATTACTTCCTCTAAACGTGTTACGGGTGAAGCTACGGTAGGGGATGACCTACATTTGACCCGCGTTTACTTCGGCGAGATTCGGGTTGTTGCTGAAGGATGGCCGTGGGGACGTGGTCTTTAAGTCATTCGACCCGATCTGTTAACGCTGGTGCCCAGCATGATGAGGCATGTCTTATATGCCTGGTTTGGGATTGGGTCACCTCCAGTAGGGGCCGTGCGAGTTTACTATTATAGTTAATCATGACATAACTTATGGGTTGGGTTACATCGATGACCGGATGATCTGCAGCGACCACATGGCATATTTGCATAGAGAGAGTGAGCTCACATGTTTGGCATTCCATTCGATTATCCCCTTCGCCCATACACTTTCGGTTAGGTGACTATTTTCTTAGAGGATCGAGTATGCACCCATAAAAGGGAGTAGACTATGTTTGAGGATAGTTGAGATTCGAAATTCGGTAGGCCACTAGGACATATGTGTTTGAGATTACGAGACCATCGAGCCACGAGGCCATGATAGTTTACACCCCCATCGGGATCAAGCGAGTGTGTTTTCATATTAACTCACAGGAGATCCCATTGTGAAGCGCCTATGGATTTGGGAGATGGTCCTGATGGTGTGATTTTGCCTAATACTTATATGGACGCGATGGACATGATCAGCACTGGCTATATCAACAAATGTCTTTCTATCACCTTTTTTTGTGTGCGTGTACAAAAATAGCTCTGGTGTAGTGGGCTGACGCCCAAGTTTATGAGTCTAAATATACATAAATATAGAAACCAATAAAATAAGCCAACAAATAGAAAAGTTGATTTGATTATAATTATCTCTTTCATTAAAAAAAAAAAGGTAATTCACCCTTACTCATGCTTAGAAGATTATGGTCTTACAAGATTAAAAACATTTACCCCAATCTATAAAAATATTCCAAAATGCTTCCAAGTAGAAGATCTTTGGTCCAAAATGAACAAATACACAGCAACACACAGCACGCAGGGGTTCAACTGCTTTCCGACAACCACCCGATATCCATGAAACACCATGAGAAAAATTTGTAATCACAAACACCAAACAACCACCCAACATCACATTTAGATATTTCATGAATCAAATATTACAAATAGAAGAAATCATGTTAGGCAACCAAATTATACTATGTCACAATATAACTTTTTCATCAAACTTAGAATCACATTCATTTTCAAATTTAATTTAGAGCCAATTTTGACTTTCATGTATAATAACCCGTATTATTCTAGCGAAATAATTAAAATTAAAAACTTAGTTATTGATAAGAAAGCTTACCAGTAAGTTTATGGTCATAATGAGTAGTAGTGCCTCCAGTGTGAGTTGAAGGTTCAGCCCTTTATGTTCCCTTCGACATTTTGTTCTTGGAGTATGTTTCATGAATCTTTTTTGCTTTCAATGTGTTCTAATAACACTGCCATCTTTCCCATAATTCTAGATCAATGAAGTTTGGCTTCTTCCCTTTCCTTTTTTATCTCTGATATCGTGTCTCGATATCGACTACACACTTTCTCTTCCCATTCTATTTTGACTAGTTCCTTCTATTTGTCCCTGAAGCATTTCTACAGTATATAATTCTATGTTATAATCAAAATAGACATGCAATTGAATCATAATTCTATGCAGTTGGGGTTGCTTCGCCTTTTTTTCAACTAACACATGCAAAAATAGACTTAAAAATAAGTTAACCTAGCACTTATTACCTAAAATTGAATATAATAAAAAGCCTTAGTTTTATCATAAATAGTCTTCCATTTTTGTCCATTTGTCCCTTCAGGATCTATATTTTTCTCAAAAGTCTTCCTCATTATGCGAGAGATTCTTCTAGATGGATCCAAACTATAGAATAATATTCTATTTTAATATTATTCACAATTAACAAAAGCATTAAGACTTTAAATATCAACATTGAAATAGACATGTAAATACTCAAAATTAAATATGATTACTAGCGAAAATCAGTTGAGATTATCGTTGAACTCAAAGGAGTGTACGTTTATAATATACTGCCCCACATGCGTAAAACCTGAAGTGTACGATTTTGGTAATCCCCAAATTCATAAGTATTTGTTGAAGAATTTGTATGTCCAGGAATAGGTGTAGAAGCATATGTAGGTGTTGGTGAAGTTGTATGCAAAGGAGCAACAAGTTGGGTTGAGGTTGGTGACTCTATAGGTGGAACAACAGTAGGTTAGGATGCATTTGATGACTCTATATGCAGAAGTGCAGTTGGTTTACAGCGGTGACTCTATATGGAGGAAGGGAATGTGGAATGCTGGTAGGGGTAGTCTTGAGTGACGGTGTCGATAATGGAGCTGAGTTATGGAATTAGTTTGTGACCGTGCAAGGCAGCTATACTCTTAGCGCTAGAGATTTAACCATGTCTTGAACAAAGCTTTGTAAATATGTAAACAAGAAAATGTAAGACAGAGATTCTGATAGTAAACAAATATGACATTCTGCAGAAAACAAACTGATCATTACTTATTTATTGTAACAATATCAATATCAACAAACAAAATTTCTACAAACATCATAATAATCAAAATTCATAATGTTTATTGTAGCAATATCAAAATCAACCATAAGATTTCTACAAACAACATAATAAACTATATATAAATACAAAACTGTGTGAATCTTTTTTCTAATCACTATCATCGAAGCTTCCCACATATTATCTTCACTTTCATCTTCTAATTATGGCTGAAGTATAGGGTCAAGCCCCGAAATTTACAACTTCATCATCAACTAGCTGAACAAGATCCCTATTTACATCATTCAATGGACACAATTCATCGATCATGATTAATGCTTCAGTTAGTTGTAAATTAAATGGCTAATCTTCTTGGAATGATGAGTTACCATCTACTATCTTCTCAACAATATGAGGAACATCCACCATTAGCCTAGCTTTAACTTTGCACATAGCTAACCAGTTAGACTTATCTCTTTTTAAGCTAGGATAAGAGACATAATAAACTTGTGCAATTTGCATGGCAAGAATAAAAGGTTCATATTTATTGAGTCTTCACTTGAGGTTGACATCTACAAGAGGTACTGTTTATGAATTTTCATCCCACTATTAATAATAGGATCAAACCACTCACACTTGAAGAGTACTGTGCGCTTAATTGGCAGTCCTAGATATTCCAAACCTCAGAAAACCTACATCAATGGCCATGGTAATGAATCTCATTATCATGCCCCAGAATTTGTACACTTTTATCAAACTCAGCATTTGATGTGTCGTGATCCATGTGATTCAATATGCAATACAAATTATTGACTTTCAACTCATTACAAAAATTCCTGTATACCCTGCTATCAAACTATGGCCCATTATCAGTCACTATCGACTATGGTATTCGAGTTTCTTGATTGGTGACATCTTTATCTTTGATGGGCAAAGGCTTGACTCTGCCCATTTGCTAAAATAGTTTGTTCTTACCCGATAATAGCCTCTTATGTCTTTGAGGGCGGTAGGTAGTGGCCAAACTATATCAATTCCCCACTAGGCAAAGGGCCAGGGGCTTGTTATGGTCGTCAGATTCTTAGACGGCACCCTTGAGATGGGGGCTTACCGCTGGCAGCGATCACACTTCCTGACATAGGTGGCTGCATTTGCCCTCATGGTTGGTCAGTAGTAGCCTTGGGTATAGGCCTTGTCTTGGCCAAAGTTAATTTTACTGGATGGTTTTTGCATATTCCTTCATGGAGTTCCACCAATGCATACTTCCCTTGCTAGGTAGTGAGGCATTTAATATATGGGTCGTCTAGAGATCGTTTATACAACTTCCCGTTCACAAGGGAAATTGGGCCGCCTGAACTTAAACCTTGTGGACTTTGACCCTACTATCCGGGAGCTCTCCCGAGCTTAGGTAACGAACTATTGGAGTCATCCAAGAGGGACATGCTTCTTCTATCTCGTTTACCCGGTTGGCAGCAATTGACGACTCCGATTGGTAATAGATAGGGAAGAGCATTGGGTAGGGATGCGACCCTTCTTGCTGAGCATCCATGCTATTTGAACCCAGCAGGATATGCTTAAGATTCGAGCCGCGGCGCCTCTTTAGTCGGAGCTTAACCAGACATAATACTTGGTCATCCGATGGTCCCGCGTTTCGTATTCCTCGCTTACCTTTCTTACCACCAGTTTGGAGTCACTTTGTAAAATGATTTTTTCTAAAGATACGGAGATTGTGAGATCTATACCGGATAGGATTGTTTCATATTCTACCTTATTTTTGGATGTGGGGAAGTTTAACCGTATAGCTTGTTTTATTCTCTCCCCGGTTGGGGCTTTAAGTTGTTAGCCAACACTGGCTCCCGTTTACCGAGAAGCGCCATCCACATTAAGGATCCACCAGTTAGAGTTACCCGAGTTCGCTACCTGTTGGGGGATTTCTACTAAAAATTCAACCTTTATTGCCAAGCGGGGTTTATACTGGATACTGAACTCGCTTAGCTCAATAGTCCACCAGGCCATCCTTCTTGACAAGTCAAGTTTATGTATGGTGCTTATGAGGAAGATTGGGTGACATGACGATAGGGGTGTGCTTGGAAGTAAGGGCGGAGTTTTTTAGCTACCACACGGAAAGCCAACGCCGCTTACTCGAGATGGATTATCTAGAGTTCGATTTAGATGAGGTTGCTACGAAGAATCTCTTGGTCTATGTTTTTGGTTTTCATCTTCTTTGAACAAAGCTGCACTTACTGAGACATCTAAAACTGTTGGGTAAAGATAGAGCATATCACCTGCTTCGGGGCTAGGAAAACCGGTGGTTTCGTGAGATACTGCTTGATTGCCATGAAAGCCTAGTCACATTCCTTATTCAGGCGGGTCGATTTGGCTCCTTTAGGTGGTGAAAACAACTTTGGTGGTGTGTAAAATGAGATGAACCTCCAGGAGTCATTTGGCCGACCCCTGTCGAGTTACTACACTCCCTTTCTAGAGGTAGGAGTCTGAGATTCTATAATAGCTCTAAGTTGAATATGATTGGCCTCTAACCCTCTTCGCGTCACCATAAAGCTCAAAAAATTTCCCAGGCCCCAACCGAGCAGCACATTTAGGGATTGAGTTTCATATCGTACATCTTGTGATAAGCTCAAAAGTTTCTTGTAGGTCTTTGCATGTGTTGAGGCATTCTTCTGGATTGACAAGCATGTCGTCGATGTAGAATTCCATGGTCTTGCCCATCAGTGGTCGAAATATATTGGTCACCAACCTTTGATAGGTTGCTTCGACATTCTTCAAGCCAAAGGGCATTACATTGTAGCAGTATAGCCCATGCGGTAATGAAAGTTGTTTTCTCTACATTAGGCCGGTGCATGGGAATCTGGTGGTATCTAGAAAGAGTCAAGATAATGACATCATCTTCGCTGAAAGCATCAGCGATTGATCTATACGCGGTAGGGAAGTTGTATCATTCGGGCGTAGCCGTTGAGTCTGTGTAGTCTACACATACTCTCCACTTACCACTCTTCTTAGGAACCACAACCACATTGGCAAGCCATTCGAGGTATTTTACCTCTTTGATCAAACCTGCTCTTAGAAGATTGTCCACCTATGTCTTAAAAATCTGATGGCGATCCTGGTGGAAACAAGTCACTTTTTGTCTTATTGGTTTGGCCGCGGGGATAATATTCAGTTTGTGAGAGGCCAACATTGGGTCGATTATGATCATATCTAAGTGACTCCATGCGAACACGTCTTTTTTTCTTAACAATATCCATTGTAATTGCTTTTTTCTTATTTGGATAGCAAGAACTAGCGTATGTGAGCCACCGGAGCTCCGTCGAAGCGCCATTTGACTCTGGGAGATCCGCGCTAATGGGTGCTATCTTCCTTCTTGACTTTGGGCGGTGAATTGTATGGTTGCTTTCGCAGCGGGGATGTGATCTTGAGATGAGGACTTCTGACTTTCTCCCTTACGTTTCCCATATGGATAGTTGATAGCACTACCTTGCGACGAACTGACTACTTAGAAGGTCAACCTTCCCCCCGTTGGTCAAATAACTGACCATTTGGTGATATGTTGAAGGGACAACCTTCATCGAGTGCAGCCAAGTCCGTCCCACTATGGCATTGTAAGGCCCCAAGTCTTCCACAACTGAGAACAAAACATGCTGGGTTACTGGTCCTGCTTGTACAAGGAGCGTGATGTCTCCTAGTGTCATGGTTGTTGCATCGTTGAAACCAGAGAGGATCGCTCGGCCCGGGTTCAACGTCACGAGGATTTCATCGATTGAGAGGTTGGTAGCTATGATGCAATCGTGCTGCCAGGATCTAAAAGCACCTTGTGCACATTAAAACCTCTAATACATAGGGTGAGCACCAGTGCATCATAATGGAGCACAATGACCCTGATCGGGTTTACCGGAGGAAAGGATATAGGGTCATCCATCGGGTTGGTTTCTTCACGGCTGCCTCCCATGTGGATAACATTTACCCAGGCATTGGCTGTGGCCGCTCTCAAGAGCTTCTTCTATTGGCGTTTGATTGATACTGGTCATTAGACTAGCTTCCTAGTATATAGTTTATGCATTTAGTGGAGTGACGGGACCCCGGTAGTCTGTTTGTAGTCATCTGTGGTGGTCTGGTCGCCCAGTGATCCCAGCTTCCACGATATACCTTCGAGGTGCCACGCTTGATTAGTATTTCCACTATGACTTTGGAAGCCGGCACCTATTGGTCTCATGCCCATGATCTCTATGATAATTCCACCGCATGAATAGGTTTCTCTAAAAAGGATCCTTCTAGATCGATGTAGGCCACTTGAAATCTGGCAAGTCACAAATTAGGGGCAATAGCCTTTCGAATGAGATGTTCAGGGGGGTGAACTACTGGGGCTCCCTCTTTTTTTGTGATTGATCACATGATCGCTTTTAGTTTTTTCTATGACCTACAGCGGATTTCGGATGGCTTCTTCCCCCATAGCTCGTTGCTCCGGCCAGGCTTTGTGAAATCATGACGAGTATGTGTTCTTTGCCACGGATATTGTCTTCCAGTGTTGAGTACTGATCTGCCCGCCTATATAGCTCTTCCATGGTCGTCGACGGGGTCGAAAGACAATGAGTGGATGACCTGAAGCTTCTCCTGAAGTTCTAAAGGACTACATCCATGTTCTAAGCCTCTACCTACTGAACGACTTGCCTAAACCTCCTTGTGAAGTCTCGTATGGATTCCTTTTCCTGCTTTAGAATAGTCTACAAAGAGCCGATGTTCCTTTTCTACCGTAACGAACAAAGATACTGAGAGATGAATGCAACCCAAAGCTCATTGGATAAGGGTTTATTAGTTACGTGGGAGCTTGGAGACCATCTTATCATAGGCCCTCATGTTGGTTAGAATTGTGACCTTGTTCCGGGGGTCCAGTTGACAACCATCAACCGTGAGAATACTCGTAAATGTCGGGTGCCCAGCACCTCACGAATCGAGAAGGAGTCTCAGCACATGCGGGAGCCCTCTGCTGGCGAAACGGTGTATAAATATGCGCTATATGCGCAAGTGCAGCTTCGCCAGTAGTATAGTGTACTCGTGGTACGAGATATCGATCCATGAGGGACGAGTGTATTGACTACAAAGATTCACGCTTTTTAGATAATATCGAAGATGACTCTAGAAATTCAAATATGTAGAATACCTAAACTATTGATTCAATTAAAGTATTGGTTTTGAAGCCTGGGTTATATCTCCCTTGTCACGTTGATAGTTAATCTTCTAAATATGTTATTATTGATTATATTTCCAATATGTCAATGGCCAGGGGTGATCTTTTCTCTGAGTATCCTCTCGAATATATCAGCCTATCTCGCGAATAGAATCGGTATATCTATCCATTCAGTGTTCTGAAATCATTAATGTCCCACAACCCCCGATTGCTGCAGCCAAGAGTTCGGAATATCTCATTTGCCGAATCAGCGATCTACTCTCGAGATCTGAATACCCTCGTCTCGAATCGAATCTCGGTGTAATTATGCCAATGTTGGCGAGACATCAACATACGATTAAATCATAGGCATAGAATGGTTACAACATATTGAGAAATATTGAATAATATAAAGTTTCAAACTTTAATCCATGAACATATGACAAGTTCAATATAACACAGAAATAAATCTAGAACATCATGAATGAAAAGAAAGAAAATGTTTAGAATTAAAAACATCATTCTCCTATCGAAAATATCCAAACAATGAAAAACGGTCAAATCAGGCCACTTCCGCCGATCTGTGTCACTGCGCTTTCGGAATTATGTACTTTACGTTATGCGGCTTCCGATGCCCTTTTAAGATCGCCGTTGCTTTAAATGATAGGGTGCGGATCTCGAAAGTGACGTGCGCGGCGTGGGCGTATGGCATTAATTTAGCGCGGCGTGGAGGCGTCGCGAAGAGCGTGGAGGCGTCGCGGCGTGGCGAATGCTTCATCGCCTTGTTCCCATTTGCTCCAATCTGCTTCCTGCTCTTTACTCTGCTTTTAGCCTGACCTCCTACATTACAGCGGACATGAATCGATTATTCTAGTCGCCAAAAACTATAAATTACTCTAAAATAAGCGGGAAAAATGGAAATTTGGCGAGTATAATATAGTGTTTTGGGCACTCATCACACCCCCGAGCTTAGTTTCTTGCGTACCAGCGAGCCGACTTCAACAGGACACACACACAACTAATGCCTTTAACACTAGGCAGTGTTGCGTGTTTGAAAGATAAGGGATCACATTGGGTGACTCAGCTTTCCCCTTTGTGTTGCTCGAAGTTCACAAAATGCATACAAGTGTTCGAATTTCGGAAAACTCGGTTGAAATAGGTAGAAGTGACTAGTGCATCAAATCCCATGATTTTCAAATAACTTTCCCCTAGAAGCCCACATGTGCTTATAATGAATGACCTCCGGCCTTATGCCTAGGTTCCGACACCCCAGGCAAAGCTCAACTCACCTATTTGGAAGAAGCTAACTAGAAAGGATAGGAGCACTTGATTTATTCACGACCAGAAATGCCTAGAAACTTCCTGCATACCAGAAATAAATGTAAGAAAACTTGGTGCCAAAATTTTTTCGTAGAATTGTTCTGTAGCGGGGATCCATTGAGCGACTCCCCACGGTTAAAGGGCACGGGCATTAAATACCCTTCAAACTTCACCTGAACACTCCACCCGAACTTAGGGACCTAGGTTGCGTGGGCGTAGTCCATCTTACATCCCATGGCGGGCGGTGAAGCCCGATGACTCGGCCCGGTTGAAACGGGCATTAGGCTGACGGGCCCGCCAGTGTGCGAGTTCAGTTGGATGATCACGCTTATTCTTATGCAGATACCTATTTTTGTCATTTGTCTTTTCTTTTTCACTTTTTCTATTGTTTTTTTTTTGTATTTTCTCTTTTGTTTAGGGCTCGATGGAAATCCTCTTTTTGTGGGTGTCCCACGTCAGCAAATGGTTAGTCTCCCGGGTTAGTCGACTAGGTGGTTGGTCTCGGCGCATGCATGCTCTGAAGGTCGTAGTGTGTGAGTGTGATAGGGTTCTTGAAGCGGTGTATGTGACTACTCGGGATTGGTTCACTAACCCTTCCATGTATTGACCTAATTCTGGGGTTCAATTGTATGCATTTGGTCTGATCATATTAATATTGAATTTAGTCCAAAAGTGATCCTCGATTTTAACATGGCGCATTAACATGCAATTAATACATATAAGATTGACCTAACACAAACGCTAAGCAGACTACACCTTGACGCGGATAAATTTGGACTAAACATGAACTAAATGAAACACAATTATCTTTGAAACGAAATAAAGCGCATAAAAGCGGTAAAAGCGAAAACAACTAAACAAACTAAAACACGATCACCCTGACCCACCTCCCCGAATAAGATAACGGTGTCCTCCACGGGTAAGAAATAAATAGTAGAGGTGAAAGGAACTCCCACGGTACGATCCGCCGATTGGTGGTGGTGGAGGGCGTGAAACGAGCGGAGGTGGGCGTCACGGGCTGCAATGACCTCGATCTTGCGAATGGTGGCCCTGGTTGGCGGGACCATACATATACGCGGAGGGCCTCAGTCACAATGAGACGGACGCGGTGCTCTGGGTCTCATCCTAGAATCTTGTCGAACGCTCGATGGGGAGAGCAAGGGTCCTCAGTGGAAGAGTGGAGGGGCTTGCCACTGAGGGCTGGCTGGGGTGGTGGTGGAGTGGGTACCGGGACGGGTTGTGATATCTCCACTGGGGATCGCCGGATCCACTAGCCGAGCTTGGAGTACTCATAAAGCTCGTCTCGTTCGAGGGCGCTCATGACCTGAGTCGTAGAGTCCCTCGAGGTTGCGGGGACACGGGTGTGTCAGCAGCGAATATGGCTGATTGGGTGGCAAGTGTCCCGGTCTTCGTCGGGCACCCGGCTTGTTTGCCTGAAGCAGATCGGAAGAGGTGTCAGTTCATCTTCGCATCCCGGTTATGAGGATGGCATCCTCGATAACACCTTGACATCAAGGTATACGTAGATGGCATAGTTGAACGCGACGCATTTGGCGATCCGCTTCCTGCCAGCGTTCGTGCGTCGGAATGAGGCGGCGTGATGAAGTAGTGCGGACAGGAATGAAGGCGAATGCTTGGCCTTGAAATTCCGCATGACCGCACTATTGATTCTCCTCGCACGAAGCCATTTGAATTGATACGCGTATAATCTCGGGGTAGTCGAGTGCTTTCGCGGAGCGTCCAGGCGACTCCGACGGGACTATGTTCTGAAGCGTAATACCCTGTTGATGCGACTCCTTTGAAGTCGACCAATGCGCCCGCGCCCTGACAACTGGCCCATGGGATGGGAGATTGGCGTGAACTGCTGCATCATCATTTGCTTGGGATGGTGGTTGGCGCGAGGCACGCCATCCCATGCATGATTATCTTGCGGAAGAAGTCATCGGGGTGGGTGAAACCCCGCTTCTCCTTGATGAAGGATCGGTTTTGCAGAGAGTGCGAAGCCGATCGCGGCACTGAATTCTGAAGCCGCGTGACATCGTGAGTGGGAGTCGGGTCCTCGCTTGGCAGGCAATTTCTGCCTCTTGCCCGACATATTGTACTAGGAGACCGCGCGTGGTGGTGGTATAAAGTGGGCCCCTCGACTCGAGCAACCTGAGCACTGGTGATAACAAGGAAAACTAAGCTATGACTCAAGACTCAAAACTCCTAAACCAATTTACCCTACATAGACCCTAATAGACCTAGCGGGCACCTAATGAGACCACAAACCAAGCGTGAGTACAGTACTCTAGAAATGTCAGAAGCTAGGCAGAACCTGATGTGGTGGGAATGCCACAATGACTGGGAACTAGGTAAGGTGGAGTGATGCGTAGAGGGCACAATAGTGGGCGTAGAATAGTGTGGGTCCTCAAATAGTGTGGGAAAAGGCTCAGGCGAGTCAGGTGAGAATGAGAGTCTTGTTGGGAGGCTAGGGTTTTGAAGGAGTTGGTTGTGTGAGTGAAGCGCCGGAAATGGGTACATTCTTGGGCTTAAACGGGGCCACGTCGCGACGTGCGGGATCGCGTCGGCGTGACCAACGAAACTTCGCTCGCGGCGTGCGGCGTTGGAGGCAGCGTCAGCGGCGTGGTCGTTTAATCCCGCGTCGCGACGTTGGAATCCGCGATACGCGACGTGAACATGTAAAAATGGCGTCGCGGCGTGAAATCCCCCGCATCGCGACGTGGCGAAGCTACAAAAAATAGCGTCGCGGCGTGAAATCCCCGTCGCTGACGTAGCGAGAATAAATAAATTTGGCGTCGTGAAATCCGCGTTGCGACGTAGCGAAGATCGATAAATTGGCGATAGCAGTGAGAAACCCATTCGCGACGTGGAGGATGTATGAATCGGTGATATTTTGGGCGGTGATGATCTCTTGTCAGAACACCCTCTCGCGTACTTAATGAATTTATGGACTTGTAATGCACCTCGTGCGAATCTTCCCACCCGGTGCATTGGCGGGTTACGAAATTAAACAACCAAGTAGAACCTGATTACAGGCTTCGAGCCACATATTGCTGAAAATAAACAATAGAAATTGGAACTAAGAAAAAGGAAAAGTTTAAGAAACACTTGGGTTGCCTCCCAAGAAGCGCTATGTTTAATGTCGTTAGCTCGACGGCTCTGAATCTCAATGTGCGCTATGCGTAGCAGGAACTGGGAAATGCTTACGCATCCCCCTATAATGCTCACACCCCATGCTCAAGGTGGATGAAATATTCTTACTGTTCCTACATTGCCCTTCTCGGTGTCTCTCACGTGGAGTCATAGGCTTATCCTGAGTTTTCGGCATCTCCTTGCAACATCTACGGGTGATGAGGGATTAGGATATCTTCATTTGGGTCATTATCTGGATGCTTCATAAATTTTGGAGATACATGGAAGAGTGATCGTCTCCTTGGACTCTCAATTTGAGCTCACCTTCTTGCACATTGATTTGAGCTTTCAGTGGCCAAAGATTACCGGTATGATGGGAGCAGAATTAAATGCCCTCAGTCAAGATGATAAGTCTGTGGTAGGGCCAAATTTACCAACTTTCACAAGGACATTTCGATTATACCACGAGGATGTTGGTATGACACAATACGCGAGTTTAAGCTAATTGTAGTCGATTTCGGTTCTCCCGGCTTTAGCCTTTCCAAACATCGGCGGCATCAGAGTTGATCTTTGGGCTCCCAAGTCACACGAGGGCTTTCCGGATGCCGGTTCCCTATAGGAAACGGTATATACAAGCCACCGGATCTTGTAGTTTTGGGGAAGCTTCTTTTTGCGGGGATAGCCTTTGCATTCCTCGGGTTAAAGCGTGGTCCCATATTCCTCGACTTCTTCTTACTTGCGAGATCTTTCATGAATTTCACATAACTTGGCATGTTCTCAGTGCCTCAAGGGCGCAACATGTAGCTTCTTGAAGATGTCAAGAAACTTTACAAATTGCTTCTCTAACTTACCTTTCTTCAACCTCTGAGGATACGGGATTGGTGTGACAGGTTCATTTGTTTTTGTCTGTTCCTCGGTTTCTTCCCTGCTTTTATTATCCTTGTTTGCCCCCTCGTAGCTTCGGGGTTGCTTTCGTTTTCATCACAGTCTTTAGGGATGCTTTGGTCTTTGTTCCTTAATTTTTCAGATTCTCTTACCAGTTTCGGCTCTGGGGTTTCCAACTCTTTTCCACTCCTTAGAGTGATGGCCTTGCAGTACTCTTTCCCTTCTCCTCTAGGGTTTACCTCTGGATTGCTTGGTAGTGAACCTGTTGCCTTTACGATCTTGGTAGCCCATTTGGCCCATTGTGCCTCCAAACTTCTCGGTGTCGCGCCAGTTGTTAATGGGTTTGCTAACTGTATGTTGGCGCCGTTTCATTCATAAAAGCGAGTGGGGTTAACATGCGTGCGAAGAGCTTTGTTACAAATCGACTTTTTCTCGGTTGGTTCATTTGACTGATTGATGGCATATTGTTCACGATTATTCGCCACCCATATCCTTGATTGTTACATTGTCCCGGTTCGATTGTTACGCCACCCTTGGCCTAATTACGGTCGATAGCTATTTCCCCATACGGTCCTTGCTTTGTTATGATTGATTCGGTCAAAGCACGGACACGTCTTTGAGCTTGCTCTGTAGGGTTTCTTGGCCCGACATTGATCAGCATTTGTGCGGTCGCCCTGATCCTGCTCAATAGGTTGGTTTGGATTCGTTTGCGGTTCCTTCTTGTCTATTATTGTTTGATCGATTGTACATGATTCACTAGATTGTTGAGGACCTCGTTATACATGCCACCCACCAGGTAGCTGCTGGTGTAGCCTTCTGGGCCAGCGATTGGTGTTGGTCGCGACATCTTCAGATTTCATAAGCAGTGCGTGGTTTTCTTCATCAATGCTCCTCGGTTGAAGCATCAATCATTGTTCGGGTTGCATTTCTCGAACCGTTATAAGAAGGTGTAGACTTGCATCCATACGATCGAGGCGGTGGTGTGGGCACTTCATGTGTTCGTGAAAATCTATCCCATGCCTCTTGCCGGGTTCTCCCCTTCAAGTTGTCGAGCATTGATTTCTTGTACCGGGTTGTGCGATTTTCGATGGTGGGAAGAACTTGGTCGAAATTTGCACAGTGCATTCCGTGTAATGTGGAATGCAGTGATATGGCGGTTAGCCCGGTCATTTGGCCCTATCCCCAGTGAAAGTGGGGTTTCTTGGTAACACGAGCTTAACGATAACTTCCGTTATACTTGATAGTATGAAACTTCAGGAAGTTAGTCGAATGCATGTTAAGGTTCTCATGGGGTAGTCCATTGGAATAAGATATTAAAACATCTGTCTTTGTGGCCCGACTTCAATTGAAGTGTTTGCTTGAATGGGTGGCGCGTCACGTCATTTGTCTAAACAGCCGTTGGTGATATCTGAACTCATCTAATAGCATGAAGATCATGCAGTTTGTATAAATGGCACAGGTGTGATTCCTTAAGTGATTCACAGTTTGACCTCTACGTAGTTCGGTCTGTTCAATAAAATTTTGTTCTTCAGTGTTTTCCATGACTATTGGATTTCTAATATGTTCCGTTCTCTGTTCTCGTATATTTGTCAGAAGTCTTTCTACGCTCTAGTCGAACAAGTGTTGGTTATTTGATCTCGATGTCGCATGTACTTCACCCAAAAACCTATCTTTGCAATAACACACGAATAACAAACAAGTACACTTGTAAAAATAAACAAAAGTAAAGAAAATTTGGAGTAATATTTATTTACTTAATTCTCTATATCAATTCAATCCACATCCCCGACGCGTGAACTTGCTAGAGCGGAAAACGCGGTGTATAAAATATACGCCTATATGCGCAAGTGCACGCTTCGCCCCAAGTAGTATAGTGTACTCGTGGTACAGATATCGATCCACAGGGACAGGTGTATTGACTACAAAGATTCCGCTTTTTAGATAATATCTGAAAGATGACTCTAGGAGGAAATTCAAATATGTAAAGAATACCTAAACTATTGATTCAATTAAAGTATTGGTTTTGAAGCCTAGGGTTATATCTCCCCTTGTCACGTTCAATGGATTAATCTTCTAAATATGTTATTATTAATTATATTTCCAATATGTCGATGGCGAGTGATCTTTTCTCGAGGTATCCTCTCTCGAAATTATCCAGCCTATCATGAATAGAATCGGGTATATCTTCTGTCAAAACTCGGTATTAAATGCATTAATGTCTAACCCTGATTGCCACCTTGAGTTCGGAATATCTCTGTTCTGAATCAGTGAAGTCTACTCTGAGATCCACGAATACCCTCATCTCTCGAATCTCGGATCTCCGATTGTAATTATGCCAATGTTGGCTTGGAGACATCAACATCTGATTAAATCACTTGGCATAGAATAGTTCTGACATATTGAAATAATGGAATAATATAAAGTTTCAAACTTTAATCCATGAACATATGACAAAGTTTAATATAACCACAAGAAATAAATCTAGAACATCATGAATGAAAAGAAGAAAATGTTTAGAATTAAAAACATCATTCTCTATCAATATCAAACAATGGCAGTCAAATCGGGCACTTCCTCGAGAAGTACGTGTCCACTGCATACGAAATTATGGTCGCCTTAGTTCAAATGCCTTCCGATGCCCTTTTACGAATCAGCCGTACTTTAAATGATAGGGTGCGGATCTCATTTGGCGTCGCGGCGTGGAGGCGTCGCGGCGTGCGTTAAATCGCGGCGATGGAGGCGATCGCGGCGTGGAGGCGTCGCTGACGTGGCGGATACTTCATCGCCTTGTTCCGTTTGCTCACGAAATCTACTTCTTCTTTGCTCTTTTGCCGCCCCATTACTCTACATTCTAGGAACATCAAATCATTACAGATCAAAACTATAAAATTACTAAAATAAACAGGAAAATGGAAGAAGTAGCCTTGTAGTATAATATGATGTTTTGGCACTCTCATCACCTACTCAAATCTGAACTTGTCTAGGCAGTTCACAATGACCACACAGGGTCAATATACAATTAAAATGAGTAAGAATTGCCACTTGGGCTAGATAATACTCCCATGACAAACATATCCTACCAAAATATACTACATGGTTAAAGGGTTTTTTGTATTACTCTTAATTCAACATATATTAAAATTTACTATTCTAATACATATTATACAAAATCAAGCCCGCAAGTAGGCTTTCTTCTATCAAACAGACCTCTAATAGTGCCGCCTTCGATACTCTATTACAGAAATAGTGATTCCTCGATAGGGTGAGCAAATCCCAGTAGAGATAATTTCCTACCTAAGTGCACATGTCATGGAAAACAATCACATTCAAATGTTTTGTGAACCTACTCGAGACGTCTACATGCCCTGAGCCCATGTCTCGAGTCTCCGACTCACTCACATATGCCTAAGTAGAGATACGAGGTAAAATCACGAGTTTTCAAAACAAAGCTTTTTGTTCTCGAAAACTCACTACGAATTCGATAAAGTATTGGACTACCCTCAGGCGAATGTGTTAGAAGACCTTTCAAAACAATTCATGGGCTCTCAGACGTGTAATTGTTGGACCATCTCTGACATAATTCTCGGAGAAAATCATCCATTGAAATTCCTTTCACAAACATGTTTGTTTTTCTTTCATTTCATGTCATGCACTCCTCTAATATTCTAAAGATTGCCCGATTGCATAAGGGAATGCATGATCTTGATTCTGACACATTCATGCTAATATATTCACATGCATATATATTAACATAATTCAATCACGTAAAGCATGTTATGTAAATTCTCAACCCGATTACACGAAATTAGCTCACATGGGCTAATTAAGCACAAGCAATTCATTTTGGAAATCACTTTCGAAACATAAAAATTCACACGAAAATATTCCGTGAGCGAGTGAAACCCTCGAGTTAACATTCCACGACCACCTCGTAAGGAAATTTTCTCCGCTCGGTTCAAAGCTTTTGAGGCGGGTATATGGCTAAAACAAGCCTCAGAACATTCCTAACCATTTACATGGCTCTTAGCCAAAGATTAACGCAAGTAGGAAAAGATCCCTACCTCTTGAAGTTGTCGAAACTCTACCAAATCGGTGCCCATGCGTAGCCCTCGCCGCGTAGAACAACTTTCCTTCTTGCTCCGTCGAAAACCGACGGTCCGATCGACCAGAATCCTAGAGAGAAGGTGCTCTCTCTCTCTAAAAAATCAAAAAAACCCCAGCCACTGCATCTATTCTTCCCCTGCACATTTTTGGTTCCCTTTTTGTTTGAGAAGACAACTATTCCAAGTTTGTCTTATTCTCATTTATTCTTTTCCAAAATTCCCTATGTGTCCCTTCTCTTGGATTTTTGACACTTGGCACTATCTCGACCATCCATTTCCATCCTCTCTCTACTCATGCAACATGTGTCACATGAGTACATGTTATAGGTTACTTTTGTCGAATCACATGTCGTTTTACTGTTTAGATGCCGGTGCCTCGAAGCGTGAAGTCACATTTGTCTCGGTCGATGGAGGTCGGCGTGTTAGCTAGATTTGTGAGGCGATTCAGCGGTGAAGTCCGTTTCGTCATTTGAGATCTATAAAATTTCCGGATTTTGACCAAAATTACGATTTTACCCTGTATAACTGGCTGATCCGCTAACTCAGCCGGTGGTATAACGGCGTAGACACGCCCCTGAACCCCTGACGTCCCTGCATGTGGGCCTCGCCCTCTACCTCGGCTCATAGTCGGCCTCTACGCTTTTGCACGTATGTGAGGTGCAGTGTAGCTCCCAAAAGCTGGCGACACAGCATCTTAGGTCTGTGGAGGAATATATTGTATCCTCTCCTGTCCTACTGCTTGGCCCAGGGTTGTCTTTGTATCAAGCTACCCAGGATCCCTTATCTCCCAGGGACAATCCTCCTCGTAGTGTCAGTGGCAGCAATGATAACCGCCTCTGCCCACTTTGACAGGCAACCTAATCTATCCACGGCCGGGATAGTCGCGGCCTAGAATCCTCGTGAGCCCAGAAGCCCTCTTGCTTTTTCTGAAGCTGGAAGAAGGCGACTCTCCTTCCTCTTGCCCTACTTAACACCCACATCTGAGTGCTCAGGAGCATCCACCGATCTCTCTCTCTATGGTCGGTACATCTGACCGTGAAGTCCGTATCCTGTAGGCAAAGTCTACAATCACGCCCGAATGGACAACTTTGGCCATTCTCAAATCTCTAACCTTGTGCATGTCATGCCCATAATCATATCGATAAAAATGGTACAGCTCCATGAATCTAGGTACATAATCCATCACCATCATCGTCCACCATTTCTGAGACTCTTGAGCCTTACGCATGTCTACGCCTTATCGAGGAAAATAATTACACCATGAGCGACTCACGAACTGCCCGTATCATAGCCTTTAAGTCTCACAGGGAGTCTTTTGCCCAGTTCCACCATACCCAGGCCTCACCCTCTAGCTAGAAGCGTAGCTAGTCTAATCTGAGATCGTGTCGGTAATCTCCATAGCCTCACAACACCTTCTCGACTGCATGAACCAATGGTACGCCACCGTCGGATCTCACTCCATGTGAATGCCCGGAGGATGATGTCTGCTCGCACTCTAAGGTTCTTTCGGGCCTCCTGGCCTACTGCTTCTGTTAGCTGTCTGATACTTGACGACCCTTGATCATGACTGACAAAGCCTGCGTCAAATCTGGGTGGTGTCGACCACGATACCAGTCGACTGACCTCACGTCCTCTACGTCCTCCTCTCGGTAGCCATCTACACATGGCATCGAATAGCAAGTTAAATTCTAATGCAATATCTACAGGCATAAAACTTTGCTTAACTTGAGTTACTATTCTAAACTATCTGAGAAAAATATTTCATATACAATGTCCTTGCATTCATAGGAATTGCAAGACAATAATTCATATATTAAATCATAAGCAACAAAATAATTTAATTTTAGAAATTTTCTTTTTATTTCAATTTTTTTTTCTCATTCCAGCTAATGGAAAACTAATATATATATATATATATATACTATACATATATATATATATATATATATATATATATATATATATATATATATATATATATATATATATATATATATATATATATATATATTCATTAAGTCGGACTATTTGCCCTGAAATTTCTCCAAACACTTGTACTCATAGCTATACTAGTGTCGATACTATTTTGGTACTTTCCATGTGCTATTTACCTAAGCACAATTTCAATCACAATTCATGTTATGCACCATTCACACATTAATCTATGATCGCACAATCACATAAAAACATAGTGCATGTAGTGTTCTAATCTATCCGAAGTGATTGTCTAGGTAATCACATACCTAACCCACAGCCAAGGCCACCAAGTGGTGATGTTCTTATACCTTACGACCATGGCCTAAGCCCAGAACCTCAAGCCCTAGGTAGTATGCCTGGCTGATACCAATTTGTGAAGAAAGCTGGTATCGAACTAAACATGGATACACTTAGAACTCCCAGGGTAATCGTTGCCTTTGGCTCGATGCAATTTGTGCCCCGTCTGGGGTCCATTGATAACCGTCATTGCGAAATACTCGTGAATGTGGTGCCCGACACCCTCCACAAAATCAGGAATGAGTCTCCTTTGTGCGGGAGATCTACTAAATCGAATCTGTCTAAGCAGTTCTGATGACCACAGGAGTCCATATCTGATTAAAATGAGTAAGAATTGCCACTTGTGCCCCTGCATTAATACTCACAACAAACATATCCCTACCAAAATATACTACATGGTTCAAGAGTTTTTGTATTACTCTTAATTCAACATATATTAAAATTTACTATTCTAATACATGTTATACAAAATCAAAGCCACAAGTCGGCTTTCTTTATAAACGACCTCTATTAGTGCCGCCTTCTGGAGTATCACATTACTGAAATAGTGATCCTGCGACGGGTGAGCAAATCCCGATAGAGATAATTTCCTGCCAAGTGCATGTCTGTAGCAAGCAATCACATTCCAAGCAATTTCCTTGAACCTACTCGAGCGTGCATGCCCCGAACCCATGTCGAGTCCTCACCAGGCTCCTCACATATGCCTGGTCGAATGCGAGTAAAATCATAGTTTTGAAACAAAAGCTTTTTTGTTCTCGAAAACTCACTGCAATTTGGTAAAAATATTGGACTACCCTCCGAGGCGAATGTGTTGGAGAACCTTCCGAAACAATTCATGGGCTCCTCCGACGTGTAATTGTTGGACCATCTCCAAACACAATTCTCCGGAAAATCATCCATTGAAATTCCTTTCACAAACATGTTTGTTTTTCTTTCATTTCATATCATGCACTCACTCCTAATATTCTAGGGTGCCCCAGTGCATATGGAATGCATGATGCCAATTCTTATTATTACTTTAATATATTCATGCATATATATTAACAGGAGTGGATTGCAAGCATGTTATAAATTATAATAATTACACCAAATTAGCTCCATGGGCTAATTAACAAACACAAGCAATTCATTTTGATATCAGCACATAAAAATTCACCTGAAAATATTCATGTGTCACTATTCATGTAGTGATGAAACCTCGAGATTCTTGTTCACGACCACAAAATAGGAATTTTCCTGGTTTAAAGCTTTTGAGGCGAGATTTAAAACAAGCCTCAGAACATTCCTAACCATTTACATGGCTCTTAGTAAAATGTGTAGTAGGAAAAGATCCTCTTATCTTGGAGTTGTCGAAACTCTGCCCAATCGGTGCCACGCGTGGCGCAAGCGCGTAGAACAACAACTACCATCAGTCAGCAGACGAATCGATCGTAGGAATCCTAGAGAGAAGGTGCTCTCTCTCTCTAAAAAATCAAAAAAACCCCAGCCACTGCATCTATTCTTCCACTAGTTTTTGGTTTTGTTTGAAATGTTGTTTAAGTTTGTCTTATTCTGTTTATTCTTTTCCAAAATTCCCTATGTGTACCTTCTCTTGGATTTTTGACCTTGGCACTATCTCGACCATCCCACATTTCCATCCTCTCTACTCATGCAACATGTGTCTGTGAGTACATGTTATCGTTGAGCATCTGCATGCGTATCGTTTCCCCATTTTGACTGCCGGTGCCTCGAGAAAGCGTGTAAAGTCGACGTCTGAGGTCGATGAGTGACGTGGTAGTCAGATTTGAGCGATTCCAACGGTGAAGTCTATTTTCATGGGATCGAAAATTCGTATTTTGATCGAAATTACAGTTTTACCGCGAGGAAAATTGGAATTTTCTTGGGTCTTACAGAACACTTTTTCGGTGGTAGTTAATGAACGTATCATTGCCTGATTATGCGTGGAGCAGTGATCGTCGCGCGGGGTGAAACATGTGATCTAATAATCGATCTGTATTCCGCCTTGGGTTCACCGGTCGTCTGTGTAGTTATATCTTGGCGGGATCAGTCAGCGGCATTAGTGGAAACAATGCTGGTAGCACGTGGGTTCCGGGAGCTTGCCTGCGGCGGTACTATCTTTTGCTTGCTATCTTGCGCATGGATGCACCACTAATATCATTGAAGGCGGTGTGAGAACCTCTTCGCGCGTCTTGATCTTGTTCTCCGACACTCTTTGTAGCAAGTTAGGGATGAGGGGAGATTTGCTGGACGACTCATTGTCAGTTCAAGTGTCGACCTCTCGGGAACAGGCCCTTCCTTTATCACGAGTGATCGATTGCACATCACGGCCGTTATCTTGTGCGTCTTTGAGGCTCTTTTCGATCTGGGCTCCCAGTTGGTCATTGTCATTCCATGCTTTTCGGCAGACCTTATGACTCTTTCATCTGTCTTACTTGTTCCTCTTGCTTTCTCTCCATGTCTTGACGCTAATGGAGGAATTGGTCTTTTGGCGATTGGTTAATCGAAATGCTCGTCATTGCGCCTACCTCGGGTGAGTTAGACATATAATGGGGGATCAACAAAGCTTCAAGCGATGAAGGGCTACTTAATAGTCATTGAAGCCACACACTTGCAGCCTGTAAGTGAGACTTTTTGTTCGGTTCCCACAAACGGCGTCAATTGTTTTTACCTTGATCGTCTAACCTTCGGGGCATTAACAACGTAATGTAAGCACGAAGGGTGATCCCGATAACGCGTTGGGTCGTGCCTCTCCGATGATTAAGTCGGCAAAAATGTAGACGGAAGAGTTGTGCGATTCGATTGCATACCTCTTATCGTGGAGACCCTCTTGATTTATAGGGGGTGGTTTGGAGAATTCCTCCATTTTTCTCTGAAAAGAATCTCTTTTTTTTTAGGAACAAAATTTATCTTTCCTTATCAAAGACTAATTATTTCTTATCATGGATTAATCTTCTGGGAAGTAAGGGATTTTGAAACTAGGAAATTTAGGGATAAATACCTTTTATGGATTTTCCACTTTTAGAATTTATTTGTAACAAACTTCCCATATGGGGTAGAATGGCCAGCTAGGAGACTTGGAATCCCAGAAGGACCGCCTCAAGCAATCCTTTGAAAAGTTTGACCTTGCTTTCCTAGGCATCCTTTTTAGACTCTCTCGTTTGGGAAGTATCCGCCTGGTTTTGGTGAGGCGAGTGGAATTGGGCAATTTCATAACACAGGCCAAACGGGCCCTGGGCCCATTTAGTAGCGAATCTTAAAGATCATGGTACTCATAGCATTGTCTATGCTTGTCTCTCTACCATGCATCCCAAGAATGTCTTTGATTTAAGCGAGTGGTTTGCGACAGAAAACTTGACATGGTGAGACACTAGAAAACCTTATAATTCTACAGAGCCATTTCGATGACTCTGTTCTCACCAGTGCATAAATTGGTTTGAAAGAATCTGTGGCTCCTGAAAATCAAATAGAGTACGTACTACTACCTTTCTCTTATCGATCCCCGCATTAATCAGTTATGGCACCTAACTTTCTTCTATGTTCTCATTAATCATATTCCTATGCCTCCTCCCGTTTCCTATCTCATCCCATGCAAGATTATCACCTTAACCAAAGGTGAAAAACCATCACCATTCAAGTTTATCAAGGATCTTCAGGGATGCCACAAAGCAAACAAAGTAAAAGGCGTCCATAAGCTCAAGAAATACCTTCAACACTACTTGAGCTATAGCCATTCCAAAAACAAAACCCATGATCACGATGATGATTTTGATGATATGGTAGAGTCATTGTCGGAACACACGAACCCGATTATCTAGGAATGGCCATCGAGATGCGGATTCGAGAATGTGGGTGTCGAGATGGTGAAGCTGGCGTGGTGTAGCAGGACATGGAAGTCAACGACACAAGCTTGATGTGTTCAGGGAAAAAAAGGCATCACCATGATGTCCATGGATCCCTCAACACAATAGCTCATTATTCCTTCTTCGGGATCTCAGAGATGGCGCAGCTTCAAGACTCATCTACCTATGCATTTCTCTCATTTTTAAGTGAGGCGGTGCGGTGTTGGCTGCATTTAGCCAATTGGCTTCTTCAACACACTTCACATTCTCGGAAACTCAAGATCAGGGAAGCGCCGACCTAAGTCCTATCAATTGGTTTTGATAAGCGTGATCATGGAGATGGTGCCCTATTTGATGGTCTGGTGCGGAACCACCTGGCACCGTACTTTTCGCGCGGCAGATATTTCATTATGATTTCAATGAAACATGGGCAATAAGGCATGAAATAGGGCATCTTCTTGGACTTGGGCATAGTACTTGGTCATAGTTCAGTTCATGATGCAATCATGTTTTCCAGCATTAGCTCCATAGCTCAAAGTTATGGTATCGGTCCTTGGAAACTGGATGGTCCCCGAGGCATTATCGATTACCGATTATATCGGTCACGTAGCAGGCGTCACTAAAATGGATGATTAACATATTTAAAAATTATTAAAATATTATATAAATTATTATAAAAATAGATATAATTAAGTAAGCTAACAATTTAATAAAAATTTTTTTTCATATTTAACATTATTTAAATAGTTAATGAAGCATTTAGTGAAAGATATGTATGCTAATGCTAACAAAAGAAATTATTTTATATCAAGCATAACATCTTTTTAACAAAATTTCATCCATCCACATCAATCAATACCATCTTCGAATAATGAGAGGGCTCAAATAATCATCATCATTAGTCCTATAATGAGCATCTGAGTACAGACGATAATTTGCATAATAAAAATATAGTTAATTGTTGCATCCCACTTAGAAATGTGTTGGCTGAGATGATTGCTTACGTGATCGTAATTAGGAAAATATGACCTTGGAGGCGCCGGGCTCAACACCATCGATAGTATCAAAACCTTGATAAGCAATGCTCTTTGCGATAAGAAGATTGGTCATATCCATAGGAATCACTAGCTTGTGTTCCAGTAGTTGAATATTGATCAAAATCATACCCACTAAAATCATTGGAAGAATGATCACTACTTCCAAAGTTATGATAGGATCCATCTCCCACTCCCCTAGAATTAGGTATTGATCCTAGAGCCAATGATTCGATGTGCTCATCAATCTGGTTATAGTTGGATTTGTAATCATGCCCACTAGAATAGTCATCATCACTAGGAAATGTAGTCAGTCTTTCCAGGTGCTTTCGTTGTTCCCATATGTCAAGCCTATATCCATAATCAGTATCTTGTGTGGCATAATAATTTTCATTTCCCTGTGCCCATGACATGCTATGATCAGCAGTTAGCATAACCACTATCAATAACAGCTTGCTCCCGATGCCACCACGTACTCCATTGTCCCCACTAGTGTGTGTGTCTTCATACACCATAATGCCTACTACCCCTTCTATTGACTCTATCGTCATCATCATCACCACTAGCTGCTTCCTTATGCAATACTGCTTCCACGCCTACTTACCCTGTAACTTGTGCCACCATCATCATCATGAGCTCTTTCTTTACCTTCTTTAGAAGGAAGATCTTGATCCAACCAATCCAAATTATCATATGATAAAATAGGTTCTTCTCCTTCTCATATCCACTCATATAATATATCATCATCATTAAAAATATGATTTGGGTCAATCGGATTGTACAAATCTTCATCGTTTCAATCTTACATCAAATTCTTAACTCGAAGTCGCATATTGTAGTGGACATAAACTAATTTATCCTACTTTTTCATTGCAAACGATTGCATGTCTTTGTGTGAATCAATGAACATATGCTCCAATTTCTTTTACAACCAGATGAAGAACATGTTTGACTTAAAACTTTGACAGCAATCTTTTGAAGATGTGGACTTTCATCACCATAATTGTTCCACCATTCAGTTGTTATTAAAAACAAAAACATATTAGGCACCAATATATATGTAATAGAAAATGATGACAATTTTTATTTAAAAAAGAAATAAATATAGTGAATACCTAGAAGAGATTGATTTATTGCTTTTCTGGTTAATGTACTTCCAAATTCTCCTTGGTTCAACAAATAATTTCACCTACATTGTAATGTTCTTTGCTTTATTAATGCACATTACAAATACAAAATATATTATAAAAATAACACAAGTTATTGTTATACCTTGTTCAAATATTTTTCACTGCCTATCGATAGAAACTCGATCTGCTGATAACCTCCTTTAGTCCAATTTTAATTTTCGGATAGTGGGGGAATTGCTTTGAATATTGAAACATTGGATTTAAAAAATATGCTTCCATAAGTAAAAAAAAATGATTAGTTTATAATACTTTGCATTTAAATATGATAATAATAACTATATAAGGAATTTTTTGTATTACCTGCAACTTGCAAATGTCTATGCAATTTATTTGCCCATCTTTCGTCAATGACTTCCCAATACCTTTCCCAAAGTTTCATTGATGCCTTTATAGCCAGTTTAGCTCTATCCATTGCATCATAAATGATTGATAGTGTAGGGTTTTTATCTTGATTAACCTGTTTCAAAACTTTCACCAGAGGTTCCATGATGATTTGGACTTTTGCCTTAACTTCCCAGCCAGTCCAATTAAGATGGGTTAGATACCTTATCTCTTAAACTCTTCTCCTCCAATCTTTGTTGAATTCATGCCAATCATTTGTTGTGCACATCATCTTCAAATTGCCCTCATAACGTATAAGACACTCAAGTGAAATAAATTCAACGGCAAATCGGGTTTTTCCGATGAGCAAGAGATCTCTATCATTGTTGAACACTTTCATCAAATTGACTACTTTCTCAAGCTATTATACATAAAGCTTGTGATCATCTTTGCTTGATCTAAAGTCTCCCTAATATGCTTCATGTTTCCAATATCTTCAAGCATTAAATCAATACAATGTGCTACACAAGGAATATATCTGTCTTATAACTTCTCTATCATTTCTTATGTGACTACTTTAAAACTTGCCTCATTATCAGTGACTACTTATACAATGTTTTCCTCCCCAACCTCCTCAAAAATCTTATCCATAAGAGAAAATATATAATCTGTCGTCTTAGGTATGTTGGTAGTGTCAACTAAAGAAAGGTATATCATTCTTCTATCATAATAAACCATGAAATTGATGATCGGCTTTCTAATTCTAGAACTCCAACCATCACACATTATGGTTATCCATATATAGGCCATTTGGCCTTCAATGTGTTTATATATACTTCAAGCTCTTGCACCTCCTCCTCCAGATATGCATTGCCAATTTGGTATCATGTAGGACTCTTGATGGACATGCCTCTACTATGGTATCAATCATAGATTAATATTAAGGCCATTTGCTCGAAAATTGCATTGAAAGGATATTCCATTAAAGAGAAAAAAATTTAGAATGGCTTTACCCACTTTCTTTACCTTCAGCGGAAAACAAACTTTTATTGACTTTTGTTTTGAAGAAAACGTAGCAGGGATCAATTCCTTTAGGGGCATGTTAGTTCCTTCTCTTATCTTTGAAGCTGCGTGGCTGGTCACGCGATCTAGGCACCGCGAGGTTGTGAGAGAGAGTACCACACTTCTCATGGGTGTCCCCAACTTCTAGCAAAAAAAACGACGACTTTCTCTCATTGCATGTTTCGTTTGCCTTCTTTTGAAATCAATCATCTCGAATTCCTCAATTTCATCAAAATTAGCTCCATAAATTTCATAAAAATTATCTTCATTTAAGAACTTATCGTCGTTCCTTGCTTTTTCATTTAATTTTTCGTTGAGCATTAGACATATGCAATTTAATGCTTTGTGACACTTCTGAGTACACTTAGCGTCCTTCTACTTGTCAGTCTCATGCATTATGTTGCTTTAATCTTGTTATACACTCCATGAATAGCTTTTCCACTGATACTTGTTTGGGGGTTCTTCTATTATCACAAAAGGGTTTTGCATGCTCCCAACCAATATCATGTTTTGAAGCCATTTCAAAATGTTCACCTAACCATGTATCCAAGTAAAACAAAAAATATCATACAATTAAATTATTTTCTAATATAATTGTTCTTCAACAAAAATTAAATTTCTACCCTATGGTAAATAAATTTACATAATTTATTCTCTTCTAGGTGGTTGATATTGAGGTTGGGAGGGCTAGGGTGTATTTTTTGGTTGAAAACAGGGTAAAAATGAGGGCTAGAAGGCTAGGATATGCAAAATACATTTTCTAGGGCTAAAACAGCATCGTTTTAACCTTTTTAGGGCCAAAACAACGTTGTTTTAGCCATCAGATTTTTTTTTTTAAATTCAAAACAACGTCGTTTTTGTCATGTCTAGGACCAAAAAAACTTCGTTTTTGCCTTATTCTCACTCATCCAACAATACGTTTTGGTTGGTGAGCATCAGCACTATAAGGTTAAGTAAATTAATCGTTATGAAATTATGCGCGCCATTGGAGATAAGCGATATGGGGCAAGGGCAAGGTAAACCTGAGGTTTGAATACGATATTGACTTAGGTCACTAATATTATCTAGGCTATGGATATTGGTCGCTACTCTAAATCATCCCAGAATCGAAACAGTGAAATAACTTCTTGACGGTTTCTCTCTCAGGGTGAAGCACTAGGGTTTATGATTTTACCTAACTACATTCCATGGTGAACTGATAAGAGGTATTTAGCTATAATTTATGCGAATGTTGATGGTAAGGTGAACTTTTCTATGCATCAATCTCTCTCGAACGTTGAGCACCTATCTCAAGAGCGGGTTTTATTGCATCTCTGCCTCTAACGCCTTTGCGAGATGATCCCAACCTCAGTCCTTATTTACCACATACAAAACCATGAAATATCTCTATCATAAGTTGATTGTATGATACCTTATTCGATTCCCTAGAGTTTCTACGTGTTTCGACCTCAAGCCTGTTAATACATGTAAATAATGACTTGATATCAACATGTAATAAAATCATAAATAAGATAACCCGACAATTGCAGTCGCTAAATAATTGAAAGTTGAAGCTCATCCATGATGTGTAGTCAAAGTTACATCATAAACCCTAGCTTAGATGTTTAGAACATTATGAGATGAAGAAAATA
Source organism: Tetrastigma voinierianum (assembly GCA_016808115.1). Classification (NCBI taxonomy): domain Eukaryota; kingdom Viridiplantae; phylum Streptophyta; class Magnoliopsida; order Vitales; family Vitaceae; genus Tetrastigma; species Tetrastigma voinierianum. Next base: position 920,273 of record JAEQBH010001039.1, on the reverse strand, counting down.
CAAATTAGAATTCATAGTCATGAGAGTAGAGTAAGAAAAACAAGATGAGATGCCGCGAATTAAATCCTCTCAAGCCTTGCACTCCAATCGCCTTTTCTCCTTTTCTTCTCCATCAAAAAGTCTCCTTTTTATGTCTCCCGAGGTCCTATTTATAGCCCCCTCCTTAAGTCCTCCTTCTTGGAGTGGACTTGAAATAGACCAAATTAGGGCCTGACTTGTTGCCCATTGTGTGCGGAAATCCCACGTTAAGTGTGTGGAAAGCACTAGAAAATAGTCTTCTAAAGCACAATAAGGGCGAGGGACCCTAGCAAGGGCGTGGCCAACTGTGGTGCTTTATCTCTTCATGTCTTTTCACAACCACAACTCTCTCACCTGAACTCTTAATTGTGCATTCTTGAACTCTAAGGAAAGCTCTTGCAGTCAGAAATCTATACATATAAAGAACAATTCCATCAAATGTCATTTTATAAATTTAAAATGCAATGTATCGTAATCGTTGGTTGTCGCTTCTTCGCCTGTATTGCTTCCTTTGTTTTTATTCACTTCCCCCGAAAGTGTGTATCTCCCGTCCGGGATTCCAATTTAGTGGATCTTTGTCTTGCTGGAAGCCAGAAGTCTAGAATGTAGTTCTGGGTAGTTTAGAGCCATTTGATTTTCCCATTAATACAGAAAAACTGAAAGGTCAGAACTTTTGTGATATATTTGCTGATTTTCCAATTTTTTTGTTGTGTCTTCGCTCCAAATTCGCACCACCCTACCAAATTGATGTCCTAATCATAAATATGAACATTTAGAGCACAGGCATTTATTTAATACAAAAACATATTTACTAAAACTATAACTTAGGGTTGTAATGGTATTTTATATACTATCACACTCTAAATCCTTAAATTTTGCTTATCCCTTAAGCAAGAGGATCACTAAAACAAAAAAAAAAATTGAAAATGACATGAACTAACAAACAATGAGATAAGTGTGATAACATGATTCCAAATGGAAGAGTCACTATGAGCACAATTTATCAATATTATCACTTTCAACCAAAATTTAGGGTCCTTAAACTTTTAAATTCTCTAAAGAACATGGCCAAGCAAAACATGGTGAGCAAAGAAAGTCAACCCCCTAAGTTCTCAATGACATTTCCCAAGGAGTCTAAGTGTAGGTGACATCATGATCTCGAGTGTATAGCAAGGTCTTATCACCCCCAAACTTAAGCTCAACTCACTTATTCGAAAGCTAACTACTACAAAGGAGGAACACACCCTTTTATTTGTATTCCAAAGCATCTAAAGATTACTTAAGTACCTAAAAATGAAAGAAAACCAGTGCCAAGAATTTTGACATGAGTGTTCCTGTAGCGGGGATCCATTTATGACTTTCCACCTATTGGTTAAGGGCACAAGGCATTAAATTCCCTTCAAACTTCACCTCGAACATTCAACCAAACTCAAAGGCCCTAGGTTGTAACGGGTAGTGAAGTCAATGACTCCCGGCCAGTTGGCTCAGGGCATTAGGCTTTGAAAGGCTCCTAAGACTTTGCTCGGGATTCCGATTTGATGATCCCACTTATTCTATTCACAAGCAACTTTTTGACATTTTTCTTTTCTTTTGTTTTTTTTTAAGCTAATGATTTGGGGCTCAATGGCAATCCTCTTTTGCAAAGGTGTCCCATCACCTAGGTGGTTAGAATCTTCCAAGGCTAGTTGAATTCAAGACAAAAGGGTCTGAAACCAAGGTATACAAGGGAGACCAATAGTGTGTGTGTGATAGATTCCCTGAGAAATAGTTTCTTGAAGCACAAGGGAGGTGATTATGCTAAGTCAACCATACCAAGGAAGTACACAATTCCAGATCATTTAAAAAACTAAGGGTCCCATCCACTTTACTATTGCTCTTTTTTAAAATGTTTGTGTTCAAAATGACCTTCTACTAGCCAACAAGGCATCAAACTCACTCATACGAGACACATAACAAATAAAAGAAAGAAAGAAAAGCACGTTAAAATAACAACCTAGCAACTAAAAAGAACTAACTAAATGTTTTTTTTTTTTTGTAAGGTTGTAACATGCATGATAAACAAATAAGCACTAACTAGGATAACAACATACCCCCAAACTTAGGACATCAATGTCCTCAATGATGTGTGGAAAATATAAAAGTAATGCATAGGGTATGGGAACTCCCCGGTAACTGCAGAGTGATGAGGTGGGGATCCCGCCACGGGGCAGATCGAGGCCGGTACACCCCCCTGTAGCATCCGGTGGCGACGACTGGGTGTGGACAACAACTCTAACAGAGACGTCGAGGCCCCCATGTTCGAAAAATAATATCTTGCCTATGGTCGAAAGTAATGTCCGCCTACAAAGAGACGACTGTATCCAAGAGGCGGTTAAGAATAATAAACTGGGTCGCGCCGCTCCCGGGAGAATGTTATGGAGGCTGCTTAGTGCACATCACCAGAAGGTGCACTGGCGTCCTCCCTGCCTCATATGCCCTTGAATGAGAAGTTTCAGTTGGCATCTCCTCGTCATAACTTTTTGCATGCCCTGAGTTATAAGCACCTTTTGAAGTTTATGTTTGTCTTTTTCCCCTCAATGTCGTCTAACTTAATGGGAGCATGGGTTGTATCCTCTCTTCATTGGATCCCACCATTACCTTATGTCAGACATTGCAGTGCAATCAAAGCCGTGCCCAAAGGTTTTTGTGCATCATGCACTAATGTTACTCAAAATGCCTACTTCTATCATTTTTCCAACATCAAAGTAAATGTTCTTTACTATGGTGTATATGCAAATGGCTTTAGATTTTGTTACCTCAAAAATATTACTAGAGGGGTGGAGGTTATCTACTATAAAAACATGCCATAGTTTTGCCATCCATGTCAACATAGAATTTTAGAACTTTACTACTTGATTGGAGGCATTGGTCTTCGAAGTCCCCTTACCATCAGTGAGGAAGGATATAATGGAATCATAATCTGGATGTCTTTTGAGATCATCAAAGGCTGAGTAATCCACCTCTTGTAGTCCATAGAAAGTGTTAATGGCGTCCCTTCGAAACGAGACCAATTTGCCTATTACAAACACTCTTCTATCCCTATGCTCGAAAAGGTTCACGTAGAATTCCCTTACTATTGTGGCCATGGCTGGTTGGTGTGGCTTAACAAAGGTGCCCTACCCTCTACTTTGAATTACTTGTGCTAATTCTAGAGGAGGCCTTTGGAATTCTCTTTCCATGATGAAAGCTGTTATGGTTTTTATGGCAGCATGAAAATTCGTTGCACATTGAAGTGTGACAAACTTGTCTTCAGTTTCTTCTGGTTGGGTCGATGTAGAATGGCCACGGATACTAGAGGACTTTTGTTTTTTCTTTGGTGCCATGATCTGATGCAAGATCACTTCAAAATTAAGCCTAGTGTTGGAGTACTTCAATTCTCAAACAAACAAGCCTTCTAAATGAACCTCAACTCATTGATGCATTTCACCAAATATTCTGTGTACTTGGTGTTGAGCTTTTTAAAATTCACCACTAAGTTGAGTTATGTATGCCCAAAATACAACCCGTAAATTCTCCAATGTCTATAATTAACCACAATACTAGATGACTTGGAGCTCTTACCCAAATGACTTGGAAAATATTCCCTTTTCTTTCCTGGAAGTTTGGAAACAATACATGTGTACCTGTGCTTTCTGGTGGCGGCATGTTTAGATGTGGTCAAGTAAATTGGGTGGGTGGGTAGAGTGGAAAATTCTATCACATAATGGTGTAGTGTGGTGAGATAGACATGGAAGTTTGGAAGATGATATTTCAGATTTTTGGGTACAAACATATTAGGTTGGAATGTGTGAAGAACTCGAACGTGGAGGAGGCTCTTAAGTAGCTATCAGATCCCAGACATAAACTTAGATGTGGAGAGCACTCTTTGGTAGCCGTTGGATCCCACACTGGTTCGTGGAGCACGCACGCAGTGGCGTGCCGGAGGAGAGGTTCTTCAACTACAGGCCACGCTATTGCATGGCTTTCTTGCGCTGCTGTGTGCGGGTAAGAGCTGACTGTGGCAGAGGCTTCATGTATTTTAAACACAACCGCACGTCGGATCCCATGCTACAGGTGGAGCATGCACGCAGCATGCCCCGAGGAGAAGCTCACTGCCACTTATCAGGCTTGCTCATGCAATTGCATGTGGATGATACAGAGCAGTGTAGGAGTCACGCAGTTGTGTGCCCGAGGCTTCAAAAATCCTGCTCCTTGATTTTATTATCTCACACAGTTGCATAGATTGTACGCTATTGCGTGGCTACCTGGTGTATCGTTCGAAGTTTGAGACCTTTGAATTTCCTGCATTCTACACCTGAATATGTAAACACATGAGATGAATTAGTTGGTCTAAAATCTTCATCAATACATGACTACGTAAAAATAGAAAGCAAAACCAGAAATTAATCATAACATATACAAAACAATGAAAACAAGTTAATTAAATAAACAGAAAATAATAGGAAAAAAACACCCTATGCTTACTTTGTCTCACAAGTAGTTTCCCATGTTAACGTCGACAATTTCGACTTTCCTGAATCTCCATGAGTTCTACACCTGCTCACAAGGCTACTCTTCCTTTTGATTTTTGCTTCGTCTAATACGATAGATACATTGTTGCTCTTGAACTCACTACCAAAGTACGATTTCACCCTTTGCCCGTTTACCTTAAATGTGCCCTTGTCCGAGTGTGTGATTTCAATGGTACCATATGGGAACACTTGAGTTACAATGAATGGGCCAGACCATCGTGACTTTAGCTTTCCCGAGAATAACCTGAGCCTCTCGACTAAACAACAAACCCTATCACTGTGTGTAAAGTGCTTCCTTACTATGTGCTTATCATGCCATGCCTTAGTTTTTGCCTTATAAATCCCCGCATTCTCAAAAGCCTCATTTCGGAATTCATCTAGTTCACTTAATTGGAGTAACCTCTTTTCTTCAGCTGCTTTCATTTCCATGTTCAATTGTCGAGTCGCCGAATAGGCCTTACGCTCAAGCTCTACTGGAAGGTAGCCATCTTTACCAAAAACTAGCCTATAGGGGGACATACCTATTGGGGTCTTAAAAGTCGTTCAGTAGGCCCATAAAGAATTATCAATTTTATTTGCCCAATCTTTTTGAGAAGCATTCACTGTCTTCTCGATGATTGCCTTAATCTCTCTATTCGATACCTCTTCCATCCCATTGGTTTGGGGATGATAGGCTAGGGAAATTCGGTGTCGGACGCTATGCTTCAACAACAGTTTTTCAACCCACTTATTACAAAAGTGGCTACCCTCATCACTAATTAAGGCTTGGGGCATTCCGAATCTGGTGAAGATATTCTTTTTGAGGAACTTAAGCACTACCTTAGCATCATTTGTTTGAGTAGCAATTGCTTCCACCCACTTGGATACATAATCCACTGCTAGTAAAATGTACTTGTTGTTGCAGAAGATGGGAATGGGGCCCATGAAACTCCAACCCCATACATCAAACAAGCTTCAACTTCAAGAATACCTTCCAAAGGTGCCTGATCTCTCCAGATATACTTGCCCACTCCTTTGAAACCTATCACAGTCGGGATACATGATTTGTGCCACAAGAGGTGTACTGAATCAACAAAAATCATATCCTAAATCCCACGGCTTAGTCAAGCTACCGCAGTGATAGTGGTTCAAGGTCAACACAGGATGAGTTTTCTTCGCACAAATGACTAATGCTGAGGTTCAATTTGGTGACTGAATTTTGATTTCAGGTTTGGTTGAACACATGAGGTTTTCGTGGTTAAAAACTAAAAATAAAAACAAGTGAAAATGTAAAATGTAACTCCTCAAGTGTTAGGTCACCCCGTTGAGTCTTACAGTCACCGAGAGGTTCTCAGGTTATTTCTCGTCGGGAGGTGATGACCTATAGTCATCTCCCGAACCTGATTCTCAATAGCTATAAAACTCAACCCAAAAATAATTATCCTTTGAAAGATGGTGTTTAATGAAAGTAGCAAAGTAGTCACCGATTAAAGGAAGAACAACAATTCTCCCTTACTCACCTTTACAATGATTAATGAGGGTAATTACTTGATCCCTGGGAAGCAAGTGGGATCTAGCACAAGCATCCACCGAACCTTTAAAAGATTACCAAATAAAGGTCATTCAAGGTGAATCTAGGGATTGCAACCCAGAGTTTAAAGGAAACACAACCGCTGCCAAGGCATCCCGCGTGAAAATAGGGGAACCTCCAAAGCAGAATCTTCAAATCCCAAAATCTAAAGAACCTTCTTCTTCAAGGAGGAAGGGATTTTGTCGGGCCATCCTCCGAGCTGTCATCCTCTGAGGGTGTTTGGCCGCCCGTAAAGTGCAAAAAGAAATGAGAGGAAAAGGGAGCGTAAAATGAAAACGCGAGAGAGCCGAAAGCTTCTCCCAAAAATTTATCAGACAAGGATTGATTGTTACAAACCTTGACTTCTAGCTATATACCTACTTCTCGTAGCAAGGGAAATTACAAAAATCAAAACTAGTGTTATTACGAAGGGTTAAAATAGGAAGAAACAAAAATGTAACAAAAACTAAGGCGTGAAATGCGAGAATTGTGTCACTGGAGGAATGTGTATGCTCGCAGGATGCACAAGGCTCGCAGAAATCGTAAAATTCACAATGCTCCATTTTTCTTGTATTTTGTTCTTCTTTCCTTTCCCGGTCTCCATCCGCAGTTGAGCTTGACTTAATTCTTCGTGTTTGATCGACCAATAATTTGGCACTATTAGCTTGCAAAACTACAAATTTGCATAAAATGTGACGTGGATAATAGGGACCTTAATGTAAAAATTGTTGATTAGAATGATTAGTACACAAAAAGCACCTCAAAACCCATAATAAATAGGGTTCAAAATAGTACTTTTAAAATGACCACACACAAGCATGGGCATCTCTAAATGGGCTTATCAATAAAGCCCGATCGAGAACCTCATACCGGGTCCTATTTGTAAAGTGCCCTCCACACTCCAGAGAATGATAGTGAGCTAGGATGCTACCCATTTCTTCTTCTGGCACACATCTTCATATTACATAGTCTGCATAGTGTCTATAGAGGATTGGTTCTTCCCAATAGTAATGCCTCAACTCAGATAAGAATTTCTTCTTCTGCCAGTATGTAATTTAGGGAATCACTTTAGCAACCCAATAGCCGACATAATTCGCAGTCTAAGGTACGCGATTTACTCTTTGATATAAAGGCAATAGCTTGCTCCAGCCCCTCCGAAGTTGTTAAGTATTAATTGCATTTACATGTTTTGGTGGCGTGATGATGATTCACAACCATAGCTTTTGTTCCTTTTTTGTTTTAATTGTCAAACTTTGAGTATTAATACTTTATACGATAGTTTTGGCTTAAGGTTTTTCTGTCTATGATATTTGATGGCTATGATCGCATGCACTATTACCTTGTTTCTAACAAGTTGAAGGTTTTAAAGTTCAAAAACAAATTTTAAAAATAAGAATTTGGTCCAATAAATTTTAAAAATTAATAAAAACTCTTTACGATCCTATATATGTGATACTTTTAATCTAACAACACAAAGGAAGTGAATTACCTCAATCAAATTAAGGAAATTTTTCTAGCAAGTAGGGTTGACAACTCAAGATTCCTTTTCTTTTTTTTTTTTTTTCATGTTTTTAATGATCTTCCAAGTCGTTCCTCTTCACTACAGGGTACGTGTGGGCGTACAAATTAACAAAGGTTTTGTTTTTAGAACTCTTGATATTCTAAACACATGAGAATCAAGGAGAGCACTTGAAAGTGAAACTCTTCATCTTTTTCTCTAATTTTATCACCTCACACTAGGTTTTGTCTTCATTTTATATTATGCTCGAATTTATCCTCAACCATTGATCATATATTTAAATATTGTACCAAAATTTAATTCAAATTAAGTGGACAAAAATAAATAGGGATTAATTTCAAATTAACCGTTTATCTTATGGTGATTAGTTCACAATTAATTATTCACAATTAATTATCTTTAACATTTAATATCTAATAATTACTACAGAAGTTGTTATGAAACGATTTCTTTACAAACTACACTTCCAAGGGATTTCTTGTTAATTTAATCCGACATAAAGAGAGTTTTACAAAGGCCGGACCTATGGACTCCTTCCACAGACTCCAAGCTCCAATAAATTTATAATTAATTTAAACTCCTTTGATCAATCAATTCCAATTTATTAGTTCCAAAGATATTCCACTAAAATCAGTAAAACGAACTTTGTAATTACAGGAATAATTTACGAGTGATACTCTGCCATCTATATTGATATGATCACATGCAAATCTGGAATCCTCCAAAATCGGGTCCACTGTCAGAGCGAGGTGAAATTACCGCTTTACCCTCTAGTGATATCTTTATCCTTAAGTTCCATTAACTCACTAGAGGAACAGCTAATTTATAAACCCGTTATAATTAGAGCGCTCAAACCGTTCGGGGCCTGCACTAATGCTAAGGGAACCACCATCCCGCCCCCCAAGAAGGGTTTGGATTCCATATCTCAGAGGATGCCCTAGTCACCTATCTCAATGGGCCTCCAAGACATAAGTATTGGGCCTGTTTTAGGACAGACCGTAACCTATGAATCAAAAGGCGCTATTGAAATAGACAGGAGTCCGTGGCTACTCAAGACTAAGATCGATCTTCATATGATCATCTAGTGACATGGTTTAAACTCTTAATTGTAACGGTATATTATTTAAGAGTTTAATCCATGTCTGGTCCTGTCCTATGTAATCAGCGTACATAAGGCACCTTCATTTTAATGTCACTACATTAGTAATCCAGATCAAGATTACTGCATTCTTAATGTTCGGTGGACCGTATTAGTAGTATTATAGATCAAAGATCCCTACTTTGATTTACTACGGACAGTTTAGTTTATTATCTATAATCTTGATCATCTCATATATAATTATTATATACTAAGATTATAGTTACATTAATAAACTTAGGATTTTCTGATATTTACTAAATTATACAACACATGTATAAAGAATCAAATATAGAAAATTGTTTTCATGAAGCGGTACAAATTACATGCTTTTAGGGCACCATGCCCAACAATCTCCCATCATTCAAAGCAAAGAGACATGTCTCTTAAACCTAGTCCTCTATGACCCGTGAACACCTCTCTTTTGTGCAAAGTCTCGTGAACTCGATCCACAAGGTTTTGGTTCATGCTATCTTCATAACGCTACATCCCCATGTACGATCTCCTCATCAAATGATACTTCCTTTCTATATGCTTCCTCTCTGGTGACTCCTTGTTCTTTAGAGTTTTCCAATCGCCCACTCAAGGTTGTCACCAGATAAAACAAGTGGTTTTTCCATGTTTGGAACTACTTCTGCATCGAAGGTAGAACTTTTTGGGTTAAACTTGCTTCTTTAGTCGTTTCACAAGCCGCTATGCATTCGATTGAATCCAGAACAGATTTGTCTGCATCTTCATACTCACATCCAATTCAATTAAGAGGAATATCAACACCTGGGATGTCGACCCTTTCTACTATCTTGTTTGATTGAAAAATCAGAATTGTATATCCAATAGGTTCAGTTCCAACTGAGTACACAAGCATATAATCTCTCGTTTCCCAAGATACTGAATATGTTTCACTGCTATCCAAATTCACCCATTCCAGATTGATTGCACGACCGACTATCCTACGCATAAATGTGGAGAGCATCGTCTTGTACACAACATGGCATTATGAGGCCGCCACAAAGAGAATAAATCCACATCCTCTTCCTCTTGAGATGTCTTAGGACTACCTTGAAAGATAACTCCATGCCTGGCCCGCACAAACCTTTCGAATCTCTTCGCATCGGTGGACTCCAGCCAGCACCTTATCAACATAAGATGCCTGAGACAAATGCCAAAAGCTTGTTCTTACGATCTCTATACACTTGATCCCCAAGAATATAGCTGCTTCTCCCAAATCACTGAAAATTGCTCTAGCCATTTATTTACATTTGATAATGTTTCTACATCATTCCCAATGAATAGAATATCATCTACGTAAAGAATCAAGAAGACCACCTTCTTTTCTTTGATGAACTTGTATACACAAGGTGTATCAAACATTTTATTTGTAGTGAAACCACAGCTTTATATTTCATCAAAACATTTATTCCAAGACCTTGAAGCTTGCTTCAGCTTCATAAATGGATCTGCAACTCAGAACTTTCTACTGCTTCATTTTAGCCACAAACCTTCGTTGTAGACCACAGATGCTTTCTCAAGATAGCTATTCAAAAAAGCCATTTCTGACATCCATTTTCCATATCTGCACCGAGACAAGCGGCTATGGATAAAATAGGAATGCGAAGGTTTAGACTTCAAGACAGGTACTGAACAAAAAGCCCAAGTAGTCCACTCCTTCTTAGAGATAATCTTGCCACTAAATACTTAGCTGAAAAGCTCTAATAATATTTATTTAGTTTTCTTTGGATCTGAGATGAGATCTTGGTGGGCCAAGATCCGGCGGACTCTAAGTGGTTCCTATGCATAGTTATGCTACGACCATTTGTCATAAGATCTCGCTGTTTTCCATCAATAACCATCTGTTATCAACGATCATCCCCGTTAGCGATCCACTGTGAACGTTTCGTCATGTCCAACTGGGATGCAGCAGCTCACGCCCAACACAATTCAGAAAAACGATATTCTAACAGTGAATAGTGGTCTCTTGACTTTTTGTCATTCATCACGGTTGATGGTGATTTTCTTATCCGATCATAACGCAGCTCCACCAGCACAACCTCATCGCTGAGGCTTCCGGTTTGTCATATACCATCTTCGATAAGTCACATTTGTCGATAGTCACTTTCTTATCCGGCTGACCATAGAACAAATTTCCCAGCCTTTGATAGCCATAAACATACACACTTAAAGGGGGTTCCAACTTCCTAGCCCTTTCAGAAGACGTGCAGCGCACACCTCATATGCGAAAGTGACGAACCAGGCTTATGTCCATTCCACAACTCTAAGGGTGCCTTCTGATTGACTTTAGATGGAACTACATTCAAAATGTGTAGACCGCAGTTTCTAGTGAATATCCCCAAAAACAGAGATTTGTAAGGAGCAGCTCATCATTGATCTAAACTATATCTAGTAACGTCTGTTTTCTCTTTTCTTCGCAAATACCATTCTCGCTTGCAGGTTCCGTGTTGTGAGTTGGAGCAGTAGATCTCCATACAATGATCCTTGAACTATGTATCATAGACTCACTCCTCGATCTTATCAAGATTTTTGCATTTTATTCTAACCTCTTTCAGCTTCGCCATGAATTCTTAAACTTTCCAAAAACTTCATTCAGGCATTAGGTACATACTAACCCATTCTGGAATCACAAATGAAAGTATATGTTACAGTGGGTAAATAACGAACTAATTTAGTTTATGCACTTAAGGACCCAGGTAACACGCTTAAAAAGGTTGAAGAGGTTCTTGGATCTTCGTCATTAAAGGTCTCTTATGTTATTTTACCTTCAAACAGGATTCACAAACAGAAGAGTGCCAACATTTAGCCTCGTAAAGGCACCATCCTTACTACAACCTGGGCTTATTCATTAAGGCTAATGGCCTAATCCCATAAGATGAAACATACTGTTATCATCATGGGAAACTTGGACGTTTGTTGATTTGTGGATATTCTACTTTAAAATAAATTCTGAATTATTTAATGATCGTCGCCTTAAGACGATACCATTTTTTTAACCATTTCTTAAATAAAAATAATCATTATTAATAACAAATACTAATAATTGTTCATGCAATAGAAACAGAAATCAAATTTCTCTCAAAACCAGAATAAAAAAATACATTGTTCAAAAAACAAAAATTATTCCCTAAAATTTAAACTAGTGACTCCTATCGTCATTATATTAATTTCCTAAACTCACAACTCTATAGTAACGCCTTATCAAAGAAATTCGAAGAACTAAGCATCTCAAGAAGAAGAACATGGTTAAGGGGCTCTTTAATCAACTATCCAGGTGACAATCATCTTCCATTAAGCAGGCTTCAAACCGTCAAATCATATTTACCTTCTTTCGCCTTCAATCTCGCAGACACTGTCACAGCTTCTAGTGACCTCAACCCTGCAGGCTGAAACACTTTCCTTTAGGCTTCTTGTCCTGGGCTGTCTTCTTTCCCTTTACTTGGTCCTTTCTTTAGGTCATGGTCTGCACTCCACCTTATGTGTTCTTCCTATTTTTTATTCTTGCACAAGAATATTAGCATACCCATGCTCGCAATAACATTTGTTTCTCGCCTCAAGCCCACCTTACTTATGGCCTCAAAAGCTTCATGCAGCTCATTCAAGAGTCAGTTCAAGCTGCACGCAGCTTCATTCATATAACATAGTCAGTGAACTCAAAAGCTTCCGTGGGAGGGACCCGCTGACAATACTAACTCGAAAGTATGCTCATCAATGCAAATTCTATGTATCTCCGCCATCAGTTGATCATGTTCCCCGACTAAACTCATTTCTTCATCTTCTTTAGCGTCATGAAGGCTACAAGAAGCCTATGACGGTGACCAAGATTGCTGCCCAAACATGGCCCGATGAGATTCCTATATCTCATGTACCCATGTCCTCTGCTTTCCTAAGAACATCGTTCATGCAAGCAAGCATGTAACATCGGGCTTTGTTGTTAGAATGAATCCAACCATCATATCTTTCTCATATAGTACGAGAAGCATTAGCAGGGGGCTCTAGAGGACATTCCTCAGTGAGAACAAACTTTTTGTTCTCACAAATTAAAGAATAATATTAATACTGACTTCCATTTAACGGTTATCACCATTCTCGCTTTCATTAGCGAGTAAAGCGAGCAATGGGTTGTTTATTTATGGTTGATTGCTGGGAAATTAAATAACCTAAACAATTACTATAATAAATAAATATCATGTTTGGAAAAGTAAATGGATGTATGAATGCCGCAGTAAAACACATAAAAACTCTATACTAATCCATCTATAAATTGATTCAATAATTATTATGGGCCTTAGGGTCCTAATATACCAATTTCATATCAACTTTGAGACTATCTTCAAATTAATAAGCAAAATCAAAATATCTCATATTTTCTTTTACTTATTAACTACCTTCAAAATTGGGTCAAGGTATGATGGTAGAAATGCTTAACCATACCTTGTGAGGACCTATTATTTCAGATTTAATGACTTATCCCAAAATTGCCGAGGGCAGACAATCCAAATACATTACTCCAATCCTATATCTATGAAGTCAACCTTGATACACATAGATAGAAACCCTCCGCACTGAGGATCTAAATCTAAGTGTCGCTGTGCCCTATCTATATCCTACTGTTGCACTAATAATGTGAGACCTAGGTATATTGTCACATAACCTTCTCTCACCACTATTTTGAAATAATTGTTTTCTATTTATAAAACATCATATGTCTTATTTGAAGCAATTATTATATCCTATATAATTAATTACTAAGATGCTGAACTTAATCAAATTATGAGTCCAATCCTATTGGTATACTAAGTTAATTAGACAATCTAATCCATAAATTATAATAACTATTAGTAAACCTAGTATATAAAATAGTCAGCCTAAGTCAAATTTATTAATCAATAAAATCTTTATTCTATTAGCTGAAAAATTCGGGGCTTTTCACATATACGCAATCCAAATTAAATTAATGTGAGAATTTTACCAAGCTTAGTTAATTAAACTACACATTATTTAATTAATTATTCATCAAGATGAATAAGAGATAAGCACATAAGACAATCCAGAATTATCATACCAGGAAAATGATATATAAGTAAAAAGATTAAAACATGGCATTCATGTAATATGGCATGTTAAAATGCGGACATGTTACTTAAATCATATCAATAATAATAAAGAATAAAAGAAAGTGGGCCTGTGTCTGTATTTCAAAATTACAAACCCTTGTAAATAAAATAAATAAATAAATAAATTACAAGTTGAGCTTCAAGAAGCATAACTCCTTATCTCGTCTAACCTTTGTGCCCCGATCGACCAATCCTCGATTCAATAACTCAAAACTTTTCAAAATTCAATAACTCTTTATCGACAAGGCCCAAACACAATATCTATGACCTTAAACACTTTTAGGCCTGACTGGGGCCCCACAGCCACCAACGTGGTCTAATGTCAGGACCTTAAAAATAAAGTAATGAAGAGCCAAAAAAAAATAGGAAACGGTTGCTCGCCATCCCGTATCCCCGAACATCTTTCTCGCATTTTAGTACAACTTTCTCCCAAACATGTCCATATAAAGACGCATTTTGAAGGTATAGAAAGTCGAGATGTGGCTACAATCTATCTGGTGATCACTTTCTAGATCTTGATATGATCTTCTTGTGTGCATTTTTACAAAAATAAATTACAAAAAAAAACTTATGCCCCATTAAGGCTTACACAAGATCTAAAAAATCAAAAATCTTAACTCTAAAACACCATACAATTAACGACCTTTAAAATCACATTCAAACATTCATCATTTATATAAATAAATTATACATCCATTTAGATTATCAAATATCAAGAATGCCTACATACACATTATTATTACATATACACATGTAATCGCTCCGATACCAAATGAAGGTTTTTAAAGTTCAAAACAAAGTTTGCAAGCGAAGACCCTATCAAGTAAATTTACAAATGACAATACTTTTCACATCCTATGGTACATGCATACTAATCAATAAAACAATAAAGAAGAATTACCTCAATCAAATTAAGATTTTTTTGCGTAGGGTTGACAACCTAAGAACCTTTTACTTTATTTTTATGTTTTCCACAATCTTCCAAGTCGCTTCTTCTTCACTACTGCATAAAACATGCACAATAAAGGTTTTGTTTTTAGAACTTTGATATCTCAACACATGAGATCAAGAGGGTTAGATGCAGGCAAAAAGTGAAACTCTTTCTTCTTTTTTTTCTAATTTTTTATCACCTCCTCGACGCCAGTATTTTGCTTCATTTACATATTATGCCTTAAATTGGATCTCAAACTATTGGATCAAGGGCATATTTCAAATATTGAATTAAAATTAATTCAAATTAAGTGACAAAAAATAAATATGATTAATTTCAAATTAACTGCTTTTAATCCATATATAATTACTATTAATTAATTAATTCAATAACAATTAATGTTATTAATTTTTTCAAATTCAACTGCTTCATCCATATAGTAATTACTACAATTAATTAATTCAATAATTAAATAATTACCATTTAATTATCCAATAATTACTACATAGTTACAAGAAACAATTTCTTACAACTATGTCTCCAAAGGATTTCACTGACTTAATGTTATTTGCGAGGCGCCTGTATCTATTGACCAGAATTCCTGTGCTCCAACAAATTACAACACTAAACTCTTTGTCAATTACTCCAATTTATTAGTCCTTGATATTCCACCAAAATCGAAACCTAACTCTCAATTAAGGTAATTAATTTATGATACTCAACAATTCCACGATAAGGACTATTACATGCACCAATCCTCCAAATCGTCCATCAGAGCTAGTGAAATTACCGCTTTACCCTCTCTAGTGATATCTTTTATCCTTAAGCTCCATTAATTCACTAGTGAACAATTAATTTATAAATCATATAAATTAGCGCTAAATCGTTTCAATTTAATTAATACTTAAGGAACCAATTATCCCGCTTCCCTTTAAGAAGGGTTTCATTCCATATCTCAGTAGATATGTTCCTAACTAATCTATTTTAAATAAGCCTCCAAGACATAAGTATTGGGCCCTGGGTCTAGACAGACCGTAACCTATGAATCAAAAAGGCCCTATTGGAATGTGACATGTGTGATCCGGGTGGCTACTCGTAGATTAAGTTCAATTCAGCATATGATCATTCAATGACACTAAACTCTAATTGTAATTCAGATATTATTTAAGAGTTTAATCCATGCTTTACCCTTCGCTCTTAAGGTAATCCCGTCATATAAAGCACCTCCATTTAATGTCACTACACGCACCCAGATCAAGATTACTACATTCTTAATGTTCAGTGGACCGCACTAGTAGTATTATGTATCAAAGATCCCTACTTTCGACATTACTTAATAGTTTAGTTTATTATCTATAATTCATCATCCATATATAATCGTTATATACTAAGATTATAAAGTACATTATTAAATTTGGGATTTTCTGACATTTACTAAATTATACAACACATGTATAAAGAATCAAATATAGAAAATTGTTTTCATGAAGCAGTACAAATTACATGCTTTTAGGGCACCATGCCCAACATTAGTATGGTCTGAATTTGTCGAATGCAAAAGACGATAGCCAAGAGTTCTTTCTCGGTTGTGGCATAGTTTAATTATGCCTTATTCAAAGTCCTACTAGCATAATAGGTCTAAGACCTTGTCTCTTTCTTTAACTCCAATACGACTCCCATCACAAGACACTCGCATCAATATTATCAAAATTTTCAAAGCATGCATATGCCTAACTGTGTGACTACTATTGGTGTTTAAAATTAATTTCTCCTTCAGAAATATAAAGCTTGATTGTGACCGCTCATCAAAGTGAACACCACTCCTTGTAAGAGTAGCGTTAGAGCGTCCGCCTCAGAGCTTCTTTATGAACCGCCCATGTAATCCCAGATGTCCAAGAAACCCATTCTCCATAGAAGCAGTGGTGGCAAACTTCAATCACCTCTACCTCGCTATCCACTCAATTCCTCTTTGTTAAATCTTGGCACTAAGAATGATAATTCTTCTCGCATCATGAAGTGACATCTTCTCCCAAAATGAGTTCACAGTTTGGCTTTCCCACTCTATTAGCACAACTCTCAAGTTTTCAAGGTAATCATCAAATGATACCCCACAACAGAAAATCATCCATAAATACCCCAATTGTCCCTTCTACCATTCGAATATTGCCATCATACATATCACGAATACCTGCATTACATAGCCCGAAGGCATCCTGCTGCAATGAAAATGTTCCATATGACATGTGAAGGTTCCTATCTGGTCCTCTCGTGCGATACATGGCTCCTATTGTAGCCTGAGTATCCATCTAGGAAACAATAATAATCATGTCCAGCTAATCTATCCAGCATCTGGTCTAAGAAATAAAGGGGGAAGTGGTCTTTACGGGTGGCCTTATTTAGCCTTCTGTGGTCAAAGAAGATCTCCAACCACACCGCCTGTAAGGCAGCCAAATGTTTTCAATTCTTATCAAATTGCGCAACCTCTTCTTGAAACTACTTGCACCTGCTACCCATGGTCGTAAATGTAGATTACCCCAACATCCAACCACTTCGTAACTTCTTTCTTATGCGACTTCCTTCATCAGATCCACCTTCTCTATAGCTTCCACCGATGGCTTGTAAACCGCCTTCTAACAAGATATGGTATGCACATAAAGGTGTCGCATTCTTTCAAGCTCTAGTGATCCAATCGCAGCCTTCTGTGATCCATGTTCCAACAAATTTTCCTCTTGAAGCTTAGCTAGTGATCGATTTATGACTCGGTAACGAGAAGAGTTCCCAAATAAGCACTCACAAATGCTCTGTAATCGCTTCACTCAAGCTGGTGCCTTCGAGCAGATGGTATTGGATCATTCACACTTTCTCCAAGAGGCTCACATAATATTTCCCGTCGTTCTCTTCAAACACCCATCCATCGATACACGCTTGCTTTCATCATCTAGTTCTAAATGATCAACCTGTAGGAGGCTAGTCTCCAAGGGATCATTAGTATCCTCATGGTTAGACACTATCACCTCAATGTTCTCAATACGATAGCAAGAGTCACTGTTTAAGGTCTTATCTCTAACACATCGAATCTAACTTCCCATCCCGTACTCTCAACCTAGCTCTCCTTGTACATCAATTAAAGCTCTTCCATAAAATGGCCTACCTAGATGATAGTATCTCCTTATCTTCTCTATGTCCAAGACAATGAAGTCAGGAAGATGCAGTTTGTCAAACCACTTCATAGTACATCTTCAATAATTCCTCTTGGAGCCACAGCCGATCGATCCGCTAGTTTAAGGGGTGACTATCATTGTTTAGCTTCCCCGAGCCCTAATCTTCTCTCAAGATGGAAAGAGGCATTAAGTTAATGCGAATACATAATGCTCTCTCAAGATCGCATACTATGGTGTATGGAATGTGAAACTCCTAAACGCCTGTCAGGTATTAGTCTCATATTCCTCCAACCTTCGTTTTTCTTCGATATAAAATGTCCTTTTATAAACTTAAATCATCCGTGGGGATGTTGATATGCAGTTTCTTAAACACCCCCATAAATTTTGTGAACTGCTTGTCAAGCTTACCCTTCCTCAATCTCTGAGGGTATGGGATGAGAATGGATCCTATGAGACCGTGTCATTCACACCTTCTCTACCTTTTAATGCGTTCCTGCAATGAATCGTTTAGCAGGCAGCCCCCATCTTCCTCGCCGTGTACTAACCTCCGCTTCAACCTGTCTAACCGTTTTAGTTCCATTAATACCTCCAGTGGGTCCTGGTGCAATCCATTTCCCTTCCACTCCTCAGTAATCGTCAAAGGTTCCTTTCTCCTTCGGGATTTACCTATACTGCAATGAACTCAAGTTCTTTCAAATAACATAAGGGCCATCCGCCCATCCGTACTTCAGTTTCGAGTCATTCTTTTGGTTTTGTAATCAATAATGGGTTGATCTGCTTCTTAGCAAGCAGTGTGTTCAAATCAACAAAATTTATAGCCTAGATCTTACTATACCGACGAGAGCAAAGTTACTGCACAGATAGTACCGTGGCCTAACACAGGATGGGTTTTCTTCGTATGAGAAGAGTTACAGCATTGAAAATGTGTTTTCGCTGATTTATGTGGTGTAGAAAACAACAAAGTAATGGTCGCAAACCAAATATCTTATGCAAAAGTTAAAGAGAAATCCTCAAGTCTCTGCCACTGGGTTTAGGGTTATAAGTTAACCAACATATACTGCCTTTATCCTCAGTTGGGAGCATGACATATATAGTCATTTCGAACCTGAGATCTTCATTTAGCTTTAAAATCAAACTCCTAAGAGTTTTCCTTTTGAAAGATGCATTTCATTAGGAATAAATGTCCCAAGAAAGGAAAACATCTCAAAAACACTACCCTACGCATAACTAATATCAGAGACAACTAATCATTCAGTGATTTAGTGAAAATCCACGAACCCAAAAAAAGCTGTCAAATACACATTAAAGAGAGCATGCTTAAGAGATTTTAACCCATGGTGAGTACAGGCACAAATAAATTCTTAAACACAAACATGAAGAGCATGAAACATGCAGCTGCTTCAAAAACAAATTCCAAAGTGGCCTTCCCTTCACAGGATCAGGAAGAGGGCCAAGCATCCCTTGATTTGTCATCATCACTGGGCGTGTGTCGCTACCGAAAACAAAGTAAAGGAGAAGAAGGCAAAATCACCAACAAGAGAATATGAAGCCAGGCTCGATCGTTGATTGAGTGACAAAGTTGATTTGAAGGGAAGCGCATCGAAAGCTTATAGGTGCTCAAAAGAAAGGAACAAGCAAAAGTGTCAAAAATACATGAGGGCAAACTTGTATAAAACCACCAAAAAGGTGGGTCAAAAAGTAGTCAACAAGCACACAAAAAGTGAGCAAAGGTTCGTAGTTGCTAAAATTAGTGGATACAAACCATTGATTAGTACTCAGAGCCAGCCTATTTATAGCAGTGCCTTATGCGCCTTGTACATCGATTCAATTCACATTGTCCGGCACGATCATTTGTAGTTATTTTGCTTGTTGTTTCAACATACCAGAAGATTCATGACAATCGAGGTCGATAAATTTATTAAAGAAGGTATAAACTATTGAAATTTTGGGGCTGTACCCGCAACCCTGCAAATTTAAAGATGTTGCGAATTTCGCAACTCCGCGAATACTACAGGTTAAATTTGCAACCCCAAAATTTCAAATGGGCGTCTCCCTTCTTCACACAACGGTTCGAATTTCGATTCATGATCATTTAGTCTTCAACGCCCAAACAACGCAGTTTATTTGCAATCAAAATAAAATGGTATACCTGACCATAAAACTACCAAAATAGTCATGCGCATCAAGAGGTGCTTCGGACCCTAATGCATCAATTGAAAAGACAAGTCGATATACATCAAAGCGCGCATAAACCTGCTATAAACAAGGCTTATTATTGTGTACTATTCGGGGTACTAATCAATGGTTTTGCAATTGAGAGCTTGGTTTAAATTGGCCTTTTTGTCTCATTCCATAAAGCAATATGAGACGCCATCATATGAGCGTTGCTGCTTCCTCTAGGTCTACAATTCTCTTCTCCTTGGCCAATTATTGCTCTAATCGCTGCCCCGAGTTTTGAAGTATTCCAAGGAAAGTTCTAATTATTTCTCCAACCCCGACCCCCGAAATTGCTGCCTACATATGGATTCATCGCCGCATCAGACTAGCTATGCACTGGCCTCGTTCCATCATCCGTTCCGACCGGCCTATTGTCTAAGGCGATTCATTGCAAATTTCATAGCACCGAATCCAAATTGATGGTAATGGGTGAGGCTTCATTGACATTTTGTGTAACCGCTAGTGAGCAATGAAACCTCAGGTCGCTAAATTAGAGAACACATCGTTGCTTACCCATTGTTTCGTCTCTCTTTACCATCTCTTCATGTATTCATCGATATAACCTGTTTACGTTATCCCATCCAACAAGTCAAAGCCTCGTCACATTCCTCTTCAACAAAATACCTCCAGTTGAGGTATCAACATCTATCTTGTATGGGCATTTAGGCCGGTATAAAAATTGTAGATTTGCATCCACTTGGTCAACCCATGATAGTAATAATTTCTTAAGAATCTCAGATTTTTCTCCCATCGCTTCAATTGCTTTCATTATCCGAAAAGCCAGTTGATCTCTATTCTGTTTGCAGCAAAATCTTAGCGTAGGGGCAATGTTCTGTCAAAATTTATGGACCAACGCCCAACCACTGAGATGAGTGCCCAGTAATCTTAAGTTAGCCAATTACTGCTCAATAATTAGCGATAACAGAATAGCCTAAGTCAGCCTATCTCTACTCCCATTATATTTCACGCTTGTCGCCCGAGGCCAAGTGAGTGTCAGACCTCACTGGCAACCCGAAATTAAATACCCCGAGAAGAGCAGTGGTCACAAACCTCGCCCAAATTATTCGCTGACCTGGGTCTCAGATATCACGAATCTAGAGGATCGTAGGGTAATGAAAATTCCTCCAATAGTATATCCGGGTCATCAAAGCGAATCATCACAATGAGCATTATCGCTTCTCGATTTCCACCCTGGCAGCCTATCTCTCCTCCCCAAATTCACAGATTATGCCCAGATCTTCAGCCATGTCCATGCTGCAGCAATTATACGCCTAACAATCTTCTCTTCCGGGTTCATTGATTGTCTGCTTGATTTCGGTCAAAGGCACTAATTCCCTCCGCTCAAGGTTTACGCCTATTACAAGGACCGAAACTCTAAACACTATAAAATCCACCAGAATTCTTTATTAGATAAAGGCATTAAAAATAAATAAATAATAATAAAATAAAAATAAAGTAAGAATAAAGCAAAATTGCCTAGTAATATTTTAAGTAAACTATTGTTAATATTGAAACTTTTTCTTAAACTCCCTGCAACGATGCAAAACTTCATGGGCTTGAACTCCGCTCACGTAAGGTTAAACTAGATCATCCCACGCAAGTGTGTGTATGCGCGTGGAATGGCAGTATAGAGGAGTCTGCCGTCCCAATATGAGCTTTGAATGCCAAATACCGACTTAGGTCACCCAACAGCTATGGATATCGGGGTCACCACTCAAATCAATCTAAGAATCAGAATCCATGAAATAACTAACGGTTTTCTCTCGTAAGAAGATATGCTTCATCCAAGAGGTATTTAGCAAATAATTTAAGAATGTCAGATGGTGAGGTGATCTTTTCTATGCATCAACCTCTCTCTCGATCGTTGGGAGCAACTATCTCAAGAGCTGGCTTTATTGCACTTCAGCCAACCCTTTAACTCCGTAGATGATCTCAACCTAGTACCACATACAAACCATGATATCTTTATCCTATGATTGATTGTATAATACCTTATTCAGTTCCCTAGAGTTTCTCGCCTTTCACCTCAAAGCTCCTAGGCTACACATATGTAAATAATGGCCAAGTATCAACATGTAATCAAATCAGAAATAAGATAACCAACAATTGCAAGCATTAAGCTAAATAATTGAAAGATCAAAGTTCATCCATGATGTGTAGTCAAAGTTACATCATAAACCCTAACTTAGATGTTTAGAACATTATGAGATGAAGAAAATACAAATTAGAATTCATAGTCATGATAGTAGAGTAAGAAAACGAGATGATGCCGCGAATCCACCTTCAAGCTCACAGACTCCAACCGCATTTTCTCCTCTCCTTCTCCGTCGAAAACTCATATTTTTATGTCTCCGAGGTCCCATTTATAACCCCCCCTTCAACCCCTAGGATGGCCTGAAATAGACCAAATTAGGTCCATATTTATCTTCCTCTACGCAGGTGCATGAAAGCACCGTAAAATAGCTCCCGCACTCAGGGGCGTAGTGGTCCAGCAGCATGGCCGACTGTGGTAGCTTTATCTCTTCATGTCTTTTCTCACGCTGCAATTTCTCTCACTTGAACTCCGTAATTTGCTCTTAGACTCCTACACAAAGTTCTTTAAAGTCAGAACTATAAATACTAAGAACAGCTTCCATCAAATGTCATTTTATAAATTTAAATGCACAACAAAATTTCATATGTTAATAAGCCTGCAGCTTGCTTTCTTGTTTTTGTTCCGACTTCCCGAGTGTGTATCTCCCTTGTCCGGATTCTGAATTGAGTGATCTTGGTCCTATTAGAAAGCTTGTGAAGTCTAGAATGTAGTTCTAGGTAGTTTAGAGCTATTTGATTTCCCCATTAATACAAAAACTCGAAAGGTCGTGAACTGCAAGCAGGTTTGCTGATTTTCCAATTTTGCTGTGTCTTTCTACCCCAAATTCCGCACTACCCCGCCCAAATGGATGTCATAATCATAAATATGAACATTTGTATACATTAGGCACTTTTGTTAACACAAAAACATTACTAAAAACTAAGTAAACTTGAGGCGTGTTATATTTTTATATACCATCATCAGTCCCGCACAACCCTAAACGACGCCATTTCGAGTCAGATTAAAATAAAAATAGAAAACCAAACGACGCCAGCACGCTTTGAAGTAAGGTCAAAAGCCTCGATTCGACAGCAACGAAACAATGACAAAATGAAGAGGAAGAAGGGGAGAAGGAAGTGAAAGAAGAAGAAGAAGACGTACCTGCTCCAAGGCGCCACCGAGTGGTCTTCTCTTCTCCCGCCTCCCGCCTTCGCTCTATCATTTCTACTTCCTGTAGTCAGACCAGAGTTCAAAAGTCCTGCTCACTCTCTTCTTCCTAGCTTCCTCTCGTGTTAGGTTTTACTCTTTAATTTCCTCTTCTTTAGTTCTTTCTTTTCTTCTTGAGCCCAAATACAGAATTTTGGATTTTTTGTTTTTTAAACTCATCCCAGTACTGTCCCATCCAAGTTTACCATATTGGCTTTTAAAGCTCGTAGGAATTTCGAAAATTTGCATTTTTTGTTTGCTTTTTGAGTTGTTCATAGTACTGAGATTATTCTCTACATTTTCACCGATTTTCTCCCTAGAGCTGGATCGAGCTCATCTTGGCAAAACTCACCCAGCTCACAGCAGCTTGCTCTGGCACCCTCTGCCTGCGCTTCAGTAACAGACAACTCTATACTCAGCCTATGAATCGCCGAGTCGCACTCAGCTTGACCACGATTTTTTTTGAACCCTGATTAGCTCTGGAGTGACTAAGTGTTTGCACGAGGATGACATTCAAGGAATTAAAGCTCTATACAATCGTTGAGGACCTTCAAAAAAAGTGGAACTTGAACGCTCACATAAGCTCATCATGGCATCCGAAAGGAACTACCTATAGTGTTGTGTGTTATATTTCCTTTATGAAATAAGTGCTATGCATGTCAGCCTCGCAGACTGGGCCATACTTATTATTATCTAAACACTAGAGAGTATTGAGTTGTTACCATTAATTGTTCTTCAAACTAAGTTGAACAATGTTATTCAAAATTAATGTTACACATTGCTATCTCGTTTGTAATTTTTGCTTCTAATTTCTTTATAATAATAATAATAATGAGAATGAGAGGAGAATGATATATCTCATTTAAAATATTATTATTATTATTATTATTATTATTACACATAAATGAGGTAGATCATCTATTTATCTTTTTTAAGAAAAATATAAATTTATTGATTCAACTTAGCGACAATCGACATAAACATATTGTGACACCATTTCCTCAGGGTCTGTGACAACCTGTCAACTGAGGACATTGTGGATGCCTGCAACCCAAGACACCACACTCACAAAAATCTGCAGAGTCTCCTTTGTACGGTGAGCTCTACCCCAAGGTACAATTAACAATGACCACGTGGTCCATGCGAGTAAAATAAATGGTCTTGGGCCCTACATCAATACTCAAATGCATCAACTATGTACAATAGTTCAAGAGTTAAATGTTCACTCTTAATTCAATACATATTAAAATGTACAATTTCTATCACATGTTATACAAAGTTTCTACCAAAGCCACAACCCTACTTTCTTCTAAACGCGGTCTCTAAGTGAGCTCAGGCTCCCGTACACTCCTCGTACCTGAAATTGCAGGACCTCTCTATCAAAAGACAAAGCCCAATAGAGATACTCTCTACATGGGTTACTCCCACCTAAGTGCACATGCCATAAAACAATCACATCCAAGAAATTACATGAACTCTACTGAATGTTCATGCCCAATCCCATTGTCTCCGAGTCCTCACCGACTTCACATATGCCTGCCGAATGCGAGTAAACATCCAATTTTCAAACAAAAGCTTTTGTTCGAAACTCACTACCAATTTCGTAATATATTAGACTACCCTCCGAGTAAATTGCCAAATATTTCTCCAACAATATGGTCCTCATCCGGCGATCTCGGCTGACAACTCTCCAAGGCAATTATTCCAAAATCTTCCTTGAAATCCTTTCACAACATTTCGCTTTCGTTCTCCAGGTCATAATTACTCCTAACATTAGAGGCCCCCAAAGGCATAAGGAAATGCATGATGCCAATCCCAACAATTTATACTAATATATTTAACATGTATATATTAAAAAAATCAATTCACATAAATCATGTTATGAAAATTCACAACTAATAACACCAAAATTAGCTCACATTAGCTAATTAACAAACACAAGCAATTCATTTTGAATCACTCAACATCATAAAAATCACACTAAAAATCACATCACTATTCATGTGAATAGTGAAACCCCACAAGTAATCGTCACAACACCAAATTTGGGATTTTCTCCAATTCGCTTAAAGGTTTTGAGACCTAATTTACCGCCAAATCAAGCCTCTAATATCCCTTCCTAACTATAAAACATAGTGGCTCTAGCCAAAGAATATCACTAGTAGGAAAAGCAATTGAGTTGCCTGGCACAAAATCTGTCCACCGCTCCAGAACCGCTTATATTTTCTTGCTCCGTCGAGAACGAATAACCCAATCTGCCAAAATCTAAAGCAAGAGCTCTTCTCAAAATAAAAATCCTACGCACGTTTTTTTTCTTCCAAAAATGGAGAACATGACACTATTTGACTTTTGTCTTATCTCATTAAACTCTAATAATTCTACTTTCCTATATGTCCCCTCATATTTCACTATTTGACATGGCAAGGCCAATCTAGGCCATTATCCATCTCATCCTCTAACCAATCATGCAACATAAAGTCATGCTGCCACTAGTAGGTGAATTTTTCTCACATCACATGTCTTCTCAAACCTGCTTTACTACAGACCCAACTTAAGTTTAAAACAGGAAATCTACCATCCTCAATTCGACATGAAAATTCCACAGCTAGATTTCATAGATCATTCCAACTATGAAGTCCGTTTCATCATCCGAGATCTAGAAAAATTTTGCACTTCAACGAAATTACCATTTTGTCCTTTTGTAATCGGGAATTTTCTCTGGCCCATACATTCTCTTAAAAAGAGGAATTCGTCCTGAAAATTCTCAAGACAATCACTAAGAAACATATGTGTGATATAAACACGCACCTGTCATACAAACCAACATTTAGGTAATAAATTTAATTACACCACGCATCATCCTAAACAATATGGATAGGTCTGGGATCGTGTCATCGCAGCCCACGCGACTCCTCCACTCCGCGGTGGCCGCCATGACACCCTCACTCAGCCTCACAGCCTCAGCCAAAACCCGATCCCCACCATCCATAACTACACGTCCCTCCGCGGTCCTATTGGGTTGACCACCTTCTCCAACCACACATGAGCTGACTGGGAGATACCTCCGAGCATGAGACGTGAAATACTGTGGACACTCCGCGCGCGGTGTTTGCTGGCACGCATGTTCACCTCATCAGCATACAACCTTGCAGGTGTCGCATCCCAACAACCCCGATCGACTCACGATCATCAACCCAGACACATCAGGCATCGATACTGGCTCGAGCCGTGGAGAAGACGTTGTCGCATCAAGCTCACCTTCAGAGGTGTGCGTTCTAATCGACCAGACCGCTGACGGAGCCTCTCCCACCTCGGTCCAACATATCTGATCCGCATAGCCTCCCATACAATGCCTCATATGCAAGACCAGATATCATTGATGAATCGTTTGAGCAGCGAATTCCACTAAGGGAAAATGCTCTTCCCAATAATTTTACATGATTGTGACGATGTCAAGAAGATGTCCTCTCTAAACACCTCGATAATTCCCCCGACCGACCATTCGGCCTGTAGGTAGAAAGTCAGATCATTGTCACCAGGCCCATAGCTTCCTTTCGGAAACTCTTCCAAAGTGCGCCCGTAAATTCGGCTCCTATCCGATACTATGGACTACACTCCATAATGAACATCCCTTTAATATACAACCTGCATCCTCCAATGTGAAGCGTCATCCACGCGGCTATGAAATGCCGACTTAAAGGGTTTCCGCCTACTATCACCCATACCATCATGTCCATGCGTGTAAGCCAGGCAAGTGAGCCACAAAAGTCCATCGTGACGTGCCCCACCCACCTCAGCCACCTCCACATCATGTGCTCGGCTTCTCAGACTAATGACCATCACACATGAGACATCGAGAACAAAGTCTCCTACGTAACTTCTTCATCCCCGCTCAAAGAGAGATCGAGACGAAGATCCTGGTACATCTTCGTACCACCTAGATGCACAGCAAATAGAGAGCAATGAAACTCCCTGAGAATCTCCTCTCTCAAATCGGTCAACTGGGAACCACTGTCTCTATACGAAGACTACACCCAACCTGCCACCCATTCCCGATCGTGCCCCATGAACACTATCCCGCCCTGCCTTGGATTCCCATCACTCTAACAGAGACTCGTAGTCGTTTAAACCTTAACACTCAGTTCAAGCCACAGATCAGAACAAATCGTCTCCACGCCTCGAGCATCCGCTACTCCCTGGTGCCATACTGGGCCTAATGCTCCTCGGGTGATTTCCGATCGAGTGATCAGCCACTACATTTGACTTACCAGTATGGTAATGCAAAGTGAAGTCATAATCCTCTAGAACCTATCCATCTCATAGTTTCATTTTCACAGGTCCCACTGTGTGAAAATATACTGACTGTGGTCCGAGTACACTGAACTCGCCTATATAAGTAGCCGGCACCCGCATCTTCAAGCAACATCATGCCGCCAACTCCATGTCATGTGGTAATTCGCCACGATTCTTCAACTTAATCTGAACCATAAGCTACTACCCTCCTGCATCAGACAAAAACACATCCTACCAGGTACCCCCGTCCCTAAAATGGTTACACTAAAATAATTTCATGTGAAAAGAAAGTCAGATTCAGAGTTAAACAATATCATACTCACAAGTTAAATATACGACTTTAAAGTTCAATTTTAAAAAACAATGAATTTTAATGCATATGTTCAATCTTCCAATATCCACAAAATGAACTTTAAAATTTAGATGATAGTTACCTCTAAATTAGTTATAGCCATGCACATGCACTGCATGTGTTTGCTGATGTTGAATTTATGTGTTATTCCAAAGTTACAACTCTTTATGTTCAATCATTATTCCTTTCAAAAAATAAAAAAATAACAAAAAACAAACAAAACCAAACAAACACCTCCATCATCCATTCGTCCATTCATCCACCTATCTATCTACCAACTTATCTCTCCCCATTTATGATCTTCTTCTTCTTATCAGAACCTTTATGATCAATTTGTATTCCTTTAGTACATTTTTTCCAAAAAATTTAACAATTATGCAGCCATCTTACTTATAAATATCTTGTTGAAAAATTAGAACTCCGTTCTTAGGCATCCAGAGTAACTAATTGTAATTTAGAAACATGAATAAATTTTCTGATAGAAATAAGCTTCCCATATATACTTACTCCCAGCTGATGCGCCCACCTTCCTTATCTTTCTTTTGACATTACAACAGTAAGCTTTCAGCCTTGACACTTAATAAAGTACAACCAAAGCATCCATTTTGGTATCCATCTTGAGAAAGACCGGGAAAAACAAGCCTACATTTTTCGTTGTGCCTTTACACAATTCAAATTGAATGAACTACTGTAAGTGTAAAATGATTCCAGCTTAGGTGAGATCCTCAACTAAAACCCATTTACATTTGACATCCTGCACTTAGACCCATGCATGTAATTCACAAGTGCAAATGTAAGATTGAGCATTAACAAGAAAAAGACTTTCACTCATATGAGTTTAAGCAAAGAAAGAAGAATAAAGTGAACTTCATAGAGCATCTACATTGAGAATTGCACTTAAAATATCGAAGATGCCTATTCTAAGTGCACAAGAAAACATGCAAGTATGCTTCCAATTTTCTTATTCTACAAAAATGTTTAGCTCATGGTAATGAATTAAATGTTTACCTAATTAGAAAAAGTAAGACTTTTTTCAGATATTTAGGGGAGACTAGTAAACTAAAAAAATGCATGCACATTAAATGGTAAAAACTGGTCTAAGTAGATAAAACTTAATTCGAAGGTGGTTGGAAAGATAGAATATCATAAAAAACAAAAGGAATCTCAAACTTAATCGAGATCCAAATACATGTCGACCATCATCTGCAGACGCTCATATAATCGGCGCAACAATTCCATTATAGTCTAAAAGTGGAATATTTGGTACTCTCATGAAGGTTATAGAAGTTATTAAAAGATCTTCCAAGATTATATTCGACGCCAAATATCTCAACTATCCAGATGGTTGGCTGTACCACATTCAGTTAGAGATTTCAACCCTCCTTCGTTCCTCTCACCACTTATTAGAATGTGCACATGCAAAGCCACTGTCCATAACCCAAGTCATCAAACAACTTAACGATGGTTAAGTCCAACATGTATAGAAGTTGTGTTAAATCAACTTGACACCTTCCAAGTTTTATTCAAACAACACCACAACATAAAAACCCATATGTATAAAATAAGATTTGTACAATATTGTTTTAACACATTAAGTAATTTTGTCTAAAATATGAATATTTGAAGGTTATAAAAATAGCGTTGTCTGTCACTTCTTCTCTCTTTCCTTTGATAGTCCTCTTGAGAATTTGCAAGTGATTTCTCGTCATTCTTACCCGAAATCACCCTTCAATCAAGCTCTTCAGATGAATCTTTTTTCAATAAAGTAGTCCTTACCACATTGTTTTAGGTTTTATTTGTTTTTCATTTGTCACCTAATTTGTTATGTATAGTTTTTTGTCGACTATTGCGACATGCGTATAGCGTGTTTCATTACCAATTTGTCAGTAAAGAATCGCTTGTCTTGTCAAGATTGGCTTCTTCGTGGGTTTTCGCGTTGACGGTTCAAATGGCAAAGTTTCGATCAGACAAAGAGATCACATTCAATCCTACCTAACACATGTCAAGTAAGATTCAAATCTTATGATTCTAGACATTGATTATCAAACATATGTGCCTGAGCAATTTAGTTTTGCATCAACCCGATGTCAAGGCTTTCATCCTCTCAAGATTTTAGCACTTTTGATTATGTGTTTTCATCGATTATATATTTGATAACCTGAATCAATAAAATTACCTATTTTCAATAAATAAATAAAGGGTTAGTTTTACAAATAACTTTTGTTTTTATCCATTTTAAACCAATTCCTCGTAAGAAAAACAAGGAGAAAGTTAAGAGGCATTGAGGGTCTCTAACCATTATTCATTAACCAATTCCAAACCCATTTATTTTCCAATTTAGTGCTGGTAGCTTTCCTTCCAAGGTTAGTGATCCATACTATCATTATCATATCAAGGCGAAAATATTTATAAGGGAAGAGAAATTTTTGTATGTTATTGTGTTGTGCTTTTACACGTGATAAATTATTATTTGTTTGTTAATTAGATTATGAGATGTCTTGAGCAGGCTCTTTAATACGGGGAAGATGTCTTGCTTCACACACATCCAAACTACTCTATAATGAGCTAGATGGACCACAAGAAAGATAAAGTTCTAACATAACACATAGTTTAAACCCCAGAAAATTTCATTTTTCCTCAAAAATGGCAGTCAAAGAATTTTTCTCTAATAGTACAAAAGTTAAAAACCTAGAATTTTATAGATCCAGATGACTAAATGGATTTGACCGCTGAGTTCTGCCTCATGAAATTTAGTTACCCATTCCACTTACTGACCAAGATGGTCGAATTTTTACATTTTTCTGGTTGCCATGATATATCTAGTGAATTCCACAAACGAGATTTTTACGAAAATCTTGGAACTAGTGAAATAATTTAAATAAAGTTCATATAAGATTATATAAACTTGAACCGGGATGAAATATGTGTTTGTGGCAAAAGGACTCTGTGTAAATGGGGGACATAGGGAAGGAGAGCTAGTGTGTCCAAAGTATAAAAGGGCAATAGATATTTTGAAAGAGAAATATCTCTATTCCCCGATTTTTTTTTTTACGTGACAAAAGAGAGAGAAAGATGGTCGCTTCTCTCTCTTCAATCAATGATTTTGTCACATTTGAGCCTGGATAGTCCATGAGTTAAACCGCTCTACACAATGAGAGCTGCACTGAATCACAAGATTTCACAAGGTCCAAGTTTTAAGCCATGAAACTGAGAAAAAGGTGGCTGTGTCCTTAGAAATCACGCTTAACGAGGTAGGGCTTTATCCTACTTGGTTTAATTTAAGGCTAAGGGCATGTGTGGGTGTCAAAGGGACGTTGTCCAGCTTTTTTTTCCTCAATTCCCATGATCTTCATGTTTTCAATATAACTTGGCATACCACTCATCTAAATTGAGTCATTCTAATTATTGGGCAAACTAGACTTATAGGAAAACATATTTCTTTGAAATAGGTCTATCCAAATTCCGACCCCTTTGGACTCAAACATGCATTCAAAGTGGAGCTAACTGCGCTCTGCTTCTTTAAGACCCCATGATCAGGCTTTGACATAACTCGCCATCAATTATCCGAATAAAGTGATTCTAATTTATGGGTAAACTAGACTTATAAGAGAACATATTTCCTTGAAATAGGTCTAATCCAAATTCCGACCCCTTTGGACTTAGAAATGCATTCAAAAGGGAGCTATGTTCAGACAATTTCTGGTTATGTTTGAAAACTGAGTAGTCCTGGTTGTTTAGGACATATATTTAGTTTTGGTGATCCAATTTGGGTGATTCCAATTGGAGAAGAACCCTAAGAACCGTATCTTCAAATGAGTACAAAGAACTAGTGTCAAAATATGGATTAAGACCCCTGAAATCAGGTATCACAGACTGTTTCCAGTGTAAGTAGAGTAAACTAAATCCGCTTTGAATGAAAGGCCATAATCTCTCTGTCCGACCTGCTTGGTGTTTCTGACCTGCGAAATCCCATTGACAAGAACCTAGCTTGATATGCCTGTTGAGGTAATTTGTATCCAAAACCTGCTTAATGTTAGTGTTTGTTCAAGTGTGCAGGTGGGACACAGGGTCATTTCCTCGCTTTTTGCTTGCCTCCAACTCGATCACTCCACCATATATCTTCGTGCATCCGAACTTCGTCAGTGTTCTAGACTCAGAACCCCACTGAGTCATGCTCTTCCATGCCTGTGGAAGGTAGTGGTGTCCATAACCTTCTGAAAACCCATAAGCCGCACAAAAATGCCGCCAAAAAGTTATTTGTCAGATCATGTGAATAGCCGAAGCCTTGACATGCACATACAACTACCAAGATGACATGTCAGGCCATCAGATTGAGTATGAATTTCCATGAGTTACCTAAGGAAGGCATAATAGACATTTCTTGTTTAGTCAAAATCGATGAATGCTAATATGCTTGATACTACGACATCTATAAAGATTGGCATGAAATGTGTATGAAACTATATGTTTCTATATATATATTGTATGGTACTCTGGACATATAGTTAATGTATTGATTAGAATGTTCCATGCTGTAGTGCACTATACATGTAATACATGAGAATTTGCAGTGACATTAGCATTGTATATATATGGACATCAACATATTGGGTGTGTGTGCATGGATATGGGCATTCATCATCAGTGTTGGTGAATGGGTAGTGAGCTCGTACTTTGGACGACGTCCAATAGATGTCTCACGGTTTAAAACATAAAAATAAATATAAATAATATGTGTTAGGTGGAGCAAGAAGGGGACCGTTAACCCCCTCAAGTGAAAAGCTTGGAACATGGGTGTAAGAGACTCGCGATGTGAACTGAAAAGTTCTGTAACATGGGTGTAAGAGACCCGCGGTGTGATCCGAAAAGTTATGTTGCCCAAAGAAGACACACGGTCATGGTTATCACATAGACTTCGAGTTGTGTGATAGGAGTCGGGATTTACTCGGGATTAGTTGCCCATTGGCACTTACATTGGGTACTGGTGAGCCGGTAAGGGCTCAGTATATGTGTGCCATTGGTACTACCAATGACGGTTATCACACTTGGCATAGGCATGTGTGAGGGAGTCAGTGGGTGACTCATGATATGGGCATGAAGACATTCTATGCATGACATACGACATTCATGTAGACATTTTCACTTGGATGTGTATTGGTTGGTTTGATCATTGTATGAGCATTTAGGTAGGGAGTAACCCTTGTAGGAGATTATCACTACTGAGCTTTGCTCACCCCGTCGTGGGACCCCCTTTTAAGTCCAGGTCAAGTGCAGGCGGCTGAACCGCATTCGAGACCACACATATAAAGAAAGCCGAATGTGGCTTTAGACCATATTTTGTATATGTATATTAGAACAATCGGTTTTAATATATCATTTTGTATAAGAGTGTATAATTGAACTCTTGTAAACATATCACTACACAGTT
Organism: Tetrastigma voinierianum; assembly: GCA_016808115.1. Lineage (NCBI taxonomy): Eukaryota > Viridiplantae > Streptophyta > Magnoliopsida > Vitales > Vitaceae > Tetrastigma > Tetrastigma voinierianum. The sequence goes on along the minus strand of JAEQBH010001039.1, from coordinate 886,711 downwards.
GCATGTATAGTATTCAGGGTATGGTTGAATGGGGTCGAGTGGTCGCTATGACTCATGAATGACTCGGTGTGGTATATTTAGCCCGGATGGGTCATGTGATGTATTGTTATACAAGTTGTATTTTGGATAGAACTTCCCGTACAGAGGAAATTCTGTCTAGTTTTTTTGTTAAATTATGAATCCCGATAAATGGGACATGATGATGTGACGTCGGGTTACCCGATATCCATAGGTTTCCACAGGTTGACGGGTTATCAACGGGACCCTTAGGATAGGGGTGTCACAATAGTTGCATTCTTCATACTCGAATTCGAGACATTTGGTTAAGTTATGAGAGATCCTAATCATCTCATCTACGTGTTCGTGGCATTTCATGATTTGACCAAAAAAAACTTGCATTCATTTTAATAGTTTCATTAGAGTTTTGACAAACATCTTTAAACTTTTTTATTATTAAAGCATCAAAATTTAATTTAAATACTCAATTAATCAAAGGAATCAAACCGATCTATTGTACAACTAGATATAACCTATTACGTCATTCAGTATGAAGATAAGAGTCATTCATAATTTAATTATGAAGATTTTTAGAAATTGTGATAGTTTTCTTAATAATAAAAAGAGGGATTAAGTTGGATATTTATGGGTTTCCCCCCTCAATAAAGTGGTATTTTCCATATGATCTGAATTTTTATTTGATTTTATTTTATTTTCTTATGTTTTTACCTTCAATTTGTTGCAGCATGTATTTGTTCGTTGGTTTTTTTGTGAACGATTAAAACGACAGCACTCCTTCGATCAAACAGAGAAATCACATCAAATTTATGTTTGTTAGTATGTTTTATCAAATCTAGAATCTTAGGTAAAAAATATATATTAAGATTATCTCTTGTGTAGACCTTAAGTCGTTCATTTTGGCTATTATCTTGAATGTTATATCATCCTCAAATGTTTTTAATAGTTTGATTTATGTTTTCAAGTGTAAACATATTACCGTTATGAATTAATGAAATTTCACCATTGTCAAAAGAAAAAAAAAGGATAGATATTTGTAAAGAAGACCGGATTTTTAAATATATTATTTTCAAAAAAATTTCCAGACTCAAACATGATCCCTTTATTACGCCCTTTCCAAAAACTACTACATTATAAGAAAATTGTTAAAGTATCTTCATGAGAAAAATATTTTTTTTTATTGAGTTTATTAAAATAATATATATATATATATATATTATTTTCCTATTACAATATTGAATAATATTTTATTTTCCTATTACATAGTTACAAATTTAGTTTTCATCCACCAATCATTCAGATTTTTATCATCAAGAGGAAAGGAAGTAAGAAATGTGAAAATGAATTCCAGGAATGCTAAACATGAGTTATTAATGTTTATTATTTTATTTATTTCTTGACCCCATTTGGCTTTGGGGTTTTATTTTTTTTTATTTTTTATTTTTTGAATACAGCTTTGGGAGTATTTATTCAATATGTTTAGATTTATAAGAATTACAAGAGATGATATTAAATTGATATGGATGTTAGCAATCATTTAGACGGTCTTAAATATTACTTGTGGGTATATATAATATTTTGTTTACTAATGGATTAAAATCTAGATAGGATACAAATATCATCTATCATATATTTAAGAAAAAAACTAGTGAAAAAAAAAAGAATTTTGAGGAAAAAAAATAATGGTAATAAATAATTGGGTATCATGGACATGCAAATAATAGGATCCATGATCATAATTTGGAGTGTAGGGTCCATATGCCACCAATGGCAATGAGTTTGGTTAGCCACTTACTTTATACCATGAAAGGAACACTGACAATTGATCTTTTTAATATAAATAATAAAATATACACTACAAGTCTACACTCCCATTCCTACCAGATCGATGACTGAATCAAAAAAATTATCGATTCGCGGTTTATAGATTGGATCGATGATCAAACTGATGACGTAATAAATATATTATTTATATTTGTTAACATCTTCTTATGAGTCATACTCGGATGCATTGGCTGGGAATGCCCAGCAGCACAAAACAATAACGACATCGAAATTTCTGACTCTACCCCAACGCAGCAGCAGCAGCAAGAAATCTTGTGAAATAATCATGTTGTGGAATTAGAAACGAAATGCTTGTTGGCCCTGCAAGCTTTCTTCACGCTGGGCAGAATTTGCACGCTCAGGGCTCGTCCCTTAGCCTTGGTACACAAATCAGGGATGGTTATCCAGAGATGAAAATTCCACCAGAAATGCTGATTTTTTTCTACTGGGTGTTCTTGGGGCTAATCAAGATTCGATTAAAATCTATCCATCTTCATATGGAAAGTATTGAGAGAAACATTCCCCAGTCCAAGTACTTGAAGGCAGCCCAGCAGCTGCTTGATGAAGTTGCTAATGTTGGAAAAGCTTTGAAGCAGCCTTATTCTGAGAAAAACCAAAACATACATGAGCTTTGGAAGGGTTCCAAAGAGGCTGATGGTGGATCAAAGAATGGAACCGGTAGGCCTCACCATCTTCAAACCCTCAAAGAGGCCAGTCAAAACCAACTCTTCAGTGAGCTTTCTCCTGCTGAAGACAGGACTTGCAAAACAAGATGACAAAGCTTTTTGGCCATGTTGGATGAGGTAAGAACCGACACTCCAGCATTTTATAAGCTGCTCCATTGGTTTTCTTAGTCCTTTTCTTGGGTATATGTTGGATAGTTTAGCTATGGACTGAACCGAATCTAGTTGATCCTTCCACTACCATTACATTTATATCACTGGTTGCGTGTTTCGAAATTTTTGGCAAATTATAAAATAATAAATTAAAAAGTTACAATTAATACCCAAAAATTTGAATCCATTTTATAGAAATTGTTTCTCCATTCTGCAAGAGTGTGTTCTATACAATCTTGATCCTGAACCTCTAAAGTATTATGATTAGAATAGAAGTGAAAAGCATTCCATGTTAAAATTGTTAAATAAGAATGGAGCAGAATATGGCTTTGAGGCGTGTAGATTACACTTTCTTGAGTGTAATATTGCCTCATACAGAAGCAAGTTACCCCAGGATACAACAAAGCCTTAAGATTTCTTTGTGAAAAGTCAGAAAACAAAATTAGAGTAGTGATTCTGGAAATCAAACGTTATTTTATAATGCATGAACAGACATAACTGAAAGGTTGCAATGGTCTGATAAGTTACAACCATTCATTTTTTCAGACATAACTGAAATTATGTCTGTTAGAAAGTCCATGCTAATCCCATAATCTCAGAAGCTCTTTAAGTTACACTTAATGTTTGTTTCCTTTTTATAAATATATCATCTTACTCATTTATGAGCAATGTGGGAAATTGTTTTTCTGGCATTTATTACAAGCTACTCAACATTCCATGAGGGCAATCTTGAAATAAAGGAATTATCTTTGATGATGCCACTTTTTCTGCTCGGAGAGTGAAGCTCTATGTTATCCATTCTTTTTTTACTAAGGCTAGTCTCATACCTAAGGGGGACATCTCTTTTGTATAGATTCTATGGATATGCCTAGTGTAGGGTCCTTTTGGGTTGGTTTATATGTCTTTTCCTTTCTCTTTTCTTTTTTTGTTGATCCTTGGGGCCTCTCTTGTATACTCTTTTTTTTTTTTTTTTATCAATACATTGCTTTTTATCGATAAAAAAAAAAATAAAAAAATCAGTTTCTCAGGCTTGATCAGCATGAAGTCTCACATTGTTTAAATGCATTTTGGGAATAGTGTTGATGTTTCAGAGATAGATTCTGTGACATGATGTTGATGTAGAGGCACTAGTATTTTTGTATATTTTTGTAAATTATTGGATTCTTGAAGTTTAATTAAAGGTTTTTCCCCTCCCCTTCTTTGGTTCTTCTTGAAGGTCAAATATAAAATCGTATCTCTTATGGGTTCTCAAGAGGCTGTGGAATTAAACAAGTTATCTAATGGTGTGAGCTTGTGCTTCATTAGACAAAATTTTCAGTACATTACACTTACCTAAATTTTTAAAATGTAAAATTCCAATTTTTCTGGTGTGAGAACTCACAGAATGAAAGCTTTTGGATTTTGTTTAAATGGGTGCATGATGAACACGAGAAAAACTTTTTGGGATGATTTCTTTCATTTTTATATTCCTATTTTAGTTAGATTTATTCTAGTATATATGAATTATGATGTTCCAAGTTTTCTCCTGAAGAGTAGTTTGACAATTCATATTTAAGCATTTTTTTTTTAAAAAGTCATGGTAAAGCATCTTGTTTTTCTTTATTGTCTAAAAGGATTCTTGCAAATCTTTTGGCTGACTGTTGCCCTGCTTTTTGAGGCTGTTGCCAAGAACCTAGTCTTTTTTGTGCTTAGAAATTAATCATTTGGCATTGATACAGTCTGTCTTCTCTCATAGAGTTTTGATTAATTTAGAGTGACTATCAAAGCAATGAAGAACTGACTCATAAAAATAATTAAAAAGGCAATGAAGGACTAGAATCTATCTACTGAACTTTTTGGTTAGCATAGCCCTTTGGATTTCACATATCACATATCACATATCATAATGTAAAGTAATTATGAAGGAGTTGAGAAGAAAGTAAATGATTGAGTCAATATCTTGGGAATGGAGATCGCTTATACTTTGGAGTTTTAACTCAATAACACATATATAGAAATTATTACCTAACTGAGAATATTAAAAGTATGAGAGCTGATTTTTTTTTCCTATGTTGCATATAAGCTTCTATGATTGTAGATGAACATTATCATTATTTTTTGTAGATAAGATCTTAGATTAACATTATTACCACATTTCTTTATCAAATTAAAGCGAGTTTTGATCTTCAAAATTAAATTCACTACTAGGTTTATTAGGATAGAGCCTAGGTTTCAACAATGTTTTCCCAAATTTGTAAAATTCCATTTTCAAGTAATTTAAGTACAAAGTCAAGTTTTCCACAAAACCAAAATTCAAATTTAAAAAAAAAAATAAAATTCCCACAAAACACAAAATGGGCCAAATTCAAATCTTTCCATTTTCAAGTCATTTTGGGTCCAAATTCAAGTTTCCTACAAAACCCAAAATGGGTTAAATTCAAAACTTACCATTTTCATGTCTTTTGGATCCAAATTCCAAATGTCATTTTGGGTCCGAATTCAAGTTCCCCATTAAACCCAACTTCAAAACTTACCATTTTGATGTCATTTTGGGTATGAATTAAAGTTCCCCATTAAACCCATTTTCATGTCATTTTGGATATGAATTAAAGTTCCCCATTAAACCCAACTTCAAAACATACCATTTTCATGTCATTTTGGATCCAAATTCAAGTTCCCCACAAAACCCAACTTCAAAACTTATCATTTTCGTGTCATTTTGGGTCCATATTCAAGTTCCCCACAAAACCCAAAACCCAACTTCAGAACTTACCATTTACATGTCATTCTGGGTCTAAATTCAAGTTCCCCAAAAACCCCAAATTAAAAAAAAAAAATTTGCAAATTTCAGTCATGAAGTACAAAATTCCAATTTCCAAAAAAATACCATTATAAAAAAAACAATGTTTTGACATATTCTTCATGGGTCTAGCCTGCCAGTTCGGTAGGTAGAATCCTGACTTTTTTTATAATTACTTTAGGCCTCAAACTGGTTTATAAATGCACAGGTGCGTCTGTGGAAGCCCATGGTGGAAGAAATGTACAAAGAAGAGATAAGTGATGCAGATATAGACGACTCTAATTCTTCCTCAGAATATGTAGCACCCAAGGTGACAAAAGATGATAATGATGTCAAGACTAGGAGGGTATCCGAGGAAAGATGTGATGATTTTCATATCTCAATGCGGAGATGCACATATAACCCAGCTTTCTGGGTCATCTTGATGAACTGAACTAAATCATATCTCCCCTCAAAGTTATAATAAAACCCGGAAATCCGAAAAGACAAAAAAAACAGAATAAGAGAGAAGAAAAACATAAAATACAAACAAAAAGGGAAACAAGAGAATATCCTTATCTCCTTCCTTTCTTGAGAAGTCAATAACACACAATTGCATCAAAAAATACAAGCAAAGGAAGAAAAGTAACAAAATTACACAATGTGTTCTTACAAGAGATTAGAATTAGAGTGCAGTAAAGGGTCACAATTACCATCTTCTGATGCAACAACAGGATTAGCACCAGCAATATAAAATTTCTTTGGAACAGCCTAGTATACAGCTATGGGTCTTTTACCAATTTTTTGCCCATTGAACTTCTGGATGGCCTGAAAGTTTATTAAAAAGGGAAAAGAAAATGTAAGAATACATCAATCCACAAAACCCTAGAACTTCACGTACTTTTAACATAAGTAGTAGATTACAAATCATACATTTTCAACATCTTGCTTGCCCCGTGAGTTTCCATTTTTGAGTCTTAGAGCCCCCTGGTCCACCAAAAAATTGAAAAAGGAAAAAAATAGAGTTTCTTCTATGCTTCAAGAGGTAGGGGTTTCTTCCTACTCGGGTTATTTCTAGCCTAAAAGTCATTTAATGGCATGGGTTTCTTTGGGGCCATGAGTGACTGTGTGGCTCAGTCCCAAAATTTTAGGACTGAATGTTGGAATGTTTGGGATTGTTTTCGGACTGGGTTTGAAGATTGGTTTTGGTCTCAGGACTGATGTCTTTGGGTTTGTTGTGTGTTTTGGTGTTTGGGGTTGTTTTTGTCCCAAGCTAAAAGTGGTAAAGTGGACTGAGCAGGAATTTGGTTGAAGTGTTGAGCATATGATGCGAGGTTAGGATTAAGGTCTTAAATCAAGGATCTTTTGTGTGTTATTGCTTGGTAGTTTTATAACATGCTGGTGGTATGAAAAATCATGTTGATATATGCTTACTTGATGTATTAACATGGATTGTGTGATGGATGTAAATTATATGTAGAAAATATAATTATCCCTGATTTATTAATATTGCATGTAGCTCTCATCATGCATGTAACATGAATTGGCATGAAATGGCATTCTCCATTTCATATGCACGAGGACACCGCATAGTATTGGGTGTGTGCAGGGTTGTGGTCATTCACCATTCTTGGTGAATGGGTGTGGTGAGCTCGGTAAAGGGACAACATCCAAGAAAATGAGTTTCACAGTTGCATAGCATTAAAAGGAAAAATACGTGTGTTGGGCGGAGCAAGTTGGGGTAGATACCCCCTCAGGGTGAAAGACCCAATTCATTCGCGGTTAGACATGATCATCGGCAGTAAAAGACCTTAAAAATGTTGGAAAGGCACTCGACGTCCTACGGTGTAAATCCGAAAATCCGTGGCCCACAAATGCATAAACACACAGGATTTGATTAAATCAAATGAACATTAGAGGTCGTCCAATGGGTTATGAGTTATAAAAACAAAAAGCTTTTGTTTTAGAGAAAGGGTCATTAGGCGAAACACCAATGACATGTTTTCACACTTGGCATTTGCATGTGTAAGGGAGTCAGTGAGGACTCAAGACATGAGATAGAGTGAGTCACATTCTCATCCATGGCATGTAGACATTCAAGTAGGAATGTGCATATTTTTATTTGAATGTGTGTGTATTTTCCATTACATGTGCACTTAGGTGGGGAGTAGCCCTTGTAAGAGAATTCCTCTACTAGGCATTGCTCACCCCATCGTGGGAAAATATTTTTAGGTGCTGGAGGAACACCGGGAGATGAAACACATCCAAGATCTTAGTTGTAAAAAAGGTCAGATTATGGCTTATTCATGTATTTTGTAATATTTTGGATAGAATATCCATTTTTGTATATATAAATGAGAAGTTTGTAATAAAAACTTATTTTTGACTTGTTCAGTATCCCATATTTCATACTGCTTGTATGATATGTATAAAGGCAGTAGTATTGAATAAAATGCATTTGGCAAAGAGCTAGAGGTGCAGGTGTAACACCCCAAAATATACCCTAGTAGTTTTCGGACTTGTGTAAGAGGTATAATTATAGCTAAATAAGGAATTTTAGGAAATAAATTGAAACAGGAGGAAAGTTTACACAAGATACAAGAGACAATCTTGTAATTTTGCAAAGGATATGAAAGTCATAAAAGAGAGGAAGATGTGGGGTTAAACTAGAATATGCATAAGTTGAATTTCAAAAAGGGAAGAATTCATGGGCCAAATTGCAATTAGGAAGTTAGCAATGGGTTTTGTTTGGAGGGCCCAGGCAGCCTTAACAAATCATGTTTTAAAAGACCAAGAATTGGTCTCATTTGAGAGAGAAGCGTAGAGAGAGGGAAGAGCAAAAGGAGAGAGAAGAGAGGAAGAGGAAGAGGAAGAAGAAAGAAGAGGAAGAGATGGAGGACCAAGAATTATGGAAACTCCTTGCTTGATTATGAATCCTATAGATTTGGCATGGATCTTTGGCTTGGTAGGATTATTATTGTCCCCAAACATGGGGTTTTGCTAGGGTTTCATCTTAACCCAAAATTTATGTCAAGTAAGGTGGGTAAAACCCCACATGGCACTAGATGAGTATGGAATCCTTCCTTTGTGGATGGATTCATGGTTTAATTATGAGAAATTGAGTTGGGTTTAGGAACAAACCTAACAAATCTTATTACTTGGGTGTGTATATGGGTGGTAACCCATATTAGAGTATATTGGGAGAAGATTTATGGAAAGGTTTAAAAAGAAGATAAGAATTGAAAGATGATTTGGTATAGTGAAGAAGTCCTGAGATGTATTGGAAATGATTATGAAGTATAGATTTGGTTTGGGATGGAAAAGTGCATGAAAAATGGAAAATCCACACATTCTGGGCACTTTTCGGGGACTCCTACCGGTAGAAGTTGAACTTGTACCAGTAGAACTTCGGTTTTGGTCATTTTTGGCCAAGTTCTACCGGTAGAACTTAGGGTTCAGTACAAGCTATTTACTACATTCACGATTTCGACCGGTTCGTAATTTAGCGTAACTTCTTCCATTTAACATCCGATTTGGTGATTCAAGTGGCTGCATCAACTAGACTTCAAGGAGAACAAAACCTATTTTATAGGTATCTCCAAATTCTGACTCTAGATAGCTTAAAAAATTCACTCAAAAATTGGTATGTGCAGAAAGCCCATTTCTGCATCCCGATTGATTATAGAGTAGTCCGAGTTGTTTCGAGACTGTGCTCCCGGAAGTTCGGTGCTCGATTTGGGTGATTCAATTGGAAATGAACCCTTATCACCTTAGATTTAAAGAGCACAAATAAACAGTGTCAAATATGGAAAATGTACTGAAAAAATTAATATCGCAAACTATCCCTCGGTGTCGGTGGCAGGCTAGTTGGCATGAAATGCCATAACTTGAGGTTTGGGCGATCGGATTGATTCCAATTCCTGGGTAACGTAGATTCATAGAAATAAGAGAATACACGCAGTTAAGGTGTGATTACATGCTCATCATACCTTACGGTATTGGAATACGATCGCATCGTGAGCGTATAATGTGTGGCTAATAATGCTCTACTATAAGATAGTAGTTATTGAACTCATATAATTGTAAAATTGCCTAAGACCAGTTATTGAATGACCGGCACTCTGATCGGTGGCCGGCACGTGAATGCCGGTGCTCTCACGATTGATGCGCGGCACTCTCGGCAGATAGCCGGCACATTAGTACTTCGGTACTCACGATTAGTGCTCACGGCACTCTCACATTTGTCTTGGCACACTAGTACCGATTGCTCACGATAAGTCATACGACGACCTCTCACGATGTCTTGTACAGCCGGGTACTTATTGTCTTGTGTCCTACTCATTAAAGTATTCTTTGAAAGTGAGTAATCTAACAATTATATGATAAGACTCACGAATAAGAATAAAGGGCCGAGATATGGTAAAGATGCGAGATGTACCCTCGGGTACCTCGTATATGTTACGCCAGGTACCTACGGGTACCTCTGTATTTGCTATGTAGTACCTCACAGTGCTCTGTATCTGATTAAGTTCCTATAGTACCTACGGGCCTCTATATACGATTAAGTTATGTGGCACCTCTGGGTACTCCTGTATGCAATTTAAGTTACGTCGTACCTACGAATACTCTGTATTTGAAGAAACTCTATAGCCTCCCTACGGGAGGTCGAATAAGTATAAGTCCGGTAGTACCTACGGGTACTCACAGTATCGGTGAAACAAGTATAAGTCCTAGTAGTACCTATAAGGGTACTCGTGTCGATACAATAAGTATAGCTCGGTAGTACCTACGGGTACTCGTATCGGAAAAAATAAGTCTGAATTCTGTAAAAATAAGTACAAGTCAGTAATAACTACGGTTACTTCCGTATAATGAATCTGTGATCTGTGCCTACGAGAAGGACTAAGTCAGTATTTGTATAGAATCTGTAGTACCTCTGGTACTCATCATCTGATAAGTCCCGATATCACGAATAAGTCTGTAGTATTGCCTACGGGTACTCCTGCACGATAAGTCACAGCGCCGATAAGTTACGTAGTACCCTACGGGTGCTCTTGTATTTGATTAAGTTCGTAGTACCTACGGGTACTCTTATATCGGTAAATAAGTACAAGTTGGTAGTAACTACAGTACTCCAGATATCTGTAAGATAAGTATAAGTCGGTGGTACCTCAGTACCTCCATTATAAGGAATGCATTGCGTAGCCCCTCTGAAGTACTTTGTACGGTAAAATGTTACGTAGTACCTACGGGTACTTCTATATCAATACGAGTAATAAGTTACGTAATCGGTATAAGATCTGTGGAATAAGAATAAGTCACGTATACAAGTATAAGTTACGTAAGACAAGTATGTCTCGAAATACAAGAGTATAAGTTCGAGTAAGACCGGGATATACTTCGTAGAACAAGTATAAGATGCGAAGTACCAGTATAAGTTTTGTAGTACCTACGGGTACTTTCATATAAGGACAAGTTCCGTAAATCCAGTATACGTTCCGTAATCTCTGTGATATCTACGGGTATCTCCGAACAAGTGTAAACTCCGTAGGATAAGTATAAGTTTGTGAACTCTACGGGAGATGGAGATAGATCTAAATATCAATACGTTTAAAAGTATACGTATAAGCATAGGTTGCAGCTAACTCCTACGAGGAGAGATCGAAATAAGTATGAGCCTTGAGATAAGTATACGTACATGTATAAGATCAATGCGGTATCTGAAATGCGAATAAGAATAAAGATCAGACGCCATGAGTATAAGATCCGATAAGGATAAGTCTACCGCTAAGTGTAATTCACGGTAAGTATAAGATTGTTATAAGTATAAGTTAGGTCACTAGATTTATAAGGAATCACGAGATAAGTATAAATATGGATCCTATGGGAGACATAAGCATTACATTAAAGTCACAAGGTACAAGTAGGCAATTATTTTGATGACACGAATAGGAACCGACACGAAAATTCAGAGAAAATCATGAGTTATGTAAAAGTGATGAATTGGATGCCTTTGCCATTGTATATGTCTAAGTTTTACTCTGAATATGATTTGACTGTTATATCTTGGATTATATGAATTCATGATGATTTTGATATACGTTTACGTTATAAGTTTATCATTGTCGGTTTAGAAATGCATGTGTGTATCAATATAAGTTATAAGATATGTTCCCAGTAGCGTAAAAACAGCACGGGTTTTTAATCCGTGTGAGTGCGGGGAGAAGACATCGGCAAACATCCGCGCTCTGTTTGGGCGGCCACACTTGAGGTTTCCACTACATGTTAGGTTCAGTCGATTTGTATAAGTAAAAGTACAATTTTGTATTTGTAAATGAGACTCAGTTATAGATGTTTAGATTTTTATGGACACTACTCCGGTGGTAGTCTTTGATATGTACATGATATTTGGATTATGTTATATGATGTAGGCCATACCCACAGGTACCAGTATGGTTTAAAAAAAAAAAAAAAAAATCAAGTAAAGAGTCCTAGTCCTAAGTCTCGCACCTCGAACTCGGTTCGGATCCATGTCGAATTCGAGCAGGGATTCGAGCTTGGCAGCGAATGAGAAAGCCTAAAGAGGCTACTGCATGTTTGGGTCGCGACAGAGGATTTCTAGTCGCAATAGGGGATTTCTAGTCGCGACAAAGTACAGGAAATGCAAAGAACAGACTACTGCTAGTTTGGAGTGATGAAGTTCTGCGCGATAGAGTTCTTCCCGGTTGCATTATTAGGTAGCCGAGAATTCTTGTGTTGCGACATGGTTCTTAGGTTTTAAGTAATGGAACCTGTCGCAACATGGCTTTCTTTATTGCGACAGGGGTTCTGGTTCTATGTCGTGACAATGTCGCTATAGAGGTTTCCTTGTTACGGCCAAGACGGTCACGACAAGAGGTCGGGGGTGCGATAGAGCCTAGTTAAGGCCAGGAGTTTCGTATCGCAACATAAATTTGTAGTGTCGCGACAAGATTTCATGGAATTATGTCGCGACAGGGTATTTTATGTCTTGACAGAGTGTGGCCAAGACCAAGGGGCCTTGTGTTGCCACACAGCATTTTGTGTCGTGACAGAGTTGATAAAGGCCAGGAGTTTCTATATCGTGACAGGGTATTTCTGGGTCGCGGCAAAGTTTAGCCTTAGGCAAGGATTTTATGTTGCGACAAAGCAATTTTGTGTCACAACAAAGTTTGGTCAGGCCAGGAGTTTTCTTATCATGACAGAATGTTTTTATGTCGTGATAAAGTTGACACTGATAGAGAGTTTTTATGTCGCGACAAAATATGTTATGTCACGACAAAGTGTGGCCAAATGGAAAGGTTTTGTGTTGTGACAGGGAATTTTATGTTGCGACATAGTTGGCCAGGCTGGGAAGATTTTCTTTTGCGACTAAGTAATTTTATGTCACGACAGAGTTGGCCAAGGCAAGGAGAAATTATGTCGCGACAGAGCTGGCCAGGGTAGGGAGAATTTATGTGGCGACAGAGGATTTTTATGTCGCGATGGAGTTAACCACAACAGAAAGCTCTGTCGCACATGACAGAGCTGGGCGTGTGAAGGCTGGCGCGCAAGACAGTGTGGCGCTGTGTTGCATCACGACAGAGGAGGTCATGCGCACGCGACAGACTAGGCCAGGCACTCACGACAAGCCTTGGGCGTGCATGATAAAGGCGCGCACGCGAAATATAATAGAACCCTTAATTAGTCTACAAGCCCCCATTGTTCTAAAAATTTAGGATAGTTTCATATTAGCATAAAATTCACTTTTTGACCACTCCCAGAAAATAAATATGATCAACTAGGCTCAATTAATGCCTTGTGGTAAACTTTTTAAGACTCCATAAACTTCTTAAAGTTCTTCAACCAATACAAGCGTTCTTCATTCTTATTTTTCCAAGCGTACTCGTGCAAGAAATTATATATGATGGGCTTAATTCCTCTAATCTCCAAATACTTGTGGATAGCATTCCGAAGATTCACATTCATTTCCCTACAAGAAGAGGAAAAGAGATGCATTGAAGGAGAAATGTTAAACCATGTAACAAATGATCAATAAAAATCTTTCAAAACAAATAAAAAATGATTCTATGATTTGTATGCATTCTAGTGATGTGTAAAAACAAATAGTCATGTAAAGTTCAGATGATGCATGCATGGATAAGCACAAAATACAAAAAATTAAGGTCTAGGTCATGGTAGACATACATTCTCTAGCTACTTAATTGAAGCATGAAAAAGGAAGACACAAAATACGTTGGGGTGGGAAAAGAGGCATACATGGTTAACTTAAAAGCAAATGATTCATTAATGAGTTTTTGCCTAATTTACTTGGGCTAATCAGGTCAAATGCAGATAGTAAGAAAACAAGGAAATTTTATATGGACATTCCCAATGAATTTGACTATTTGAGATGCATGTTAATAGTTGAGATAGAAAGAAATGAGGATGATCATTTAAAAATGCGAAAGGGGAAAGCTGAGTAGTAAGTCTGGACTAAAGTAAGGAATAGTGCAAAAAAAGCACCAACCTAAGATATGATTGTCCAGGGGCTATCGAAGTATGTGTCCAGACATTGTGTCATCCACATTTTCGCTTTGTTGTTATAATGACTCTGAATGTGCTTTCGAATTTCAACTCTTACGTCTTTGTAAGCATGGAATGATGTCCACTATAACATGAAGTGGCAATATTTTTCAACATGGTATCAGCAAACTTGGAATCAAACTTCCATGCTTACAAAGACGTAAGAGTTAAAATTCGAAAGCACCTTCGCTTCTCTTATCAAGCGAAAATGTGAATGTCTAATCTTGTTTTACATGCCGATATCTGAAGATCATAGCAGGTTGGTGCTTTACGCCATTCACACTTTCGTCGGGCTTACTACGGCCTTCCCTGGGTGATGAATGATCCACCTCTTTGAAACCGACAGTAACATGCATCTCAAATAGTCAAATCGTGAAAGCTGTCCACTTCAGAAACTGTGTTTTCTCTTCTTATCTGCATTGCGATTAATAGAGTAAACAAGACTCATTAATGGCTTTCATTGCTTTTAATAACCATGTATGCCCTTTTCCCACCCCAGCGCTGTGGCTCACTGTAAGCCAACTAGAAAGAATGGATGTCTAGCATGACCCTGACAGACTGATAACTTATATGCATGCATCAGTGAGCTTTGCATGGCCTTGTTCTACACTATCACTAGGAATACATACAAGCATCATAGAATAAGACTGTTAATGTTGCTTGCTGACATGTTTGGGGATGTTTGGGGATGCATACAAATGTTAAACCCAAACGGTCATAGGAAACGTTCGAAAATCATTACATTTATGATTCTTCTCATTAAGATCGAGAAGGAAAACTCGAGCTTTCATGAGTTCACCTTGATACACCCTTCTTAGTAATATGTATTCTTTCCCATGTATATCCACAATTTTGAAAGGAAAACCATCCAATAACTCTTCTAATTTCTATCAAGAACAAAACAAAAAGAAATATTTAGGAATACTTAGTAAACCATTATAACCTATCAAAAAGAAATATTTAAAGATTGTAATGATGATTGTATAGCTAATAAGGGTTTAGTAGTTTAGATTAAATGTTTGATGGTCAAATTTGAAATAATTGTTTTTATGATTATTTTTTCTTATCATGTTTGTAAGTTAACTATTCAGTAATCTTTCACAAAAAAAAAAAGAAAAAAGAAAGAAAAGAAAAAAGAGAGATAATTTGTCACTATAGTTCCCTTTTTTATTTGCCAATAAAATAAGATGCAGTTCCCTTTTCTATTTGCCAATATAATAAGTGACCACCAAAGATAATTTTCCTCCAAATTATAGAATTAATCCATAAAGTTTCAACTTTTTTTTTCCTCCAAATATAATTACTTTCACTACTACTCTCTATTTTATTTCCTTATTTCCTTATTACTTTCCTGGTTGCAAAAGGAGCCCAAATAAATGCATAACCTATGTTTCATCTGCATTATACACTATGTAGGGGAAAATTTTTTTCCCATTTATCAAAACTTCAGTTTGTGAGCTTATTCATTAGTCATTAAGGCGCGTTAATAAGAACTGTATCTTTTGCCTGTCAAAAAAAGACAAAAAAAGTGTTAATTAGGGGTTTAATTCTCACTGAGTAGCAAAAGATCCATTCAACATTAAGGGCACAGGGTAATGCTAGTTAAACAAATGTCTGACTCCTGGGATTCATCTCAGCTCTACTTGAGCAACATAAAGCCACCAACAAAGGGTTTGAAAGGGGGAATCTTTCTTTTTGTTTTTGTTTTTCTTTAGAAAATTAAAAATCGCTGAAACATGAAGATTTCGTTAAATTCATCAAACCACCTCTTTTCATAGAAAAAATTATCATTGGTCAAAAGAAACAGCAGCCAACTTATAGGAAATTTGTCCTTCAAACAGGCAACCCCGAAAGGCGTTTTCAAACCCAAAAATCCACACACACTAGGACAAAAACATATCTCGACTGCAAACAACAAAGAAAAACAAAAAGGAAAACCTCACCGCTTCATGATTCACAAATTCCTCGACGGATTTGATATTTGACTTGATGTCACGAACAAGAGTATCATCCGCACTTTGGATGTCTCTTTCTCAACAGATAAAGAAGAAGAAGAAGAATAAAATGAAGCAGCAGAAACGTTGAAGCAAATGGCCTTGGACAGGGCTTGTGAGAGAGTAGAAGAAGAAGAAGAAGAACCATACTGGTAAGAGCGGTGAACATAGCAGAGTAGTACTAGTGATGATTTCTTCTTTCAACTGTACGCACCACTGCAAGCGGCGATATAGATGAAATTGATCTGCGAAGAATGGTTGTGATCTGACAGGCCGAAAACGCGGTGTATAAAATGAATGCCTAAGTGCGCAAGTGTACGCGTAGCCCCAAGTAATATAGTGTACTAGTGTACGAGTATCGATCCACGAGGGAAAGATGAATTGACTCTGAGATTACGCTTTTTAGACAATATGCGAATAAATGATTCTAAAGAGAGAATTTAGTACCAGCGTAACTAAGCTATTGGTTTGGTGAATTGATAATGTGGGAGCCTAGGGTTAAATCTCCCCTGTCACGTTCGATGGATTATTCTTCTAAAGATGTTGTTATTCTAATTGTTTATAACACATATCAATGGCTAGGTGAAGTCTTGCCTCTGAGATATCCTCTCGAGGTATATTCGCTATCTCGCAAATAGGAATCGGTATATCTCTATCTCGACTTCGGTATTCAATGCTTAAAATGTTCTACCCCTAGATACCACCTTCCAGGTCAGGAATATCTCTAATACTGAATCGTAAAGGCTTACTCTACGGATCACGAATACCCTCATCTCTCGAATCTCGGATCTTGATTGTAAGTATGTTAATATTGGCGAGATATTATCATATAATTAACATCACGAGCATAGAGTAGATCACGATAAGTGCTTATGATTAATTAGCATGAAAGGTTAAGCTACAATCCATTGTTTGTGACGGGGTTTGATGTAACCACAAGAGAAATAAGTTTAGAACATCATGAAGGAAAGAAATAAAATATATGAAGAACATCCTCATGTGATCCAAAAAAATGTAATCAAAACAATAAGGAAAACCAATACAAAAATCCAAGGAGATCATGAAGTGCGTGTTGCGGGTTATCGATTCCGTATCTCTGACGCCGCGTTCTTGATCCCGAAAATCCGAGGCCCCTCGCGTTTAATGATGAGATCACGATTTTTGAGGCGGCGTCGCGGCGTGGTGACGTCGCGGCGTAAGTGGCCCTGGATGACTTACGCATTTGTTGACCCCCACGTCGTGACTTGGTGACGTCGCGACGTGGAGACGTCGCGACGTGGCAGTGACTTCCTTGCATGCTCCTCATTTTTCCAAAATGGCTTCCAGAAATTGTTCTTTTCGCCTCATCATGCCTGTATTCCAAAACAAAAACTAAATAAGGAATCTAACACTAAAATTATATAAATAATGCCAAATCAACATGAAAAATGCCACGACTAATGCGAGTATAATGCGAGTGTTTAAGCACTCATCACACCCCACGAGCTTAATTTCTTGCCTTTCAAAGCAAAAACCGACCTCCCGGGGCCTACATACGACCTTATGCAACTCACACTAAGACAGTAATGCCATGCTGAAAAATAGGAGGATCAATTTGGACTGATTCACATACCCTTGTTTTGCTCGATGTTCAATGAAGGCATACAGTTACTTGACTTTCGGTGACTTCGATTGAGGTATGTGGCCGACTAGTGCATCCCTCCCGTAGTGTTCAATAGCCGTTCCCAAAACCCCATGTGCTATGGTAGGTGACCTCAGAATATGCACGAGTTAGATGCCCCAAACTTAAGTTCAGCCACTATTAGGAAGAAATCGGGCTAGACAGGGCAGGCCTTTTGATTATTCCATGTCTACATATCCTAGAATTTCCTATGTACTTGAAACAAATGGAAGAAGACACAGTGCGAAGTTTTAGCGAGTGTTCTGTGGCGGGGATCCATTAGTCCCCACGGTTGGTTAAGGGCAACGGGCATTAAGTTCCTTCAAACTTCACCCCAGAACGCTCAAGCCAAACTCGATGGCCTAGGTTGCGTGAATAAATCCTCTACGTCCCATGTAACGGGCAGTGGAGTCAATGACTCCCGGCCAGTTGGCTCAGGGCATTAGGCTTTGATAGGCCCTTCAGACTGTGCCCGGGATTCCGATTGGATGATCCGCTTGATATATGCATATGCCTATTTTTATTTTATTTTATTTTTTCTATCACTACCACTTTATTTTCTCATACTTTGGTTGGGGCTCGATGGCAATCCTCTTTGTTTAGGTGTCAATCACTGAAATAGTTCAGTCTCCCTAGGATTTGAGTGACTTTGGGAAAGTGAAGTTGAGTTTGGTACTTATGCATACTACGATCGTCACTAGTGTGTGAGTGTGATAGAGTTTTGAGAGTGGTTTCTTGACTTCTTGGGATTGGTTCACTAGCCTTTTCACCTATTCAATCTAATTCACAGAGCATCAGCAATGTATGCATCTGAACAAATCTATAGTGAATTCAATCTAAAATCGATCCTCAATTTTCAACATGGCACAGCGAATGCAATTACATTGTGCATGAATATCCTAAAACAAACAAACAACTAACAGCGACTCACCAACATAAGCAAAATATGTGATGCCACGATGCTTTCGAAACAAATACTAACACTACTCTGTTGCATCTGTCCAAACAAAAACACAACCCAAATCTGAACAACTAACAATGCTATAAACTACTAAAACTAAAAACAACGCCGTCATGATGATAAACAAAACATGGTATCGAACAAAATACCCCCAAACAAAGATCCGGTGTCCCCAGCGGTAAAATAAAAACATAGAGGGTAGGGACTCCACAGATCCCGCTGCGGTGGCGCGGTGGATGGTGGAAAGCTGGGAGCTCGCGGCTGAGCTTTGCATAACTGTGCTGTTTGTAGGAATGATATGGCCTGATTGGCCGGGCGTGCGCATGTCGGCCTGCGAGCGCCTCATGTCTGAGTAACGAGGACTCGATGCTCCCCAGGTCGTCGGAATGTCAAAGCGCTCGGTGTGAGAGCACCGGGTCCTGATATCGGGGAAGGACTAGGAGGCCGGTCGCTGAGGCTCTTTGGGGTGGAGGTGGAGGAGGTCGAGACGAGGACTGGCCAATGTCCTCCTAGGTGTCACCCAGGAATCCATAGCGAGCCCGATAATCTGGAAGCTCGTCCTCGTCGGAGGGCTCATGGCCCGAGTCATAAACCCCCTCAGGTTGCGGGACACCAGGTGTGTCCAGCGACCATTATGGTGCCCAATTGGGTGAAGCCGAGGGCTCACATTGTTGTCAAGGGGGCACCCAGAAGCATTTACCTGACGGAAATATGGAAAAAGTGCCTGGGTTCGTTTTTAGCATCCGGTTATGGAGGATGGCATCCTCGATAACACGCTGGCGTCGAAATGGTATATGCAGCAAGATGGCGTAGGTTGACGAGGCCCGGGCGATCCTCACACGTCGTCGTCGGTATAAGGCCGCGAAGTGATAAATGATGCCACGCCTTAGGAATGAGGCGTGCTTGGCCTTGAAATTGACTGCGTGGCCGCGCTATTGATCCGCCACTCACCCTGACCTTTGGTCAACACTCGGATGACCTCATGGTAGTCAGGGTGCTCGCGGAGCTGATCAAAGGGGCCCGGTGGGATATGCTCGAGGCCATAGTAGCTATTGATCGACTCCGCTGAAGTCGACCAAGCCTACACCTCGCACACGACCTTTTGAGGACGTGGGAGGCGAGGTTGGCGTAGAATTCCCGAACTACGCTCATGGCAGGCGAGGGGGTTGGCACAAGGCACGCCAACCCTTGGCCTCGATAGTTTTGCTAAAAAAATCGTCGGGGTGGTGAAACCCCTTCTCCTTAATGAAGGATCGGTTTTTGCAAATTATGCTAAACCGATCCGCGGCATCCGCGTTTACAAAACGCGAGGCATGGAATGTGGGAGTCGAGGTGCCATTGGCTTGGAGGCTAAGCAACGAGAGCAACTTTGCCGTTTGCCGGACATCTAAGTTAAACCAAATAACAAACACACCTAATATGCACGACCAAAGAAAGAAATTAACTAAACACTACTAAAGACTCAGTAAGACCTAAGGACTCAGCTAATGAATCTAGTTAGCAGAAAGGACCCCCTAAAGACCTCTAGGCTACACAAAAACACATAAAGAAACCTAAGCAGTATACCCAGCTAGAATCGGACACACAGTGGTGGAGAAGCCACTATGGTCCAAAACCGGCCAATGTGGGTGACTTACAGTGGTCGTCGAGCAAAGAGAAGATCTCTTATCGGTCCAGTGAGCTCCGGCGTGCAGCGAAGGCTAGGGTTTCGGGGAGGAGAGGAATGGTGGGTGAAGGCCCGAAAATGAAGCTTATTCTTGGTTTTAAAACCGAGTCTCACGTCGCGCGTGCGGGACCCTGTCCTTGACGTGACGGAGAGCTTTGATTGGGGCGGCGTCGCGAGCGTACGAGGGCAGCGTCGCGACGTGGCGGCGAACATCAAAATGACGTCGCGGCTGGAAGTTCACGTCAGCGACGTGGCGAGTGACCAAATGGCGATCGCGGCGATGTAAAAATGGCGTCGAAGCGTGATCCGTATGACGTGAAGAGGAATCAATCGCTGGCGGTGATAGGAGCTTCATAAATTGGCGGCGTCGCGACGGTGGCGAGAATGCGGCCCGCGACGTGGCGGGTGTTAAGCGGCGTCGCGGCGGTAGAAAAATCCCACATCGCTGACGTGACGAAGTAAAATTTTATTGTCAGCGAGCCGTGGAATCACACGTCAGCGACGCGTGGTGAAAAACTGAAAAAATAGCGTCGCGACGTGGCAGAGAAGGTCTCCCAAGATAATTTATATACCAAAACCTAAATTTTTCGAGAACTCTCCACTTGTACTTTCCTTGCGGACTTGAACATTCTGCAAGCCTCGAACCTACACTTAGGCTCCGAAATTAAACCGACATGTGGCCCCGATCAAGATTGCGGCTGAAATCAAAAAGTACTGAAAACACAATCGGCCCAAAAACTTAAAAACAAAGTTTTTGAAAACTTGGGTTGCCTCCCAAGAGCGCTATGTTTAATGTGATTTGAAAACAAGCGACCACGAATCTCGATGTGTTCGGGGAACCCAAGTGCGATCGTTGATTATCTTTGCGTCTCTGCGGAGTTGTCAAAGATAATTGTCTTGTCTGCGGGAAGTACGCCTCCTTAGTATGTGGCGTTGTGTGGCCATTTGTGAATGTGCGCTTTTTCGAGGTGTGAAACACGCTCCACCATATGAAAAGACCTTTGTTCAGTGAGCCACGACCCTTACGAGACTTCCAATTTCCCGGAAAAAGCTTTAGAAATTGAATAAGAGGACTTGTCCGGTCGTGAACTCCTTTCCTAATGATGTGTTTAGCCGTCTTAAGCTTTAGTCTTTCCTTATAGATGCGGGGCGTTTTTTTCGCCTTACGCTACGTTTACGAACTCATCTAGCTCCACTGAGTTGGGTAGGCGTTTTCACCAGCCAATGTCGCGTGCATGTTTAGTTGTCGGGTGGTCGATAGACTCGATGCTCGATTCAACTGGAAGGTAGCGGGGAACTTTACCATATACGGTCGAGCGAGGAGACATGCCCAAGGAGTTTAAATGCGGTGCGGTATGCCCGGAAGCTGTGATCTATCTTTTTAGACTTGATCTTTCACAGAGCTGGTGGCGGTTTCGAGAATATACTTGATTTAGCGGGTGGATACCTCTGCTTGTCCCGTTTGATTGTGGGTGATATCACGAGATGTACGATGGCGTGCCACAGTACTTTGCAACACCTTATCGATTACCTTATTGCGAGATGGGTACCATTATACGTGATTAAAGCTCGGAGTTCCAAAGCGCAGAATGTTTGGCTGTAGCCGGGTGAGCACCACAGCATCATTGGTGTATTGTGGAATTGCTTCCACGCACGATACATAATCTCGCACTTGACAAATGTACAAGTTGTTGTACGATGCGAGGAAATGGTCCCATGAAATCGATCACATAAATCAAGCAACTCTACCTCGAGATGGGATGCGTGGGTGGCTCGTCCTTTCTAGAGATGTTCAGCTCGTTGACATTTGTCGCAAGTGAAGCGAATTAGTGAGCATCTTTAAATAGGGAAGGCCAATAAAGAAACCCGGTATTAGAACCTTGGGCTGGCGTTCTGCGGCCACCAAAGTGTCCACCACACGGTAGAGATGTGGCAATGGATTCAGAATACTATGCATTTCATCTTAGGGCACATCTCCTTATCACTGATCAGCACGATTAATGCAGTAGAAGTGGCTCTTCCCAATAGTAGTGTTTAGGGTGTGCGAAAAACCTCTTCTTCTTCGATAATTAAACTCACGGGAATCACCTTGGCTGCAAATAGTTCACATAGTGCACCAAACCGAGGGGAAGCGCCCTCTTGTCCTCAAATGGCAAAAGTTTCGTGGAAGTCGTCATTCACGGAACATCATCTACGGCCTTCCGGTCGCGAAAGGTGGTGCGCCACTAAATTTTCGTGCCTTCTTATTTCCTTGATTTTCTACGTCGAACTCCTGCAACGAAGGACCCACGAATCAATACGGGTTTGCGTCTTTCTTGGTCGTATTAGTACTTAATGGCCGAATGATCGGTGTGCACCCGCGACTTTGTTGCCAATCAAATATGGCCTGAATTTATCGAGAAAGCAAAAGACAATGACCAATAGTTTTTCTCGGTAGTGGCATAATTCGGTTGAGGCGTCATTCAAAGTCACGCTTGCATAATAAATCACACGAAAGATTTTTTTCGTTTACGCCCCAATCTTGCCCCCAATCGCATGTAGTCGCTTGCATCACACATGAAGCTCAATGGAAAGGACCAATACGGCGCTACAACAATAGGTGAGATCAATATCTTTCAATACAATTAAAAGCATGTACTCATTGGGAGTCAAATTCGAATGGGATCCCCTGGACTAGCCAAATTAGACAATGGTTTATGTCTGTGAAATCCTTGATAAGCTGCTTTATAGAATCCAGCATGGCCTAGAAAACTTCGGATCCCTTTCACAGAAGAAGGTGGAGGTAACTTCTCAATTGCTTCAATCTTCGCCCTATCTACCTCTATCCCTCTTGAGCTCCAGTGTCGAAACGATACCCTCTTGTACCGTGAAATGGCACTTCTCCCAAATTAAATTGCTAGATTGGTCTCTTTCACATCTTGCGAAGTACGAGTTCTCAAATTTTAGACAATTGTCAAATGAATTTCCCATTCTTGAAGTAGATCCGCGTGAAAATTGTCGTCTTTTCTACCATGTCGAGAATATGGCCATCATGCATCTCCCGAGAAAAGTACGAACACATTACATAGTCAAGGGCATCGCCGGGCGAATGCGCCATAGGGACAAGTGAATGTTGTCTTCTCACGATCTTGAGCTGCTGGCGATTTAGTTTGTAACGAATGTGTCCATCAAAAGCAATAATATTCATGCAGGCTAATCGATCCAGGCATTTGATCTAGAAATGGGCGAGAGGAAGTGATCTTTTGAGTGGCCTTGTTAGGTTTTCTATAGTCGATACAAATTCTCACTAGGTCTTTGTTTCTGAATGCGGTAAGATATTGTTTTCAGTCTTGATATCAGTTATCCCCCCTTTCTTTGGTACTACCTGAACAGGGCTTACCCACAGTAGCTATGCAGAAATGGGGTAAGTACTTGATATCTAGCCATTTTAGAACTTCTTTCCGAACTACCTCTTTCATTGTCGGATTCAACCTCCTCTGTGCTTCCACTGAGGGCTTGTGGCCATCTTCTAATAAAATACGGTGCATGCACATAGAAGGGCGGATCCCTTTTAGGTCAGCTAGAACTAAATAGGTGGCGTTTTGTGATGTGAAGAACCTCGATAACTTCTCTTCCTCCATTTCGGTTAGAGATGATGAGGCCATTACGAATTAGCGTAGATTCTACCCCCGGTATGCATGCTTCCCAAAATGGCTAGGTAGAGGTTTTGTTCCATCTTGAATTGGATTTGCTCAATTGATGGAACAGGGTTAATTTCCCCAGCCTTTCCTTCAGCGATTCGAAGTATTTCCTTCTATTGTGTGCCCAAAAAGAATCCATCATGCGTGTTCTTACGCACAAGTCTCGAGGTTCTCCCGAGATCGTTTGCCAGCAGGCTAGTCTCCAAAGGTCGGTGAGACAACTTTACGGCTGAGCCGCTATAAGCCTCTACTATATCAACCATTAAAACGCATTATCACTACCGCTGGGTGTCTCAGCACGCCTCAGCTTACATTGTTTACTTCTTTGCTTCTTGTACTCTTAGTTTCGATTCGCCTACGCATCAATCATTGCCACACCGGGTTGCTAGAAAGGATCTTCCCAAGATAATTCGGTATTTCTTTATCTTCTTCCATGTCTAAAACTATGAAATACTTTGAAAGATAAACTTGTCGACCTTTACTAAGACATCTTCTATTATCCACTCTCGGGTGCTTCAAAGATCATGCGCAGGATTCTGCAGTGGTATCTAGTCGGACGGGGCTTCTCCTACAATCCCAAGCGGCAAAGATGGATAAGGGCATAAGATTAATGCGGCACCCAAATCACATAGCTCTCTCAAAATGGCATTTCAATTATTGCGGGATAGTGAAGCGCACAGGTCTTTGAGCTTATGGTGGCTTCCTACGAAGGATGTACTTTGCATTCTTCGGTTCAGTTTCTGCAGTCCTCGAGTGCGCTAATCTTCTCTTTTGAGACAAAATGTCTTTCATGAACTTTACATAGCGGGCATTTGCTCAGGGCATCGACAAATGGGATGTTTATATATAAGGCACTGAAAGCATCCATGAACTTATTGAATTGCTTGTCCAGTTTATGTTTCTTGAACGTTAATGGGTAAGGGGTAGTATGCTGGCCTTTGTTTCACTAGAAGTCTCTGGCGGCTTTGTTTCTCCTGTGGCCCACATTCTTTATTTGCATCATCTTTACGATTACAGGTGGTCATGACATCCTCGGTTTCTAAGCTGCGCTCCCGAGTGGGGGTTTGCACTTGTGTTTCAAATTCTCTCCCTTCTCGGCGTGGCGCTTTAAGCGTGCTGTTCCTACTCTTCTTGGGTTTACACCACGAGATTGCTCGGCCAGAGAACCAGGATTTGCCTTTCGATAAGTAAGCTTGCCATTTAGCCATTTGTGCTTCAAACTCCTTCGATTGTCTTTATGATTGTTCGCGGGTTGTTTCTTTGCTTGCATGTTAAGCCTTGGTCATTCATCGCGCGGAATGAGAAGTTAACATACGTGTAGAGCTTGCTCTAAATCCCGACTTCTTTAGAGGGTGGTTCGTGGCTGGTTCGATTGCGTATTTATTCACGGTGTTCCTCCATCCATACCCTGATTTACATTTTTGATTACAGTTACGATTGTTATGCCATCCTTGTCCTGATTCTGATTAAGTGCTATTACTATACGGTCCTTCACTGTTTGTGATTGATTACGATTAAACCTCGATCGTCGCGAGCTTGCTCCGCTTTGTAGGGTTCCTTGGTGACATTCTACACTCTTGTCTTTGTCCTCCAGAATTCACACGCTCCATGGAGTGGTCTGTATAACATGTCTTTGTTCCACTATTTTGCCTATTGCTTTGTTTTAAGTGGTGAGCCACATGAGTACGGTGTTAGGGACTTCATTGTGCATTGCCACCCACCGTGTTTGCGGGTGTAGCCTTCTCTAGGCCAACGATTAGTGTTGGTTAGGCATCTTCCAATATCTCACATACGGCAGTGCAGCTGGTTTTCTTCGTATTGATCCCTCCGGTGAGGCATCTATCATTGTTCGGGTTGTATTTCTCGAGACCATTGTAAAGGTGTGGACTTGCATCCATCTGGTTGTGGTCGATGGTGAGGGACGCCGTATTCATGGAACTGTCCCATGCTTCTGCCCGGGTTCTCCCCTCTAATTGACCCCGAAACGTATTGATCTCTTGCACCGAGTTATTGCAATCTTGATGGAAAGAACTTGGTGAAACTTTGTACTAACTCGTTCCATGTAATGGAATCCGTGGTGGGTGGCCAGTTGCTTGATGTTTGGCTCTATCCCAGTGAAAGTGGGAATAACCGCAATCTGCGGGCTTCTTCGAGTGACCCGTTGTATTTGATGGTATCGCAAACTTGAGGAGGTTAGTCAAATCATAATTACGGGTTCTCATGGGGTAGTCCATTGGAACATATGTTACGAAGCATTTGTCTTGTGTGACTTCAATTCAAAATTGTGTTTTGCTTGAATTGGCGACGTCTGATTAGCTAATACGAACAAGCTGTTGGAGGTAGAACGAACTCATCTAATAGCATGTACGGATCGTCCGGCTGTATGAATGGCCTAGGCGCTTGATTTCTAGTTCGACTTCTCTGTGGTTCAGTTTGTTCCACGCGAGAAATCCTTGTTTATGTGATTATTTTCCACCCAGCTAGCGGGTTCTACTGCATTACATTCTGCGTTCTCGGTGCAATGTGCGAAGTCTTTACGGCTCGGGATCACACAAGTGTTGATTAATTCGGTTTCTTTGTCGCGTAGTACTCTTGAACCTGTCTTTGCAACTAACTTGCACCAACTAACAAAACCCGATTACCAGTACTTATAAAATAACCGAAAATAAAGAGAAATTCAGAATATTATACATATGCTTACTACCATATCAATTTAAGCCTTTCCCGGCAAGCGGCGCAAAAGCAATAGGCCCGAAAGCGCGGTGTATAAAATGGTGCCCTAAGTGCAAGTATGGCGTAGCCCAAGTAATATGAGTGTACTAGTGTGCAGTATGTCGATCCACGGGGAAAAGATGAATTGACTCTGAGAGATTACGCTTTTAGACAATATACGAATAAATGATTCTAGAGAGAATTTAAGTACTAAGCGTAACTAAGCTATTGGTTTGGTGAATTGATAAACGGGAGCCTAGGGTTAAATCTCCCCTGTCACATTCGATGGATTATTCTTCTAAAAGATGTTTGTTATTTAATTGTTTTATAACATATCAATGGCGAGGTGATGCTTTGCTACGAGATATCTCTCTCGAGGTATATTCGCCTATCTACCAAATAGAATCGAGTATATCTCTATCTCGACTCGGTATTCAGTACTTAAATGTTCTACCCTAGATACCACCTTGGTGGGAATATCTCTGTGCAGAATCGGCTAAAGAGCTACTTTCTACCCGGATCTTTGAATACCCTCATCTCTCGAATCACCGGATCTTCGGTGTAAATATGTTAATATTGGCCAGATATTATCATATGAAAATTAGCACACATCGAGCATAGAGTAGATGGAAGTAATTAACAACAATTAATTAACATGAAAGGTTCAAGCTCAAACCATTGTTTGTGGCTTGAGGGGTTTGATGTAACCCCAGAAATAAGTTTAGAACATCATGGAAGGAAAGAAATAAAATATATGTAAACCTTGAAGAACATCCTCATGTGATCCAAAAAAATAATCAAAACAATAAGGAAAAACCAATACGAAATCCCAGGAGGTCACTTGAGAGTCGTGTTGCGGGTTCTCGATTCCGTATCTCACGGCGCACGTTCTTGATCCCAAATCAGAGCCCCCTCGCATTTGTGATGAGATGCAGATTTTGAGCGACGTCGCGGCGTAGTGAGCGTCAGCGACGTAGTGGCCCCAGTTGGCTCTGCGTTTGTTGACCTGCATTCGTGACGAGCGGCGTCGCGGCGATGGAGGTATCGCTGGCAGTGGCGGTGACTTCCTTGCATGCTCCTCGGGCACCCCAAAATGGCTTCCAGTATTCTTTTCGCCTCGTCATGCACTGTATTCCAAAACAAAAACTAAATAAGGAATCTAACACTAAAATTATATAAATAATGCCAAATCAACATGAAAATGCACGACTGACGCGAGTATAATCTGAGTGTTTTAAGCACTCATCATGATCGCCATCTTACTTGCCGAGAATTAGGGTTTAGGAGCTTGGATACGGCTATGGTGATTTAGGGTTTAGGAGGATTTAGGGATTTTGCTCTGATCCTGAAAGTTATATTTATAGCCTATATAGTTGTCTTGGTCAAGAGTTTTGAGATAACATGTTTGTCGAAGTACCCATCTTCTCTAAGTTCAAAATATGTCGATAAATTCCCCAAGCTTTGAGAAAATACAGCCCAGGGATCCCAAAAACACGAATTAAAGTTTGAAAGCTAGCGGAAACCCGAAGCGGATCCAATCCCAGTGCGGCTGGCCAGGCGGCCAGGGGAACATTCCCTCAGCCCTCCAATGATTTTTTCTCCCCTTTCTTCTCCCCTAAATTTTCCCCTATTTGTCCCATCCAAAAATAGATTAGCATCTTTTCAAGTGACCCCTCTTCACTTTCTCCCAGCATTGCCACTTTGTTTTCTTCCATAATAAACCTGCTACATGGGCTGGACTCTCCCTCTTGCGGCTTATGTCAACTTATACAACAGTGGATCTTAAATATACTTCTATAGAGCACAACTGACATTCATGTTTCATCTCCACAAAATGTATGATTCGGAGACAGTTAAAAGATGGAGCATTTGCTATGGTCATTAGCATTCAAAGCTAAACATTGTCTATATGACTCTTCAGCTTCGCCAAGATGGACAGGGACTTTGGAAGAAAAGAATGGTTGATTTACTACACCCTATTTTTTTTTTTTTTTATCAGTAAAAAGCAATATATTGACCAATAAAGAGCAAAAAGGCTCCCAAAATTACAACCCAGATGTATCTGGGGGATGAGCAAAACCCTCAGCTGCCTTACTTCTTCTGGATGTTGAATGAAAACATGAGGTGTGATCTAAATACCAATTGTTGATATTAAATATTATATATTCATATTTCGTATCCATGATCATGCTCCATAAACCATAAGAACAAAACAATCGAGGGCACTTCTTTGAGTCCATTAGCATTCAAAGTTAAACATTGCCCATGCAACTCTTTAGCTTTGCCAAGATGGAGTGGGGACAAATATGGAAGCTTGTTCACTAAAAAACCTAGATAAACTATCATTCCCATAGGTGTTCTAGCTAGCTTATACCTCGACTAATCCCATGGAAACCTGAAGCTAATGGCTGGGTAAATGCTCCAATAACCCTAGAGGGACATGAACCGATAACAATTGGGCAGCAAACCCAAGGTTAGACCAACTGAGCTACCCCTCAGCCCTTATAAGCATTCAAACCAAAACATTGCCTATATGACTTCAGATTTGCCTAGATGGACTACGGATTTTGGAAGGAAAAATGGTTGATTTACTACACCCTATGTAGAGATTGATGGACAAACATGGAAGCTAATTCCTCAAAAACCATCGAATTGTTGTCATTCAAATATTTTAATATTCATATTTCATTTCCACACTAATCCACAACTCCACAAAATACATAAAGAACATAACAATCAAAGACGATAAGAGTCCATTGGCATTCAAAGTAAACAGCTTATATGACTCTTTAGCTTTGCCAAGATGGACTGGGGACTTTGGAAGAAAATAATGGTCGATTTACTACACCCTATACAGAGATAGATGGATAAACATGGAAGCTCATTCCGTGAAAATTCTAGGCATGTCCATTCAAATTATGTAATATTAATGTTTCATCCTCATGATCCACAACTCCACAAAATACATAAAGCACAAAACAGTTAAGAAACATAGTTGCTATGAGTCCATTAGCATTCAAAGCTAAACATTGCCTATATGACTATTCAGCTTTGCTAAGATGGACTGGGGACTTTGGAAGAAAATAATGGTTGATTTACTACACCCTATATAGAGATTGATCGAAAAACATGGAAGTTGATTCCTTGAAAACCCTTGAATTGTTGTCATTCAAATGTATTCATGTTTCATCTCCCGTGGTTTTTTCTCACAAGGGTTTCCACGTAAATATGGTGTTTTTCTTTGTTTTCGTATTTCATTATTGTGCCATTAATCATAACAAGATTGATGGACAAACAAGATTGATTCCCTGAAAATGTCATTCAAATGTTTTAATATTCATGTTTCATCTCCACTAATTTGCAACTCCACGAAATACATAAAGAATAGAACAGTCAAGAGAGACATTTGCTATGAGTCCATTAGCATTCATAGCTAAACATTGCCCATATGACTCTTTAGCTTTGCCAAGATGGACTGGGGACTTCGGAAGAAAAGAATGGTCGATTTACTACACCTATATAGAGATAGATGGACAATTTACTACACCTATATAGAGATAGATGGACAAACATGGAAGCTCATTCCCTGAAAACCCCAAGTACGTTACCATTCAAATTTCAGGACATTCCTCGTTTTCATCCCCACTGACCCGCAACTCCACAAAATACATAAAGCACAAAACAATTAAGAGAGGCATTTTCTATGAGTCCATTAGCATTCAAAGCTAAACATTTCCTATATGACTCTTCAGCTTTGCCAAGATGGA
This sequence comes from Tetrastigma voinierianum, assembly GCA_016808115.1. NCBI lineage: Eukaryota > Viridiplantae > Streptophyta > Magnoliopsida > Vitales > Vitaceae > Tetrastigma > Tetrastigma voinierianum. The sequence continues at coordinate 856,255 of JAEQBH010001039.1, read as the reverse complement.
CAGGGGACTTTGGAAGAAAAGAATGGCTTATTTACTACACCCTACATAGAGATTGATGGACAAACGTGGAAGTTGCTTCCTCAAAAACCCCTAAAGTAGAACCTTTTTTCCTTTCTACCCATCATTTGCCCCATTACGTTCCCCTCATTTTTTACCCCATACTTCAATCCAAATAAAGACTACGACCCTGTTTGTTTTCTAATCCGAGATCTTAACAGACTTCAGATTTTTTATTACCATTTGCTTTTCTATTTATATTTCATATAAATTCAACCAATTCAAAATTCAACAAAAATTAAACATCACCTGTGAAACCCCGAGAAAATCCAATTTTTCTCAAAAATGGGTAAAATTGTAATTTCGGTAAAAATCCGAAATTTTTCTAGATCTCGGATGACGAAACGGACTTCTCCGTTGGAATCGTCTCGCAAAATTTGGTAACCACGTCGATTTTCGTTGGATTCGGCGCGGGTCGATTTCACGCTGAGCATGCGCAGGCCTGATGACACATGGCTAGCTGCTGACGCCACACGACACCTCGCAAACACGGCATGTACACCTGGCCACATCGGCTGGGCATGGTAAGATGATCATGGCTCATATTGGCCATGTAGGTATATGTCATAAAAGAGGAATAAGGAATAAAATTAAAAATTTAGGAAAATGGATAGCCACACATTTGGCTTGAGGAAAGGAGGAGGAAATCCTCCTTTTCGAATCTATACGGTCAATGCCCAAAAAGCGAGGAGAAATCTCAAAAGAGAAAGCGAGGGAAATTGAGAAAATGAAAGAGAAAAAGGAAGAGAAATGAGAAGAAGAAATGATGGGAAATGAAATGCGAAAAGGCAGCAAAACGTGGGGAGAAAAAAGAAAAAAATATCCAGTGAGTTTCAAATTTGATTTTTAGTGAGAGAGAGCTCCTCCTTCTCTCTAGAATCGAGCGATCCGACCGTCAATTGTCAGACAAGAAGCCAGCCGCCACAGAGGACAACGCTGTAAGATTCTAAGCTGGAGTTTTGACAAACTCCATGAGGTAGGGTTTTATCCTACTTGTTTTACTCATTTAAGTGTTTGTGGTGTTTCGAGTTGATCGAGGTCGTGAGGAGTTGCTTGACGGTCTCCAAATCTCGGGAACCGAAGTGTGGAAATTTTTGGGACACTTTTGGTCAGTCCGTATCAGTTTTAGGGACTGCTTTAGGTGTTGTGTGATGATTTATTAAATAAATTGTGTTTTGGGTGAGTAGGAGGCCGACAATGGGCATGGAATTTGGTTCCACCAAGAGGAACCGATGTCAGATGATCAAGCCGCCTACCTGACAAACCCATGCTCGCTGACCGTTAAAATCAATTCCTGGTTTGTGTGAATTGGACCAAAATCGTCCATATGTTGTGTGCTTGAATTGTTGAAATGAATGGCTTGGTATGTGTGGAAATATATAGGTTAAGACATGATTTAATGTGTTAACACAATGACACAATTATATGAAATAAAATTGTGTTTGTATAGGCCATTGGAAATGGGATTGTGATTTGCTCAAGTGAGCTAAATTGGGTGATGGTTGATGTGTTAAATTACATGTGTGTAATTGTAGTTGATTGAAAATATACATATTGACATATTGTATAAATGGTTTGAAAATTACATAATGCATTTTCATATGCACTGGGTAACCTAGAAGTTAGGTGTGAGTGCATAACATGGGTTTTTGTAAAAATGGACATGGTTGCTAAAGGAATTTCACAGGATGATATTCCGGAGAATCGTCGAGATGGGCCACCGTATCATTTCCTGATGAGGACCAAGGACTGCTTAAAGCCTACCAACCAATTCGACCTCCGAGGGTAGTCCCATATTTTACTCGACACTTCAGAGTATATATTTTCAAGAACAACAAGTTTTGTTTCTTGAACATTATTTTCATACATGGCTTAGGCAGTGTGAGGAGTTTGCCGATGACTCGTGACATAGAACTGCATGTAGGACATTCAAGTAGGATCACGAATTTGCTTGAGTGTGTGTTTACTTTGGAACACAGATACGTGACTAGCTGAGTAGTAACCTTAATTTAAGGTGATATTCCACCACTGGCTTATAGCTCAATTCGCGAGGGAATATCATTTTAGGCACAGGAGCGTCTGAAGACAACTCCGCCAGAGGCTGATTTTTGAAGAAAGCCGTTATGGCTTTGATGTTTTGGGATATGTATTGAAAATTGTAGATTTTAATATGTATTTGTATTAAGAGAAATGTGATGTGTCCTTGAACTATGGTAATATATTTGGTTGGATATGTATTTTGTGAGTTGAACTATTGGAGCATAGTTGATGTAAATTGGGATGAGTATTGATTAATGGGCCCAAGAGGCTATTTTTACTCAGGTATGCGTCTCGTAATATGAGACGTATAGATTTTCCGCAGGTTGACGGGTAGTCAACGGACACCCCGGGTTTGTGGCGTCACATCACCCTCATTGATCATACCCTTTCTTTAGACAAGGCATTAGGAGCTCAACTGAGCAAGATTCAGTATTTTCACAATTTTTGTACCAACATTAGAGAGAAATAGAATATTCATAAGCATTAAAGTTCTTGTGAACTCCACCATCAAGTCGTAAGTTAGGAAAAGGTACAGCTAAAAAAAGTCAGAAGCTTCAAGAGCAAAGGCGTAGAACTATTGTAAGCATCAAAGCTTAATTACAGTCCCCAGTACTCGTGGATCAACATATGAATCATGGAGAACAAACAGGACACTAGGCAAGCCTTCAAAGAGATGTAATATATCAACCGAAAACAAAACCAAAGTCGTGGCAATCACAAAAAAAATTTTGGAAACAAAACAAAAACCCACAAGTTAGATCAATGTAATACAAACCTTCAAGCTTATTTGAGGTCTCCTCATCAATCTCACAGTCGAATCCAAGACATCTTTCACATGAAACATTGTAAATCTTCTTCTTTGCTTCCTCCTCACTGTTTCACGGTAAAAACAACAAACTAGGTATGATTCACAAAGCCCCAAATATTTTCACTGATCAGCTATACAAAAATAAAATAAAATACACAACCCAGTGAAAGCAGGCATGTATACATCAACAACAAGAAATGGTGTGTATCAAACAACATTTCATATCCTAAGGCTCCATTTAAAAACCTTTCAGGGTGTAAACTACTCCATTTCCGAAGCAATGAATACTAAAAAGGTACAAATCACATAACAACTTGGAAACCCTAACTCATTTGTCTTTAGAAAGAAAAACTTAACTACCATGATTGAGCTTCCTCGAAAATAGAAATGAACAAATTAAATTTCTAATTGTTAGAGTGTCTTCCTAATTTTTGGATCCGATAAAACAAAAATATTCAGTGAATGAAGACCACTACAATGTCCGGTAAAGTTGGGGTACGTTTTCCATTCAATCGAAACCAAAATAACCTCGTTTTCTGGGCTTATTTTTCCTGAACCTAAACATGGCAAAGGCTTGCTACTCCAACAACTTTTTAGCTAGGGTTTGAAATGTAGCAATCAATCATTTGTCGCTTAGTTGCGCCCTCCCCACAAGCTTGTCCATGACGATGAGCCAAGGTCGTAGTCACTGAGAAATTGAAGAATAGCGATCTCCTGCTGGAGGCCTGGCCAAGTTGAAGTTCCCTTTTTTATTTGCCAATAAAATAAGCTGCAGTTCTCTTTTCTATTTTCCAATAAAAGAAATGACCACCAAAGATAATTTTCCTCCAAATTATAGAATTAATTCATAAAGTTTCAACTTTTTTTTTCATCCACATATTATTTATTTTAACTATCTTCTATTTTCCTCGACCTTATTTCCTTATTACTTCCGTCAAGTAAAGGAGCCTAAATAAATGCACAACCTAAGTTTCATCTGCATTATACACTATGAAGGGGAAAAAAAAATTTCCCGTTTATCAAAACTTCAGTTTGTTAGGGTGTTAATTAGGGGTTTAATTCTCACTGAGTAGCAAAAGATCCATTCAACATTGAGGGCACAGGGTAATGCTAGTTAAACAAATGTCTGACTCCTGGGATTCATCTCAGCTCTACTTGAGCAAAATAGAGCCACCAACAAAGGGTTTGAAAGGGGAAATCTTTCTTTTTGTTTTTGTTTTTCTTTGGAAAATTAATAATCGCTGAAACAGGAAGGATTCGTTCCATTCATCAAACCATTTCTTTTCATAGAAAAAAAAATTATCTTTGGGCAAAAGAAAAAGCAGCCAACTTCGAGGAAATCCGTCCTTCAAACAGTAACCCCGGCGTTTAAAATCAAAATCCGTACACTAGGACGAAACATATCTCGATCAGTAAAACAACAAAGAAAAACAAAAGGAAAAAACTCACCACTTCATGATCCGCAGATTCCTCGACGGATTTGATATTTGACTTGACGGCACGAATAAGATTATAATCCGCACTGGATGTCTCTTTCTCAGCGTATTTAAGAAGAAGGCAAGAATAAAAGTGAAGGAAGAATAAATACAGAAGCAATTGGCCTCTGGATGTGGCTCAGAAGAAAGAGTAGAAGAAGAAGAAGAACCATACCTGTAAAGAGCTGAAATCAGAAAGGCAGTAGTAATCGGGTGGATGATTTCTTCTTTCAACTGTAAGCACAACCGCAAGAGGCGATATAGATGAAATTGATCTACGAAGAATGGTTGTGGACTCCGGCCATCTTACTAGAGAATTAGAATAATGAGCTTGGATACGGCTATGGTGATTTAGGGTTTAGGAGGATTTAGGGATTTTGGTCTGATCCTGAAAGATATTTATAGCCTATAGGGAAGTCACCATCTCTTTTCAAAGTTCAAAATATGTCGATAAAATGTAAAAAAATATTGATAAAATATCAGTTCAAATGCCCTAAAGTATAAAATATTGGTAAACAAAAACCATAATTGGCATATTTACGGATATATTTAAAATTTATTAAAAATAATTTAAAATTTTTAAAATGTGATCAAATAAGTAAAAAGTCATATATTAAAATTATTTTATAAATATAATGTATACATTCATACTTAAATTTTAAATATATAAATATAATGAATAATTGATTTCATTCTATAAATATAAATTATTTAATTTATTCAAATAATTTAATTATCAAATAATTATGTTATATTTATATATAATATTATAATCTTATTATTATTTTCTTTTAAAGGAAAATAATATTATTGATTTAAACTTGTTCAAGATACAAATAATTAAAACCCATGCATGATGGAATAATATTCAAGTTAATAGTATAGTGATTAGAATATCTGTAACTCCAGTTCTTCAACATATTAGCGACTATAATTTAATATATTCGACTAATCAAATCTACATTATCTGTCTGAATTGCCCCCACATAAATAAAACGATGCAACAAGACGACGAATAACACCGTATCAATAAAACGAAGATAAACCAAATATCGATAAAACGAAAACAACACAAAAAACAAAATAAAACCTAAATCTTTGTGGAAGAACCACTTTATTAAGCAATAAAATGAAAGAAAAATATTAGAATGGATGATTTCAGTCCAAGAATTGCCAAAAAAATCACTTCTCACTGCTTGAGAAAAAGAGGCTACATGAGAAAAAGATGAGAGAAAATAAGATAAATGCGGCTAGGGTTTTCTCTTTATTTATTTATTATTATTATATATATTTAATCATCTTTTTTTAAAAAAATCACATTTTTATATTTCAATAATATACCAAAATTAATGGATAAACATGAAAATTAAAAGTGAAATTATAAAACTTTTAAAGAATAAATGAGATATATTTATCACTAAAATCACAATTCATTTAATTGAAAATAATTTGTGATAAATATAATTCATTTTAATATTTATATCTTATAGATAATTACCCATAGTATAAAAATGGAATAAAATATAATGCAAATTCATATATTATAATATATTTTTACATATTATTAAAGTTTTGTTTTAATTCCTTCGAAAAAAGTTTTATTTTAATATTATATCGTGCCAATATATAAGTGATATTGCACATAAACTAGCGAACTTTCCATCGATATATTGGTGATGTATAGATCAGTCGACATTTCCAATATTTTAATCCTTGATCCTAAGCGCAGATATATCGATATTTCAAATTTTTCGAAAATATTGATTAATATTAATGGATATTTTCACAAAAATATTGATATAATGTAAATATTTTAGACTCACAAAACTAATTTGAATTTTTTTTTGTTTTGAAAGGAGAAATAATTATATCGATTAGCATAATAAATTGGCATAAAGCTATAATATTAGTGACTAGAATATCTATAACTCCAATTATTCAATATACTGACAACAAACACTTCATACTTTTTATATTAGTAAATATATAGATAAAGATAGGAGTTAAGTGACTTTGCCATTTTAAAAGAAAGCCAATCGTGGTTTTGCTATATAATCTTGTTGGAAAAACGTTCTAAAAACAAAAACAATTTAAAAGGTTAACTCAATAAGCCCAATTGTTTGATGTCCCTTTTCCCCACACTAACATGGAAACCACAAGGATTACATCTTATAGTCATTATATTATAGGACCCCCAATTAGCCTAAAAGCCCCCATTGTTCTAGAGATTTAGGATAGTTTCATGGTAGCATAAAATTCAATTTTAGACTATCCTATGTTGAAGAAAATAGGATCAGCTAGGGCCAATGAATGTGTAACGCCCCAAAAATACCTTATAATTTTTATAATAATTTTATTATATATTCCGGGTATGAATTGAGTCAAACTTTGGTTTTTCCGAGAAATTTGATAAATTGATAAATTGGAAAATGTAAATTAAAAGTGTGGAGCATAAGGATTGAATATTATATGCTAAATCGAAAGTGATTGAACCCAAATAACCTGCCTGACAAAGTGGCAAATGTGGAATTAGAAATGAGGACCTAAGGGTCAATTGTTATAAAGAATAAATATCTAAGTGAGTTTAAGATAAACGAATGACCAAAGTGGAATAATAGGAGACTTAAATTAAATAATGGGTTTTGAGCCAAACATGGCCTTAAGAGAATAAGTGATCTGAAGACCAAAGAGGAGAAAATGAGAAATGGGTGTGTAGGCCAAACATGGCCTTACACTTAAATGAATTTAAAAGAGCAAAAGTGGTCTTTGGATGCTCATTAGAGCACATCACGTTTTTGAGAGAAGGGGAGGAGAAAAGGGGGAGAAAGGCTAGGGTTTGCAAGAAGGAGTGGTTTTGGTTGGGTTTGCTTCCCATTTCTTCATCCTAAGGGATCAAGCAACCTACAAGAGGAGATTTGATGAGATAAGGTAAGAAAAATCAAACCCTAACTTCCTATTTTATGTTCTTGATTTTGGGAAAAAGCCCTAACATAAGAGAAAAGGGATTTTCATTGATTCTAAACCACCTTGGAGTTGTTTTGGGTGAATTCCATGGTGGATTTTTGATATGGGATGAATTGGAGAAGGTTTGTGGAAGAAAATGGGAAAATGCAAAATTCAGCATTTTTCAAGTAAAACTCGTAAGTGGCAAATTCGCACTCACGCAGCGGTACCGGGCACCATGATGGAAGGCAAGGGTACCCCACTCACTCAAACCGGTAATCGTACCCACTCAGCAGCAGGGACTGCACGGCATCAGCCAAAGTGGTACCGTACCACCGCCCCTCGCAACCTTAAATCGCATATTTTTGCACTGTTAAGTCCCGTATTCATATACGATTGTTTAGGAACCCTAAGAAACGATTAATGGGGTTTAAATAGGGATAAAACTAAGTGAAATGGCACTACGCTCTGGGCTGAGCGAAATTGCCTGGGTAAACTTAGTGTCTTAACCCAAAACCGTTAACAAAGATAAATTGTCATTCATTAAAAATATGATAATTGTTTATCCACTAAGAGTGGCGTGATTATTATTTGAATAGGGACGGGTAATGATCACCTAACCTAGGATCTAGATCGAAGAGAAGGAAACTAGATCCGACAACTTCGGTTTGTTCTCTGACTCTATTCTTATTTCAAGTATTTTGATAGTTTACCAAATACATATAAAATGAGTACATGAATGAGTATATGAAATGAGTATGTGAATGAGTATATGAAATGAGTACATAGATTGAGTATATCTTTGAAAAGATAATACGAAAGTGAATATGGAATTGAAATGTGATATTTGGAAACCGAATGAATGAGAATGATAAATCGAATTGTAAACGAATCAACAATTTTGACATCTTCAACTAAATCGGAGCATATCAATGAACCGCCGACGCGGATGCACCAATCGGTGATCCACACAAGGCACTCGAAATCGTCTAATGTCCCACTGGGCGGATGTACCAATTCATCCGCTGCGATGGCGATGGCATTGAAGAAATGTCCCACTTGGCGGGATGCACCAATCGACATCCGTCAAGATGGCGTATGACATTTAAGTGATACCACATGTCGGGGTGCACCAAACGGAATCCGTCATGATGGGAGATCGAATTGTTAATTGTGTAAGCACATTACCGAATGATAATAAAGGCGGGATTCATCAAACGGAATCCGTCATAAATGTGAATTGAATAGTCAAAGTGAAATAACCAAAATTGACGAGTGTTAATGGGATTTTTATGTATATGCTTAAATCTCATAAATTGAATTGTTGCATTGAAAATACATGTTGTGATATAGTAAATGAATTGTAAAATGAAAGCATGCGAAAGTGAATAGCATGAGTATATGTTGATATAATGCATGTTTGGCACGTTAAATGCATGCCAAGTTAAATTGAATATTGAAATAGAACTCAGATAGAACCACTAAGTATGAAATGTTTAGCGATAGTTTTATCTATGCGCAGGTTTCGAAAGAGATAGGAAGGGAAGACAAGATCATGAGCGCAGAGTCATAGCGTTAAGTACAGATAAGTACATACCCCGCTTATGCACATATCATTTCCTTTAATACGGGATATTCCGTGAACAAATAGCTCAACTCCAAAGAAGTGTTTTGTTTTGTATATCATTTTGAAAGGCATAGAATGCCTTCTAATCAGAATTCTTGTGTTTTATGAAATGTAAATGTTTGTGGGCCTACTCATTTGAAAATGCTTCCACGCAAATCGAAGTCCCAGAGAGAAATAAATATAAAGAAAATGTTTGATAAGATAATTGAAAACGTCGGAGTAAACCGGGCTCCGGTTCGGATCCGCCCTTCGGGTCGAGCCGGGGATTCGGGTCGCGACACTTTTGAAAAAGAAAACGAAATAAAATGTAAATAAAAAGAATTAAACAGCGCCCCCTGGTTTTCTGCCTCTGACCGCTAACGGCCCCGCCGGCTCGAGTGGGTCGCTATTGCATCGCCTTCGATTGCTCTAAGGAAGCAATCTAATGTTTGTAAAAAAAAACACACACACACATACACACAATGAGAAATATATGGAAATGACAACAAAATAAAAGACACCTAATTCTTCATTTTAAATCAATAAAAATAACTACAAAGGATTCACTATGCCTTTAACATTCGCTTTGTTTATAAGGATATGATACAAAAGATGCTTACTATCTCTAATGAACTGCTACAAACATATTCAGATGGATGAAACTCTTGATCTGGGCTTCAAGACATTGGACTTCTCGATATAAGAGTGCTATTCGTGATCTACATGATATTGGTACTTAAAAGCACTATGTTCTAGCCATTCATGAGTGGTTTTACTTGGGAAAAATTGTCCTTGTTCACACTGCAAAATGAGTGTAGGTCTGGACATTGTTGAATTCTAGTTGAAGTGTGATAAAAGGCATGTGCCCACAAACTAAGGGTGTTCATAAAACATGAAAAAAATCATCCAAATCGAACCAAATCAAATCGAAACCTCTCGGTTTTTAAGAATCACAAGTCTGGATTGTTTTGAAATTTTATAAAAACCGAAATATTAGTTCGTTTCGTGGTTTAAGAGTGAAAATCGACTGAACCAAGCCGACCTAAACTGATATAATAAAATGACATTATTATATCAATGATGAAAAGGAAAGGCAATGATGTATAGTTGTTTATGATGATTTGAGTAAGAATTTGGGTTGCAAGCTTGAGGCTTCTCATTTAAATACTTGGGTTCTGAAGATGGTTGAGATGAGTAAGCATTGAACATAACCCTTTGTAGAAGGATTTTAATGGGGATGAACCTCTCATTGCATCTCATCAAATAAAAAAAATTCCAAATTGTGTAAACAAAATCTTGAGTATCTTTCCCAATATTTTATTGAGGCTAGTAAGTTTAGAATTGATATTTAATATACTTCTCTTTAATTCCAACCATGTGTGGTATCATAAAAAAACAAACCAAGAACAAGTTGTAAAAACCCAGTTTGAGGCGTGAATATAGAAAAAAGTGCTACCATCTTGACTTGAGCTTCATTACTAAACATCACAAGGAAACCCCCAAATCAAGAGATAGATTCTACCTTTTTTTTATTAGGAAGTATTTCACATAGAAGGGACAGAGGTTTCTTGCAATACCAAATCTACTCACCCCTTTACCTAAAATTAATTACTTTGTACCACACCTAAAATGTAACACATTCATGTAATCACCTTAAATGGTTTGAATTTATGGTGTAACAACCATTAGGGAGAGTGTTACTCATAAACTTACTAGTCTCAACAACCATATGAATCTATGGTAGAGTTAGGAATATGGATCTAGCTCGATGGGTCGACTTGATATTTTGGAGGCGAATATAATCCGAGCCTATTGGCCTGGCTCGAATTAGCCCACGGCTCATTCGGGTTAGGGTAGGGCTAGCCCAATTGGCTCGAATTATTATTTTTATTTATTTTTTATTTTTTATTATTAATTTTAAAAAATAATATATATATATATATATAAATGACTTTTTGAGATTTTTTTTCGAAACCCTATGTACCAACACATTCAAACTGCTCATGTACCTCTCAAGTATATATGCACAGGGGTTATGTTCCCTTTTTGCAAAGTCCAAGTCATGTGGTTTTGTTTGGAACCCGAAAGTAATTAGGAAAGAAAACATAGAGAAAAATGGATGGGAAAAAAATTTGAAGGAAAATAAAAAATATATTTAAACATAATAAATTATTTCTATATGTTCATTCAAATTCATTTTATTTAAGGAATTTAAAAATAAGTAAAAATTGATGGAATTTTGATTATGTTTTATTTTCTTTTATATTTTCCATGGACATGAGAAAATAATTTTTATTAGGCTCCGTTTGGAACTTATAAAGTACTAAGGAAAGAAAATTTGAAGAAAAATAAAAAATAGGTTTAAACCTAATAAATTAATTCTATATGTTTATTCAAACTCATTTTATTTGTTTCTCTCTATTATATAAGGATTGAAAATTTTAAAAATATGTAAAATTTTAAAGAATTTTGATTATATTTGATTTTCTTTATATTTAAGTGGTGAACTAAAATATAAGGAAAATCATTTTCATTAATTTTTTTTTCTCTAATACTTATTGGGTTTCAAACGGAGCTTTAGTATTTTTTTTTCTTTGTCTTAGTAATTTTCAGATTAGTGTATTTATACTTCAATGCACCCCATTGATAGAAGATGTGCTACTTTTCTTGCCTAGTTAGATGATATATCCGCTCCAATGCACATGTAATGATATACCTTAGAATTGAAGTGACCCCACATTGATGGTGAATTCATCAGCATTTAATATGGCCAATTGGAAATTAAATCTTAATTAATCGTTTCAGTCTTTGTCTTTCAATTTACCCTTGATCAATGCCATTGCCTTTGCCTTTCATTTTTTACTTATTTATTCCTTGCAACTACCATCCATTCAATCTCCTAGATCTTCATTTGGCCTAAGAGAATTTTTTTTTTTTTTTGTTCAGTTATGTAATATCCCACTCCAGTCATATTGGTGGAAACATGTCAATTCTCAAGCATTTTCTCAGTAAACTTTATCTTGACATTAGCCTAATAACCCCAATCCTGTTTTGGCAGAAAATTATATCCTCATAAAGTATGGATTTGTTTGATTCCTATTTTTTTAAAGTATTGTTAAGAACGGTTTTAGAAAACATAAACACTACAAGGAAGTGAGCTCTTAATTGGGGTCATTGGCCCCAATCAAAAGTAAGATCAAGTGCAACCATATGATATAGATGCAAAGAAAATAGGCTGCAATAAGGCGTGGCTATAGGGAGCTTAACTATAGGTTATAGTTACAATTTTAGTTTCGGGGTCCCTACTAAAGTGGTGGTTCACTTATGGTCGAGGTCATTTTCAGGGTTGGCCAACCAAAAGAAATGACTTCGGATGGAGCCATTTCTTGGCTGCAACTACAAGAGATGGTTATTGTTGGAGCTATTTCTTGGTCGCAACTATAAGGGTGACTATAATTGAAGCTATTTCATGACCGCAACTATAAGGGTAGATCTATATGAGGCTTTTTAGTCACTATTTGTTAATGATATATTAGTGAAATCTTTTTCGATGTATAAAAACTTAGACCATAAGGAGATATAATCTACCCTAATTAAAAAAATTTCAACAACCATATTTCAATCACAAAAATACATTGCAAAACGAGTTCGAGAATCATAATGGCAAAGTCTAATTTGAAAATATTGCACTGAATCCATAAAATGTCTAGTTAAATCAGAGATTTTTTGTATTTTCTACTAGAGGACAAGGAGAGGAAGCACTAGTCATGCTAAGAAACCCACTCATGAAAAGCCTCAAAGTAGAGGACATTTAGGCCCTTCTAAGTGTGATCGTGAACTGCGAAAGCTGGATTATACCATCAATTATAACGGGTAGAGTGTGGAAAAGTGTCTAGCGGAGACAAGGGGAACTCCCTTCTGAATCTTTAATGAAGCTGGAAATCCTATCTTGGAATGTTCGTGGGGCTAATGATAAGGATAAAAGAAAGGTTATAAAGGCCTTTTTAAATTCTCAAAGAGCAGAGTTGGTGTGTCTCCAAGAGACAAAAATCCAGAATCTAGATGATGGGCTAGTGCACAGTTTGGGGGCCAATAGGTTTTCGTAGTGGGGGACTTTGGATGTCATAGGTGTTGCTAGAGGTATCCGTCTTTTTTGGGATTATAGAGTTCTCGAGTTAATGGACATGGTGATTGGGATGTTCTCTATCTGGTGCCGGTTTAGAAATTGTGAGGACGATATTCAATGGACTTTTTTGGGAGTTTATGGGTCGGTTCTGGATTGTAATAAGGATTCTTTTTAGGATGAGCTAGGTGTTGTCCGAGGTTTATGGGAGGGCCCATGGTGTGTTGGGGGTGGTTTTAATATGATTCACTTTCCTTGAGAACGTAGGAGAGGGGGAAGGTTTTCGTCTGCCATGAGTAGGTTTTTTTAAGTTATTGAAGATCTGGGTTTAAGAGACATTTCTTTAAAAGGGGGTCCTTTTACTTGGAGAGGGGGTAGAAACAATGGTTCAATGTCTAGACTTGACCCTTTTTTTATTTTCTGATGATTGGGAGGTGGCTTCAAAGAATGTGGTTCGCTTACTCCGCCTAGGCTTGTTTCGATCACTTCCCGATTCTCCTTGATGTCGGGACGGCTGAGGGCCTTCTGCTGGGTTTGAGATTATGTGGCGAAGAGTTGAGGGTTTCAAGGATTTGCTGAAGAACTAGTGGAAAAGTTTGAACTTCTCTAGTACTTACAGTTTTATTCTTGCTTCCAAGTTGAAGGCTTTGAAGGCCTATTTATAGTCCTGGAACAGGGATGTTTTTGGTAGAGTGGAGATGAATAAGTGTAATGCTTTGCGTAGGTGAGTTGTGATGATCTCGAGAAGGACAAGCTATCATTCTTAGAGGATTTTGAGGGAGGCACTTAGCCAGGAGGATTTTAAATATCGGGTCCTTGTCGAGGAAGTCAGGGAGAAAAACTACAGCCGTGGCTAAAAGAGGGGGATAGGAATATCGGTTTTTTCCACATAATGGCTAACTCCCATATAAGGATAAATTGTTTGACAAAAATCAAAATCAATGGGAGTTTGTATGAGAATGAGACTGTTGTTAAGAAAGGAAATAATACGCTTTCTGGATTGCTCTCAAATCCTGTGGATGGCAGCCCCGGGTTCGAGGGTTTAAGCTTCAAGCAAATTAGGGGGAGGTGGTTGCTAGGCTTGAAAAGTGTTTCTCTAAGGAGGAAGTTTTTGTGGAAATTTCGGAATTAAATGGGGGATAAAGCTCCTGGTCCGGATGGTTTCCCCATGCTTTTCAGCAGTTAGGCTTAGTTTTGTTGTTAAAGAAGAGAGGAAGTGATGGGTTTTCTCTCTGATTTCTATGAGCATAATAGGTTTGTTCGAAGCTTAGACTCCACATTTTTTGTTTTGATCCCTAAAAAAGGGTATGCAATGGACATCAAAGATTTTAGGCCTATAAATCTGGTGGGTGGCCTGTGCAAAATTTGGCTAAGAAACTTACTAATAAACTCAAAAGGGTCGTGGGTTAGGTGGTCTCAAAGTCTCAGAATGCCTTTGTGGAGGGTAGGCAAATTCTTGATGCATCTTTTATTGCTAATGAGGTTTTGATGTGTGTTCCTTCGAAGGAAAAAGAGTGGGGTTTTGTGCAAGCTCGACATTGAGAAGGAGTGTGACAATCTTGTTTAGGATTTCCTTTTAAAGGTGATGTGAAAGATGGGTTTTGGAACAAAGTGGACTAGTTGGATCAGTTGGTGTATTTCTTTGGCGACCTTTTCTGTCATGGTGAATGACTCATCTTTTGGCTTTTTTCAGAGTTCTAAAGGTTTTAGGCAAGGCGACCCTCTCTCCCCTTACCTTTTTGTTTTAGGGATGGAAGCCTTGAGTTGTCTCATTACCAAAGCTATAGAGGGGGCCTTTCTCTCTGGATATAGTTTTGGTGGCAGAGGGAGGAGTGAGCTTATTATTTCTCACTTATTGTATAAGGATGACACTATTTTTTTTTTTTTATGAACCAAAGCAAGATCAGTTAGCTTATCTTTGTTGGTTATTGATGTGGTTTAAGGCTATTTCGGGGTTTAACTTGTCTAAAAGTGAAATCATTCCAATGGGAAGTGTGGATAATGTTGAGGAGTTAGCTCTTGAGTTAAGGTGCAAGATTGGGGCCCTTTCTTCTTCCTATCTTGGTCTTCCTTTGGGCCTTAGTACAATTCAATAGTTGTATGGGATGTTATAGAAGAAAGGTTTCAAAAAAGGCTGGCTTTGTGGAAGAGGCAGTATATCTCAAGAGGGGGGAGACTTACTCTCATTCGTAGTGCTCTCTCTAACTTACTAGTTTACTACATGTCCCTGCTTCGGCTACTAAGGAGAGTCAAGTTGAGACTTGAGCGGGTTCAAAGAGATTTCCTTTGGGGCGGAGGTTCTTTAGTTAAAAAACCACACCTTATTAAGCGGGATATCATTTTCTTTGATAAAAGAGAAGGGGGGTTGTGAATTAGAGGGTTTTTTTTAACCTTAACAGGGCTTTACTGAGCAAGTGGCGTTAGCTTTTTGCCAATGAGAGAGATTCCCTTTGAAGGAAAGTTATTAGCTTAAAGTTTGGGGAGGATATGGGGGGTTGCTGCTCTTGTAAGGTCCATGGTTTATATGGGACATGAGTCTGGATAGAGATTAGAAAGGAGTGAGACTCATTTTTCCCTACTACAATGTGCTCTGTAGGAAACCGTAGGAGGGTTCGTTTTTAGAAGGACTACTAGTGTGGAGAGGAGCCTTTGTCTTTATCTTTTCCCTCTTTGTTCTCTTCGGCAGTCAATAAGGAGGCTTTGGTGGTGGATGTGTGGGATCAATTAGGAAGGGAGAAGTCCCTATTTTCACTAGATCTTTGATGATTGGGATTTAGGGTCGGAGCTTTTGCATGTCATCCAAGGAAGGAGAGTCATCATTAGTCAAGAGGACATGTTGCTTATGAAAAATGCTAAGGATGAGTAAACACTACAGTAGCTTTTATTGCAGCTGGCGAGAAACTAGGGATTCTCTTTTCCTTTTTCGCTTTGTTTGGAACCCTTGGGTGCCCTCTAAAGTTGGTTTTTTTGCTTAGGAAGCTTCTTAGGGCTAAGTGTTAACTCTTGACCAATTGAAGAGAAGAGGTAGAGCTTTGGCTAATAGATTCTTCCTTTGTGGTAGGGGGAATAATTAGTTGAGCATTTGTTGATCCATTGTTCAAAGGCCATAATTCTATGGGAGTTGCTTTTAATCATTTTTGGGGTCAGCTGGGTGTTCCCCAAACTCCACTCAAACTCCACCCATTGATTAGTTTTAAGAACATAACCTCAATTAGTCTCATGATCACTAAACCAGTTTCCAAACTTAACAATCTTCAAAACCTACTTTGTTGATTTCTCTTCATATAACTAGCTTAAACCAATTAACATATAATCTATTAGCTTTATTCTATGATTAGACTTAATTAAAGATAGTTTAAGCTAACTTTTATTTCATTTAAACCAAGATTTATCATTAAATAGCATCAACTAATCAATAGCAATCAAAAACTACCAAGATCACATACCTTCTTCCTCTTCTCTAAGATCCCTTCTCCTCCTCTCTCTCTAACTTCTCTCTCTAGGCTGCAAAAGGTGCAGAGAATGGATTGAAAACCAGTCCTAACCACCCTCATATAACCTCATTTAGCAAGTTTGAGGTGGCAACTTTGAGGTGGAATGCTTGAGGGCTGCCACTAATCTTCTTTTTCCCATTTTTGCAATTTGGTCCTCCTATTGTTTAATATTTGAACTTGACAACTTGCCACATGGTTCTTGAAGTTTTCTTATTCATAAATTAGTCCAAAATGTTATTTCATTTAGGTATTAGGTTATTATAATTAATTATAACCAAATTTCACACAATTAAGCAAAACTTACCTTAAGCTAGATTTAACTCTTAAACACGTGTAAATTTAATTCACAAGATAATTCTTAACTTTTTGTTCCTTCCATTAACAGTAGGTGTTACATAGGGGTATTCATACAAAAATAAAATAAAAAAATAAAAGTAGGCAATGAATAGATAAAAATAGTAAATATTGGAGAACAAATTATGGGTTTACCATAAATGTTCCTTTCTCAACCACTACCATCCTAATCTTATAAATGTTTTTTACATTTCCGTTATTAAATTGCTATTTATTTGGTATTATATTTCATTACTAAAACAAATTTTAATTTTATATTTTTTGCTTTGAACATCATCTAAAATTTAAAATAAAACATATATTTTGGTACTTCAAATAAAAATATTTCTAATTTTTTTTTTCAGTTTATCCTTAAGTTAAAGTATTTTCTTTTTTACATCAGTTAAACTATTATTTTAAAAATAATTAATTTTATAATATGTATGAAATAGTCTTATGTATGAAAAATTAAATAATTTATTTTTAATATAAATTTAAGGTATGTGAGTATGAATAAATATATTTAATACCAAAAATATATTTCAAGAAAAAAAGTGAACAAACATTAAATAATATTTGTCCTTTGTATTATAAATTTATTATTTCAAAATTTCAATTAAATAAATTTGGAAGGAACTACAAATTATAAAATAATCATAATAATAATAATAATTTTAATATAAATTTAAGGTATGGAGTACGAATAAATATATTTAATACTAATTTAAAGAATACAATAAGTAATTCAAGAGAATAGACAATGTTGGTAGATATTGTTGAATTGATATTTCAAGACACAATTTTTAAAGAAAAAGAAATTTGAAGTTAATATAATAGACATTAAATTATCTCAAAAAAAAAAAAAAAAGAATAGACATCAAACAATAATAATAATAATAAATATTAAATATTGCTTGTATTATAAATTTATCTTTAAAATTTTCAGTTAAACAAAATTGGAAGGAACTACAAAATATATAATAATAATAATAATAATAAGAATAAGGGGTAATTGACAAGAATAATCCATATTTTTGTCAATCTTCTTTAACTACTCTCACCCATTGTTTAACTATAAATAATTCTAAGTTTATGGGGTCTTGAATCGCATTGGTCCCATCATAAAGGTAACTGATTAAGCATGTAAAAAATGTCACATGTAACTATCTAATTAACCCCCCTTTTTTTTTTAAAATCAGGATTGTGACACCCCAAATCCCGGGGGTCCTTTTTTTTTTTTTTTCTCACAGGTAACCTTCAACAAGATATATAATAACCTCATTCACGCATATTCACGTGTCGCTCAATTATTAAGCAATGACACATAACAGTCCATCTCATTCAAGATTCAAGTAATTAGTGCACTTAGTGCAATGATCAATTTTTCAGAAACTATGTGAGCACCAAATGCCATCCAAAGGCATATTGTTAGATTCTAGACTCAGAGATATTTCCATAGAGTCCAAGAACGTGTAAAATGGACTTCGGACGAGGAAGTTATGGTCCTCCGAAGTTGGCACTGCCGAGCTCATTCCCTAGACGAGGTCAGCTCGGGGCCAAAGGAGGTCAGCTCGGCCAGAAGAGGTTGGCTCGGCTATATTTGAGTATTAAATGCCATCCACAGGCATGTGGTCAGATTCTAGACTCAAAGAGCTCTCCATAGAGTCTAAGAACACCTGAAACGGACTTCGGACAAGGAAGTTATGGTCATCCGAAGTTGGCGCTTCACATGAGCAGCAACTGACATGCAGATCCGACAGGTACCTACTGTATTTCATCTTTTTTGAATAAAATATGAGCTCAGATCATATTGAGCCATATATTTATGGATTCTAGACTCAAAGGGCTTTCCATAGAGTCTGACGCGTAAACGGACTTGGGGACAAGAAGGATATGGTCGGTCGAAGTTGTACGCTGAGCTCATTCCTTTGTTAAGCTCGACTAGAAGAGCCCGGTCAAGGAGGTCGGCTAAGGCCTCATACGGCTCATCCACTGTTGAGCTCATGCGAGAGAGCTCAGCTTTGCAAAGAGGTCAGCTCATGCAGGAGAGCTCAACTTACAGCTCATGCGGGGAGAGTCGACCGCGGTGTGCAGGAGGCTGGCCGCCATTTCGTGCGGAGAGCCGACCACAACTCATGCGGGAGGAGATCGGCCATATCGACCCGCACCGGCTCATGCGGGGAGGCTTACGGCTCATGCAGGAGAGCTCAGCATAGCTCATGCAGGAGAGCTCAGCCACAGCTCATGTAGGAGAGCTCAGCATAGCTCATACGGGGAGAGCTCGGCTGGCTCACGGGAGGCTGGGGCTCGACCCCGAGGGTCGGTTCGGCCCGGGATAGGCTCGTCCACGACTCATCTCTCGGACCCTTATGAGTAAAAGGCCATAGCTTGGGCTGTAGGAGTCCGATTTGGTGTTCGAAGGCTACATCAAGCTTGATGGGGCTACAATATACTAGAAAGAAAATAGGGCCAAATTCCTTTACTTCCCAACAAAAATCAATCTTAAGTTCGGATAATACATAGGATCGAAGCAGGCACGACTTCCTATGGTTCGTGACGTTAGTCCTCAAACATCCTCTCAAGGCAAGACATAGCCCTTACCAAATTGTATTAAACATATAATCTGAGTTTAATTACAATTTATTTATATCACAAATACAAAATCTTGACAACAGTTCAGTTTTAAACAAAAACTGGGTTTTCTACCCATAAATTTTACAAAAGACATAATAAGCCATCTTTAACCTTCTTCTCAACTAAGTGCCCACGAAGGCCTTCTCTCGTGTACTCCATCACCTGAAATGTTTTTCCCACGATATGAGCTATGCCCAGTAGAGAAAGCTCTCCTAAGGGGCATTAGCTCCCCACCTAAGTGCACATGCAATGACATAACTAATTTAAATCATTTACACACATTCATATAAAATATGCATATCTCTATATGAATGTCTATGTCATGCCCCGTTTCCCGAGTCCTTACCAACTCCCTCACACATGCAATTGTCATGTATGAAAACTGTTTTCAAAACAAAAGTTTTTTGTTTTTAAATCCACTGGACCACCTCCGAATATCAAACCATTGGACCATCTCTGAGAACCCTTTTATTGGGCAACCCTCCAATAGAGTTCATTGGACAAACCTCCGATATAATTTATTAGACAACCCTCCGAAATAATTTATTGGACAACCCTCCGATATAATTTATTGGACAATCCTCCGATATAGTTTATTGGACAACCCTCCGAGTACCCATTTTATTCATGTGTCCTCACACCGATTTATGCGATAAATTCGTGCATGCGATGATAATGTCACTGCATAAAATCTCATGTTACATACATACCGAAACTACATGCAACGCTTATATTCATGCTTCATTCAATAATCATGTTAATATATCGCTTAATATATATCAACATCAATATTCACAAAATCTGCATGTTATTCAAACAAGCACAATACAACAAGATCATCAATATCCGATTCACGATCAAGAAAGAAATCAGCTTTCCGTGAACTCGTAGTTCCGAAACTACACAAACATCGGACCCAGAAAACCGGCCTCACCAACAACAAGCCACAAACTGCTTCTTTGAACCAGCCCATCAGGCTACACCTCATAGCCATGTCATGGCTCTGAAATGAAGATTCAACCGCAGTAGGAGAGAACCCTCACCCCAGCGCAGGATCCGCTCACCGCCGCAACTCCTCTGTTCGTAAATCAGAGAACTGCTGGTTCTCTTTCTTTTTCATTATCTTCCCCTTTTTCTCTTTTATTTCTCTTCCATTCCACCGAGCATATTTGTCTTAGGTGGAGAAGACTTCCCTAGGTGTAGAACACCTCATGCTTCCTTTGACACTAAGCATGCCACATGTCACCATATCCCACTTCCTTATCACTATCTTCGTATGCATGATTTAAATCTCCCACATCGCCTCCACTAATGTGCGCTAAGTGCTCTTGTCCCTCATGCGCCATGGCATGCAATCCTCATGCCATGTCACTTTCGCTCGGTCCATTTACTGAATACGAAATTCCGACCAAGCTTCGAATCCAACAAAAATTCGACCGTGTACCTAGAGCTCTGTGAGATCTAACTCAACGGCAGGATCCGTGGTCGTCATCTGAGATCTAGAGAAATTCCCAGGTTTGCAACTTGTATCTATCGTTTTACTTTATCCGGGGTCTCACAAGGATGATCCTCAAACTCTCTCACTACTTGTCACTATCTTATTAGCCCCTAAAATTTTTATTTAAAAAAAAAAACAGTTTTATCACTCTCCTCTCTCTCCTACTCTAAACACTTTGTCCAACAACCATTCTTTGACCTTGGAAGCTTTCACCAAGCCACGATTGATTGTCGCCGACGACATGGTGAATCTAGGCTCCAACCAAACTCATGTAGACGATAAGCAGCATAGCAAAAGCCATCTTCATTCCATCCATGGCTCTCCTCTATTTCAGTGACAATCCCAGTCTCTCACTAGACTCCACCTTCTTTCTCTCTTTCAGTCTTAGCTGCTAAATAGAGTACAAAGGAAATTGTTACACATACAGCAAACACTGCTTTTCTAGTTTCGCATTTAAAAAAAAAAAAATTATTTTGCTAATTTTTCGGGTTTTGATTTGGTGGATTTTGCAGAAATTTCAGCATGGATTATTGGATGCCCTATTTTTTGGGTTGTCCTGTGTTGTTTTCTGCTCCTTTTACGGGTTAACCCTAACAAATCAAGCTCACTTTATCAAAATGCTTCTTTCTCCTCCTCCCATCCATTCTTATATTCTTCTTTTCATCTGGTCCAAGTAATTGAATGGGGGCCTCAGACAAGCAATTGAAGACATAGATGTTCATGAAACGCATTTCAATATATATATATATCATCATTTCAAGGTTGCCCAATTCTCAATTTCCATCCTAAAACTAAAATTTTCCATTTCTTTCAGTTTCTTAGGTTTGATGTAAAATTGGATTAGATTTCTTATATGAAAGAACACCCATATTGGGAAATTAGATATAGATTGTGTGAATTGATTATTTGGGATTGGAGATTGAGTTTATTAGGAATTTGTGAAGGTGTTGCATAGCCGCATGATGGGGTTTGTTGAATTCATTTTCCACCTACTACAATCGATACTCATAGTGAACCACTTTGCACAAGAAAAATCATTAAACCCCATTGATCTCTTTGATCTCTTCAATGCATTCCATAACAGTCAAAACCCAATTCTTCAAAATGCTTGAAGTGTATCAAAATCTAAAATAAAAATGTGCAATGTTGTGTTGCCATAACCTTGAAACTCAAATGGACATCCTCGGCGAGGAGTTTCGGCTTCAAGGTGAGGTGTTAACGAGGTGCGATTAGGGCAATCAGAGGGAGCCTCGGGGCAGTGGCGGTTTAGCCACTGTCCGAGGCTAGGCTTACGTGTCGAGGAATGGAGACTGCTATTTCATGTGCGCTGTTTGCCAGAGATGATGCTAAGAGCTTGGCAAAATGACAACATAGGAGGCCATGATAGTGATTATGAAGAAGAAAACAATGATAAGATGATAGAGGCGATGGGCAGGGGGCAGGAGAGGTGGGTTGAAGGTAGAGGGGAGAGGGGGATGGGACCAATTAGATTGTCACACGTGGTGAGAAAGGAGAGAGGTAGAGATCAAATAGATTTTTTTTTTTAAATAATAATTTGGAGGCCAATTACATAGTGACGCGTGACATTTTTAACCTGCTAAGCCGTTCACTTCCGATGACGGACCAATATGATACAAGACCCCCTAAATATGAGATTATTCCTAGTTAAACAATAGGTGAGAGTAATTAAAGAAGATCGATTAAACTATGAATTATTCTTGTCAATTACCCCTAATAATATATATAATAATAATAATAAGATGTTAAATAATAATAATAATAATAATATTAACAACATTATACACACATCAATCAATATCAATGATGAATCATCAATAAGTTCTTAAAATAGAAGAAATTCTATATACAAAATATAAATGCTGACTCATGTAAAACCCAGGAAAATTTGAATTTTCTAAAAAAGGGTAAAACGGTAATTTCGGTCAAAATCCTAAATTTTTCTAGATCTCGGATGATGAAATAGATTTCACCGTTGGAATTGTCTTGCGAAATCTAGCTACCACGCCGACATCTTCATCGAATTCGAGATGTCAATTTCACATTTTTCGAGGCATCAGGCATCGGGTGTCGTAAAACTGTTTGTAAGAGACATGTGATGTGACAAAAGTCACCTACTACATGTACCCATGTGACACATAAGCATGATTAGTGAGAGAGAATGAGATGAATGACTTAGATTAAGCCAATGTAAAAACCAAGACTTACTGACACGGATGGAATTATCTGAAGTTAAACTGAGTATAAGACAAAAGGGAATAGTTTTCTTCTCCAAAGGAAAGAGAAAAACGAGCAAAGGAGAGCCGGATCCGCATTTTGGCGTGAGAGAGAGGTGACTCTCTCTATATTTTCTGATACTCAGCCACTGACTGAACACTGGAGGTAAGAAGCAAGTCGATCTACGCAGCGAGGGCTACGTGTGGGCACGATTTGTGGAGCTCCCGACACTCCAAGAGGTAGGAGGTCTTCCTGTTTGTGTTATTCTTTGGCTAAGAGCCATGTAAAGGGTTAGGATATTGAGGCTTGAATTAGCGGTGCTTTCAAATTTCAAAATATTTGAACCGAGTGAGAAGATCAGAGGCCACTAACATGGCATGCCTGTGATCACCATAGTTAGAACAAACACAATAACGGAGAGAGAATTGGCTCCATCTCGGGCACTGATTTAACCATCATGCTTTACGCGGAATTAGCGACGATCCGCGAACACGAACTCAAGATCTTCTCTAAATCTGGATGTGAGTCAAAATGTGTATCATTAGGGTTAAGGGAGGGACTTGAGCACTATTTATAGAGTCTTCGACCACGGGGCCTCTCATTACGGGCCGGGCCGTACTCTACCACACTAGCCACCAGAACACCTCGTCTCCGAGGGTGCAAATGTATGTGTAAACTCCAGACAGGCATTCATGGCTTCTTAATTATTTTAAGGTCATAATGGAATTTTGAAAATCGATTTAAAGGTGAAATTATAAAATTTTCTTAAAGAATTATGGCACTTTGCAATTAAGGAAAGTGAGGGGTGAAAGTATAATTAATGGAAGCTTAAATATAAAATAATAATAATAAATTGTCAAAATAGTTCGTGGAAGTTCGAAATTTCTAGGATCTCTGATGACGAAATGCATCGCATTGCTAAGTTCGTCTCATAAATCTAGTAACTCCAGAGCTTGCAAATTCCGAGATGCCAATAGTTTACGAATTTCTAGGCGACGGGTTTAGAGTGAAACCTGAAAACAGGATTTTAGAAAAATCTCGAAAAATGACAAATATTTAAAGAATATTCAATTATGATAAATAAAATTTTTCAGGATAGAAATAGACTTGAATGGGGCAATAGAAATTATTTATCTAAAAAATAAGAATAGTAATTAAAGAAAAAGAATAATAATAAAATTTAAAAAAAAAAAATCAAATCAATAAAAGCAAACCGTAGGGCAGGGACGGACGGCGTGAAGGAGAGCGTCTGGGAGAAAGAGGATTTTATTTTTATATTTTCTTCTCCTTATTTCTTTCTCAGATCTACGGAAATCGGACCGTAGACGTTCATCGGAGCAGAAGGCAAAATTGGTATACGCGAAGAGAGCTACGCATAGGTACCAATATCTTAGCCATTTGTTAAACTTTAAAAGGTAGAAAATTTGCCTACTTGTGTTATTTTTGAGCTCAAATGCTATATAATGGCTTGAAATTTTTAGAGACGTGAAAGGTCAGAACTTCCGCCCAAAATTTTAGACTGAGTTTAAGAATTTTTAGAATTTTGACTGTGGCTCCTCCCCACAATCGTGGCTAAATTTGGGATCAAGTTGTTCGCTTCGGGGTTGAAATTTCAGAGAAGGCCGGACAAGCCTGGACAAAATTTTCGTAAATGTTTCGGGCTTTAGACTCTATGGAAAGTCCCCGAGTCAAAAGTTTGCTAAAACAAATAGTTTTTTATAGGCATTTAATTTGTGTATGGACATTTTGGTCAATTTCACATCATATTATCGATGTCCATATCGAATAGGATTAGCACGTAAAGTTTTGTTAGAATCGAAGTTAGTTCGATATAGTTACTTTAAGCCACTGGCCCATATGTTTTATGGTTAAAACGTTGAGCTGAGGGAGCATTTCAAGTAATTTGAATGGTGTGTAGGCGATTTGGGCATCTAGACGAGAATCTAGAGTGCTTGTGAGATTTGAAAGAAATTAGTGGAAAAGAATTGGAGTACTCAAAATCATTTTCTAAAGCGAAAGTGTTTAAATTACAAGTTTGTAAAGTGCTTTGAAATATAGATTTATAAACATTTTATTTACTCCCAATTGTTATACTCATTGGCGAGAAAAAGGTTCGATTTGTTATTTAAGAAAGCAGTTTGGCTGGTTCGCAAAAACCTAGATGTACGGCTGATTCCGTCGGATGTATTCCGGATTATTATAGCAATGTTATGGGATATATGACTAACTATATTGCACAGTGCAATTTGAGGTTAGATCTAGCATATATTTATATAGTAGGTAAGCCCTCTTGCACATTCGAGGTATATAGTTAAGCGCTATTGACTTAGTATAGCGATGGTGTTGGTTGAGGTTCCATCAGAGGCATTTTTGGTTCAGGGTTCCATTATGCTATATAGATCCTGCAGTGTTCCTTTGGACCATCTTAAGCTAGGGTGGTATTCAGGAGTTCACTACCGATGCCGAGGTTAGAGTTAGGGGCATCACTTCCTAGGGTATTTCGGAAATGGGCCACAGTGGTTGGTACTTGATTTCTGATGCACTTTCGGATATTAACCACCAACTGAAGCAGTTTTAAGCCGAAATAGTTTCGAGCAGTTTGTGTGAGGTGGTTTCGGGAGCTAGTTTCGACAACAAAAGCAGGTTTCAATAGTAGAAATAGTTTTGAGACCCGAGTTTTGAAGAAATGGTTTTCATAAAACTTCCGGTTTTCTCGCCGCAGTTTACAACCATTTACTGTCTGATTTTCATATTGGGAGTCTGAAGCATTGAGGGCCGGCATTTAGAACTTATAGTCTTCCTTTGGCTGGGGTTGGCTCATAGTTTTACTGTTTTAAAAATAATTTTCGGGTGCAAGTCTTTGAAGCTAGGAAAGACCTTTCGGGATTCTCGATCCTGAGCAGCGTGGCGTGAGTTATATATAAGATCGGGTGTAAATTAAAACTAGTAAAACTTAAATGTGACATTTTGTATATGTAAAATATCTTTTATAAATATGTATGCATGGTTTTGAGAAAAAGCGAGTTGCGATAAACATATTAGTTTATCTTATCTTATATTTCTAGTGGACAGAGTTCTTTATTGTTAATAGTTTGACATTTGGAAAACATTGGGGTGTATTTTGTTTTATACGGGTGATTTGTGTTTGGGGCTTGACCATAGTGCGGTCGTTATCTTCTTAGGTTTTAGATTAAATCTAAAGGTGTGATTTGATGGCTTGAAAAATTTGCTAACCACATTTTTCCAAATACGGTTTGGCCGGTTTTAACGGCTTAGCTTCATGGTAACTTGTCGGTCGGGCGAGCTTGGGCGGGAGGTTCTTGTGGAGTTCGCCGCCCAGTTCTGTCACTAGGAAGGGGTGCGCCAGGCCCATGTTGGCGATTAAGAATCCATATATCTCACCTTTATTAGACCAAACTAATTCAGTTAATTTCAATTCATATAGCCCACATTAAGAAATTCTTACATTCTCCCACTTGGGCGATATTAATTGAAACAGAACTGTGTGCGCACCCTCATATTGGTCTAGAGATTATTCTTAATAGTCAATCCCATCCCATAAAGTCTCGAACAGGATCATGGGAGGTAGCGCATGTACTCATGAGAGGCCTTCCATGGTCACGAGACTTTCAACTTTGCGGTTTGGATGATATGGTAGTGTGTTAAATGGATGTACCTCATGTGAGTGATACTTCATGTGTTATCCATTTTGTTAGTCGAATTCTCTCGCTAAGTGTCATGAGAGCCTGGTGTGTCACTTAGGAGGAATATCCATCATGGTTCCAACGAACTTTGGATATCATCTTACATGATAGTTAAGCGTGCTTTATGTGTATGAAGACATATTGTTAGGCTAATGCCAAGAATGCCCCATAGCACATGTACTTTCGAGGTTTACGATGCCTCGAGATTTTTCAACAATTATATGTACTCGACTTGATAAATCTACATTCCACAAATACCTCATTGAATACGAAAGAGTTGATACATATTCAAATATTACAAAAATGTAATGAAATCGGATACAAACTTCGCAAGAGCAACATAAAACTAAAACGGCTCCACTAATTGACGGTATCCCATGATACTCTAAGCCCATGTTAATGACATGTCGATCAAATATACAAGGCGAAGGCCTTTGGATTGTGATCTGCGATCATATCATGTTGAAATGTGCTCGGCTACTTGATGTGCAGTCACAGACACTTTTTTCCTTTATAGTCAGTACTTGACCTCCATGCTTAGACCCCTTGAGACCTCTGTTGTTGTTAACAAACAGCAACTACTTGAGTTATTGTCACAATACAGCGTATGGGCACATCCACGAATCCAAATACGAGGTCGACTCCTTAATGGGTTTCGGGCGAATTGCTGAGTAGCGGTGAAAAGCATGCTACAAACTCGCTGCATGTGGTGAGGATGCTATTGATTTGCATTTCCTTTTCCATGATCTTTGCACCTCACGCTAGCAAAGATGTAACTGTTGTTGACTTCTTTCATCGACAACCCGGCAAAGTCACGAATCGAATACCCGACTAATTTGTAGGTCCACGAACATGTTTATGCATCGACATATAGTCTTTTGTCCTCTTTAAGTACCTCATAACCTTCTTGGCGGCAACTTGATGATCGTGTCCTAGATTTGGCCCGATATCACACTAGAAGTCACATTTACTAAAGGCAATATCCGGCCTAGTACATACTTGAGCATACATAATACTCCAAGTGCACTAGCATAAGGTACATTCGCCATTTGGGCTTTCCGAAAATCGAATGAGGACATTGTGACGGACTCAACTTATCACCTTCTGAGGCGAGAGCAATTCTGGCTTACATTGTGCATGTTAAATCTTTCACAAAATACGATCAACATATGCCCTACGAGATAAACCCGATAGTCGCGGAAGCGATTCCTATAGTCTGATGCCCGGGATAAAAGAGACGCCTCACCAAGGTCCTTCATATCAAAGTTCTGACAACATCCGCCGTCTCATGAAGTAAACGAGTCCTTTGCTTGCAAGCGAATAGCATCCACATAAGTACAAGGAAAATGAATTTCCCTCCACGACCTTCATAGTATATACATTGATCTACTTTGTTCTCTGACAAAACCATATGAAGTAACAACAACATGAAATTTTAAGTACCATTGTCTAGAAGCTTGCTTGAGACCATAAATAGACTTTTTTAGTCTACATACAAGGTACCTGAATCATTTGCCTCAAAACCTTCGGGTTGCTTCATATAGACTTCTTCATTAAGGTCTCCATTGAGAAAGGCAGTTTTAACATCCATATGTTGTAACTCCATATCGAAATGAGCAACTAATGCCATGATCACTCTGAAAGAATCTTTAGAAGAGACAGGAGAAAAGGTTGCTTCATAGTCTACTCCTTCTCTTTGAGTGAATCCTTTGGCTACCGGTCGGCTAAACTTCTCAATCTTTCCTTTAGGGTCCCTTTTGATCTTATACATTGCAGCCAATGGGTCTATGACCTCAGGTAATTCATGAGTTCAGGCTTCCGAGTTATGCCTCATAGATTGAATTTCATCTCTCATTGCATCCAACCACAGTTCTGACTGAGGACAAGATACAGCTTCCGCATAAGTCATTGGATCAGCCACATAATCGATATCGTAGTCTTGCTCTCCTATATAGACTAAATGGTCACGGGTGCAAAGTATGGTGATCTGCAATGGATCTCCCTTCTTGGAGTAGTAATGGCCACATCTTGCTGAGGCCTTGGTGAACTTCATTTAGGAGTTGTCTCGACAACGGGATCCAGGAACCTCAGCAGGTTCAATATGGTGTGTGGAGTCTCCACCGATTATCGTATGGGGAGTAGATAAGATGCCATATCACCCGTACTATTATCCTCAATAGTTTGTGTTTACTTTCTTCGGCCACATCGAACTCAACTTGGTATGCAGTGATTCCACAATTCTTGTGCCTCCATTGGCATTATAGAGCTAGATATCCCTTCGAATGTTTGGGTAAGATCTGAGTAACAGTGGTTCTTGAGTCAACTTACTTAATGTTGGATTATACAGCCTTCATATGCGGGACATCCCCAAACCTTAAGATGGTTTAAGTGGAAACTACGCCAGTCCATAACTCAAAGGAATTAGTGAACTGACTTTTTTTGTAGTTACCACGATTAGAAAATGTACAAGGCATTTTCAAGCTTCAC
The DNA here is from genome assembly GCA_016808115.1 of Tetrastigma voinierianum. NCBI lineage: Eukaryota > Viridiplantae > Streptophyta > Magnoliopsida > Vitales > Vitaceae > Tetrastigma > Tetrastigma voinierianum. The sequence goes on along the minus strand of JAEQBH010001039.1, from coordinate 826,818 downwards.
CCCCTGAGAAACCGAGGTAAATTTGTCCTACTAATCATACTCCTTACCATTTCCATAAGAGTGCGATTTAAGCACTTTGTTTTACCGTTTGCTCGGAACTCGGGCATAGTAAATTGAGCCACTATCCCAGAATCCTCTAAGTATTTGGTGAATGGCCCCTTAAGCTGTTCGGCATCGCAATGCTTACCATAATACTCTCCACCTCGGTAAGATCTAACAACCTTTATGACTTTTCCCAACTGTTTCTCGACTTCAATCCGAAAAATCTTGAACTTGTCAAGAGACTACGGCCTTTCTTTAATCCAAGTACGAATAACCATATCGAGAATAGTCATCGATAAATGTGATGGAAATAAAAATTTCTACCTGGGTTGTCGTATAAGGTCCACTTATATCGGTGTGAATGACCTCTAACAAGTCGAACTTGATTTGCAGTTTTTCTTTCTTATCTTAATTTACCTCTACAACAGTCTCGCATGTCTCAGTCATTTTAAGAAGCCGGCGAGGATGATGAGTCTTCATCGACCTTTCTCTATCCTTAGAGATATGGCCAAGCCGTTTATGCCACAATGCATAAGACTGTTCCTTAGGTAATGGTCTCTTAGAAACAACCTTTTCAGTCGTATAAGCGACGTATATGTCATTGGGAGATAAACACAATCTGTACAATCCGTACCAACCTTATTTGAATCAAGAAACAAAGAAATAACATTGCTCTTGATTTCAAAAGAGTAGTCATACTTGTTCAAACAAGATACAGAAACTAAGTTCCGTCTAAATGAAGGTACATAAAAAGTGTCTTTCAACATTAATCTAAGAGCAAGTCTGAGTCAAGATTACATCTCCTGAAACACAACATCAGCTTTCTCGTTGTTTCCCACAGTGAGTCTTGATTCATCACGATTTGGCTTCCTCGGTTTATGAATCCACAGCCAGAGCTCACGTTTGGACAACCAAACTCGGCACAATCCTTCTTTTATATGACCTTTCTTCTTACAAAGAAAGCGTGGTCCTCATCCCGCACTGAAGATGTCTTTTGGATATATTGTCGGATTGGCCGTGTCATAGTACCTTTATGAGTGCGATTTACGGGACTTCTTATTTTTTCCTTTATTGGGAACTAGAAACATATAAGGCCATATGCCCTTTTCACTAAGTTTCTTCCTCTTGCCACCACCGCTGTCGAGTCATTAATTGACGAGTCTCGTCTTGGGAATTGTAATTTGTCTTTATAATCCCAAAATCGGGTGGAAGGGTGTTTAGGGATGATGCCTGATAAGCATCGGGAATGGAAACATTAAGAGCTTGAAGCTTTGTCTTTAGGTCTACCATCTTAAGGACATAATCTCTAACCCCAGCAGTACCATCATACTTTATATTGAAGAGCTTTTGAAGAAGTGTACCAATCTCAGCATTAGATGAAATGCGGTTTCTAGCCTTTAAGTGTATCATTTCCTTAGCGATTGCAGGTCAATTTGGTAAACCACTTTTAAGTGTTCTTGAATGGATTTCTTCATTGTCGATAAGCAAATCTATTGCTTTTGTTGTTATGATCCAGTTTTCTCGACTGGCCTGTTGGCGTGATATCTATTGGCTTATCTTTTGTAAGAGCGATGAACATCCATGAAATATTCAAATAGAAAATCCTCTTTCCATTTCTTAAAGTTCAATCCGGTAGGACCTCGATTGAAATGGAATTAAAGTTTTACGAGAAAAGTATTTGGAAAAACAAACAAACAATACAATTAGCATCATGTAAAAATGCCTCACAGAATTACATACATCGTCATAAATCACCTTTGGGCGAAAAATATGACATACGGTTATACACACTCTCCACATGAAAGACATATTAATCTTTTGTGAAATCACCACCTTTAGATGAACCACTAAGATCGATCATTTCTCAAACACATGGTATACATGTACCCCTCCGTGAACTAACACAGATGCCTCCTTTGGGAGTATGATCACGCAATAAAACGAGACATCCGCCTGATATGGGACTCATGTTTCTCAAGCCAGAATGTACCCACTTTGGTGGTCTAGCCCAATTGAATCCTTGAAAATCTCATACCAGGGATATAAACTTTATGTATCACATTCAGCATATATATATATGTACGGGCCAGGCAGGGCGTATGTCTTTTACATGTCATGCTAATTATCTTTTGATTCATTTAATAGACAATTCAAAAGTAATTAATTAATTACCTTAATGAAAGGCGTTATGAAAATAATAATGGTAATTGAATAACAATTAATTAATTACATGTGAAAGGCGATTATAGAAAATAATAATGAGAATGGGGATTAATCGGGGTCCAGTGGACCAGGGCCTCGATGTGTCGGCTTATAGCGTCATCAAGCGATTCACCGTGACAGCCGATTGGAACGACCGTGTAGGCGCGTGGAGGCGTGTCCGGCCTCCTCCGGCGACGTGCCACCCATCAATATTCTCCTATCGACGAGTAGATTCAAATATGTAATAAATTTAACTTTCATCATTAAAAATTTGGCTGGACAAAAACCTCCGAACAAAACCTAATCCGCATGTTTCGGTTCTAAACTATGGTAGGCTTTGATACCATATGTAAACCCTGAACATGGCATGCCCGAGATCACCATGGTTAAGAAAAATCAAAACCTGATAGCGGAAGATTGTCGATTCACGGCGTGCACGATTTGGAATCCATCATGTTTATGTGAATTAAGCGGCGATCCTTGAACACGAGGAACTCAAGATCTTCTCTAGATCTGGATGTGAGTCAAATGTATCATTAGGGTTAGGAGGGACTTGAGCACTATTTATAGAGTCTTCGACCCCGCGGGCCCTCTCATTGCGGGTAGAGATTCATTTTCATTTTACTAGCCGACCATATTAAATGATTAAGAATCCATATATCTCACCTTTATTAAGACATTAATTCCAGTTAATTTCAATTCATATAGCCCACATTAAGAAATTCTTACAAAGATCCCTAGTGTGGTAGTGAGCAATGTGACACTAAGGTTTCCTTTGTTTCACGTGGTGTTGTGATTTATGTGTTTTAGGTGATTCAAAATGAATTACTTGATTGGTTAATTAGCCCATGTGAGCTAATTTTGGTGTTATCGGTTGCAAATAGAATAACATGATTTATGTGAGTTGATTATGTTAGTATACATGTTTCTCTTCTGCATAGTTGTTGGAATTGGTATAATGCATTTGCATGCCTTTGGGAGCCTTTAATAGAATATTAGGGTGAGTTCATGACATGAAAGAAAACAAAAACGAAAATGTTTATAAAGGAATTTATTGGAAGATTTTTGGGTGTATTAGGAGATTGTCAAGCAATTCCACGTTGGAGGAGAGGGCCCGTAGGTATTCGGAGGTATCGACAGATTCGCCTGGAGGGTTTGTCAATAATTACCGAAACTGGTGGTAAGTTTCAGAATTAAAAGCTTTGTTTTTTTTTTTTTTTTTTTTTTGAAAACTATAATTTTACTACTTTGGCTTAGGCATGTGTGAAGTCGGTGAACTTCGAGGACATGGGGTGTATGTAGACATTCAAGTAGGATCATGTATTTTCTTGAGTGTGATTGTTTGCCATGATATGTGCACTTAGGTGGGAGTAGCCAAAGTAGGGTGAATTCCACTGCGGGCATTGCTCACCTGTCGGGGAATGTGTTCGAATACGGGACGATCGGAAGGCGCTCATTAGAGGCCGTTTGAGAAAGGCGGATTGTGGCTTTGATGCATGGATTATGTAAAACATGTATTAAATTCTTAATTTAATATCATAATTTTTATATTAAAGTAAATCAATATCAACTCTTATATTGGTATATAGTTGATGTAATTTTGTGAGTATTGATGTATGAGTCCAAGTGACCATTTTTACTCGCACGTGGACCCGGTGTGGTCGTTGTTAATAGTTGGGACATGTTTGGTACCTTGGGTAGAGCTCCCCGTACAAAGGAGACTCTGCCCGATTTTTGTGAGTGGTGTCGGGTTACTCGACATCCAGTATTCGCAAGACAGTTTGATTACTTGATTGGGGAAATGAGGCGTCACAACTCATCAATCAAAGAGGATTTTATAAAAAAAATAAAGATTTTGTAAAAAACTTATGAGAAATCACACTTATTAGATTCCATTGTGAAAGACAATTTTTTTTAGAAGAATTCTATACTTATGGTCCTTACAAAATATTATAAACATTGATGTGACTTTAGAATTGCTATTTAATATCAGTAATAAGTTTAGAAAAATATCCAAAGATATCAAATTCAGATATTTTTACACATCGAGCTATTCTTTTTATTGATACGAACAATTATATATTAAATTCACTATATAATTAATTTTTTGCTCTTAATACCAATAAATAGATCTAAAAATATCAAATTTAGATATTTGTACCCTATCAAAATTGGTGTTAACACGTATACATTTACCGGTTAAGATAATTTATTTCAACAGTATATAGATTTGTTAAATTCTATTACGTTTCTCTTACTTGATATTTAAATTTATATTTATATTTTTTTCGATATTGTGTTACGTGCATTAGCACGTATACACTTACTAGTATTTAAAAATGATTAGAATATGATGGAGTTGGATAGGATTGGACAAAATGTGCCCTTGACCACATATCTTCATTCTTGAATTCAAATGTTAGGTGATAACAAAAGACACCCCTTTATGCTGAATAAAGTTGAACCTGTTTTATTGACTCAACTTCAATTCACTGTAAAAAAAAAACAATGTTGGATAATATTTTACAATTAGGTCGCAACTTATGGTTGTTAAGTATTAAAAGAAAAAAAAACACCACTTTACCCTTTTACTTGGTTCATATAAAATAATATAAGGATGAAAGGCGTTGAAAGACAGACTTAAAAGGGCTATGGTAATAATGGAAGGATTCTTTTTTTTTTTTCTTTTTAAAAAAAATAAATAAAAAAATAAATTTCATTGATTCAAAAGAACAATACATTACATCTGAACACATAAACCAAAGTGCAAAAAACATTAGAAGATGAGAGCAATATCAGTCTCTCAAATCACTTATTAGAACTTACAATTAGTAATCTTAAGATACCTAGAGCTACCCCTGAATTCGAATCGATGAAGCATATTTATAAAGAGGGTGATATATTTCTCTAAATTTGATCAGCTCTACCGTCTAAATCGCCCACACAAAAATCAATGAACAAATCACTCAACGTACGATGACACAACCACACACCGCAATAAGTGAGCGAGAAAACGTAAACAAAACAGAAAAAAGAAAATCAAATGAAAACTCTGATCAGGTGGAAGAAACCACTTTATTGAGAGAAAAAGCACATATATGAGTAGACGAACAATGGGAGGGGTGATTTCAAGGTAAGGAAGGTAAAAAAACCACCTCTCATTTCTAAGAGGAATGAAAAGAAAGGACAAAAGTAACTAGGGTTTCCAAAGGAAAAGAGAGGAAGAAGAGAAAAAAAATTTTCGTTGAAAGATGCTTTTCAATTCTCTATGTTTGAATGTTTTAAACCGAAATTTGGGCATGTTTGGTTATAGTTTTTGAAACCGTTTTTGTTCTCGAAAATAAGGAGAACAATAAAAACATGAAGAACACTTTTGGTTCCCTTTTCTTTTTTTTTTTCAAAAAAACACAAAGAATACAAAATAATAATAATAATAATAATAATAATAATAATAATAATAATAACAAAAATAATTTTTAGAGAATCCAAAATGGTATTCCTTGTGTTTTTAGAAACTGTTCAAAATAACAGTTTCAAAAAAGAACAAACCCTCTTTTTTTTTTTTTAGACCATGAGGTGTTCTAAGCGGGTCCGTGCACACACATAAGGTGTCTTTAAGCCATATTACACCTAGACTAATTCACATATGAGCTAGGAGGGACCACAAGGGCGGTAAAGCTCTACCTTATAACACAATTCCATTCTCAGGGCTTGAACTCGAGATCATTGGTTAAGTTGGGAGAGCCCTGAGCCTCTCACCTACATGTTCGGTGGTAGACCCTCTATTTCTTTGTACCTTGATTTCATTCATCTTGATGTAATTTTTATTTTTATTTCATTTATTCGTATTTTATTATACATTTTTTTAAAAGAGATAAATTTATTGATTCATGTTAGCAATACAATAGACAGAAACACAAAATCAAAAGTGCTAAAAAAATTTGATGCAAAGACGGGGCTCGTGATGGATGATCTAACGGTTTAGGTATTATAGGGTTATGGGGTAGAACTTTGATGGGTAAGGGATAGGTCTAGTCTCAGAGGTTATAGGGCTAGTTTAGAGTTTATATATGATGGAATTAAGGTTTATTATGAAGGATTTTAGGTTTGGAAAGGTTTAGGTTTGGTTTGATGCAAAACAACCTTGTTTTGAGCTAGCTTGCGATTTTCGGGTTTTTCTAAGGTGGGCTAGACCTATGGACGAATTTGGGGTTTCTCTAAGGTCAAGGAAGATGGTTTGTATTGTTTCTAGGGTGAAACAAAGCATTTGGAAATGTTTTAGAAGTATGGAACTAGATATGGAAAGTTTTAGGTTAAGGTTGAAATTTTGGTTATGGAAAGGTGAAAGAAAGTAATTGGTCGCAAAAGGATGATAACACTTCACAACTCAAGGAATCCACCAAGAGATGAGAGGCCGCCAAAACTCACCACTCAAAGATCCACCATGAGCTCATCGCCCACCATAGTTAGGAAAAAAAGACTTTGCCACAACTCCAAGATCCACCAAGAGATGAGAAGCCATGAACTCACCACTCAAAGGAATCCACCCACGAGCTCCTGCATCAATCCCCCATAGTTGGGAAAAAAGACTTTCCCTCAAGTCTTCACCATGATAAGGCCTCAAATCATTGACATTGAATGTAGGCAAGATATTGTTGTCATCGAGCAATTCCAACTTGTAAGCCTTCTTTTGATCTTCTTAATAATCTTGGAGGGACCATCTATTCTTGTGCGCATTTTGGAACACCTCTCTTTTATCATGTGTAAACTGAATCCATCCTCTTGGGTTGAATACCATCCTTTGATAAACTTCATTTGTAAGACCCGAGAAATTCCAATTTCTGGAAAAAGGGCAAAATCGTAATTTCGATTACAAAGTTGTTAATTTCGGTTAAAAATCCGTAATTTATTCTCTAGATCTCGGATGATGAAATGAATTTCACCGTTAGGGTATGCCGTAAATACATTGCGTCACGTAAAATTTCGTCGATTAGGAGCGGTCGGAATTTACACGTTTTCGAGGCATCGTTTCGGTCTTGCGTCAAAGCGTACCGATGGGACCAGTCACATATAACATGTACTCATGTACCGCCAAGTGATATGAGTAGAGAAATAATGAAAATGGGCGGTCGAGATAGTCTTCGAATGTCAAGCGGGAAAAGGGACAAGGTGGCATTATAGGAATTGATTTAAGTCACGGGCCTTTCTGGTGCTCATCTCCTCAAATTCAAAAAAACATTAGGGGGCAAGAATTTTGATGCGTGGCCGAAATGGAGGGTTTTTGTGAGAGAAGGTGAGCGCCTGCAGAAATCTGAGCGTCAGGCGAGTCGTAGATCTCGGGACAAGAGGGAAGGCATCTACACGGAAGAGGAGGCTCGTGGGTGCAGTTTAGGGAGTTTCCTCAAAGCTCCGAGAGGTAGGGGTTTCTCCTAGTTTTATTCTAGTTTGGTGCTTTACAAATGTTTGATCGAATGAGGCGGGTTGGGAGTCGTTTGATCGATCCCAAACCTTGGGACCGAATTGTCTCTTTGAAACCAAAATGTTTGAGCTCGTAACCGTGAGGGGCTGTTTGGAGTGTTTCATTTCACCAAATTTGTGGTAATCATGTATTGGTGGAAATGGGACCGAATGGCCGGAAATGCGGGTTCCTGGTGAGCGGAGTGATTTGTATTTTTCGGGGAATAGTAGCAGGGGTTTCACTATTCCCGAGAAAGCAGTGTTCTCAAAATACATTTTGTGAAAATATGTGTTTGGTCGAGTGATTTAAATTAAATTGCTAAGTGTTTGATCGATCTTAGTAGACTAATTTTGATGGCATAAATGAATTTACATGACATGATTGTGTGAATTGATTGTTTTGTAAATATATGCATGTTTATATATTTGAATATGTAGTTAAATTGTATTAGGTGGCATACATGCATTCCATGCATTGGAACACCACTAGGACTAGGGTGAGTCGTAGATGAGTCTAGAAAGCGGTTGAGAGAGGGTTTGTCTAAAAATATTAATTATCGGAGGGTAGTCCTGAGCAAATAAAATATCAATCGTCGGGCTGACCCAATTAATGTCATCGGAGGGTAGTCCACAAACAAATAATATATCAATTGTCGGAGACGGCCCAGTTGATATATATACATCGGAGGGTTATTCGCTCTCAGAAACAATAATTCTCATACGAGGCTTAGGCGAGAGTGTAGGAGAAGTCGACGGGACTCGGGATCCCAGGTTGGTCATGTAGACATTCAAGTAGGATCATGCATTTGTGAATGTATGTTTATTTTGGAACATTGCCTTGCACTTAGGTGGAGGTAGCCCGCTTAGAGGCGTTTCAGTGCGAGCATTGGCTCGCCTGTCGAGGATGTTAATTTTATAGATACGAGGGCATAGGGGACTGACTAAGTCCTAGGGATTGAGGGTTAGAAGAAGGCCGGGTTGTGGCTTTAGTTGATGATATATGCACAATGATAGAATGTCTAATTTTAATATATATAGTATATAAGAGTGGCTGTGTAACTCTTTTCTTTGGTATATAGTTGGATTCATGAGTTAGTATGCTAATTATGATCATCGTTTGTGGGCCCAAGTGGGTTGTGTTAACATTTGATTGGATATATTGGATATATTGCACTGTTTGGGATGATATCTCAGGTTTGTATTTGGGTAGAGCTCCGTACCAAGGAGACTGGAATTTCATAATGTCGGGTCACCGATATTCACTAGTATTCCGCCAGGTTGGCGGGTAGTGCTTGGACCCCCGTTTTAAGGCGTCACATCATTTGCTTGTTTCTCATATTGCTCCCACTTTATATTTAGATAACTGCCCCCGCCATGAATAAAAAATTTGTTGAAAGCTTGACAATCAAAACACATTCTCTAAGATCCATCTTTTTCATGCACCAATACAGTAGGAACCACATAAGAACTTTCACTCTCTTGAATAAGCCATTTGTCAAGCAAATCATCAACTTGTGTCTCAATCTCTTCTTGCTCCTTAGGACTCATTATAGAGGTTAGCCTATTAGGAAAAACCAAACCTAGTATGAGGTCTATTTGATGTTTAATATCCCTCATAGGTGGCAAACCATGTGGTATTTCTTCAAGCATTACATCAACAAATGCTAGAATCGGTTTCACTTTTTGCGAGAATTCCTTTTCACTTTCGGTTTCTTTAACGAGCAAAGTCATCACATCAGAAACATCTTTGATTTCTAAATCAAAATTTGACAGTAGTGAATTCTTCTCCTCATCTTCTTGGACATGGTTGGGTGTGCTGCCAGCTCAAATTTGATAGTAGTGAATTCTTCTCCTTATCTTCTTGGATATGGTTAGATTTGATTACTTGTTCAACATCTTCTTCCTTAGCCTCATATTCCTCAATTAGGGCAGCCACTTTTCGATTAGGACATTTAGAAGCAATATACCCCAATCCTTGGCATATAGCACTTTATTTGGGTTAGTTCTTGATGTAGTTTATCATTCTTCTTGAGTTTGGGCATAGATTTAGCATCACTAGGATTCTTAGTAGTCAAATCCTTGGCAAGCCCTTCTGTAGCCACACTCTTAGTTGTAGTAGAATTTCCATACACTTTTTAAGCCAACCTTCAGTAGGTTTCATGCATCTCTTGGCTATGATATGGTTGCAAAAAAATAACCCTAGCAATATTAGATCTCAAACTAGAAATGTAGTGGGCTATGCATATTTCCTCAGCCTCAGCCTCAAACTTACGAAATTTGAGATAGATGTCTTGGTGATAGTTAGTGGAAGGTAACTCTTTTCAGCTCTTTTTTCATCTTTTCCCAACTTTCAATCTTCTTTTTATCATCTCTTTCACATTGTCTCTTCAAGTTTTTCCACCATATGAAAGCATTCTTGCACATCTTGATAGCCACCAACTTCACTTTTTCACGCTCAGGGGAGTCGTAATACTCAAAGACATGCTCTACCTATTAATCCAATCCAAAAATTCATCATGATCCATTCTTCCATCAAATTCTGTGTTAGCCCAAGGGTACCTCTAGTTGAGGTTTTGATGATAACAAACCAAGGTTATGGGTTACTAATGGTTAAAGTTGAGTTGAGTGATAGGTTGGAATTAGTCAAGCGTTAAAATGAAGACTAACCTAAACTAAAAATGATAATGATGAAGTTGATCAAACACTTGGAAGTGAAATTCACTCAAATAAAAGAATCAAGACGACAAGTAACCAAGATTCCAAGCTTAAGCATCAAGTGAAGATTTTGATAGCTAATGAATCTATGTAAGGTGAATGCATTGGTGCATTTTAGGATATCAACTTTTACATGCATATTCTTCATAACTCGGTTTTTATGTCTAAATTGAATATCTTTTTGAAAACACAAGTATGAGCATCAAACCTTGCATTAAAGTTTAAAATGTATTAGGTTGAAGTTGATTTGGAATGAAAAGAACCTAAGGAAGCCATTTCGAGGGCATTTTGGCATTCTTGCATACTTTATACTGACTTTAAATTGATTAAATATTTTCAACACCCATGTTTGCTCATCAAATCTTAGTTACTTGGAGCTTAATCTTGGTTAAAACATTTAAATTTAAAGCGATTTGGTGCGAAATGGGTTAAACGAACCCAAAGCTTTTTATGTCAAGAAACTAGTAAATGTCCAGTCATTTTGGTTGGGCAAAAGTCAATAGGTTGGTCTAAGCGGTCGGCAGTTACAGAAAGGCATGTTATCCATTCTTATGGGCCCGATAGAGTCGGCTTGATCCGATTGATTAGTTCATGATCAATTGATTTGAGCTGGAAGTATGAAACTGACGATTTGATGCAATAAATCATCAGACCATAAGAAATATGATGACAGTTATGTGAGGTAGCCGATTGAGTGCAACCATATTCAACGGTTAAGTAGTGACTTAGAGTGCACATGACAAGCGGTCTGGTTGTGAGGCTGACCGGCCCAGGTTGTGCGGTAAAATTCCAACGGCTATAAAATAGTAACATTCTGTGTACAACAGCTAGTATACATGAAACGGTCGATCGATTGGCAGCTTAAATTCTACCGAGTTCCCACTCTATAAATAGAGTATAGGGGATCACTAAACAATTAAGAGACTTATTGTATATCTTCTCAAACATCATTTCTCTTGTGAATCAATTATCAAACTAAGATTGTGAGTGCATTCATTTACATGAGCATATTGTAGAGGGCATCTTTGTGTTGATCAAAAGCGGAGGTTCATCATTGAAATACATCATTAGGAAGGTTGAAGGTGTCTCGTTGTACTTAAATTGAAAGCTGATGTAACAAGCGAGTTTGTAAAGAACCATTGGAGCCATAATCCAAGTGTAATCAAGCTCGGGATTGGAGCTTGGAACTTTGAGTGTGTATAGCTTGAAGAGGTGCCCATTGGAGCCATAATCCAAGTCTAAAGAAGCTCGAGTTTGAACTTACCACTAGTGGAACCCTTATCAATTAAAGGTTGAGGAGAAGTGGACATAAGCAAGGAAGTGCCAAACCACTATAAATCCGACTTTTGTTTTCTCTATCCTTATCTCTTTAATTTATTGCTATTGCATTAAATTAAAGATTTGTTGTTGTACAAAAAGTTTTTGAGAAAACCAATTCATTCCCCTCTTGGTTAAGTTGCTAAGTCATATTGAACTTTCATATTATATTATAGAATATAATATATTCCTATTATTTGTAGGATTATTTTTCTATTTTGGTAGGTTTCTTATTCTTAACACTTAAGAGTTTGTTTCATATTAGACTTCTTTTAGTAAGTCTATATAAAGACCTTTGTTTTGTAATTTTCAAAAGAATTATTCATTCCAATAAGAATTTTGGTTTTCTCTTGTTATGATTAGTTTCCCTAATTTTTAGATCACGATAATCTGTTTGTTCTATTTTCAATATTTTAACATCGTGGTAGTTTTTCATTTTGTCTTGTACATATTTATATCAGACCTTGATATCCATGACTAAATAATCAATTGCCATAATTTTATCAACATATTTAATAGAAACCGTTTTACAACTTAGAGAAGTGTTATGAATACCTTTTCAACAAGTAATCTAATCCCTAAACATGTTTTTTTTTAAATGTGATAGCTTATGATTTGATTTCTCATTTTACTTTTCTCTTTAAAGATAAGTTTGGTGTTTTGGCTCTCTGGTTAAGGGTTGTGCAATTTCAAATCTCTATAAGAACATAATTTTATAACGTTGTAATGCAATATGAATAGATGTAAAAAAAATTAATTATTACTGCTACTGAAAAGAAAAAAAAAAGAATGATAATAATAATAATTATTACTAGTTTTTTACTATTGTTGAAAGGAATGATTATTATGGGTATGAGATGTCATGGCAGATAAAATTTTGGATATAAGATCCCGGATTCTAAATGTCAACAATGTAACCCCTATTCGGTCCACGGAAGTGAAAAAAAGATATTAGTGTTTAAAAACACAAAATTAAAATTTAAAACCACAAAATTAAAATTTAAAACCATTCATTTAAAAGTATTTAAGGTTTTAATATAATTTAATCAATATCAAAACCAAAGGTTTAGTTTAAGGTGGACCATTGTTGACACATATACCAACCAACCTTAACCTAGTGCTCTAACCTTGTCATTATTAGACTGATATATTCGTTCATTTTCTTAACATTTTCAAGGGTGGTAGGTCATTGTTGGTTTTGCTAATAAATTGAACAATTGCATTTACATTTACATTTATAGATGATAGAAAATAATTTAATTATACTATAAAGAACAATAAATATAATCATTAAACCTTAAAGACCTCGTATTTCGCTTCTTATAATAATATCACACCTTATCTTTAAGGGATGTCTTTCATGCTTTCTCATATCTTTACTTAGTGCTTCGTTTATAATGATCTTATTAATAATTTATTCTAAATAAAAATTGATATTAGAACGAAATAAGAATAATAACTTCTTTTTCTTTAAAGAATTTGAGATAAATATCAACATTGTTCATCATTATAGGAGATGGGAATTTAAATAGACAGCACAGTGAAGGTCTTTAACGATTAACAATTAGGCTAGGGTTGAGACACTAGATTGCCATCTTATCTTGTCATATGAAAAGAGTATTAGAAGGGTAAGGCATAAAACAACTATTTGAAGATGGGACAACCAATGAACCCTTTGATACCTTTATGGAACATGCTGACAATAAATCAACTTTTAGAAAAGTAACCATATTGTTGTGTTTCCATCCCATGCATGTGAAGTGTAGGGAGATAGTAGAATCTTCTTGATTATGAAGTAATTTTGAAGCAAGGGATAATCGATTAAAATGGACAAACCAATTTGACTATTCGGAGGGGATCATGCGTGTTTTGTGCTATCAAGCCGACAAATAACTACTTTTTCCAATGACTGCTTTCGAGCGGAATTCAAAATATTGAATGGTTATCATAACTTATTTTCAAGAATAACCTGTTTCTTTAAAATTCAAAAAGAGGTACAAAAGATATCATTTCAGATAAAAATACCTTTAGCGATATAGTTATAATATGAAGGATGGGACCCAATGTCAGATAGAGGATGTAGTTATCATGTGAGAAATTTGTCCTTTACACTTTCAATGACACTTTTGTCGAAAATGATGACATTTTTACTATTACTTTTGCAAAAGGTCATTCTTATAAATATTTTTGGGATTTATCCCTTTTGACCCAATTTCTCTCAAAAAAAACAATATGGGCCTTTAAGTCATTGCTATTGAAAGAGGTCCACAAGATTGTTGAAGTTTATAACTATAGCTTATTGTAGGATAGGAGAGCCATATTTGATTGAAGTTAGAAATCGATGGAATCAAACAAGACCACCTTTCAAAGAGTTGAGAAGCTTTGGTGGAGTTCCAATCATAAGCTTTGCATGGTGGGTATATTCCAACTTTGTCATGATTTAAGAACCTGTCGACCTTGACTTTTGAAACAAAGCTGTCTAAGAAGAAATTGAAATTTGGGTTCATATCCTCAAACACTCTCTTCATCCTCTTTCCAAGACTAGGTCAATCCTTATGTTTCAAAAAGTTATACATAAGGAAATCTCCTTGAATTCATATTAGAATTCCAAATTCACTACTTAAGTAAAATTAAAGTACTGTATTAAATACAATGAGTGCGAAATAATCGGGTCGAGTTTTCATGATAATATAATACTACAACGTTCTTATGACATTATATTCACTTACATTACATTGTTGTATTACGTTGTCTTTGGATTGGATTTCCTGTGGACCTATTTCACCATTTTACCATTTGATTCGGGTCTTAAGCGCAATTTATGAAACATTTTAAAAATCTAAAAAATCACTTTTAATATTAGAGAATTATTGAAAAGCATTTATACTAAAAAACACTTTAAATACATACAATTATTTTCCCACAAGGTTTTATCATTGAGGCATTTTAAAAACATAATAATCTTTTAGTTCACATTATTGGTATTATAGGGCACAAAATTTTCGGAGGTGAAAAAAGCAATAAATAGGGAAGTAGATCGCTTTCCATAATGATAAATCTAATATGTAGATAACTTTCCATACTCCCGTAATTATAACACATGAAACCTCTTCTTGAAACAAAGGTGAATGAAGCGTATCAGATTCTTGTCAAACTAGATAAAGACTTTTCACTTGATTAGGCTTGTTATTTTTTTCAACTATAATTCCTATTTGTACCAAATCTTTTGGAGTCTCAAAGTTGTTAGACATAGTTAATCAATATAATATTACATAATTGATGAGGATTTGATATGACATAGTTGATATATTATTACCTTACCCACAATTAAGTAAAAAGTTCCCTCAAAGATATTTGATTAAATATCATAGAACCCTAACCTTTTTCTCTCAAAATTTTTTCATTCTTAGGTTTTTGAAAGCTAATCACTTTTAATACATGTAATAAATTGTGGGACCTGATCTCCCTCCCATCTTGCCTTTAAACGTTGAACGTTCTAACCAACTAAACTAGCCATGTGGACCTTAGCCTCTTTTCCTCAAGCAATGAGGAGTAATTTCTTTTTTTTTTTTTTCATTCTTAGCCTGAAAATCACCCCTCTTTTCCATCACTTTCTCAATAAAGTAGTTATTCCACATAGATCTAGGTTTTCATTCGTTTTTTTAATTGAGTCGTCGTCTTAGTGCGCGTGTGGTGTCATCATCTCGGTGTGCGTGTGGTTGTTATCATTTTGGTGTATCGGGTGGTTGTGTTATCTCGGTATGACGTTTTGGCTTTTGTCGTCATGGTGCGGTATCTATTTGTGTTTTGGCGATTCCAACGAGTAAAATATATTTGATCGGAGATAATTGGTTGTTAATATGTTGTAGAATTGGAGTCATAGGTATTCTAGTGACAATAGTAATATCAATGTGTAGGTTCAACTATTAAATGTGTAGGCTTTTAGACGATTCTTTATGTTATTAACCTAGTTGTTGTTTCATCCTCTACGGTTTTTATCAATTTTAATTTTATGTTTCTATGGATGTATTGCAGTTTGAATCAATGAAATCGTTTCTCTTCAAAAAAAAAGTAGAAAGTTCTTTCCTCAATGGTTAAGGGGTTAAACGAGTACGAGAGGATCGGTTAAAGTCTTCATACAGAAACGGAATGCCTATGTTATATTTCAAAGTGAAATAGATGTAAGAAAAAAATGGTACTTGATGAGGTTTATCGATGCAGGGAGAGGTCCTAATGTGCCCTTCTTATTTTCAAAATATAAGACTCTTACCATGTTTTCCTTGCCTTTTTTTGCATATTAGAGATGACTTGTAGGCTTCTAGCTTATCTTTTCCACAATTGGCATCAAATGAAAGAGTCAAAAAGTTCTCTAATTAATAAATTTAAAAATAGAAAAATATTGTCGGTTGAAAGTTATCATTTACTAAAAACTTATTCTTGAGGATTAGCAAATGATTGGATTGAATTACAAGAAAAACTTTAGAGAATAACACTAGGGCCAGTTGTCTCCATTGGTGCTTTTATGGCTTATATTCATTAAGTGATAATTAAGTGAAGAAAGTCTCGTGCTTACCCAAGGAACTCAGTATGAGATTTACTCTTTCGAGTCTCTCCTCAATTTCTCACACCTAATCCCTATTCTCCTTTCGATCCATCTAGGTCAAATAGTGTGATATTGTTATAAAGGCGAGAATAGTCTGTAGGAAACTCATATATTGATTAATGTCTGGAGAAATAAGGCCATTGTAGCTTATTTAGCCCAAGGCTGAAAGTTGTGGACATGTCTTGTCACAATACGGCCTAGAGGTTGATGGATGTCGTTACCAGAGTGGTAGTGACTTGTGATGCCAACGTATGCGTGTGTTGATATGTTGGCATGTATTGTATGATTTATTTGGAATTTATATGAACACATCCAATATAAATGTAGATGACATAGATGATATGTATGAGTAGCCATGCACATATAGTACTCATTGTATATAAATAGCATGGTATGAATGACAATGACATGATTGCATTGCATTATGCACTGATGCGCATCATGACATGAGTGTGAGTGCAGTGAGATCGACACTATGTTTGGTGTGATGGTGGGGCTCGGTAACATCGGACGACGTCAAGGCCAATTATGTTTGAGATTCATCGGAGGCTGTCAGTTAACTGAAATCGCCGGTTCAGTAAGAGAATGTCGTATTGTGATAAAGAATCAGTATCTTTAAGACTGGGTATGGCTTTAAAATAAAGTTGTTATCGATTTGTCTAAGGTCGGAGATTGTCCAGGATCGGATATTGTCTAGGATTCGGAGATTGTCAGGGGTCGGAAGATGTTCAAGTCGGAGACTTTCAAGGAGCTTTGAATAAACGGTTCATAGAGGTTATCAAGGATTTGATTTATAAAACAACGAGCCTTTTGTTTGGATAAAGGGTCATTGGGTGAAACGCATTAAACAAGTTTTCACATTTAGCATAAATGTGAAAGTCGGTAAGGACTCGGGATATGGGACGGGTGAGTCACATTCTATCCGCGACATGTAGACATTTGAGTAGAAATGTGCATGTTTTACTTGAATGTGGTATGCCATTGCATGTCTTAGGTTGGTACTTGCTTGTAGAATATTTCTTTGCTTGGCATTGCTCACCCCGTCGCGGCACCCCCTTTTCACGGGGGTTTATGGGAGACGGCGCTCAGGCGGAGTGTGAGAGTTGTGAAGAAAGGCACATGCTTGCAACTGATACTTTGTAAAAAGTATTTTATGTAAAATAATTGTAATTAAATTCTTTTGGACTATTGTATAAATAGTGGGTATGTAATTTAGTGAAATTCATCATTCGGACTCTTGTAATTTGTATTAACTATTTATTTTCATATTGCCGATTTAAATATGAATAAATATTATTGTGGCGTATTAGAGTGAGTGCCCGAGTAAACTATATTAGAACAGCTAGTTTTAATATATGTTACGTATAAGAGTGTTGTAATAAATTCTTATGGATTATTGTGATATAGATGTATATTGGGGATATGGACAAAATTGACCTGTGGGTCCAATAGCCATCTGATGGGCACTTGGATGGGGTTATAGTTATCACTATTACTCACCGAGGTTATATGTTGGGTAGAGCTCCTCGAACAAAGGGGCTCATAGATTTTTATAAATATGGATCTGGGACACAACGATTGTGGTATTGGGTCACCAGAAATCCATAGGAGTGCAGGTTGATGGGTTAATGGACCCCGGTTTGGGGTGTGTCACGACAGTATCGAGTTAGGTAAGCGATTACCTAGGGGCTGAGATGTGGGTGTCACAAAATATGAGGTCTTGATACTAGCTCGTCTCGGGTTAAAGTGTCGAGTCTAGATTTACAGTCTGGGGGTGATGGGCATGGGCTAGATAAATGCATTGTTGTGTGTTCAGGTGTTTTGTGCTTAACATGTTGTATGATATAATAACGGTGATTTGTGTGGATGTCTATAGTGATTGCATATGAATACTCAGATATAAATGTTGAGTAAATAAGCATGATTCGTAGGAATGGTTATTTATTAGTGTTTGGCTTGTATGCATCACTAATGTGATAAATGAAAGAGAGTCTCAAATTTATATCTTAACTTGTGAATGGCAGAGTCGAGAACGCAGGGCGTAGAATTAGATCACGAGACGACCTACCTTTGCGGCTTTGACCGACGGGCCTTTGTAGTGGCCATGGGTGCTACGATTCTTGCCATTGCTTTCGGGCTGAGTGCGGCTAGGGGCAGGGGAGACCTCCAATGATTTATAACACATCATCCTCGACATTCACGGGAGGATCTAGTAGTGGTCGATCATTGGATTCACGATAGGTTGAGAGGGTACATGATTACCTCCCGATGCTACGAGATGGAGTTAGCCACATTTGCATTGGGAATTTGAGTCCCATATATGGTGGGATTGGGTTAGAGTCTCGAGGGATCCTGGGACTAAGACATGGGGAGAGTTTAGAGAGCTCTTCATGGGTAAGTTTTTCCCGGCATTAGCTAGACATGCAAAAGCAGGGTTCTTGAGTTGAAACGAGCTTGTGAGCGTAACTAGTACATAGCTAGTTCACGGATTAGCACGTTTGGGATGATTATGTGGCCACAAAAATGGCCAAGGTGAGAAAGTTTGAGGATGGTTGGAAATTATCCATCCGGAGTAAAATTGTGGGACTCCTCCTGTAAGATATGGAATCTATGGTCAGCATAACTATGGCTATAGAGAGTGAGATTGATGATGCTCTAAGCATTCGAGATGCGGGTGCTAGTAAGAAGAGGAAGGAGGATCAACCTTCTTTGAGCTCGAGGAAGAAACAGAGGATTTCTATTCCGCAGGCCATTGATGCAAGGCCAGTTATCGGGGCCAAGGCGAAGGGGCATCGCCGAGACGGGCGAGGTGACATAAGCTTGGACACTTTTGACGGGATTGCCCATAGAGGCAGAGATCCTAGGGTTATGGGACACCTCAGTCCCCTAGCCAGACGGGGTAGGTGACATGCTATCACTGCCTGGCCTGGACACTTTAAGCGGGATTGCCTAGAGAGGCAGGGATCTCAGAGTTCTAGGGCAGCCTCGGTCCCGATCATCCGGTGGGACGTCTCGCGGACCCCGGTTGCTCCTCCTTGCCGTCCTTAGCTAAAGACAATATCTATCGAGGTGCGACATAGGCACTTAGGTTGAATCGCGGATAGGTAGCCAAGAGGCGGGGCATGGGTCGAGGTCGAGGAAAAGGCTCTCATGCCGGGACTTTAGGGACCAGGGGCGTGTCTACGCCGTGACCTCAAGCGTGAGTCGGTCGGTCGACTCTTGGTATGTTTTCTACTCTCGCGCCTATGGGCAAGAGTATCATTTGATTTAGTAGCATATGCATGTGTTTGTGTGTGCTAGTGTGCGCTAGTGTGCATGGGAATTTCTGGACGAAATTCTTTTAAGGGAGGAAGAATGTGAAACCTCGGAAAAAAAAAAATCTAATTTTTCAGAAAATGGCAAAATAATAAAATTGACAAAATGGCTCAGGGAAGCTAGGAAAATTCTCTAGATCTCGGATGATGAAGCGGATTGCGCTGTTGGACTCGCCTTGTGAAATCTAGTGACATAGAAAAGTTTCATCGAATTCTGACATAGTCTGAATTTTTACGAATTTTCTAGGTGGTGGAGTCAGTGACTCAAAGGACGAGATTTTTACGAAAATCTCAGAAGTCATGAAATGGCTCGAGCCAAGTTCAATTAAAATGAATTGAACTGAAAAGAAATAAATGGTTTTGGGACATAAACAAACTCGGGACCGGAGTGATCACATGGTGCCATGAGGGCCACATATCAAACTTAACAATTAGAGATTAAATTCAGAAAAGAAGAAAAATCCAAAAAGGAAAGGAAAAAGAAAAGAAAGAAAGAAAAATAAAGAAGGAAACGGAAGAGAGAGGGCGTGAGAAGAAAGAGAGGAAGAGGCTCTTTCTTTTCTTTTTCCCGATCCATGGATTGTGCGATTGGAATTCGTCGGGCTAAGAACGGAAGTTCATCTACTCGACGAGAGCTACGCGTGGGTACTGAAATTAAGGGATTTCGTCGAAGATTCAAGGGAGGAGTTCGGGAAATCAATAGTTTCGGGTTTAGGAAGTGTCCACGAGACTTCCTAGATTTTCTTCTACGCTCCAAGAGGTAGGGATTTTTCCTACTTTGGTTTATTTTCCATTCTAGGGGTTGTTTGGTTGAGTTTTAATGCCCTAAGGGGCTGTTTGGCCGTTTTGCCCTAAAGTGCATTTGGCAAATTAATGGGTTATGGGAATAGTGCCTTGTTTTGACCCTATACAATGTCTAGTTTTTGGGGCTGATTTTCGATTAGAAAAAAGGAGAATTTGGACTATTAATCTTCAAGGAAATTGTAGCCCTATTTGAGAACTTGATGTTCGGATTTTGAATCACCAAAATCGGACCTACATAGCTTCGAGTTATGGTCCGTTTTTAAGGATTTGCTACAACTTAGAATTTGTTTAATGATTATGTCAGATTTTGCCACAATTGTAGTATATCATTGCTTGAATTGAGTGATATAAAGTTTGAAATTATTGTAAAAGTCAAATTGTGTGCTCTAAATTTTTTGGCTTGTGATGTGCTTGTATGAATAAGGCCGTGCGCGTGTAAGTAGTTGTGGACATGTCTTGTCATAATTGGCTAAGATTTGATCTGGATGTGATTACCTGAGTGGTAGTGACTTGTGATGCCAATGTATGTGTGTGATGATATGTTGGCATGTATTGTATGATTTGCCCCAGGATTTGCATGCTTGTCGATATAAATGTCGAATGATGCATAGATAATTATGTGAGTAGGCATGCGCATATAGTAGTCATTGTATATGGCATGGTATGATAATACAATGGCATGATTGCATTACGGTATGCTAGTGCGTCTCATGACAAGGGTGTGAGTGCATGGTAGATCAACCGCGTTGGTGTTGATGGTGGGCTCGATAACATGGGGCGATGTCGAAATAGATCGCCACGGTTTAGAGGTTATTAGGCTGTCGGTGCTTTTGAAATAAAGCGGTTATGGTTGTCTGGCTTGTGGACATTATTATCGGAGGTAATCCATAGATTTAATTAAAGTTTCTATCGAGGCTATCCAGTCGAAGAATTTTCCAAGATCGAGTTGTCGAGATTGATTATCGAGGTCGGAGGCGTTCGGTCGGAGGCTATCCATTTCGAAGGCGTCACGGTGAACTTTCAGGGGACGGGCGGGTTTATGGAGGTTGTCAAAGTTTGATTTATAAACAAAAAAGCCTTTTGTTTTGGATAAAGGAATCGTGGGTGAAACACAGTAGTAAGTTTTCCCACATTTAGCATATGCATGTGTGCAGAAAGTCGATGGGGACTCTCGGGGATGTAGGATGGGTGAGTCACATTCTCATTCATGACATGTAGACATTTGAGTAAAGACGTGCATATTTTACTTGAATGTGGTGTGCCATTGCGGCTGACATGGTTGAGGATTGTAAGACTTGAGAAAATTCGATTTTCGGAAGAAGGTAAATGTAATTTTGATAAAATCCAAATTTTTCTAGACTCTTGGATGACGGACTTCACCGTTGGAATTGTCTCGCGAAATCTAGCTACCACGTCGGTTTTCGTCGAATTCTGAGACAGTCGAAATTTGCACGTTTTAGAGGAAGCAGCGTCGATTGGGACGCAGGCGCATTTTGATGTGTACGCCCCAAACCCGAGTGTCCAGTTGATACTGTCAACCGTGGAAATCTACAAGTCTCTCTTCATGAGACCATTACAGTAAAATGGCCACTTGGGCTACATCCTCCTGACCCTAAATATATTTTATCTGAAAATGATTTATTTACAATTATATTTAATTACAATTTATACAAAATTGTGTCTCTTGCCCAGAATTTTACAAAATACAAGATAAGGTCATCTTGGCCGTTTCTTCGCCTCTAAGGCCCCGGATGCATCTCATCCCCAAGTGCGTCTTCGGTACCTGAAAAATATATTCCCACGACGGGGTGAGCAATGCCCAGTAATGGAATTTCCCACTACTTGGTTACTCATTTGATCTTATTCTGATATGGCAGCGAACATTAACACATGCTAATATATCACTCATATATAACAAAAATTAATTAAGCATACAACATATTTATTCGGTTTATGACAATAACATAAGATTAGCTCACATGGGCTAAGGCATAATCCGGCGGGTTCGTCTTGGAACAGCCGCAAATCTGTCGACATGTTATTCGCTCATGGTAACTATACGACACCACTACAAATCATGCAAACGATCGGGTGGGTAAACCGTTAAGGGATTTGCCCGGCTCAAATTCGAATCTTTGTTTGAAACCCATAGTAGTAGTCAGAGGCGCCGTAATCATGTCAATTCGTAGTGCGTAAGCAAAAGTAAAGCAAGTAGGAAAAACACCACCTTTTCCAGGAAAGTTTGTAAACTCCCCAAGATTGGTACCCACGTGTGGTCCTTGCGGTAAGGGCAGCCTTCTGCTTCTTGCCTCGTGGAGCTCGTGAGTCCGATCGTGGGGCTTAGAGGAAGGTGGAGCCTCTCTCTACAAAACCCTATAACTTTCTCTATCTCTCTCGGGTTTGCTTTCTCTCTTTTAACCTTCTCCCAGGCAGTTGGAAGACTTGGTCGAGGACTTGTCTCTCGTAGCCACATATCCGTTTCTCATTGGACACCTTAAGATTACCACATCCATATCCATGCAACGGATTCGAACAGTGGCATGATCCCGTGTGTCACATAGGCGAAGCCAGGCTGTTTGAAACTCTCCCATGGCTTGGCCACGTGGCACCTCTTGGGCCCTCACCAAAGTGCCAGTGTCTCGCACTCCTCTACGTGCCTCGAAAAACGTGAAATTCCAACTATCTCGGGATTCGACAAAATTCGACGTGGTAGCTAGATTTCTTGAACGATTCCAACGTGGTAGTTTCGTCTTAAAGGATCTAGAAAATTCCGGTTTGACCGAAATTACCATTTATCCTTCCTTAGAAATCCCGAGATTTCAGGGTCTCACGAGGCAGCAGTGTGCCACGTGTCAAGCATCAAATTCGATCAAGTTGATGAGGTGGGACCCACGATGACCGTAGCATGATGCCATTGGATAGAAAAAGTCAAAATAGTGGGAAGAAGGGACAAAATTGAATTTTGGCAATTGTTAATAAAATGGGACAAAAAGATGAATAGTGTTCATCTTCTTCAAAAAACAAAATGGCGGCGTGTGTGGCTGGTGGTGGAGTCAGAAAGCTAAGGTTTTGAGTTTGAGAGAGGAAGGTGATGCGCCTGCTCTAGATTCAGCTAATCAGGCCGTCGAATTTCTTAAAGACAGAAGGAAGGATTGCTTTCTGCCTTTGGTGAGGGACAACGTGTGGGCACTAGTTTCACAGGTTTGAGCAAACTCCGTGAGGTATGGGTTTTATCCTACTTGTTTTACCCTTTGTTTAAGTGTTTTATGATGCTTGTGTTGGTGTGAGGCCGTGAGTGGCCGTTTGATCGGTCCCAAATCTTGGAACCGAAGTGTGGAAATTTTAGGGACCCATTTTGACTGTCCGTGATAGTGTAGGGACTGATTTGGGTGTTTGTGACATAAATTATGTTTTGGTGTGTATGATGCCGGAAATGGCCATGATAGGTTTTCAAAGTGGAACCCAGTAATTTGATGAGTGGGTACGCCCACGAGATGACCCTTACTCTGACCCAAATTTGTCAAAAACAGTCAGGTTTGGAAGTGAATTAAACAAAACGTCCATATATTTGTGTGTATGAAATTGTTTAAATGAATGGCTTGAGTTGAGGTGAAATAGATAGGTTAATGAATAGGCTTGATGTGTTAACATGATTAGCTCAATTATATGGAATATAGTGTGTGTATAGACCATTGGAATGAAATTAACGGTTGCTCAATTATATGGAATATAATTGTGAGTATAGACCATTAGATGAAATGGTGATTTGCTCAAGTGAGCTAATTTGGAGTGTTGTTTGATCAGTTGAATTACATGTGGTGTGAATGTAAATTTGAATATAACTACATAAGTGATATATTTGTATAAAAATGATTGAAATGGCATAATGCATTTCATATGCAGGGTAACCTAAATTAGGTGTGAGGTGCATGATAATTCCTAAAAATGAACATGGTTGCGAAAGGAATTTCACATGATGATTTTCCGGAGAATGGGGTTGGGAAGGCCGTTCTTATATTTGGGATGAGGACCATGACTATTACGGAGTTTCTCCAGCCTGACCCTTCTCAGGAGTAGTCCCCATATTTCTGAAACATTCGTAATCTTGTTTCAAGAACAACAAGTTTTGTTTGAAAATGATGTTTTTCCTCATACATGGCTTATGCAAGTGTGAGGGTCGGTGAGGACTTGAGACATGGGAATGTGACATGTGAACCTTAAGTAAGGATCCACGTACTTTGAGTGTGTGTTTAATTGGTCCTTACATATGTTAGGTGGGAAATGCTTGAATTTAGGGTAATTCGGCATACTAAATAGCTTCGCCTTGTCGAGAATATTATTTCAAGAGTAGGGCGTTGAGGAAGAAGGCAGCCTCTTAGAGGCCGATTTGAGAAGAAAGTAGTTGTGGCTGAGTGGATTTGGTGTAACATGTGATATAATTGAGATTTTTAATGTGTTTGTATTAAGAAATGTTATAACACTTGGACAACTGGAATATAGTTGGGATATTTATTTTGATGAGCATTGGTATATGGGCCCAAGTGGCCATTTTACTGTGTATGTGTCCAAGCTACTAGATGATAGATTTTCCGAGGGTTGATTTGTATCAACGGACTCCTGCGAGTAAGCCGCAAGAGTAAATTCGAGAATATTTTCTCCGCTGGGCTGTCGTCTTCAGCACCTTCCTTTAGTACAAGGTGTTTATAAGAGATCACGCCCGACGAGCTGATCAGGAAGAATGACATGTGGCCTTGACAATATTTTTTGTAAAAGTATTTTATGAAAAGAATTGTAATTAATTATTTTCACTGGTCAGAGAAATAGTCGTATGTAATTATGGTAAGAGGGTCGGATCTGACTCTTATGGACTGTAATTAACTGTTTCATTTTCATATTTTCGATTTAAATATGAAACGACGGTCCCGGTAAAGGGATGTTGAGGTGAAAGCCGAGTAAACTATATTAACAAGCTAGTTTTAATATATGTTATGTATAAGAGTGTTGTAATAAACTCATGGATTGGTCATGATATAAATGAAGTATTCGGGATATGGACAAGATCAATCTCATGAGGTCAATACTATCAAGGAGACACTGACAAGCTATGATTATCGTTGTGTTGTATGTCAGAGCTCCCGCACAAAGGAGATCCCTAGTTCGATTGTGAAAATATGGATCCCATAGCGTGGACACAACAAAGGTGGTATCGAGTCACCCGAAATCCAGCTGTGAATTTGCAAGGCGGCTGGCGGGTTGTCAACGACCCCTATTGTGGCGCCACAAATGGATGGATTGATAATCTTGAATCTTTAAGATGCAAGATTTTCTCAAGTAATGGGGGATGGATAAAGCTCCTTGTCCAGAAAAATAGGCTTTGTTGCAAGCCTTATACACAAAATGTCAAGTTCAGTTATGCAATAAGCATTCTGATCAACATTTGTTTTTTAAAAACCATGGCTATCCGGGCCAACTTGTGTGCACATCGACTAATCCCACAGGGTTTTGAAGTTAATGGTCGGATAAATCTCAAATGCGATCTTGAGGGAGCTCAAACTAGTGATCATTCGATAACTCCATCCCATTGCGTTACACCAACTCAGCCTATGATATGTCATTCACCCTGACCCAAACTCTTACTTTTTTTATTCGATCTGAGAGTTACTGTTTTCGATCTCTATCTTTCAACTGCATAGGTATTGATATTTATTCTGATTTCATTCTCTCATTATCATTATTAGTTGACAAGGTTGCGAAACCTCAAAACTGCATTTACAAAGGATAAAGCGGTAATTTCGATTGAAAACTGAATTTTCGATCTTTGATGATTTAAACCACCTCACCATGAAACTGTTTCAGTTAAATCTACTTCCACCACCGAATTTCTTCAATTCAAACAAATTGAACTTCATGTTTTTCTGGTAAGTACCCAAGAGGGCGGGTGCGGGGACACATGGTACATTTCAGTGGCTCAAGAAGTGCCATGTGTCAAGTGTAATGAGTCAAAACAAATAGCCTGCGGACCTGTATGAGGGCAAGGCAACACATGATTGGAAGGAAATCAAGGTAGATGGATAAGGTGATAAGGGTAACCAAGGAAAGCACTTAGTATTGATATGGCAAAGTAGAGGACATCTCACTTCGACCCTGTCTTCTCTCCCAACCGATTGGGAGAGAGGGAAAGGAGAGAGAAAGGCAAACTAAATTGGAGAGGAAGAGTTAGAGAGAGAGGCTCTACCTTCTCTCTAGATTTCTCCGACAATCTGACCATCCGTTTTAAATGGCAAAAAGGGGAAGTCTTTCCTTGTGACAAGAGCTACAAGTGCAGGATCGGAATCGGGGAGTTTAAACCCAAGAGGTGTGTCTTCCACGGTTATTTTCATCCTAAGGGCTGTGGTGTGAGTCTTGTCTCAAGGGGAATGTTTCGTTGAATTTTTGAACCAGGAAAGTTGCCATATTATGATAATATATTAATCGACCTTAGAACCGGTTTTTGGGTAGAAATAAAGGAATTCGACATAGTCCTCGTGAATTGTGAGTCACATCGTTGAACTGATGTTAGTTTGAATTTCTCAATTCTGACCAGAGCCTGGTTGTGGTCCGTTTAACCCGAATAGCCTGAAATGAGAGGTCGTCCGCAGAGGTCACCAGCCACAGGCTCGCTTGGTCGAGGTTAGTAGACTCAGGTCACGATCATGTCACTATGTCGCCGATTTTCTAAATGTGCCCACCACAACATGTGCCAACATCATTCAGTCACCATTATTGATCACGCGATCCCAACGGTCGCAACTTCGTTCGAATCCGTTAAATAACCACGAATCCATCGATTCAGATTCATCCACGTTCGCGACTTAATGGGGTCACGCCAAGACAAACAGGTCATTGGCGGTCGTTATCATGATCTCGAACCCGACATTACGAACTTCACCTATTGGCGTTTTGACTCACGGTTCATCGAACGGAACGATCCATCCATGTACGTCGTGGACGGCGCTGGCATCAACGCGATGAGTTTTGAAGTCATCTGATTTTTTTAACCATCGTTGATTTCATCCGGCGCGAATGAATCATATTAACATGAAGAACTCACCACCATGGTTTATGTGAGATGAGCAAAGTTAAGAAAATGCGTAATCGCGATAATACGTGAACAGAAGAAAACACACCCGGTAATGAATGTTATGTTTCATCACCACCGGCGATGCGCGCCACGGCATCGGAAACTGGGTTAAAACTACGCGCGTCATGGTGACAACAGCAACCCAAGACTTTAACGCGAACTGAAGAACGACGTCATACGACCGCGAATGTCGCCGACGAAGACCGCATGTCGCTGGCTGCGATGGAGGTCGTGACAAGAGAAGCACCTCGACGCCATGATAAAGTTTGAAAGATGAAACTGGCGTGATTTAAGATGTAGTCGCGATTGCAGGACTCCGACGCCGCGACACCAAAAGCAACCAGCCGGTTTCGCAAGGCATAAAGTTGATGTCGCTGATAAAGCAGACGAGGTCGCGATATGACTCGCTTCACTGAAAGCCGTAATCTGATAAAGTGATGTCGCGACAGCGGATCGATGTCGCCGGCATCAAACCATCGGCCAGCGTCGCAGACGGTCGATGTCGCGACAAGATCGAAGCGTCGACATAAGAAGATACGCCGCCGCTACGCCTCAAAGTTGATGTCGCTGATAAGAGATTGATGTCGGACATCAGAACCACGCGCTAAGCTTCCAAAACATTAGCGTCGCCACGGCAAGATCGGCGTCGCTGACATAAGTTATCACGTTGAAGCCCCAGCGATAAAGCGATGTCGCGAATAAGAGATCGGCGTCACGGCATAAGACACAAGTTCAAGGCTTCGTGAGATTCCAAGCCGAGCGTCGCGACAGCAGATCGAAGGTCGCGACACTGGGAACGACTAAATTAAAGCCGCAGAGTTGATAAAGTGATGTCGCTGACAAGAGATTGATGTCGCGACATCGAAATCATCGCGAAGGACTGCGGCGACATGAGTCGATGTCACGGCGAGATCGATGTCGCGGACATCGTGAACTGACAGCTTAAAACCTATGGAGCCATAGAAGTGATGTCGCCGACAAAGATTGATGTCGCGACATCAAATCATCGGCTGATCGCAAGACATGAGCCGATGTCGCGACATTGATTCTTGTCGCTAAATAAGGTGCTTGCAAAACAAAGGAATATATGATTTCATCGATAAATGCCGCGAACAAGTGCCAAACTAATCGATGTCGCGATGGCAGTTTATGGCTCGCACCGAACAGCAATACTGGCCGCACCCATCGGGAAATCCACAAAAGCATCGATGGAATTGTGTGTTCAACTCAAAACCCTATAAATACCGAAGCTGCTACCAACGTAAGTGCCAAATTTCGCGAATTTTGAAAGAGAGATCCGGAAGGTCAAGGCCCCGTATTTTCTTATTTTCTTTTCTTTTCTTTTCTTTTCTTTCTTTTGTTTTCGTTTTTTTTCTTTCCATTTTATTTTAGATTAGATTAGTGTGTATTTGGGCTCTAATTGATTAATCTAGTTTAGTTATTTGAGTCGACGCATGTTTATTTCTAAATACCACCTGGTCGCTTGAATTCCGTACAAATTTTGGGATTTAACACCCAGCTCGATTTTTGATGGTTTTCACCAGTTTTCATCAGATGGTATAATCGCAATTTAGAAACCCGCTCATCGAATTGACGTTATCATTTAAATAATCTTTCCCGCAAAGATTTTATCCGTTATAATACCGAACTTCGTATGTTAAATCGACGGCTGGTTTTGCGGGTTCTTGGAATTGATCCCACTTCGGGCCTTTAATTCATAACGAGGTCGTTTCACTTCCGATTTCCGTGAGGCCCCTCCTGGTGACACGAGAAGGCATCTCTTGAGTAAGAAACAATTTCTGCAGCTGCATTTGAACCCATGTTGCCGATCTAATGCGCCTCAGATATTTAAATCAATACACCTCTCAGCTTGTAACCAGAATGAGCCAGTGAGTTATAAACGGCAGACAGAGTTCACCACTAGAATAGCGAATTCGATCCCGTGTTGAAGAAGGATCTAATCAAGGAAAGAGTAAGCTATTCTACCTTGAGGGTGAGGGAAACCCAGATAGTGCAACTCAAGAATGAATTCACTTGGAAGGAGCTCACAGTCCGCAAATTAGTTAGTATGAAGTATTCTAGAAAGAAAAAATACCTGCATCGCTGCAACTAGTTTTGGGTGGTAGTTATTTCACCCCCTGTTCAGAGAAACGCTAAGGTGGGAGATTTGATGAACTGCGGTGGTAAGTGGAGAGATCCAAATACACTTTATTAATCCTGGACTAATTTTAAAGATCTGAATCAGAAAACCAAAGATGCAAAGATGTGACCGAGGAATCGATCTTCACAATAAATTCGATTATTCAATGTTTTTTAGAGATAACCTATAAATCTAAATTTGTTATTTTGATATTTCAATATTCAATTCATTTATTGCTCATCCATTATTCTTTACATCATTCATTTCCTAAGTTTCAAGAAAATTCACTATCGATATCGCCCAAATAGTATGGAGCTTAAGTGAAGTCAGTAGTTGATCAAAATTCTCGAGATCTCAGGATCAACAATATCCGACTTAAATCCATTTTATTACTGGTTTGACTGCACTGCAGATAATTGGACTTCAAACCACACCGAAAATGGTTTATTCTATAAAATATCTTTTAATCATGATGGAAGAAACTCACACTCAAAGCTTAATGGTTTATTTACTCAGGATTAGGCTACTTAAAATAAGTCTCAAATTTGAATAGGTGTTTTGATCCATAACAAACTATTGATGTAAATTTAACGTAGTCTTATGGTATCATGTCGAGGATTAGATAATAGTCCAGGTGATGATGTTATACACTTGTGTACATACTCGATCCAGCCAACAAAGTTTTATGGCGCCGCTGTTCTGGGATTAGATAATAGTCCTCGTAATAACCGCCATAAATTAGATATGTGTTTTCGTCCCACAACAAGTTTTGATGGCGCCACGAGAATTGGGGAGCACAAATTTGTAATAACGCTAAATTTGTATATGTTGGTCCCCGCCAACAAGTTTGCTTAAGGCCAAGGTTTGGGATCAAAAGAATTTAGTAACCTGATATTCACGAAGAAGGGAAATGCTAATTTGGACATTTCAAGAAAAAGACAAAAATAGCTTTTCAGCCGTTATTTTTAGCCACTAACCTTAACAAACCATATTGAAAATAATTATGACCTGACCATACTATTAATAAGTGTGTTTTGATTTGTGGGACAAAATTTTAATGCATAGGAAATGTAACATCTCGATTCCAAAGAGTATTGGCCGTAATTTAGAGAGAACACTCCGTAAGCTTGAGAAAGATAAAAGCAAGGCAAAACTCAACCATGGCACAAAGATAAGACTCAACGAAGTTAATATGAGAAGTTAAAATTAGAAGGAATTAATCATCGATACTATGGAGGACTTCCTGGAAGCCTATTATCTGGCATGAGCATCAATCGACATCCACTATCGATAAACAATTTTTGAACTGAACCAGCACTTAATACCATGGTCCAAAGAAGACGTATTATTGGGCCATCCCAATCAAGACCCAAACGAGCACCCGAAGATCTCTGTGGATGGCTAATACAAAGAAGTTGAATGGGGTGAGACCGTATCATTAAACCGCATCTATTCCCTTCTCTCTAAGAGAGATACAAATAAATTTGGCATGGCATGAATCTTTACCATATGGCCTGCTGACATCAGAGGAAGCAGAGGCCTACTTAGGGTAGATTCTTTCCCCAAATCCCTCACCCCGCAGGAAATCATCGTATTTCAAATAGGGGCATGAAAGCCTCAGATGAAGCCTTCGGGAAAGATTCAAACGGTTGCCGAGAAGATGTCCAATTTATCGGATAGGATCCAAGACTCGATGGACACGCACGCTCAATGATATATCAGCGGATCGATGTCATGTCAGGAGCATCTGCCGGTGCGTCAAGAGGCAAGAGAGCCGAATAAGACTGGCATGCGGGCTATGAAAACTCCTTCGAAGTTTTCAAGAGGAAGCAAAGATACAGTTTTTCAAGAGAGCTTGGCAGAGAAGGATCCTTTGGAGGCGACGAGATGACGGCCATGGAGACGAGTTGGATGCCATTATGCCTGAGTGAATGATCGAGAAAGAAAGACACACACTACTCATGAGATAGGGCTTGATTGAAAGAGAGTTGTGAAGGAAATCTTGAGGAGCTGCGAAGAACAATTCTATATTATTTGAGAGGATTAAAGTATCTGGGTGGTGAGAAACTACCATTTCAAACCAATGCAACACCTTGACACATTATCACCCGACATTGTAGGAACCATGAGAACTTCTCATATGGTGGAGGCTTCACAAGGCCCGAGGCATGGAGACGGAACCCTCGGCGGGGTTGTCAACAACCACGAGTTCCAACGACAGCGGCAAGAAATGAACACGGAAATGAATATAAGTGGAGGAGGCGTCTTTTTTGAAACAGATCTTTGCATTTCATGGGGATAATAAGAAGCTATTGAACCTCCATGAACAAAGTTTGCGAGTTAGAGCTTATTGCTACCAATTCTCAAATTTTTAGGAACACTTCTGATGCATCCTTTAGGGGAACCTGGAGCACAAAGTAGAATGTTTGTACCCCAACCTGTGAAAGCCCGGAGGAGAATGCCTTCCCAGAGTGACACAAGAAGAATCAAAGAATTTGCATGGTTGTCGCGGCTTAGAAGTGGGAAGGAGTTAGAAAGATGAAAGAAAAATATGTGACAAAGAAGAAAGCCCGGAAAAGGAAGGAGCCCAGGAGAGAAAGAAAGAAGGAGTGGGCTGAGAGAGGATATCAAAGGCTCTGGAGCACACGGTCCATTTCACGAGAGCTGCGAGAAATCCAAGATAGAGGAAGCGGTTGCAGGTTTTTGAAAACCTTTCGAGAAGCTAGAGATCGGTATGCCTTTCTGAGTGGTAGCTCGGATGCCTCTATGCAAAATTCTGAAGGACATCTTTGAACAAGAAAAAGAAAGATAGTAGAAGAGAGGATCGTGAATCTAGCTTTGCCATTACTGATCTTTGTGATAAGAAAAATTGCGAGAAAGATGAAGGGCCGAGGGCTACAATTCCTTGCATCATTGGAAGGAATTGAATTCGAGCTCTTTCGACTCGGGAGCTAGTATAAACTTGATGCCTCTTCTGTTGCCCAATGATTAAGTTTGGGGAAGTTATTCCCGCGTTTATTACTCAGATAGCGAGCGGTCGATGGTGAAGAACTGAAGGAGTCTTGGAAGATGTGCTGGTCCTTTATTGGGAAATTTGTTTTCGATGGGCTTCATCCCATTCTGGACATGGAAAGATTCACAAATGCCCTACTCTTGGGGAGACCATTCACTAAGCTCTCTTAGGAACCATACGATCAGGCATGCGGTGCACCTTGAGGGTTGGAGAAGAAGTTGTTGCTTTCAACTTGATCAAAAGCATGCGGAGAAATATAGATATAGACGAGAAAGGGTACAGTATGATTGTGATGTCTGCTTACCTACAACCTTGATGTTCTGACTAGTTGTACTCAAATTTTATCAATGAAAAGGATGAATTCCCGATTATATTGAAGATGACTACGATTGTCCATACAACGAGTTTTCATTTCTATAGAGCATGTTGAGCACAGAAACAAACGAGAGAAATGACAAGGGAATAATGAAAAGGGAAATTCATCAAAGAGGCAAACTCGGAAGGGGCTAGTGTTGAAAGAGTTGCCAAGTCATTTGAAGTATGTGCTTATTGATCACGAAGAAGACCGGTGATTATCTGTGCTGAGACTTAGTGATGAGAGACGGAGGTTCTTTGCAAATCTTAAAGAAGCATAAAGTCTATAACCAAGCTTAGTCCATTTAGAAGAATTCAAGGGTATCAATCCATCAATTTCATACTGCAAAATTCTGCTAGAAGAAACTTGAAGCCATCTGTAGAACATCAAAGGAAACCAGATCTGTGATGAAGAGTGAGTCGGGAAGGAGGTACTCAAATTCTTGAATCTTGGTTTTATCTATACAAATTTAGGGATGATCCTTGGTGAGCAGTCCATATGGTTCCAAAGAAGGGTGAGTTTCTTTGTGATCCGCAATGAGAAAAATGAATTGATTCCAACGAACGACAGCGAGGATGGAGGTATGCATTGATTACGGGAGGCGACCACATTACGAAAAGTCATTTCCCTTTGCCTTCGTGATCAAATGTTGGACGGATTAAGCGGGACACCCTCATTTTTGTTTCTTGGATGGGTATTCGAGAATACAATCAGATTCTTGTGCACGAGGACCGAAGACCACCTTCACCCATATGGTACCTTTGCCTTAGGAAGGATGTCATTTAGGCTGTATGTTGCTCCTGCTACATTCAGGTGTATATGATGTCAATATTCTAGGACTTGGTTGAAAGTTAGTAGAATTTATGGATGACTTCCTGTATATGGATCCAGTTTGATCGTGTTTGAGAACACAGGAAGCAGTGCTTGAGGAATCTTGAGACAAGCAATTGTAGCAACTGATTGGGAAAAGTACCATTTTATGAGTGAGGAGTATTATTCTTAGGCCTCAAATTTATACTCTTTGGGTACAGAGTAGACCATTCAAGGTATCCATTATCAAAACTCTTGCCTACCCACGATCGAAGGAGTGACTTCTTGAGGAAATGTAGTTTATGGGAAGATGAGTGAGGACCTCCAAGTAAACCGGGACTTAGCCATCAGGATTAACTGGAAGGATACAGGTTTGTTTTGATGAGGCTCTGAGAGGCTCCTTTTTTAGAGAGATCAAGATCAAATTGGTTCCAAGCACCTATATTGCTGCACGAGTGGGATCGAGTTGAAATAATGTGTGATGCAGTGATTTTCTGATGGGAGCTGTCTAGGCAAAGAAAGGAAAATGTCGAGGACCATATACTATACTGAACCTTCAATGGAAACCATAGAAAATTTATAACAACAGAAGGAGATGCTAGCCTATAATGTTGTTGCATGAAAAATTCAAACGATACATTTTGGGATCCCATTATTTATCATTCATACGTCATGCGGCAATCAAGTACGATGTCAAAGAAGGCTAAGCGAGATTGATAAGGTGGGTGCTGTTATTGCAAGAGTTTGACTTGGAGATCAAGGATAAAAAGGGGTGTGACAATGTGATAGCTGATCACTTGTCAAGAGTATAGAAAAAAACCTTCTTTGAAGAAGAGAAGTAATATTGACGAGGAGAACTTCCCAGGATAGGCAGAAATTTGTTTAAAGTTTCCTTCCAACTTCCATGGTATCCACGATATTTATGAGCTATTTGGCTTGTGGAAGTAATTCCTTGAATTCATTTCTATGAGAGAGGAAACTGGTAGACGGCGGAGTATTATATTTAGGATGATCCACTTTATTATTAAAAGTTGCTGACATGATAATAAGAAGATGTGGCATGCGGAAAATGGAACAAGGAAAATTCTGAATAAGATACCATGCATCACCATATAGGAGTCATTTTTTTTGGAGAAGGAGCAGCTCATAAGATACTCAGTCTGGGTTTTATTGGCCTTTATCTTTGAGGAGATTGTCTTTGAGTGGAGTGAAATTGTGTGATAGATGCCCCGAATTGGAAATATCGACGACATAAATGAAATGCCCATAAAGTATAATGGTGGTGCAAATCTTTGATGTATGGGAATAGATTTCTTTATAGGACCATTCCACCATCATTTTGGGAACCTATACATCTTTGCTAAGCGAGTTGATTACTATTTCAAATGGGTGGAGCTTATGCTTGTCCAGGAATGATGCTAATACAGTAGTAGGCTTCTTGCAAAATATTTTGGCTTGATTTGGAACACCGAACTATCATTGAAGATGGGGGAAGTCATTTGCAAACAAAATATTTGCAAAACTCATGGCCAGTATAGGATTTTGCATGTAATGAGTCTAGCTTATCATCCCGAACCCGATGGACAGCGTAAATTTCAGCGGGGGGAGATTAAAAGAATACTTAGAAAGGCTGTGAGCTCAAGCGGGAAAGATTAGTCTTACAAACTTGATGATGCACTTTGGAGCTTCACAGGCGCATATAAAACTCGTTCGGAATGTCCCATACGGAAATTATTTTTGTGAGCCATGTGCCTTTACCTCACGGAATTGGAATACAAAGCTGATATGGGCCATTAAGAAGTTGAACTTGATTTTAAAACTGCAAAGGAAGAGATTACTCCAAATATACGAAATGGAAGAATTGAGAAATGAAATATGATAATGCTAGAATCTACAAGAGATAAGACAAAGTATGGCATGTCAGAAAGGATCTTGAAGAAGTTCGGAGGAGCCGAGGCAGGTTCTATTTAATTCTGTTTGCGAAATTGTTTCTAGGAAAGTTGAAATCCAAATGGAGTAGGCCATACAGTGGTGTCGAAGCAATACATTTGGAGCGGTAACGTAGGGCGTCTTGGAAGAATTCAAAGTCAATGGAGGACTGGCGAGCGGTGATGGGAAGCTGACTGAAAGACTTTTCGATTTCTAATTTTGAATTTTATTTAGAATTCACTTTGATTTTTTCTCTAAAGTTTTATTTTTATATAGTGACTATTTGGAAATCTAGAAGTAATTGAGGTGTAATCAAATCCTTTCCGTAAATGTTGCAGAGTGCTTGTATTGTGTTCCAAAGTAAAAATGAAGAAGAGACAATTCAGGAACGACTCCAGCGATTCAGGGAAGAATCTGAGGAAAAGGAAGCATTCACTTTTCCCTATACAAATTTTGTGAAAATTTAATTGAATACATGTATGAACTCTTTTGTGTAAATTGATTTATTTGATCTTGAGATTTGAGTTTATAAGAATGAAAAACCCTCTTATTAATTTAAATATAAAGGCAAATCTTGATTAGTTCGCGATGAAGATTGATGTAAATGACTCGGTCGAGTATTGAAGGAAAAAAGAGCAGTCGCGACAAAGAGCAATTCCCTCCTAGCGGGGAGTTGTCGCGACATCATCATACATAGAGGAAATAATTCTTTATCGTAGCCAAGGGACGACTTGTCCTGAGTTAGTTATGTTCTGTGAGAAATTTTGTATATTTGGCGAAATCGGCTGGAAATTTGCCGATTAGGTAAGTTAAATTTTGCCTAATTTTAATGACGTGTATATAATTTCAACTTTGCATTGAAGTCGCGACATGCGAATTTAATAAAACAATAAGTAGCCCACAAAAACTTAGTTGAATTGCAAGCGTTGGAGAACTTCTTCCGCCAGCTCCGGCTCTCGAAGCGGGTCGTCCTCATTCCTTGATTCTGATTCACGAAAACCCTAGCTCTGGACTCTCGAAAACTTTCCTTGGTTTAAATGCTGAAATCTCAGAGCCCATTACCTAGCCTGGGAAGAGATCATGGAGGAATATGTGCAGCCGGAAGAAGAAATCCGAGGAAGAGCCGTGGAAGAGATGCCTGAAGGCACGAGAGGTACGGTGGTTTACGAAAGAGCGAGACAAAGGAAAAAGAAGTAAGAGAAGAAGTAGAGAGATTTTTGTATCGGAGGAGCTTATTCAATGGAAGAAGCACTATACCAACAAGAGGTTCGTATCGGGAAAAGGTCGGAAACCACTACTACCCCTTTCAAAGGAGATGATTGAGCAGAAAGAGGTTGGGAGCTTTCTGCGCATCAAAGAGTCGGGGCTGGCGGTGGTATGGAAAGAATTTTACTCAATCACGGTAGGCAGGAAGATAACCTTTGTGTTCGATTGAAGTGTGGGTACCATATGGAGCCAAAGCCATTCTTGAAGCATATGGAATGACGGGGCAGAAGCATGGAGTCAGTTAGCTCTTGGAAAACCCAAATTTTGAGAAGATTGCCAAAGGCTCACTAACGGAAAAGCCACCTGGCTGGGACAAGGTGAAGGGAGCCAAAACTCACGAGCAGAGGGGAAGCCTTACTTTGAAGAGGCTAAGGTATGGATTTCTATTTCTTGTGCACCTCTGTTTTGAATCCCAAACAAACATTTGTGCACGGTGGGAAGCGAAGCAATTATCTTGCTATCTCTTTATTTTAAAAGGGTACAAGCTCGATGTAGGAGTAATAATTAGAAAGATTCTATAATGAGGTACCATGAAGAGCAAGGGGGCTGATACACTCACCCGACAACAATAACTGATGTTTAAAGGCTGGAGTGAGAGAGTCGGGAAGAAGAAGAAGAGGTCCACTGTAATATCACCGCTCCTGCGACGGGAGTGAGCAAGGGACCCGAAACTAAAGAAAAAGAAGTGTGATTAAAACAAGAGAAGAAGCTCTAGATTGCAAGACGCAAGAGAAGAGGAGACTTTAGGGGTTCTGCGCCGAAGAGAATCCGGAATCCTCCACAGAAATAATGCCCACGCTACTTGGAGTGAAGGCGGGGATGAAGAGGCCCATAGATTTCTCCATCCCCTTAGCTAGTTACTCCTCCTGGCCAAAAGCGAGGCATTCGGAGAGCAGGGAGAAAGCTCAAGGGGAGAACAAGAGAACAATTCAATAATGGAGGCCCTCAATGCACTCTGAGAAAAGATGGAAAGAAAGGAAAAAGAGTGGAATGTCTCGGCAGGAATTCAGGAAGGAGTTTATGAAAGAGTTAAAAGAGAAGAGATCGGCCAATGGGAGGAAAGAGCTGAAAGAAGAGAAGAACAAATAAAGAGTTCTTCAGCGGCAAGAGAGGACTTCAAGAAAGGAAATGAAGGAAAGAGATCGCGTCTTCTCACAGAAACTCGGTGAGTCATGAATCTTTTTATAACAATCGGTTTGAGGCGTGATTCTGACTCCTAACCGTATCATGAAGAAAGAGAGGCGAGAATAGGAACGAATTGGGAGAACAAATAAAGGGATTCAAATTTTTTATACAAGATCTCTACAGATTTTAGGAATAAGTGGATGATAGAGCTGAAGCAAAGGATCTTTGAATCCTACGAGAAGGCGAGGAGAGAATGCATTTAGAAAATTTGGATTTGATTAACAGCAATCTTTCAATTTTTGGAAATAATATTTGAAATGGAAAACACAATGAATGGCAGGAAGAGACAGATGGGCTAAACAGAAGGTTGATCTATATCCAATGAGATCTTCATTGAAGATCAAGACCCAGGAAGGAAACTAAGAAGAGAAAGGAAAGAAGAGAAATGAATTCCCTCCATTCCTAGCTCGTTTAGATACCACTGAACTGGATCCTAATATCTTTGCTGCCTCTTCCAAAAGAAAGAGATAGACTTCTTCCCAAACTGACCTCCTTTACCTTCCAAAGCCCATCTGTGTATCCAACATTTGCAATTGAATCGAAATAAAATGATAAATTTAGAATGAATTATTTGTGGTGTTATTTTGGTTTTGTTAAATTTTGTGTTGCTTTGTGGTTGCATAGTTGGGAAAGATAAAGTAGAGATTAGTTCAAGAATAAAGCGCGAGATGTAATGAGATATGAACAGATAGACGGTTAGATTAGGAATAGAAGCTGAAATGTAGAATAAGGGCGAATGAATACGGGGTTTAGTTGAAACCTGAAATTTTAGTGACAAGTCTAGGCGATAGAGTCGAGGAATGGGAGGAAGGTAATGCAATAGAAGGAACAGAGACATATTTTTGAGTTTGTGGTACGAACAATAGAGTCAAGAACCTGTTGAATATCAAGTAATTTAACCTCATCAACAAAAATGAGGTCAATACAATCCTTATAAGATTTAATCCACATTATTCGATCAAATTAAATTTGTTAGGTGTGATTGAGAGAAATTCTAGGTAATCTGGTGACAAGAGATGATCTGAGGCCATTCTTGTAGATAGTTTGAGCCATTCTAGCCATCCCTATTCATATGCTAAATACATACACCTTAGTTCGAAATTGAGCGACAAGCTTATTTTTCAAAAAAATAAACGATAAACCTGACCCATCCTAAAATCAATCCTTGAGTAAGAACCTACTGATTACAGGGAGTTCTAAAGGAGGAAGAAAGAGAAATATAGAGTTTTGAAATTATAGGTTTTGAGGAACTCAAGGAGGAGAATTAAGAGAAATAAGGGAAATGAAAGAAAAGGCAAAGAGGCAGAAATGCAATAGAAAGCTTATAAGGATAAGTTTTATCTTGTGGCCTAACTCTCTTGAACAATTAAGTTCTTAGGGATTATTTCAACACCTAGTACCTAATGCCATACGGTATAGGGCTACTATTTAAAAAGTTAGCTAAGAGTGTTAGAAAGCCTAAAGAAGATTAAAACATTGCACTATTCTGAATTGTGACAAACAAAGGAAATTTCCCAATTGAATTACAAGTGAAATAGGGGCATACGGTTCTGAATTGAAGAAATCAAAAATGTCCCAAACATGAAGTTTAAGGGAGTTTATTAGAGAAACTACAAGAAGAAAGAGGCAGAAGAGGAGAGAAAGGTTAGGTAATCTTAACTAAAATTCCTTCCATCATACCCATTACCCGAGCTAACAATATAAGCCCAAGACACACAGTTGATCTTGAAAAATTGAAATCACCTACATTAATGGAGATCAATACTGAAAAACAAACCTATGGAATTTGGAAATATAGGAAACAATCAAAGCGTGAAGGACTTTAGGGAGTTAAAGTGACTCGGTATGAAGATGAGAAAGGAAAATAAATCTATTATTCAAAACGCAGGATAATGCAGTTATGTAGTTTTTGTAAAACAATTTTAAATGATTTGTAGTTTTGTATACTATAAAGATTAAAAACTAACCTTGATGGACTTAAAAGTTAGATGCTCTGAAAACAATGCATTCTTGTATTTCAGCGAGAGTGTTAATTTGCTCTGCGAGACGAGGAACATAAAATGTGCTTTTGTTTGAGGACAAACAATTCTTTTCTTTCCTTTGCTTGAGAATGAAACAAGACTTTAAGATTTAGAGTTTGAGAACACGAAGTCGTATTTTTAATCAGTTTCTGTTTGATTTTAAATCAGAAGATAATTAATATGCGAATTATGAAGAAACTCACGATTTGTTATTAGCGGGAGTGTGAAAGAAGAAGAAAGCGGAGTAGAAAAATGTGATCGGTGGAGTAAAATACGAGAAAATGGCAGAGCGAAATGCGGTGGGTAACTAATGCTGGAGTTTTGAGCACATTGTCAGTTAATCTTGGTCGCGACATCGGGGAGGTCGGAAGGAAAAACTTGATGCGGTCGCGACGGGCATTCTGATGTAAGTATTGGTAACCGAGAGCTTAAGAATGATGTCGCCGACATCATTGATGTCGCGACGAAGATGATGTCGTGACCAAGGGATGGAGTCGTGTGAGAGGAAGCACCTTGTGTATAGCGGGTTTGAAAGAGATGGGCGGTATGATTTAAGGCTGTAGTCGTGGAAGGGCGCGTCAGCGACACAGCTCAACTTGATTTAAGCTACAAGGTATAAAGGATTGATGTCGCGACAGACAGGGATCGAAGTGTGACGCAGGACTACTTTCAGTTGAAAGAATTTGCAGTTCCATAAGTGATGTCGCGTGAGTTGATGTTGCGGCAGCCGAGAACTATCGATTGAAGGCTGCGAGGGCCTAAGGCGATATCGCGACAAAGAGATCGATGTCGCGACATAAGAATACCGATTCCGCGATTCACGGTTCCTAAAGTTGATGTTGCGTGAAGATTGGTCGCCAGCGACACGCCGGGAACCATCGTCGCTTCAAAAACGTGCCGATTAACATCCGCGACAAAGATCGATGTCGCGACGCCAAAGAAGACACAAGTTGAAGCCTCCGGTGGCTAAAGTTTGATGTCGCGACAAGAGATGCGATGCTCAGCGACATAAGAGCGTTTACAGGATTCAAGGCTGCGAGGGCTCGGCGATGTCGCGACAAGAGATCGATGTCGCGACGCACAAGACTTGACAAATCAAGTTTGCGAGCCATAAAGTGATGTCGCGACAAAGATTGATGTCGCGACATGAAGAATCATCGATGAATTTGCGAAGACATGAGTGATGTCACGACAAGAGATCGATAACTTCGCGCGACGCCGAGGCGGACAGATTCAAAACCTATGGGGCGCTAAGTGATGCCGACAAAGGTGATCTTCGCGACATCGAGAATCATCGATGAAGGGCTGCCGAAGACGCGAGGCGATGTCGCGACATTGATTCCTTGTCGCGAAATAAGGTGCTTGCAAGAAAACAAAGGAATATTATGACTTCGCGATAAATGTATTGCAACAAGTGCCAAACTAAGCGATGTCGCGACAAGGGCTTTGGATCAGCGAGCACGAAGCGATAACATGTGTTGATCCGTTTGAAATCCACAAAAATTTGCATTGGAATTAGGGCCGACTTGAACCCTATAAATACGAAGTTTGCTACCAACGAGGAGCGGCTCTTGGCGACTTGAAGAGAGATGCAGGTTCTTTGAGGCTCTACACATGTTTTCTTATTTTTCTTTTCTTTTCTTTTCTTTTCTTTCTTTTGTTTCGTTTTCTGCATTTTATTTTAGATTGAATTAGTGTGTATTTCACGTTCTAATTTAGTTTGAGCGTTATTATAAGAGATTGAGGTAGATACGGATGTTTATTTCTTAAAATTACTGTTTGGTTGTTTGAATTCGGACAAATTTTGGGATTCAGGCACCAATTTCGATTTCTGATGGTTTTCTTGATGTGACCATTGTATGGT
This sequence comes from Tetrastigma voinierianum, assembly GCA_016808115.1. Classification (NCBI taxonomy): domain Eukaryota; kingdom Viridiplantae; phylum Streptophyta; class Magnoliopsida; order Vitales; family Vitaceae; genus Tetrastigma; species Tetrastigma voinierianum. Next base: position 784,661 of record JAEQBH010001039.1, on the reverse strand, counting down.
ATGTCCCGATAATTTGAAACCCGACTTCCATTGAATTGGCGTTATTATCGAAATAATCTTTCTGCGATGTTTCATTCATAATATTTGAACTTGGATGTTAAATCGGCTGCGGTTTTGCGTGTTCTTGGAATTGATCCCAATTTAGTCTCTTGTACCCATGCGAAATTTATTGGCTGATTTCGGGAGGCCCTCACGGGTGACACGGAGAGCGTTCGAGAGTAAGGAAACAATTTGGGAAGGTATTTTGAACCTGATATTGCTGATCCTAATGCGCTCTGTATGTTCAAATCAATACATCCTCTTCTAAGCATGTAGGAATGAGTTGGAGTGAGTTATAAATCTAAGTAGACGGAGAGTTCTACCTCGATTAGAATGTAGTGAATTCGATCCGAGTAGTAAGGATCTAATCGAGGAAGAGTAAGCTATTCTAATTTTGAGGTGAGGAACGGTATAGTGCAACCTCGGCCTGTGACTCACTTGAAGAATTTCAGTGGAGTCCATGTTGTGGGTGTGGAGTGCCCACGGGGAGGAGAGAGGAGGAAGGAAATGCCGAACAGAGGCAGCTAGTTTTAAAAGTAGTTATTTCACCCCCTGTGTTCGAGAGAAACGGTTAAGGTGAGATGATGAACTGTGTGGTATGGAGAGATCCAGTCACACTTTATTAATCCTTGGACTAGTTTTAAAGATGCATAGTTCGAAACCAAAGATACGTCTGATTTGTAGAATTGAGATTCTTCACAATAGCTGATTATTCAATGTTTCTTTAGAATATTTATTAAAATCTAAATTTGTTATTCTGATATTTCAATATTCAATTCATTTATTGTTCATCAATTTATTCTTTGCATCATTCATTTCAAACATAAACAAAAATCTCAACTTTGTCGTATTATCGTCAATTAGTATATGGAGCTTAAGTAGTTTAAATTAGTTGATTTGAAAATTCTTGAGATCTACGTAGGATCGATATCTGGACTTACATCCATTTTATACTTGTTTGACCTGTGCACTTGCAGTATACTGGATCAAAACCACACAAATGGTTTTATTCTTATAAAAATATCTTTTAATCAAATGATACTTAAAACTCACACTCCAAGTTTAATGGTTTATTTACTGAGGGGATTAGACAATGATCCTTGGGTAATAAGTCTCAAATTTGAATAGGTGTTTTGATCCATAACAAATTATTGATGTAGTCTTAACGAGTCTTATGGTATTGTTGCCGGGGATTAGATAATAGTCCTTAGGTGATGATGTTATACACTTGTGTACATACTCTGATCCAGTCAACAAGTTTTATGGCGTCGTTGCCGGGGATTAGATAATAGTCCTTGGTAATAACGTCATAAATTTGTATATGTGTTTGGTCGGTCGACGGCTTGCCGGTAGGGCGAGGTCGGCGGAGACGGGTTGGAGTAGGCGTGGGGGTGCGTGTGAATTACTCATGTGAGACCTTCAACTTCAGAAGGTCATAACTTTTTCTTCCGAACTCCGTTTCAAGTGTTCTTAGACTCTATGAAATGCCCATTGAGTCAAGATTCCATCCATGTGCTTATGGAGGGTAGTGGGTGCTGGAGCTGGCCGGAAAGGGCAGGTTGGTCAGGGCAGATTGGGTAGACTGGCCGGGTAGGGCTGGTTACTCATGTGAGACCTCCAACTTTGGAAGGTCATAACTTCTTCGTTCGAACTCCGTTTCGGGTGTTCTTGGACTCTATGGAAGGCCCATTGAGTCAAGATTCCAACCATTGCCTGTGGAGGGTAGTAGGTGATCATAACGTTGCTGAAAACCTATATTTTGCACCAAGTGTGCAGGTTGCTTGGTTATTAATACATGTAAATGACGAGGTTTTTGACAAGACGGTGCATGGCATGTTGTGACTGTGTATTGAGTGGGAGATTTCCTCCTACTTGATTTATTTTTGGCTTAAGAGCCATGTGAATGGTTTGAATGGTGTGAGGCTGTGCGTGGCCGGTTGGTTAGTCTAGCGGGGATAAGGCCCAAAATTTTGGGACCCATTTTGGAGCTGATCTGAGCCCGGACTTAAAATGGTCCTTGTGTGCTATATTTGTGTGTTATTGCTTGATGTTTGAATAACACGCAAATTGTGTGTAGGAGCTATAACCATTCGTTAATTGATTATGTTGCATGTAGTTTATAAATATTCATGTGACATAAGATAATGCATTGGCATCATACATTTGTATGCACAAGGACATCACATGACGTTGGGTGTGAGTGCATGGTTTGGGTCAATTCTATGTTTAGTGTTGACCTTGGTAAATCGACATCGTGTTTGGTGTTCGATAGGTTGTCGCGGGGACATGGTAAAATCGACATTGTGGTTGGTGTCGATGGTGGGTTCAGTGGCATGGGACTTCGTCCAAACTGAGCGCATGGTTTTAAAGAAATCGGATAATGTCCAGTGTTGAAATAAAAGTTTCATTGGGAATTGTCCAGTGCTCGGAGGATGTCCAGTGCTAGGAGGAAGTCCAGTGCTCGGAGGATGTCCAGTGTTCGGAGGGCGTCCAGTGTTCGGAGGGTGTCTAGTGTTCGGAGGATGTCCACTATTCGGAGGATGTCCAGATTCAGAGATTTCCCATGGTCAGAGTATGTCCTAGGGTTTCGGAGGATGTCAAAAGGATTTAAAATGTAAAACAAACATTTTGTTTTTGAAAATATACTTTCATACATAGCGAGTTGTGTGTGTGTGAGGGAGTCGATGAAGACTCGGGGCGTTGACAGGGCATGTAGACATTCGAATAGGATCATGAATTTGCTTAAATGTGTTTGGTTGCCATTACATGTGCACATAGGTGGGGAGTAACCTTTGTAAGAGATTATCACTACTGGGCTTTGCTCACCTCGTTGTGGGATCTCCCTTTCAGGTACACGAGAAGATGACGCTCCTTCGAGGCCGTAAGTACGAAGAAGGCCGGGTTGTGGCCTTGACAAGTATTTTGTAAAATATATTAAAATAATCTAATTTTAATATATTTTAACATGTAAAAAGTGTATAAGAGTTGTACATCAAACTCTTGTGAATTTTTATAAGAAATGGGTTATTTGTAAGGAAATATTACAGGAATAGGTCTCAATATATATGAGACATGTGAGTGTGATATTGGGGTACTCAACATCCATAGGTTTATGAGGGTTGACGAGTTGTCAACGGGACCCCCGGGATAGGGGCTTCACAAAGGTTGAAGCTATTTTATCTAAATTTTTTTATAGATAGTTTTCTTGAATAAAAAAATAAAAAATTTAACAGTAGGTATGTGAGTAACTAGGGTTTAAGGCATTAAAGCAAAAGGATGGTCTATGAGGTTGCAACCCTTCATTTCATAGGCCTCATTCCCACAAAGATTTCTCTCAAACTTCTTTATGGGTATTTGTTTTAGGTTAAGATTAACATTTGTTTTTTTACTTAATGCTGGATGTTACTTTTTTTTTTAACTCAATGCTAAATAGTTCTTAAAAATATTAAATGTTAAGTTGTTTGTTATTTAATATTGGATAGTGAGTGTTAATAGCTCTTCTCCCTGTTGAGTAAGGGTAATGGCGTTTTCTATTTTGTAAGATGACTTTTCTGAATAGAAAAAGTCAAATATTTTGGTTTCTTTTATTCAATTTTTTTTTTTAGAAATTTCAGCAATAAGTTACGAAAAAAAATTATAAAACAATGAGATTGAATTAAATTGCTTTCGGCAATAAGCCAAAAAACAAGCGGTACCTAAGAATACCAAATAATGAATTTATTTTCCGTTTATAAATAATGAGAATAATATCCTGACTTCAAGAAATGTTTCCTTGGAGAGAGGGTCTTAAAGAAAGGAGCACTTCATTAAAAGCAATCATAATGAAATAAAATATTAAGGGTATGTTTTATAATTATTTGAAAAAGCACCATTAATGTGATCTTTTTTCTCTTTAACTTCTCTAGAAATTTTCATTAAACTAAATTAAAAATAAAATAAAATTAAATTAAATCTGATACATTAAAATATGTTATTTCTAAAAATAATTTGAAACTCAAAATTTAATTTAATTAGTACTAAAAAAATTTATAAAACTTATTCATGATCTTCAAATAAATTTTTTTCTATTAAACGAACAAATTTCAAATCAAACAAGAAAGTTCATAAAATTTTATAAAAACATTAAAAAACAATTAATACTTGAAATTTATTTTCCCTTCAAAATGTTTAAGACTTTATGTATTAAATTAATAAATTCATTAACAAATTTGCCAATGGGGCCCAATTGTGCTAAGAGTTGGACAGGCATAGGAAAGGGGCAAACATTGTAATGCAGAGTTGGACGGGCTTAGGAAAGGGGCAAACATTGTAATGCAGAGTTAATAAATGTAAAAAAAATATCAATAACAAATTTAATACTTTGTTTTAATATAAGTATTTTGTATAAATTCTCACTATAAAAATATAAATTTTTAATTATTAAACTACACTTTACATACATTGAATTTATTAATGGGATAAAGAACTTTTAAAAATAATTTCAATAAAATTGATTTAATAGCTAACGAAGGATATTAAATCAAAACTGATAAATTATAAATAAGGCTTGACGATTTGCTTTCTATATGTACAACTATATTTTTAAACTATTTTCACTAGCCAATCGGATTCTAAATTACGTGAAAATAATTTAAGATAGAAATTAATTAATAAATTCTTTAATTTAAAAAATAATTTGATATTCCAAATATTGACTCAATTAATTGCATTTTGAGTCAAAATGTTATATAATTTTTAACAAATATTGATAAACGCGCATTTTTAGATTTATAAGCATAAATCTCCATCCTGAGCTATGAGATTTCTCAAGAAGGCAAAATATGACCAAGCATCATCAAAATATTGAGAATTCCGATTCGTGCCACGGTAGGGTGAGCGGAATCAACAAAATTTGTTTCCTATGTTCCTCCTACTGCCGTAGTCAAGCTACTGTAGCATAGTGGTCTAGGGTCGAACACGGGGATGGGTTTTCATCTTATGAATGACTTGCATCGGTGTTGAAAATGGTGAGGCTTTAGTTTGGATTTTGGTTGTTTCAAAAGCGATTGATGGTTGAAAGCGATTAAGCTATGTAAAAACTGAAAGTGAAGTGTGAGTAACTTTTGAAGATTTAGGTCACTAACTTGATAACATAGGGCAAACAAGTGTCCTCGGTTTTATCCTCGCATTATGACCAGGCAACCTATAGTCGAGCCATACTTAGGATCTTTGTTTAACTAGCAAACCCTAACCACTAGAATCACTCCTATTTGAGTCAACACGGGTAACATGCATCTGACCCTTTTTAGTTTGAAACCACAACATTGACATCATTTCAATGGCTCGTAAAGGCCATCTAAGAACAGCGATACATCATGATAAGTATGCCTTGTATCCTGAAAACATGGTAAGTATTAGCCAAAGTAATAACACAAATGATATTCAACTGGATTTGAGAAGATGGAGCCATAAATACGATTGCACATGGCATTTAACACGAAGACAACTTCTGTGCCCATGTAAGCTAGCTGCAGCTACCTCTTCCAAAGAAAGAGGCCTTGACATCTCTTGTGAGTTGTCATCCTCCAGAGGGTTGTTTGAGGTAACCTAGAAAATAAGGGAAAGAAGAGAGAAGAGAGACAAATACAACTAAAGGCTGAAGATATTTACATAAAATGAAAAATTGTGCGGAATTTGCTTCCCAGTTGCACTTTGGTTACAAAAACTATGGGGAGTTTATATAGACCACTGATATGAAAATACAAGAAAACTAACATTTTGGCTAAAACTCTGAGGACAAGGAAGTAATATACCAAAATGAGGTCGGTTTGCATTGTTGCAAGGATGACAATGCGGGAGATTTGTTAGGCGAAACTGATTTCGCTAGGTAGCGAAAATTTCGGTAGCTGCGAAAATTTAAGCTGGTGGCGAGTACGAGATAAGCGAAATCGAGAGGATTTCGCTAGGCAGCAGTTTCGTAGCTAAGCGAAATTTAAGCTAGCTGCGGAAATTTTTTAAGAAGATAGCGAGTGTGTAATTCGCTAGGAGCGATTACATGTGAAATTTTGAAACTGTGAAATTTCTCTCAAAATTTTGCTAGGATTGTAGTACAGCAATCCCAGCGAGTACCATAATCTTAGCGAAATTCACTGGGTTGCATATTCTTCCTTTACTTTGCCTGCTTGCATCCTCTACTACATCATTTCTTCTCACTTTGCCTTCATTCCTTCATTTGAATTTTGAGATGTTTGAAAGTGATAAATGAGTTCGATCTTCGTGGTTAGGCACATATCTCGATATTGAACTCAAAAGTATGCAAAAACCTGCAAAATAACCAATAACCTCTAAACGGCATAAGTGATACTAAGAGACTGAACACTTTAATTGGCATTATTGACATGATTAGTGCGCAAGCCTGAAACCTATCGATATAGGGCTCGAAATAGCACTTTTTTGGGTACTAATCACACTGGCCAAAGCGTTGTTAGTCCTTACTTGATGCAAAAAAATAATAAGGGCATGCATGCGGTGATTTTCAAAAGTTTATGATTCGGAGTGTATAAACAAATAAACACTACCTTTAATTGAAAAATTGACACTAAGTTTAGCCAGACATGAAAGAACGAAACCATACAAAACGATTTTAGGTCAATATTGGTTCCATGATTCTCAACTTGAATTTCCACCAAAAGTCTAATGTTTCTTTATGTAACCGGTCGAGCCAATAAATTGCAAAGTGTCCCACTCCCCCGACTAGCAACGCCTTGGCCTTAAGTTGTTGAACAACCTAGATAGGGATAGTTACACTCTTCTTTCTTCATTCAACTACATTGTAGGGCGCAATGCTTAAAATCGGAATTTCATGGTCAGGTGTAGCAGTTCCATAGATGACTCCCTGACGATTAAGGTTTGGGGCATCAAGCGAAAGGTCAGCGACCCTGAGCTATGACTTCACCTCTCGGACTCAGAATGACTTGAAAATCAAGCACCTACAATTCGTTAAACTCTACCTATCCACCCGTAGAACCTTAAATCGATGACTTGACGGTGGAAGCAGGGCATCGGGCTTGAAGGCTTCGCCATACACCCCTCGGGCCGTGTTCGGGTTTGAGAGCAAGTGTCACGACTTTATTTTCTTTCTTCTTTTCTTTTCTCTTTTTCTTTTTGCTTTTCTTTTCTTTTCCTTTTGGAAGACTACATTGGTCTTCAAATGTGGGTAACCTGAGCATCCTAGGTTACTGACATACTGATGGTATGCAAAGTAAAGAAAGGAGGCGACTAATTTGTATTTATTAATTGATGGTGTCTGTGTGTGAGTGGCTTAGGAAATGTTCAAGGATTGAGCATCTTTTGAGCTTTAAGTGACCAAAAATTATTTCAAACATGGAATTTGTTCTAACATAGGTAACTTACAATGATACAATTTTCCAACAAAAGCCCAGATTCAGATTGTCAAATTAAAGCAATTCAATTGTTCGATTGAAAGCGGTCGGTGTTAATTGAAGCAATTCAATTGTTAAATTGAAGAGCGATTCTGGTAATCGATTGAAAGATAAAAAGCAGATTACATGGTGAAGCGCGAAAACATTATATGCAAAAGTCGTATATATATCTTGAATAGCTTTTGATATAGCGAAATGGCTAGTACATGAATACAAAGCTAAACATGCAAAGTATCTTTGCCTCTTATGGTAACATTGTAAATACTAATCAAAATTAGTAGGCAGTTGATAAAGCTGGTAACTATACAAAAACATAAAAGAACCTAACCACCTCAACTATGCTTTGTGGTAGTGGTGGAGTGTAATTCTTTGCTGCAGCGTGACATCAAAAGATCTTGCTGCTATGGTGGGCTCCTCTCTCGACACGGAACACGAAAGACCCGGGTGAGTCATGTCCTAACGCAGCATGGGTGACAACGAGCGACCTCGATCTGTCTTTGGTAGCTCTTTAAAGAACAAATAGCATCCATCACACCAGCTATCTCTCTCGAGCTGGCATGAACGTACTCCGGCGAATGATGTGATGTATATGATGGGCCAGGAGTATCGGCTGCAGCTGTGGACATAGCATGTGGATGAGGAGATGGAGAGGACATATGCGGGGCTGGACTCGCTCTGCCTCGGGCTCGGGGGCGTAGTATCATCTGTGGGAGTGATGCGCCTGCAGGCTGGAACCTCCTCCTGGTCTCGTTGCTGGAGGAGAAAAGATACGGGCATGGTCATCACTCGCTCCATCGACAGGACCAGAGGGCATCGAATCCTCCTCTCTATCCGGGGCTCCTCCGGAAAACCTAAATGCTCAAGGACCTGGCATAGTAGTCGTGGCATCAGCAGTGGTAAACTCTGCCTTTCGAGCCAGGCCACCCGGTGGACCTTTTCTTCGAGAAATGCATCGGGAGGTCATCACCGGCTCGGAGGGACTAAACGGTATCCCTGCGAGATCGGTAAACCTCCCCAGAGATGGCCCCCTCCGGTATGCACGTAGTCTTCTTGGGTGGGAAAATTTGATCCTCGATAGGTGATCAATCGACATCGGGGAGGGTTTTGCCTCCTGAAACGCGGCCCATTGTGATGTCTCGGGCCCGGTATACGAACCATCTCCCGGCCCCGAGGTGGGTGGGCTGGCTTTCGGTAACCCTTTGAATTGGCCGTGATATACAGCGGGCTAAAGCCTCTTTGAAATATCTGTATTTCGAGTACTCCGGGGCGATCATTTATAGAGAACTGAAGTTCGAGTGGACCAGCTGCTCCCTGAGATGTCATCGAGTGATAAAACTGCAGCACCACCCGGGGGTAATAATACTGTCTCGGGGTCATGAAGGCCCGATGGGAATAGTCTCGATCAACCTGGTCAGAATCCACGAATGCAGGATCAGCGCGATCTTAGAGACATCATAGTAAGACTCTGATGAAAGTCCTCGAGTGTAGTCGCATTCCGGAATGGGGTGCCGACGAACAACGACCTCCTAATCCACAGACGACGGCGAGGTGAAGATGTGGAGTCTCAGCTCTTGATGTGACGATGTGGGGGCAGATGGGGATGACTCACCGGGCTGATGTGCGGGGCCTCTTGGAAGGAGTCGGGCCTCACAGCTCTGTGACGAGGTGCAGGTGTGGGGCCGAGGGGTCCCATCCGTCTGGTATCGTGCGAATCCACACAGGGCTCATCGGAGGCTTGCCTCGGGGGCAGGTGTCCCTGAGGTAGGGACCTCTCGCTGCAGCGTGCCATCCTTCCTTGTGAAGGCAGGACCCACCTCAAAATGCAGCACCATAACTATAATCCAAAATAAAACAACGGAATAGGGCTGCGGCGAAAAATAAAACCGATTATGCTACTTGAGGCGATCTGGGGCTCCTTCTTGACGGCGAGTCACTGCAATAGGACAACGTGACTCGGGGCTCGTGACTACGGCTCACACGAATACATGTGTGTGACAAGTTGGAGAACAAGGAACGGAGTGGGACGATTCGATGATGATGACTGTGACGACGGTAAGACTCGTTGACGAACACAATTTCTTGTTGGCGATGGATCTGTAACAGTGTATAGGTAGGCGAGCTCGGCGGTTGTGCGAGCTAAAGGTGTGGGTGGCAATGACCAGCGCTGATGTGGCTCGGGGTCGTGGTGCGCGGCGATGCGAGCAGTCATCTCGGTGGTGGTGTCTTGATCGGGCGGGGCACGATGGGCGCCTGAGGCTCGGCTCACGGCGGCGGCGAAGCTGGGAGCAAGGTGCGGGCGGGGGGCTCGACAGGGGATGGCTCGAAGGGGCGGGAGGGAAGGAGATAATATATTAAGAAAGCCAAGCCCTCCCTAGCTGCCTTAGCCTAATCGAAATTGTAGAAAGGTCACTTCCCTCATAATTTTGCTAGTATAGCGAATTTGGCTTGATCTGCAACACCATCCGTGCATTTCAAAATTTTTAGTTTAAATATTAATAATATAAGAAATAAAAATTATTATAAAAAAATTTAATATATAATACTATAATTAAAAATTTACTATAAAATATTTTAATATATAACAAGTTACTAATAATGGAAAGCGCTAAATTAAGGAACTTATAAAAATACTTAAAAATTATTGAAATTGACTAAACTAAAGCAAAAAGCAAAAATTGTTGAAATTTTGCAATTTGGTTTGTGAGAACACCAGGTCATTTCCGATTTTATAAATTGCTCAAGGAGAGATTCGAGGAGGATGATCTCTGAGCCGGCGGTGGTGCAGTGAGATCCTTGGTGTTGGATTTCCCATTGTTGTTCGGTTTCTCGTGATGGATTCTGAATTGAGCAATTGCCTATGAGTGGGCTCACGAGGCAATTCGACACACTTCTTGCTACTGGTGACTATTCCTTGCAGTTCTGGACACTTAGCTTTCACGCATGCGACCATTTGAATTGACTTCATCGGAGTCATTTGATTTTCATCTTGTGACTGTGTTTGTTTCAAAATGAAATATGTTCAACTCAAGGTCATGTTACCAAAGGTAAGTTGCATGACTCGATTAGGCAATTAATGATTGCATTGGTGTGGCGAAATGAATCTTCCCTAAGATAATTGGCACATGATTGGGTTCATTTACTTGATTAACCGGTGTCAGTACTAAAATCAGGTAGTAGAATTTGTCTATTTTCACTAGACATCCTCAACTATCCCTTAGGGATTTTCAGCGTGTCGGCCCGATGAAAGTGTGATGTTGTCGGTTTAAGTTCACCCAACCCTAGCGCTTGTACACGAGAATCTGGCCAGAGAAGGTTCTGCGGCTCTAAATGTGATGACTTGTCATGCAATTCCCACCCGATATTAACCCAAAATTGTGGGAGATCACGGATCCTTGTATTTGAGGTTCTTCAACTTGGATTATGGCGACTTGTTTAGTTAGAAATGCCTTCTTCTCGTACTAATCCCTTCTTGGTGTGCAAAGATCTTTCAAAAATTTTGCATAGGCAGGGACTTGTTTGATTATGTCCAAAAGAGGTATGTTGACCTTTACCTGTCTTAGGACTTCTAAGATACCTGCTTGGTGGGATGCCTTTTTCTTACCTCTAAGTGCTTGTGGAAATGGAGGTGGTATGTTGTATTTCATTGAGTCCTCCTTCGAGGAGAATACTCGGGGCTATGATTCTTCTCCTTGTTTGGAGTCTTGAGCAGGACTTTGGCATGGGTGATCAACCTCTTTTCCCTTCTCGGGGTGATTATTGCCTTAACTTCATCCATTCTGAATTGTTGGATGACCCACCTCGAAGCACTCCTTTCGGATTTAGCGATGTTTGGGAAGGAAACCTTGCTCTTTCTTACCTCCGACAACTTGTTTGATCTGTGATTGAATCTTTACTTGAGGTTGTCGATTTTAAGTTAAGGTGCTCTCGAGCCATCTATTCTCTTATTCGGTGTGCTCTCTACCGGTATCAATCCTTTGTGCCGGTTGCATTTGATCCCTTTTTGTTCTTCCACTGAAATTACCCACCACCTTACTCCCGAATTTAAAATGGCTTGTTCCACGAGGAAGATGAGGATGGAGGTGGTTGTGGTTCCCCCGAGAGGTGGAACAGCGTGGTTTGGCACCTAGGAGTACATAGAGCGGGGATTGGGTCTCCATGAGAGGTTAGGGTGATTCACTCGGTTAGGTGTAGGTATTACCATATTGGGTATTAGGTTGTGGTGGCTTGTATTGACCCTCTGACATTTGCTTGCTCACGACATCAAATCAGCCAGTGATGGAGCACTCGTGTCATGTTCTGCTAGTTACTGTGGATTAGGCGGGTGAATGGGTTGTGTGCTGCGGTGTTTCAATCCTTTGCATGCACTTCATGGAGCCTTTTTTCCTTGAGCTCCTCCCGCCTTCCTGGCCACAGGTTGAAATTCTAGCTTTCATTTCTGTATCCTACGGCGGTCGTACATCGCGCTCCTAGGGTTGGCTAAAGGCATTTTCTTTCCATTTCTCTCGGTTTGGTTCATCCCGATACTTAAGTTTCAACCACATAGTTTGAGGAAAATCCCATTGGCTTCATCGGGATGCTTACTCAGAAAATCTCCCCCACACATGGTTTCCAAATACTGTTGTTTCATAGCGGAGACATACCCTGCAAAGTGGTTTACCGGCATCCGTGTATCGAGCCCGCCCAGTGTGGACGAAGCAGATGGTCTCTATAGATCTTTCCCAACAACGGTAGAACCTTTCTTTTATCTTGAGGCTGCAAGGTGTAATTTGTCTCTTCAAATTTGTTGGTCTTATAGCTGAAGAATTTTTAAAAACTGCTTTGAAACTCAGCCCGATTTCTAATGGTTACAGGCCTCGGTGAGTTCAGTGAATTTTGGCCTTGTCCTTTAGGGTTAATGGGAAATGCTTTAGACTTGCAAATCCATGTCAAATCATACCTTCCTTAAAGGTTGTGCAAACCTCAAAATCCTAATGTATTGTGTATGGATTTTCATTCTCCATACCATGATATGTGGGGTAGGGGGTACGAATGGGGCCTCATTTACTACATGTGACGGGAGGTATGATGCGGGGAAGGGGCCTTGGCACTGGAGGGTGGATGTGGTCCCTCATCGATCTATAGAGGTATTGGATTCATTGGGGGTGCACAGGTGACTCTGTTGTTCCTAATTAGAGTGATCCATGGTATCGGTGTGTGTACATACTTCCTTTGCCTTGGTTGGTGTGTCTTGATTCTCTGCGGTCTACAGAGTGTCTCTATCCAACGGTGCATAAACACACATTACCTGATTCAGAGGCAATGAAAACCTGACAAAACTTGGCAAAAATATTAGGGTTAGCTAAAATAAAACTAACTATATGAAAAACAAAAGCAGTCGATTCTTGCTAAGTGAATACTTGCGATTCTGGCGAGTGTCAGGATTAAAAGGTCGCCTTCACTTGTGATGTTGATCAAGTACACTTGACTGTAATTCGTGGTTTGGCACCGCTCCCGACGGCGCGCCATTTTGGTCGTGCCACGGTAGGATGGAATAACAAAATTTGTTTCTATGTTCCTCCTGCTGCGGTAATCAAACTCTTTGCTGACATAGTGGTCTGAGGTCGAACACGGGGATGGGTTTCATCCTATGAATGACTTGCATCGTTGAATGGTAGGGGGCTTTTGGGTTTAGGATTTTTAAGTTTGTTTCAAGCAGGTGAGTAGTTTGGCCCGATTAACTGTAAAAACTGAAAGTGAAGTGTGAAAAGGTAACTTTGAAGATTTAGGTCGCCTAACTTGATAGCATAGAGGCGAAGCAAGTGTCCTCGGGTTTATCCTCGCATTATGACGAAGCGACCTATAGTCAGAGCCAAGCCCAGGATCTTTGTTTAACTATAGACCTAATACCTAGAATCCTCCTATTTGAGTCAACACATGTAACGTATCTCTGATATTTTTAGTTTGAAACCCAACATTCGACATCATTTCAATGGCACGTAGGCCGTACAAGAGACACGATGCATCATGATAAGTATGCCTTGTATCCTAAAGCATGGTAAGTATTGGCCAAAGTAATAATAACATTAAATGATATTCAACCCTAGTTTGAGAAGATGGGGCCATAAATACAGTACTTGGCATTTAACTTGCAAGAGAATGACTGCGGCGCGGCCCAGGCTAGCTGCCTTCCTCTTTAAGAAAGGGGCTTAGCCCGAGCATCTCTTGAGTTGTCGTCTCAGGGTTGTTTAGTAGCCTAGAAATAAGGGAAAGAAGAGAGAAGAGAGAACCAAACCCTAACTAAAGGCTGCGAAGATATTTACATAAAATGAAAAAATTGTGCCAAGATTGCTTCCCAGGTTGCCTTTGGATTTTCCTGCCTTAGGGTTTATATGAACCACCCAGTAACTGTGAAAATGCAAGAAAGCCTAACATTTTGGCTAAAATAAGGGGACAAGAGTAATATACCAAAATAGAATTGGTTTAAGTAATTACAAGGATGACAATGGAGATTTCGCTAAGGTAGAAACGATTTATTAGCTAACGAAATTTAAATGGCCAGTACTTGCAGAGATAATAATCGAGGAATTTCGCTAAGCCTTTGGAAATTTCGCTGGCTATGAAATTCGCTAACCATGAGCCCAAATAAGCGAAAGTGTGTAATTCGGTAGGAATGATTATGTGAAATTTTGGAAGCTAGCGAAATTTCTCGATTTAATGGGATCTTGAAAAATTTTCGCTATGATTCTTGAAATTTTCGCAATCCCGAAGGAAATTTTCGCAATCTTGGCGGGAGCTCACTGGGTTTGCATATTCTTCAACTGTTGCCTGCTGCATCATATAACTGCATCCATTTTCTTCTCCTTTTAGCTGTTCCTTCATTGAATTTTGAGATGTTTGAAAGGTGATAAGTAGTTAAATCTTTATGGTTCGGCCACATATCTCGATATTGAACTCGAAGTATGCAAAAGCACACCAAAACAACCAAAAATAACCTCTAGCGGCATAAGTGATACTAGAAGACTGAACACTTTAATTGGCATTATTGACATGATTAGTGCGCCAAGCACTCAAAACCTATCGATATAGAGACTCGAAAATAGCACTTTTTGGGTACTAATCAAATTCCCCCAATTATAAACCCTGATCAATTCATTGTAGGATGAATACATGAATATCGTAAAGCCAAATATTCCAAACAGTTCATTGCTCCTATCCTCTTATATCTTGGGTCATACCGAACTATAAACAAATAGGCAATCAAACGAAAAGATTTACGACAAGAAGGGGCCAAAAGTAAGGAATGCCTATGCATAATCTCAAAACGTTTGTGGTAAAAAAAATGAAATCCATAATTAATAATTTGAATAAAAGAAAAAAAATAGAAATTAATATATTAATAATCTTACCTTTCATCTCCTCACCTTTTGATAAAGTCCTAACAAGTATTGAAAAATCTCTATATTGAGTACCCTTTATACAGTATCTGCAAAAATATTTTTAGCATCGATCCAATTCATTCGAATGTGCCCAACATTACATTGTCGACCCTCGATCCTGGCAATTTTTTTGTTCGATCATTTACTACCACTATACTATATTATGTATATCAAATTCAGACAGCTTTCTTTGTAATGAATAACTAGTAAACAAGTCACTACATAAAAAATATTAAATAAAAAAACAAAAAAGAGAAATTGGTTTAGAAAATACCATGATATTTGTTTAAAATTCACCTTTTAAGTTGGAGAAATTCTATTTACACCCCATTTATTTCTCTATACACCCCATTAAAAATACCCATAGAGGAAAATACAAATTTACCCTTAAACTTATTTTTTCTATTTCTTTCTTATTCTTCTTCATGTAAGACCCGAGAAATTCCAATTTCTGGAAAAGGGCAAAATCGTAATTTTGATTTCAAAATTGTAATTTCTGTTAAAAATCTGGAATTTATTCTCTAGATCTCGGATGATGAAACAGATTTCACCGTTGGAATGCGATCTGTGAAACCTAAGCTACGTAAAATTTATTAAATTCAGGAGCCAAATTCGGTCGGCACGTTTTTCGAGGCATCCACGGTTCGGTCTTGAAGTAAAGCGATTTCGATCTTGACGAAAGTCACATATAACACGTGCTCATGTGCCATAAGTGGTATGAGTAGATAAATGATGAAATGGAGCGTGAGGATGAGTCTTAGAATGTAGCTAGAGAAAGAAGAAATTAATTAGTCAGAATTGATTTAAGTCCTTTGCATGACAAAACATGTATAGGACTCCTCTCCCTGTTCGGGCAAAAAACGTAGAAGTGAAAACGAGAATGATCGATGAGCCATTTCTGGCTTTTTTGAGTGAAAAGACTCTTTCCCTTCCTCTCTAAAATGCAGGCGATCAAATGTCGCGGAGTCTTGGGACAAGAAGGAAAGCTGCTCTACGCGGAGAGGGCTTCGCGTGGGTACTGGATTTAGGGAGTTTCCTCAAATTCCGTGAGGTAGCGGTTTCTCCCTACTTGGGTTTTATTCCCCCTTTAAGTACTTTACAAATGTTTGAGTCGAATGAAGTACGGTAGGGAGCCGTTTGATCGGTCTGAGCCTTAGGACCAATTGATGAATTTTTGGAAACAAAATGTTTGCTTAATGCTTGTGAGGGCTGTTTTGGGTGTTTTTAATTCACAAAGTTTGTATTAAATCATGTATTGATTGTAATGGCGAGTAGCGGAAAATGCGGGTTCACAAGGTGAGTAGATGATTCATGTGATTTAATCGGGAATATGAGTAAGAGGTTTCCTTTATTCGGGAATAGTGTTCATGAAAAAATATTTTGTGTGAAAATGTGTTTGGTCAGTGATTCAAGTTGGATTGCTCGTGTTTGATCGATAACCAAGTGAGCTAATTTTATGTTTGAAATGATAATTACATGGCCTTGATTATGTGATTGGATATTATGTGGATATATGTGCATGTTTATATTTGCATGTGATTAGGCGCTGTATCGGAATTGGCATACACAAACAATATCCTAGGACTCAGTGGTGAGTTAGTGCATGAGACGAAATCTAGAGAAAATGGTCTCTAGAGGGCTGTCTAAAACTAGAAATGACTGAGGCAGTCTTATACTTAAAATATCAATCATTTGAGATCACCAACTGGATATACATCTATGGATAGTCCACATATTACCATTTGACCCGCCTGAGACACTCCAATTAATATACACTCCGAGGGTAGTCCATTAAAGATACATCGAAGATGGTCCACAATTTAAAATATCTGGAGAGAACCACTTCAATAAAACAAAATAGAAATTCCAAGTACGAGGCTTAGGCGAGTGTGAGGGAGCCTAAGAGGACTCGTGGATTTGAGGTGATCTCGCACATTCAAGTAGGATCACGATTCGCTGAATGTGTGTTTTTCACTGAAATATCAGACTACTTAGGGTGGGAGGTTCTACTCTAGTGGGCGCATTCCATCATCGAAAGATTGTACTTACCCTGCCGAGGGATATATCTTTAAGGTGTACAGTGGAGCGCAAGTAGGGACGCTCATCCAGACTCTATGGATTAGAAGCCAGTCAGTGGCTTTGGTCTCGATTTAAATACGTACTAGAACTCTAGCAAGTTTGATATATGTCGATAAGAGCAAAAATATTGTAACCTCCTTGTAAACTATCTCGTATAGTCAGATTCATATTGCATGTATTATGAGACGCCAGGCCCATGGCCAGACATCTAAGCTTTGTGGATTGGATATCTTGATATTGAATATATCAAACTGTCAGACAAGATTAAACGCAGGTTTTGTATTCGCAGAGCTCCCATACAAATGAGACTCATTCGATTTTCGTGAGAAATGCTCGTCACCCGACATTCACTTGAAAGTAGTTTCACTGTCACTTTAGTCACCGGACCCCGGTTCGGGGTGTCACAAATTATATCGAGCTAGCATAATACCCAGTGAGCTCCTGGTCAAAATTCATTACTACTAGGTGTGGTTCGGTTGTCGGGTTTAGGTATGATTACCTAGAAATCAATGGACAAAAACTAGACACTACATGCACGTGTTTCATGCGGTTTTAAAGACTTGATGAAACGTCAGAAGGTTTGATTTAATGGTATATATATATCAAGGTCATGTTATGTGAATGTTGTGTGCTTAGGAAAAATAAAGACTCAGGTAGGAAAAGTTTTGGAAAATTTCCATAAGTAAAATCGAACAAAAATTTAGAAAGAATAAATTTGAGAATTTATTCGGGCCTATTAGGTGATGAAAATAATTTCTGTTGAAGAAAATCGTGAGAAAATAAATTTTTAGAAACTCATTATATGGAAATGAGAAATGTATAAATATTTTTTCAAATTTAGGTGAACTAAGTGGAAATGAAAAAAAATGAAAAAAAATGGAAATAAAATCGGTACAAAACGCTTATTTGAGTGACCGGGCGGGTTGGCGCAGGCGCGCGTGACGCATCGTGCAGGGCGACGCATATAACGCGCGCGCAGCAGCAGACACGGGCGCGGCGCAGTGGCGCCGGGCATGCAGCGCAGGGCAGCGAGCGCGGCAGCGCCGGGCACCGGGCGCGCACTGTGCGCGGCTGCCAGGCCGTACCGTACAACTCGTTTTTGACCCGGCTGACTGAAGACGTTTCGAAATAATTGAGCATTACTGTGGAACTCCGCTTATGAACACCGCTTCATCACAAAATTTTGGAAAAATATTAAATTAAAATCAAATCAATCAATAAATAAGATGTAATTTTTGAAATAAAATTTTCAAAATGAATCTTAAAATAAAATTTTTGTTGAAAACACAATGCAATGACTGACTGCAGATTACCTCAGTACTGTGTAAGGACAATGTGTATACACCGACACGCAAGATTAGTGTCTTGGCTGGTTTGGTGTCAGAGGACACTGGTAAGATTGAGATTTGAACTTGATATTAACCTATAGATGGCTAGTCAGAGGACGAGGACGAGGGCGCCCATAAAATCGGGTCAGCACCACCTGATCCTGACCAACACTCAGATTCCGATCAAGCAGGCTTCGCCGAGGTCAGAAAATGCAGCACGCATATCGCATGTGCCAGCATAGCAAAAATATGGAGGACCTAAAGAACCTCCGTAGATTTAGAGCGCATCATCATCGACGCTCAAGGTGGGGAGAGACCATGGCAAAGGCATCATCGTTTATAAATCGAGAAATACATTTAGGCTACGGATATCACTGGAGCACACTCTGATCAAAGAATGCGATTCCTACCGTAGAGGGCGAGGCCCGGTGCATGGTGAGACGGCCAGGCCTGAGACAGATGCTATGACATGGGCAGCCTTTGTGATTTGCCCAGCAAGCATCGTGAGATCGGGCAGGCAAGCAACAGAGATCTTTGCAGAAATGCGCTAGAAGAGAGGATGATGGAAGACGGACTAGCGTGGGCTAGATTCACAAAGGTAGTCTGATTCATTGGATGACTGACGGCCACGTACTGGGCTAAGGTTGAGATTCAGAAACGGACTAACGTTGTCCATCTGCTGTGATCAGAGTAGACCACGCCACAGATACGGTGATTCTGGCCGCCGACCACCCCGGAACTGAGAGAGACGGAGGATACCAAGCACCCGAGATGCGAGCAGGATGTAAGTGAAGAAGAGAAGTGTGGATACTGGGCCTTCCTCCAAACAGTGATAAATGAGAGTTGCTTACTGGTGGTCAGACGAGAGTTTCCAAACAAAGTGATGTATGGTGTGTTACCACTACAAAGAATGAGCACATGCAGAGGATCGCTCAGACAAGGATCCTGTGGTTTCAGACATCATAGCTCAAATGAGAGGTAGACAGAGAGACAAGACGCTCCAGCCAAAGAGGTGATGTGCTAGAGGGCCAACTTGCTTCGTGGAGCTACACGCACCCCATATCATGCAGCCCGAGAGGTGCCAGAGTACGGCAGAGACAGAGACCAGCCCACAAGGTGACATCAGGCTTCAGGGCGGTCTATCGCCACACTACAGCCAGTCAAAGATCACCAAATATATGCGTAAGATTATCTCGTGTTACGTTAGAGCAAAGTTATCGGATCTGCGTCGAATTCATCTATCGCCAGACTACCGTGGATCGGAGTCACTAGAGGCCGAGACCTTAGAGGTCGCTCTCAGCACAGGTGGTAGTAGACACCTCCCCCAGGATGCGCCAGATCAGACACGATACACCTATGGTCATGGAGGTCGAGATCTTGACTCCCATCACAGCAGACCTATATCATGACGCTGGAGTCTGGCGGTCTCCATGATCGGTCATGTTTTACAGTGGTCGCATCATTGTTAGCAAAGAGGGTTACCACTGGCACGCAGATTTCCGTATCGTGGTGGTGCCTTGCGAGATAAGCATGACATTTTACCCTGCATGCAAGATACGAGTCCTGTCAGGATAATTAGCGTCAAGGCGAGCCTTTACTCCCCGGAGGACTTGAGAGAGACCAGATCAGATCTACCTCGGTATGCGTAGTATGTGGATGTTTTTCAGATTAGCCACCGATTACCTCACAGAGAGGGTAGTAGGACTTCTAAGACGAAGTTACACTCGGTATTTAATCATCCCACACCCATAGACGCACCGCACCGAGTCACAGGAACTCGCAGTCCGCCATGTGCTTATCGACAAGGCCCATTGTGACTTGGCGCACTTCACCGCCGGGCGCCCAGTCAATGCGGGGCATCATGACATCCTTCGACCGCGTATCGACATCGACAAATAACCGGGTTACGACTGGCACCTGCATCATTAACGAGGATCGACATTTGTTTGATCACTGAGGAGCGCGCAGTCTATTTGAAGATAAAATTTCGTGTGACCGTTACCATCGTGAACGAGGCTGGGGATACTTAGATATCCCAAGACAACGCTAGGACGCTACAGCAATTGAAGCCGACGTGATTTCTTCTGATCGACGAACGCCACAGTTAAGATTCGCGACTTCATACAGGATATTCCAACCCCATTTAGACTACGCTTTTCGTAGCCCTCGTGGATGACATCTCGATCACTCCCGTACCGAGGGATACATATCACCAGAGGATCATTTTACAATAGACAGATATCACCACCTACGCCAAGTTCAAGATGCGAGTTCCCACTAATGCTGATTTTTATAATTTATAAGTCAGATCAGAGGTCAACACCTCTGCAGAAGGCTTCTGGAAAAGATATTGGGAGGCCAAAGTCACTACTTAGATACGAGTTTCTCGATTTAGCTAGTACATATGAGATTCGTATCGAGATTTCTCCAGGATAGCAAAGACTTATGACTAGCCGATCTTAAGGAGTGCCAAGTTTGAGTAATGAATTGAAGTGCAAGGAGGCATTCCAGAGTTGGAAGAGGAGATCATTTTTACTCCATCTAGCTAGTCCCGAACAGGTGACAGGTACATGTTAGTAATGACGCCGAAATGACTGACAAACTCATGCATCCGGAGGGTAGTGAGCCATAGCTCCGCCAAATGGTACAATCACGCAGTGCACCACTCCGCCACACGATATGGAGTTGGCGGTCGTAGTCTTCGCCTTGAAGATTTGGCCAATTACTTATACCGGCGGAGTTCTTACACTCACAAAATCATGTTCCACGATATTTTCACGCAAATGACCTCGTAACATGAGGCAAACGCAGATGTGGATGGAGCTCCAGAGGGATGGTGACTTCACTTGTATTTAATAACCCTGCAAGGCAAATGTGGTACGTATGCCCCGCCAAGTCATTGCGCCGCTAGTATAGCTTCGACGCACATTTTAACGTGGGATACCGTTATGACAACGAGCGTACTGTGGTACTGGGAGTTTAGTGGCTACACCGCCTCCAAGGAGGTGAGTACTTCGAGTCCCCAGCAAGTGTGATGGCAGAAAGGTCCACCGTGACCGGCATAGCCGGGCACGTTACCAGGGCCGACCAAGGCTTCACGTTGGTGGACGTGGTTCTTACATAAATGGACGCAGTGGCTCTCAGCTGATCGACGGAGAGGATATCTTCGTAAGCCTTTGAATCGCTTACTACAGTGGAAAACTGTGGCACTTAAGACTGTACCAAGATCTTCAATTAATGCATCATCGAGTGACGAAGAGACACTAGTAGACTCATTCACTATGTCTCAAAGTACGTCACAAAGTTAAGGATGAGCACCGCATTATAAAGAGGCTATACCAGTCCATCGAGGTAATGGTTTGGCCGGAGACCGCCAATACACTAGATTCTATGACCCACTCTACACCTGACGCAGTGATAAGCATGACGCCGGGGTGATACGGACCCACGCAATGTCTTACTTTCTAAATCGCATGACAACTTCACTGGAGACCCCACATGACAATCTTAGATATCCAAACAGCACGATAATTAAGATCCATAAAGGGCCGATAGGACCTCCGAGGTTTACTTTATTAATCTTTGGAAGAGCTCAAAAGGTTAGCGCGGTCACACGCTGACGATGAGTACAATACCTCACCCTCTGTACATGGCCACCGGGGAGAGGATTCTATATGGTGACAGAGGACATGCTACGCCTAGTATGTCCTGATCATAAGGGAAGCAACTGAGTTGCTACTGTTCTGCTGGAATTCACTACAAATAGTCAGCTACTAAAGTAGTATACGATGGCAATGCATTGAAAGTATCATGGCGCCATGTAGATCACTATTATACCAACTTAGACGTGGTGAGAGCCCATCAACGTCCCCGATCATTGTAGAGACAGAAGGTGAGTCGGCTGACGGAACGCCACACCCGGGCCGGTAAGAGCTTCATCATGCCGGCGATCCCAGAGTCTCTGCGTCGTGACTCGCCGCCTCGTGTGTGATGCCCAAGAGGATGGGTCTGTGCCCAAGCCCTTTGCCTATCACAGGGTTCACTGACCCTTCGAGATAATTGCAGAGAGAACTGGCTACAGACCGCTAATGCTGTCACCAAAGAGATAAAGCGCCCACTGCGTTGCTTCACGCCCATGCCCAAGTATACTCCAGACCAAATTACAAAGATCGGGGATGATTGGGAGGTTGACAAGGCCGCGGGACCCTCAGGAGGAATCAGAGTGTATTTTGATAACCAAAGACTGTAAGCAGACGCAAGACTGAGTTGAAAATGTGCCATGGAAAATAAACATGAGAGATAAGTCCAGCACGGAGCGCGAGACACGATAAGAGCCACCTGACCTCTTGTTTAGGATGAAGGTAACGCATTAGTCGCTTAAGATTTAAATGGTTGTTTACATGCATGGTAGAGCGACGCTAATATACGTGGAGTGATTGTAATTGTCCTAGAATTTTGGGACGAAACTTTCGGGTGATAAAGAATGTAAGACCTGAGAAACTCAATCTCTCGGAAAACGGCAAAATCAGAATTTATCAAAATTTGTAATTTCATAGTAATCCACTCATTCTTAGATCCTGATTAAGAAATGTATTTCACTGCTAGAATCGTCCCTGCGAAACTCAGCCAGCAACGTGAAAATTCCTCGTCGACCCGGTGACACCTGAGCTCTAAGACGCTTTTGAGGCATCGCGGTCGTGCGCCGTGAACGATTTTCGAAGCGCACGAAAGTCAAGATATAACATCGATCATAAATAAGGGCGTACGAGTAGATAAATGATGAAATGACACAGAGCAGGTGGAAGGTTTAACGCCAAACTCGAAAGAAGGTGGAATTAATTCAATTAAATTGGTCAAGTCATTACAAGACAAAACATCGCATGTGACTTCTCCCGCTGTAAACTAAAAAGGAAAACGCATGAAACCGTAACGATCCAAGAGTCATTTACGCTTTAAAGGGAGAAAGGGTCTTCCTTCTCTAAAATACGCGATCCGACCATCGGCGCCTTCGGCTGTGCATGGTGCCGCTCACGATGGCTCTGTGCGGTGGGCAGATTTCTAAATTTGGTGGAGTTTCCTCAAACTCCTGAGGTAGGCCTCTCCCTACTGGTTTTATTCCCCATGGTTATTTCGGCAAATGTTTGAGTCGAATCGAGGTCATAGGTGGGTTGCTTGATCTGGGCCCCAAACTCGGGGACCAATTGATATGAATTTTTGAAACCAAAATGTTTAAATTTCAGAATCTATGAGGGTCATTAAGCTTGCGTTTTAATTCATGTTTGTATTAAATCATGTATCGATTGTAATGAGCCGGGAATGGCCGGGAAAATGCGTCTACAAGGTGAACCGGCTGACGGTGATTTGTCGGGAATAGTAATGAGGGTTTCAATTATTCCGGACGGTTCAAGCAAAAACATTTTCAGGTGAAATGTGTCTGGGTCGAAAGATTCAAGTCGAATTGTTTCGTGGTTCGATCATTAAATTTTGCTGAGCTAATTTTTATGTTTGAAATGATAATTACATGACATGATTATGGATTGACAGTGTGATATGTGCATGTTTACATATTTGTATGTGATTAGACTATATCTAATTGGCATACATGTATTCAGATATAAAATTGAACATCCTAGGACTATAGGAGTTGGGCATGAGACGAGTCTAGAGAAAAATGGTTCTATGGTCATTTCAAAACTAGAAATGATCGAGGGGTAGTCCTTAGCACTTTAAAATATCAATCGCCTGAGACGGGCCCAACTGATACACTCCGGGAGGGTAGTCCACACACAATATCAATCGTCTGAGACAACCCAATTTAATATACACGCAGGGTAGTCCATCAAATATAACATCAGACAATCCATACACCTAAAATATCAGAGGGCAGCTCACCAACAAAACAAAATAGAAATTCCTACACGAGGCTTAGGCGCGAGTGTGTGAGTGGAGTCTGAGACTCCTGGATCTGAGGTGATCCTGCAGACATTCAAGTAGGACTGCATTTTCTCGAATCATAGTAGTTTTCTACTGGAACATCAGACGCACTTAGGGGCGGCGAGTAGCCCACTTCGTGGCGATTCCACTACTAAGCATTAGCTCACTCTTCGAGTGGATATATCTTATGCACAGTAGATGCAAGGCGAGGGACTTACTGGCCCTAGACCGAGGATTAGAAGAAAGCCGAAATGTGGCTTGTCCCGATTTAAACATGTACTAGAACTCTATAAGTCTGAGAGAGGCCAGATAAGAGTGAAAATATCAGAATCTTGCAACTATTCGGGTATATAGTTGGATTCATAGTTAGTATGTATTATGAGTATCTTTTGTGGGCCCAAGTGGCCGATACTCATGTGTGATTGAATATCTTGGATATATTGAATATATCAGCACTGTCAGATGTATATGAGAGTTTCTGTGATTCGGGTAGAGCTCCCGCATAAAGGAGACTCACTCGATTGCGGATAGGGTACCGCTCCGTCACCCACATTCACGAGTGTTTCACGGTTGATAGCAGTCAACTGACTCGTTCTTGTAAGTGGCTACACTTTCGATTCTTCTTCGCGACTTTAACCTCCCTTCTTCCTCCGAAGTGGCTTCGCTGGAAAAATAGTGAGAATTCCGGTGAGAACGGCGTTGAAAATAAAGGAGAATGACGCTGAAATTAGCTTTAAAACTGGAGAATAAAGACGGCGGAAGTTGATAATATCTCAGTTCGCTTTTTCGTTAGAATACTTAATCCCCCGGACTAACCGACATCATAATATCTCCTCCGGATATTGAAATCCGCGTATCGATACTCCACAACCGATTAAAACTCGATCACGTGATAATATCCCTGATATCAAATCCAGATCGATCGTTAGTAACCTGACGTGATATCCGTGAATAATATATCCTTGACGAAATCCGGAATTTCCACTTCTGAAACCATTTGAAAATCCGAACACTATGATTTTTCCCTGATTTACAACTGTTAAGAAAGATTTTATCCAATTTTTTTATAACTTGACATTATTTGTTGTATTTAACTGTGATTTATTTCGCAGATGAATTTTGACTATAATGCCCCCTTTACAGCAATTAGTTGATTGCAGTTGATGCTAATTTAGTGGTAATGAGGCAATTTTAATACTTTAAAGTTGTATAATTTGTTTAAGATATATCGAAATTAATAAATTGTTATTATTCCAGAGCATTTCAGCCCGGATGCTTGATCGAACGGGCTCTTAATGCGGGAAAAAGAATCTGATTTGTTATCGTGATAAAAAGATCTGATAAAGGAGATAGTAGAAAAGCTAGAGTTAGGCCTTATATGGAGCATGGTGGAACATATAGGCATGCAAAGAATAAGTCGAATGCGGGAAGCTTTGAATCGAAAAAGGCAATCGGGAATGAAAAATGTGGATTGGTCTATTTAAGATAATTCCGTGTGAAGTTAATTCAGTAATGATGATTGGAGGTTAAAGTTGTTTGTGGATTTCATAATCATCAAGCAAATAAACAATTGAGGGTCACCATATGCTGGCCGATTATCTACTAGGAGAAAACTATATTGTCCGATATGACGTAAGAACTCGTGAAACCAAGGAATATTCTATCGTCTATAAAAATCATGACGGAGTATAATGTTAGCACTATGAAGACAATCTACAATGCACACATCATAAACATCGATCACTTACTACAAATTGGTAGATCGCAATGCAACAACTAATAAAATAACCGAATGAATGTAAATATGTTGAATGGCATAGGAAGGATGAGTCGAACGATTGTGTGGAGAGACTTGTTTCAAGTACATCCTACTTCTATTCAGCTTGTTGGAATGCATTTTCAGAAAGTGTTCTAATTATGGATTAAATTATAAAACTAAATATATATCGCTTTCCACTGAGATTGCAGGTGTGACATCTACAAATTTGACTTTTCGTGGCATTTGTATACTGAGGCCGAGCGCAGACAACTACACTCAAGCAACGGAGAAGTTACAAAGTTTAATTGCTCATGATCATTACCTAATGTCATTGTTAATGGGATAGGAGTTGGCCTTAGAATGAACGCTTGCTAGCGGTTAGTATTTCCTTACTACAATCTCTCTCGTAGATGGTATATATCAAAAAATGTACTTCTGTAAATCAGAAGTAGCTGTTTGAGCCGAAAAGAGAAGTGGAGGCATTCATGCCGCCTAGAAAGTGTCCCTGTTTTCTTCGAATGAGAACGAGTATTTAAGAGGAATTAAGATCATTGATAACTGATTACTATACTTACCTCGAGCAAAGAGAATATGATGCAGTCATGGCTGACTTTATGAGGAAAGATTTGTCGCAGTCAGATGTATATGCAATGCATTTGAAAGAATGTCACAAATTAATAGGTATATTAATTAGTAATAGTTTTTCTTGAAATATCCATACATAAAAATGATTTTAATATATGTTTTATATTTTATAGGGCTCTAGAGTGTGATGCAGAAAGTTGAAGAGACATCTGGTTCGCCTCAAGGATTTCGAGAGTTCTCGAATGTAATAAATGCCTTATCGAGTCGCAACATACCAAATCAAAGCCTATTCGGTATAAGTATTTCATTGAACATCAATTCAATAATGCTATAATGAAGAATTAAGTGGGTATGGTATCTGTGGCTTCACTCAATATGATATTGATGAGTTTAAAAGAGCAACCTGCTGAAATTGAGAAGTGGAATATGGCTGCGTGAATGTAACCTCATACGGGTTGCCTCAGGCAATACGAACTTGCAGAGCTTATCAAAGAAGGTCGACACCTCGATGCGCCTCACGGAGGAAGTCGATACTATGAACGATAATGTTCATCCACTTGACAATTACTCCTTTATGATCTTAGGCTTCTCGAGACAATTTGTCATTGTGATGAGGTAAGGTGAAAATAGCATTAAAAAGGAAGCCGAGAGTTACTTATCCCGCAACGACATCTATGTTTCCACCACTGAGAAGGTTAGCGCAAAGGGGTCATTCACATTGAAAATCAATTTATCTACCAAACGAGCTCCTTCTTTATTTGAAATTGTTTAGTCTCGCCACGATAGTATTTCACCAAACGGCATCGTATGTTCCAAGTGGAAAATTTTAAAGGAAAAAAAATCAAGTACATTAAATGTTTCTACATCAAATACGTGAACATAGTGAAACATCGTGGATGTTATGCGTATGGTCATCAGGATATCGATCGATCACGGGTTACTAGGAAATGGGGAAGACTGAGCAGAAATCCGCTCGATTTAGATTCGTCGATGAGCCTTCAAACTTTCATGATGAGTATGTTCAATTCTGTAATGGATCAATCAATTGTTAAGTCGGGTTTCTATTCATTATCGTTTCAATTTTGCTCCATATGATGGGGATGGACGACTTTACCTCGACATGGTCATTCGATAGCCTCTACAGATAATATCAGGTTAGTCCATTTATCAATTAGACAATGCCCAATATATCTACTACTTAGATCTCAGACAATTGAACTACTTCATCACAAATCGACAGACTGGATTTTGGTTGAGATTGTCATTTCGTGGCTGTAAGCCTATAAATTATATTATGTTAGTCATTAAGTTTAATGTTTTTATATTTTTATTTTTTGATAAAGGACGATCTTTTATTTTAGGGCCCTCATGGAATCGACATCACTAATACCTCAAATTCGTGCACAAAGCGAATTACTCGATACCGTGGTCATGATGGAGATCCCTATGTACTCTGACGAGGCTTTAGATCATTATTAGCGACTCACAATATGTAAATACACAAGAGACAATTGATTTAGATGAAACATGATGATTACAACTTTAAATGATTTATATTGTAATTGATATGTATTATATTTAATTTAATTTAAATTCACTACTTTAATGATGTAATTTAATTTTTCATAATATCATCATTTTATTTATATTTAATTTAAATTAAATAAAAAATTAATGTAAAATTACTTTGATTTTTAAAACCGGACGAAGAAGAGTTTTCCTGATTTTGAAATCCTGATTATTCGAACATTTTCTGATTGCATTCCTGGGAAATTTCAAACTTTCCTCGGATTTTAAATTTCCTGATCATGGTAAATTTTCGGATTTTAATATCCGATATAACTAAACATTCGGATTTACAAACTTAATTCATTTTTAATTTTGATTTTTTTAAAAATTTTCTAAATTAGTTAAGCATATTATATAAATTATAAAATTTAAGATATTATATAAATTATAAAATTTAAGTATATTATATAAATTATAAAATTTAAGTATATTATATAAATTATTTTATTAATTATAAAATTTAACTATATTATATAAATGATTTTAATATTTATGGTAAATTTCTGAATTCTATATTATATAAATTATTTTAATACTTGAAATTTAAATATTTTATAAATTATTTTAATACTTTAAAATTTAATTATATTATATAAATTATTTTAATACTTGAAAATTTAAATATATTTTATAAATTAAATCTAACAAACTAATATAATACACAAATTAATCAAATTCTATTTTAAACATTAAAGTCTAACAACTAATACATAAACATAAAACTAAGTCTTCTTTTTCCTCTTCGAACGAACATATACACCGGCAGTTGAGTAATCCAGAGCCATGATCCGCCGCAGCAATGGCGAGCAACGCCACTTCGAGGGGAGGATGAATCCATCTGGTGGAGGATCAACTCGATGTCAAAGCGAGATGTAGACAAAGTGGGAGGCTGGGGTACCACGCCGTGAGCGCTAATGGAGGCCGAGTCAATGAGCAGCATGCGCCGCGGAGATCGAGCAGCGACTGGAGTGTCAGAGATGCCGGTCTCATCCGACCCCGCCAAGTATGCAGGCGCCCCATTCAAAGGCACCCCAAAATAATCGAGGACTCACGCCTTCCACCGCATATCAAGTATGCCTTCCCAATAAAATCACGCTCCTCGCGATTACGCTACATAAATAATATGTGAACTTAATATTACTAATATAATAAAAAAGTTAATTAAATATTATGTACAATTTAGATTACTAGGTTAAACGAAGTCCATATTTAACTTACAGTATCACTGGTAGATGCAGCATGTGAGGGCAGAGAAGATCGCAGACCGCTGAAAACCCGATCTCAACTGGAGGTCAACGATGCGATGCGATATGCGATCATACCAGGTTATGATACTATGATACACTCTCTCCAGCCCGAGTAATCGCATCGGGCCGACCACTGACCGGGCCAAGACGCGGATATGTCAATCTCCTAACACCGATCCAATAAGATACTACTGGGCCAGTCGGAGGTGCGAGCGTCATGAGGAATGGTTCAATATACCTAAACCGGGCGTAAGACCCGGCCCAGATGATATGGCTCAACAACTAGTCCTGGCGACTGCATCCAAAACCATGCAATATCGAAAGGTGTTTCAAATTATGATCCGACGATGGCTCCCAAACAGAGCATTCAACTCCGGTGAATCGATCTGGGCCACTTTAACCGACCAGAACTATCTGGGAATCACGTATGGGCCCAACGTGAAGGCACGTGGTCGCGGATCGATGTACGATAAATCCGAGAAGAAAACATCTCGTGAAAGTGCCTATAATCCAAGCCATATAATAAATCGTATAAATAATATCACAGAAATCGATAATTGAAAATTATCAAAAATTATCAAAAGTGTCAATAATCGTGACTAAAAGTGGTCGTAGCCACCTAACTACCGCACCTCAAACCCCCACAAGTAGAGGTCAATTGCTTGTGGCAGATATGCCAGATAAGTCGCACCCTCAAGCATAGCTAACAACCATGCCGAGGTCCCGAATAGCTCCAAGTACACTATTACGATAATCGGTCAGACTCTTATCAAGAACAGAGTGCAACCAACCGTGACGGAGTGGGCAAGAAGGCCCGAGTAAAGAACCCGATATCATCGATGAGACATCCGTAATAGTAGGAAAATTATCCCCAGCCATGCCGAGTCGAATCAAGGAGAACGACATCGCCTCCGCCTCTCGAGACGCCTCGACGATGGCGCCTAAATAACTCGAATTAATAAAAGTATCGCATCATCCAATTCGGTTACCGTGAGAATGATATCAACGATCCAAGAATAGGTATGTAAAATGGATGCGAATGCCGTCTAGCCGCATGGTCATCTCACCAAACGGAAGATGAAAATTCGTGGTCTCCGGGTCGCCAATTAATTACAAAATGATAATATCAGTTTCATCTCGCACCGAAGGATCGGCAACTGATCGATCGGCAACAACTGTGATCGATGCACGGCCTCGTAAATACGACTCCCCGCATCAAGCTCTATAATCAGCCTTCGGTAAATTCATGATTTACCAATTTCCAATGGTGCTCGATCCTACAATATAAATACTAAATAAACATAATCAAGTTACAAGAACTAAAATTAACATAAAAAATATATATATATACAACTCCTGGACAATAATCATAATTTCCTCCCCAACTATATCTTCGCAAAGAACATGGTCATGAAAACCCGTTAATATAGATCTATCGATAGGTCCTCCAGAACACTCTCATCACCTCCCGCCCCATCCCTATCATGCTAAGGATGCTCAACCGATCTCGACTACCGCTGCTCAACTCCTCTCTTAATTGCACTCAGCCGCTCACGCTCCTGGCTCAGAGGTCGCCTACGAGGTGCACTGTATATATCCTCCTCGGAAAGACGTGGTGGCATATCTATTTCAAAGAAAATGAAAAAGATTGATAAATTAAATTAATATAATCATACTTGGTAATCATTATTTTTAAATAATCATATTCATAATCTTAAATTATATAATCATAAAATTTTATTGAAATCATAATTTAAGAATCATAAATAATCATATCTATAGTCATAAAGATTGATAAATTAAATAATATAATCATTAAATAAAAAATAAATTAGCATTCTGATTCACAAATAATATCATTCTGATTTCATGGAACTTATTCTTTATATACTTGATTCCATTGTGAGTCTCTAATAAGAGGAGAATTTTTATTATCATGGAATCCTGGAAAAACAACATTTTACTCGATGATCATGGAATCCAGAAGATTCAATTCTTCCGACATCATGAAATCCAAAGAGCCAATTTTTCCCTGACATTATGAAATCGAAGAAAATCAATTTTCCTGATATACGAAATCCGGAATAAATTAATATTTCCTGACATCATGTAACCAAAATTAAGATTCAACCGATTCAATGAAACTTAACTTAAGCTCAAATTCGGATTTGAGAATCCGAGAACATAGAATCCGGAAACATAGAAACCTGCATTTAAATTTCAAAAAAATTCAACTATAAACCCATATTTAACGATGAAATGCAAGAATAAACACAACAAATCAAATGATACAAACTTCACATTGATATTTCAACCCAGTCGAATCTCCTGATTGTTATTGCTCAGTTTCTCGGATTTGGGAAGATGGGCTTGTGGAACTCAGGATGGGTTTTGGGGAATTAAAAGGAGACTTTTGATATGGGGTAAGGAGGGTACGCTAGAAAGTAGCAATGGAAATGGGGTGCAAAAAAGAGAGTATTTCTGCCAGCATTTAAGTAAACTGGTGTGAAGAGATATTTAAGGAGTGTATATAGAACATCTCTTTAAGTTGTCTTTTGCTACAAAAATGATCGTGGAAGTGATTCATGTTCTCTATCCTCCTTTTATTAGAACCACTATTTCTTTCCTCCTCCTCCCATTCCTTGTCTAGGTAGATCCCATATGCCAAAATTTCATCCACCAAAGAATTTATGCCACATAAGAAAATAAAAATGGTCGAAATCTGAGCGGTCTCGCCGGTCCACTCATCGCCAGTAGCCTTCCCGCTTAGGTTCAATTAAAACATTTTTCTATTGAATGTGATCACAAGCCATTCGAACACTAGACCTAAGAATCGACAACCGACGGCTTCAAAAAGGCGATCTAGAGGAAGAAGGGTTTTATGGCCGAAATGGTTACGATAGCGGTTGTCGCCGGGCGATCGTGAGTGAGATCCACCGGGTTCAAAACCCGCATCACCGCTTAATGAATCAATTAAAATCGAACGACTGGACGAGATTTCCCGGCCATGATCGCTCGATCTTGGCCAAAAATTATGAAACAATATGGATTTAGAAAATAATTCGATCCACTTCTTCTCATCACATGAAAAATCAAATCTTTTCGTAAAACAAAAATTCTCAGAAAGAACAAAAATACTCGTGAATCTTGACTTGTGGGAGTGATGAGAGAAAGGCATTAATTCGCGTAGTCGATCAGACTACATGCTAGTTAAGCGACACCCGGACGATCCTAAGCAGGCGACTAAGTGTTGGTCGAACGGCGAGGAGAAGAAGCGGGAAGGAGCCTAAAAAATGTGGAACAAAAACATATTTTTAAAGAAATAAATCTCTTCCTCATAACTTTAAAATGTGGAACAACATTCTATTTAAGAGAAAAAAAAATGCCTTCTCTTCTTCAATTTGTTTGTATCTTAATAGTAATGCAGTTTTAAGATAAATTTTTGTCTAGGCGAGATTTAGAGAAAATAAAAATGTTACCTGAATAGGTAAAATTACATTTTATATATATATATATATATATATATATATATATATATATATATATAAAATGTTAATATCTAAAATTACTTTTTTCTAAAAGGAATCTAAAAGTATCATAACTAGACAAAAGAAAAATGTTACCTAAATAGTAAAAATTATCATAATAACATTACTTTACAGTAATGCAGTTTTAAGTTAAATTTTGCTTAGGCGAGATCTAGAGAAAATAAAAATGTTACCTGAATAGAGTAATGCAGTTTTAAGTTAAATTTTGCTTAGGCGAGATCTAGAGAAAATAAAAATGTTACCTGAATAGTAAAAATTATCATACTTTATATATATATATATATATATATATATATATATATATATATATATATATATATATATATATCAATGTTAATATCTAAAATTACTTTTTTTTAAAAGGAATCTAAAAGTACCATAATAGATAATATTAATATTTTTTTTTGAGAAGATAATATTAATGTTTTTACCTAAAAAATAACAATATAAATATTTAAAAACATAATTATATATGTTATGATATTTGGGTTTTATTATTGTGATTATTACAGTTTTACAAATGACTATTAAATCATTTGTCAAAAATATAAAAATAATAATATATAAATATTTTTAATATATAATCTTATCTATCTTCAAAGATTTTTAAATAAATAATGGTAAAATTATCATTAAGTAATTTTTGGGTTAATGAAATAAATATTAATATTTTTTTCTAGTATTATTTATTTAAAAATAAATAAAATTAATGCTTTTATTTTTATTTAATTTTATGTTTTTATTTATATTTAATATTCTATAAATTTTTTAAAAATACTAGTAAATGTATACGTGCATCAGCACATGAAATAATATAACAAATAAGTAAATTTATGATTTTATTTTTTTAAGAATTGAAAACTAATTAGAAGTGATTACATTTTTAATTACATATAAAATCAAATTTTAAAAAATGATTGGGATGAGCACATCATGCCTAGTTTAAGTGGTAGAGGTAGAGACCGTTTCAAATAGGCAAAGGTCGTAGGGATAGGCAAAGGCTATAAGGAGGGGGTTCCAGGTTTTATTCCTTTTTCAACATCAAATTTTATGATAGCAAAATTATTTTCTACTGATTTTTCTTAATTACAATAAATACCACCTTAATCTTTATGATATTTGTCAAATTTTGATTTAAATAGGCTTGCTAATTTCTTTTTGTACTAAACTCAATAGATCTTTGTTAATTAATTTATATATAATTTTAAGTATGTTTATATATATATATATATATATATATATATATATATATATATATATATATATATATTTAATAATCATAATATTTATAATTATTTATTTTCCTCAGGTTTATGATATTATTGTTCTACACTTATTATCACCCTTTTGATAAACTATTCATTTTGATTTACAAATACGGTATTCAATTTCAAATTTGTCTCCCATTTAGACTTCCAACTCTGTGACTTCTTACATTCTTCCGTCATTAACATGAACTTTTAACCACTTGAACTTATTGACAATTGTATCAACTTAATAATTGATTTAATCATCACTGTGTTGAAATAAAAAATATGTAGACATAAAAAAAAAAGTAAAAACTAGATTAATTTATTCAATTTTGTATTTATAAAATATTTTATATGTTATTTTGTATTAAAACCTAAAAAACGAATCATAATTTAATTCATGAAATATTGTCCCCAAATTCTAGAAGTGATGGTTTATATTGTCCACGAATCATATGGAAGACCTGGTGGTATGCCGTGATGAAGATGACTCTCGTTCCCACGGATGACACCTAATTGTAGGAGCTAAAAAGTTATCCTAAGAATAATAGAAAGTATAAATCAGATAAGATAGAAATAATATAGGGAAAAACTTTCATATAACCATAAATAGTTATAGAATACTAGAAGTTGTAAAATTCCATTAAAAAATGACACTTCAATTGCTATCTGTAGGAGGTAGTCTCTGGTCCCTTCTTTGCTTATTGTCCTTCGATTTATAATCATTACAATGTTACTTGATCACAATAGATTGTTGGATTCCTCCCTAATGGATACGCTTCTCTCGTTTGGTTTTGATTCCGCTTGCCCGTGCTTAGAAAATGCTAAGCAGGATAATTGATGAATTGATTTATTGACTAAACCATATTACATGATGCTTTTTCAGGAATGACAATGTAGAGAAGTCTCTTGATAGCTACAGAAAAGTCTTCGATATTGTTTCCTTGGTTAGTTAAATGCCCTTAAAAATATTAACTAATTGTGGTTTTCCTATTTCCTCATTTATGTTCGTTGTGATTGTGACGCCCCAAAGTTGGGGGTCCTGTTGACAACCCTTCAATCCAAGAAATTTATGTGGATTTCGGGTGATCCGATACCACATTATTGTGTCTCATTTATCGGGATCCATATTTTCACTAAAATCGGGTAGAGTCTCCTTTGTTCGGGGAGCTCTACCTAACATATAACCTGTATAATCATACCTCATCCAAGATCTCAACATAAGTAGTATTGATCCCATAGGGTCCATCTGTTCATATCCCCAATATACATCCCTTTACCGGGATCCACTCATTTATATTTAAATCTAAAATATGAAAATAAAACGTTTAATTACAGTTCGTAAGAGTCCGATCATGGCCCTCTTACCATAATTACATACCCGACTATTTATACAATAGTCTCAAAAGAATTTAATTACAATTCTTTTATACAAAATCCTTTTTACAAAAGTAATATTAAGGCCACACATCGGCCACCTCTATAATCACGGTCTGTTTGAGCTGGTTTCCCGCATACACCCCCGCATTTGAAAGGGCGGTCCCACGACAAGAGTAAACAGTGAGGAAAATTTTTCCCTATAAGAGCTTATTTCTCGCTTAAATGCATGCAATGGCATACATAAACATCAAATTATATTCCTATAAATAATGCAATCCTATATGAATGTTCCGTGGTCACGCATTTGTGATGAGATCTCTACGCCACAACCCGAGTCCCGACCGACTCCCTCACACCTACAATGCCAAGTGTGAAAAACCAATAATTGGTGTTTCACCCAATGACTTAAACCATTGGACAACCCTCCAATTTTAATTTATCAATTCTCGTGTATTTCCATGGGTGGCGAATTTCCGGGGTCTCACCGTAGGCTTCATATGCCTTCCGATACTTTCACGAACTTACACGTCTTACATATGTCTAACTGAGAATAAAAATCAGTCTTTCACCCTGTGGATCCGCCCCATCTCGCTTCACCTAAACACACGTGATTTAAAGATATTATTGTTTTACACAACCGTGAGTCTCGATTTGACGCTGTCCCCATTCTTTGAGCTCACCACATTCACCAAGAATGGTGAATGTCTCAACACCATACACACACACCCTAGACTCGACGTATTGAGCGTGACTGGTATATATAAAAATGCAATCATTCCATTTCATATGTCATGCTATATGCACAATAAAAGTTGGCATGCAACATTTATAAATTCCTGATAATTGCGTATTTTCATATAATTTCCATTTATCAAAATTTCAAGTTAATACTGCTATATATAAACATGATTTTTACACAGTCAACATGTTATTTATTTCAATAATAACACACAAAATGATCCAAATCCTGGACTCATATAAAAAGGGCACCTCTCGTCATTTCACTAGCTTGTCACCGACCATCGCGATACCAAAACACACCAAAATCTGAAGACATTGAATAGTCCCATGATCAAAACTAAATCCACATTAATCCCAAAATCCTATTCTGATTAACCAAAATTGGTCTCGAAATTCAGCCCTACTCATCCGAAAACAAATTCCGAAAATTTCTAATAATTCCTACACTGGGCCCCAAAAATTTGAACTTAAAATTCCCACAGCCTCTCATGGCCCTCAAAGAAAACCCTGTCAATAAATGACCTTAGGCTAGAAATATTCTAAGTAGGAAAATTCCTTTACCTCGTGAGTCTGACTAAACTCCAAGATTTTGCAATCTACGCCAGACTCTCGATGTGTGGATCGACTTTTCTTTCATTCGACAAATCTACTTGGCCTGTGATTGCCGTAAATCTTAGAGATAAGTTAGAGCTTATCTTTCTATAAATTTTATTTTTCTCACGCACACCTCTCCGTCTCTTCCTTTTGACTTTCCTTTTTTTTTTTTTTTTTTGATGGCATGGCCTCACATTGTAGCCATGTGTCCATCTCATTCGGTCCGCTTCTACTTTAAACAAATTTTTTTTTCGCCAATTTATTTTAAATGAACTTAGCTCTCGCTTTACTTTACCTGTATATTTTCGTGAAAATTCGGCCCTTTGAGTCATCATGCATTTATCACCTAGAAGAAAATCGTGAAAAATATTCGTCGTCTTCGTAATTTGACGTATCTTTCTGGCTACCGGATTTCGAGACGAATCCAACGAAGCATGGGAGGTTTCTATTCAAGATCTAGGAAAATTTTCTAGGTTTCCTGAACCATTGCGACAATTTTATTATTATTATTATTATTATTATTACTTTGGCTATTATCATTTGTATTTTTGAAAATTTCTAATTTTCCTGCTCTATGAGATTCTTCCCTTAAAAGAATTCCCTAGTCCCTCGAAATTCACACACTAGCACACATAAACACATGTGCATATGCACAGTTATTCTAGTTCCACTATTAGACTTCATTATTAGACAAACGCATCTTCATCCTCAAATAGGAATGGATAGGTGGCCCGCATCATGCTCCTCAAGGCCCCAAAGGTTTCCCCACCCTTTTTCACGTGCTGGAAGCCACAAACACCTGATAGTTCGGCTGTCGTGCTTTCTGAAAATCCCATTCAAGACCCACAGGCTCACCGTCTCCTGGTGTCCAATCCAAAGATCGCGCAATACAATCCTTCCCTAATCCATTACACGAGATGGACCTGTGAGTATACTCAGAGCCCGGAGTATACTTCGTGGAGCATGGAGACGCGGAAACACCATGAACACCGGGAGCAAATTAAAGTAGCGCGCATCGCTATGCAACTGCGCCCACCTCTCGAAAGTATCTCGGCGGCCTAATATACCTCGACGCCGCCTTCCTCATTGTCGAATTCACTTACTCATCTCTTAGTATCACCTTCCTAAGAAGACGGATCACCCACCTCAAACTTTAGAGGTCGACACTCGTCCCGCTGGGCAGCCTTTCCTCGTCGCCCTCCGAGCCACAAGCAAAGACGTCAGATCAAACCCACCTTCTCGCAGGTGTCTCTGGCCCCAAACCACTCAAGACATAACCTCCACCTTGTCTAACAACCTGAATCGACATGGCCTCCTATATAAAGCCTCTAGGGTGCCATCTCAGATACTCGCCTCGATAACCGTTGTTGTAGTGAATTTCATTGGAGTGGCAAGTGTCACATAGCCTACTCCTTAAGATCCGCAACACATGCTCGTGAAGATGTCCTCTAAAACTGCACGATCCTTCCAATCGACCATCCTGTCTACGCATGAAACGCAGTTGTCATCACCAATCAGGAAAAACCCCCATAGCCTTTTGGAAACTCTTCCAAAAGTGTGTTGTAAACTTGGGATCCCTGTCCAATACGATAGAGACTGGCACACCATGTAGTTGGATAATCTCACGAATATACAAACCATAATTTCTGGAAGGTGGTCAGTTTGCACCGCAGAAAGTAAGTCACCAGGTGAGCCGATCCACTATAACCCATATGGTATCATGCCTCTGCTGTGTCCGTGGTAAGTTGGTCACAAAATCCATCGCGAAAAGCTCCCACTTCCACTCTACTACCTCCAAAGGCTGGAGTAGCCCTGCTGGCTTCTGGTGCTTAGCTTTTACTTGTTGACAATTGAGACACTGTCGAACAAAATCCCTTACATGTCGCTTCATTCCCCTATAGTAATACTAGCAATGAAGATCACGGTACATTTTCGTGCCACCTAGATGCACTACGAATCGAGAACAATGGAATCGAGAGCAATGGAACTCCTTAATTATCTCATCTCTCAAATTGGTCAGTTGGGGAATCACAACTCGTCCCATATACCAAAGACTATTATCTGTGTGGATGGCCCAACCTTTGTCACTCATACCTTCCTATACCCGGTTCCTAATGGACAATATCTCTGCGTCTTGCCCCTATGACTCAATCACCCTGCTCAGTAGGGATGGCATAGCTACCAAACTCCCTAGTGCCCCGAGCCTCGATCACCGCATTCATAGCCTAAATCGTCCCACGCCTTAAAGCATCAGCCACTCCCTGAAGCTACTAGCCAAGACTTCGTGACTTCGATCGAGTGCATCAACTACTACATTCGTTTACCGTGATGGTAATGCGTGCGAAGCCATAAATTCCTCCTGGTTACTACATTCATCTGCGTTGCCTCATGTTGAGGTCTTGTTGTGTGAAAATATACTTAAGACACTTGTGGTCTGAAAATACCTCAAACTCCGTTCTCATACAAGTAATGCACTAAATCTTGGGCAGTAAAGACAACGGCCGCCAACTACGTATCACGGTAGGGTAATTCTACTAATGATTCTTGTATTGTCCTGAACTATACCCAACCCTCTCTGATCAGACAAGACACATCCTGGGGCCTGTCCCTAAGGCATCACAAAGATATCGTGGTACTGGTCCCTCGTTCGGGACTATTAGAATGGAGCCGAAGTAAGCCTCCTTTTCAACTCTTGGAATGCCTTCACACAGTCATCCCACTCAAACTCTGAATTCCCCGCTTAATCTGGGTCTTCATAGTGATGCTAGCCGGAGAAATCCTTAATTAAACCTCCCGTGAATACCCTCGCCTAATCCTAAGAAATCACAGACTGGTATTGCATTTCCTGAATTCTCCCTAACTCATAACAGCCTCTACCTTCAAGGTCCACCGACACACCGGCTTCACGACACGATACGTCCTAAGGAATCACCCCGCAAGACAAAATCAGACTTACTCGAACTTAACATAAGCAACTCGATGGTCCCCGAAAGTGCCCGAGAACAATCCGAAATGACTCATGCTTCTTCCCCGCATTTCAGAGTGATCAAGATGCCGCCACAAAAGACTGCCAACAAACTGACGAAGAAGGTCGAATGCCCTACGATGAGATCCATGAATGCCGCTTAGCGCATTCAGCCAACCTGGAAGGGCATCACCGTGAATTCAAAAGGCCCATATCAAGGCCCTAAACGCCGCTCAGTGGATATCAACCTCCTAACCTCAACCGATGGTAACTGCAAGGTCTATCTCGAGTAGACTCGCCCCTTTTCAACCGGGATCAACAAATCATTAATCCTCGGTAATGGATATCGATTCTTGACCGTAACCCTATTCAACTATTGATAGTCAATGCTTAGTCGAAGGGTCTTATCCTTCTTCTTCGCAAACATAACCGAAGTGCCCCATGGTGAAGTGCTTGGTCTAATAAAATCCTTGTCCAATAATTCATGCAGTTGTACCTTGAATTCCTATAACTCAACCGGTTCCATCCTATGAGGAGTCATAGATATGGGTGACATACCAAAGTATAACTCTATGATAAAGTCCACATCCCTGTGCGAAGGTAATCATAATAGCTCATCCTGAAAAACATCCTCATACTCGCAAACCACTTGAGGTAGACTAAAATCCCGTCTC
The DNA here is from genome assembly GCA_016808115.1 of Tetrastigma voinierianum. Classification (NCBI taxonomy): domain Eukaryota; kingdom Viridiplantae; phylum Streptophyta; class Magnoliopsida; order Vitales; family Vitaceae; genus Tetrastigma; species Tetrastigma voinierianum. The sequence goes on along the minus strand of JAEQBH010001039.1, from coordinate 744,133 downwards.
CCCTCACCCTCTAGGGTAAGGCTTGCTAGCCAACCCATCAACTGTCCACTCCATTCGGAGTCGTGCACGGTCTTGGGTAAAGCATCATGCTTCTCCCCTTGAAACGTAACACAATACCGTCCTATGTGTAGGCGGTAACCTACCTACGATCACAATCAATGACGACTTTATGGGCCATCAACCAGTCCATCATAAGGATGACATCGAACTCCGATATGTCTGTGACCCTCAGGTCCATAGTGAGTAGAATCCCTAAGATCTCTAACTCACAATCCCGACATATCTGATCGACACTCACCCTAGTTCCTAGGGGAGAATTAACATACAACGACTTTTTCAAGGTTTCAACCTCTAAGCCCAAACTTTTTTCACATTATGCAACAATAAACATGAATACAATGTACCCGAATTTAAACAACACTCTTATTAAAAAGTGTGAGAGCCAAAACGTACCTTGTAAATCAGACTGATCTACAAGCTCAGTCTATTGTACTACAACCTAGACATGCCCCTAGGTCCCCAAAGTCTCGGCCCGTGAGCTCTATCCTCAGCCTCGACCCATACCTTGGCCTCTCTGTGAAGCAGAAGACTTCTGTTTCGTACGGATTTCAGGGACGGGGCTGCGGTTATCAGGGCTAAGGCCGAGTTGGGGCTTCATACCAAGCTGTGCTTATTTCAGGAATTACTTGTGGATACCCACATTCGAACTCCCTAGCTAATCGTTTACTGAGCTCTGATACTAAGCTGTGACGCCCCAAATTCGAGGGTCCCATTGACAACCTGTCAACCCGAGGAATTTCTGTGGATTTTAGGTGACCCAATACCACACTGTTGTGTCCCATTTATCGGGATCCATATTTTCACAAAAATCGGCCAGAGTCTCCTTTGTTCGGGGAGCTCTACCCAACATACAACCTGTATAATCATACCTTATCTAGGGTCTCAGCAGAAGTAATATTGATCCCACAAGGTCCATCTGTCCATATCCCCAATATACATCCCTTTACATAAATCCATTCATTCACATTTAAATCTAAAATATGAAAATAAAACGCTTAATTAGAGTCCATAAGAGTCCTACCACGTAATTCCTCCTTACTCATAATTATATACCCGACTATTTGTATAATAACTCAAAAGAATTTAATTACAATTTTATACAAAATCCTTTACAAAAAAGTAATATCAAGGCCACGTGATCGGCTTCCTTCATAATCACGCCTCGTCTGAGTGCTGCCTCTATAAACCCCCGTACATAACAAACCATGACTCGGTGAGTAAATGTTCAAGAGGAAAATTTTCCTACAAGGGCTACCCGGCCTAAATGCACATGCAATGCATACATAAAACATTAAATCATATTCCATAGAAATAATTTAATCATATACGCGAACTATTCAAGGTCATGTGGTGGATGAGACTCTCATGCCCACAACCCGAGTCCCCAACCGACTTCACACCAAAGAACGCCTAAGTGTGAAAAACCAGTCAATAGTGTTTCACCAAATGACTTAAACCATTGACAACCCTCCACCTTTAATTTATCAAATCCCGTGTTTCCGTGGGTGGCGACTCTCGGGGTCTTACTACAGTTTCACATTCCTTCGACACTTCACGAACTTACATCACGAACGTATATGTCTAAACGAGAATAAAATTGGGTCTTCACTCCCGAGGGGAGGGATACGCCCATCTTGCTTCATATAAACACACGTGATTTAGTATTACTATTGTTTTATTATTAACCGTGAGTCTCGATTCGACGCTGGTCCCATTTTCGAGCTAACCACACATTCACCAAGAATGGTGAATAACCAACACCATGCACACACACCCGACTCAACGCAATGTGACCGTGCATATGAAATGTAATCCTGCCATTTCATGCGATTTCGTGCTACATACACAATAAGAGCTACATGCAACATTTATAAATTTCGGATAATTATATTTCTATAATTTCCATTTATCGTACCTATGTTAATACACTAAGCTAGTATATATATAAACATGGGATTTTTACACAATAATAGCATATTATTTATTTTTCCAATAATAATACACAAAATGGCCCAAATCTCGGACGCATATAAAACAGGCACCTTTCGTCCTCTACTACCACACCGAATTACTATGATACCAAAACACACCACAAAACCTGAAGACATCAGTCTTGGGATCAAAATCAAACCTCAACACAGTCTGGGACACAATCCCGAAAATCCTGTTCGAACTGTTAGAAAACAGTCCCTAAAATTAAGCCCGAACTGTCCGAAAATAGTCCCGAAAATTCCTAATAATTCCTACACTCAATCCAAAAAATTTGGGACTGAAATTTACGGCCTCTCATGGCCTCATTAAAAACCCCAAGCCATTAAATACTCTTTAGGCTAGAAATATTCAAAGTAGGAAAATTCCCTACCTCGTGGAGTTTGACGAAACTCCAAAATTTTGGTACCCACGCATAACTCTCGATGCGTAGTCTGACTTTGCCTTTTGCTCCTACAAAAACCTACGGTCCGATTGCCGTAAATCTTAGAGAGAAGCTAGAGCTTCTCTCTCTAGAATTTTTTTTTTCTCACGCACACCTCTCTGTATCTTCCTTTTGACTTTCCTTTTTTTTTTTTTATCCCTTTTTATTTATTTATTTATTTTTATACATGGCTCACATTTCACCATGTGTTCATTTCTCATTCGGGTCCGTTTCTATCCTGAAACAATTTATTTCTTTTCAGTTCAATTTATTTTAAATGAACTTAGCTTAACCCATTTCCTTACTTCTGAGATTTTCGTAAAAATCTCGTCCCAGGAGTCACTGACAACTTATCACCTAGAAAACCGTAAAAATATTCCGACAGTCTCAGAATTCTATGAAACTTTTCTGGGTCACTAGATTTTGCGAGACAAATCCAACGGCGCAGTCCGTTTCATCATCCGAGATCTAGAGAATTAATTTTCTAGGCTTCCCTGAACCATTATGGAAATTAATTATTATTATTATCATTTTGCAATTTTTGAAAATTTCTAATTTTCCCGGGTTTTACAGTGACTAAGCGGGCAAATTAAGCATGTTATGAGTCTTAGCCTGATGATTCACCTTTATGATTATCGCTTCTTACAAAATGATGGACCCATGGCGAGTCAAGCTCACATTTCACGGCGTTCAAATGAAGGTGATTAAGCTATCTACTATGCCATTCATTCTTTCTAATTAAGTAGATATGGAAATTTCATTACATAATCTTCTCTGCTTCGCTAACTAAGATTCAAGTAGTGGTTCTAGTGGTAACACACATTTTATTGATGATTAATTTTAATTTTAACTCTGAGGAATAAGGTTCTTATATTTTTCTACCATGATTTTAACCTTTCACATATGAACCCCATTTGAATCCATTTTTTGGTCTCAGTGGGTCAAAGTAGCCCTTTGATTGATAATCCTAAATCTTCATGATGCAAGCTTTTCTCAAGAAATGGGGGATGGATAAATCTCCTTGTATAGAAAAATAGGCCTTGTTGCAAGCCTTAAACACAAAATGTCAAGTTCAGTTATGCAATAAGCATCATGCTCAACATTTGTTTTTAATAACTGTGGGCTATCCGGTCTCACCTCAGGCGCACGGCGACTAATCCCACAGGACTCGGAAGTTAATGGTCGTAAATTCCAATGTGACCTTGAGGGAGCTCAAATTAGCAGATCATTCAGAACTCCATCCCGCCATGCTACACCAAATCCCAGCCTATGGATACAAGCTTACGAACGATCAAGCCTTTATTCCCGGATCAAGAGAGTTATTGCCTGATCTCTATCTTGTACTCGTAATAGGCTTGATATTTGATTCAAAATTTCGCTCTCTCATTATCATTATCACCGACAAGATTGAAGCTATTTTATTTAAAAATTTATAGATAGTTTTCGAAATAAAAAAATTAATGACCTGTGGGATGGAGTACTGGGTTTGTGGCATTAAAGCAAAAGGATGGTCTATGAGGTTGCAACCCTTCATTTCATAGGCCTCATTCCCACAAAGATTTCTCTCGAACTTCTTTATGGGTTGTGACATCTCAAATCCAGGGGTCCCGTGGACAACCCATCAACCCATGGAATTCCTGTGGATTTCAAAGTACTCCGATACCACACTATCGTGTCCCATTTATCAATCCATATTTTCAAAAAATCAAAGATAAAGTCTCCCTTTGTCCCAAAGCGGAGCTCTACCAAACATACAACCCGTATAATGATAATCATAACTCATCCAGTAGTCTTAACAAAAGCAGTATCACTACAAAGGTCCCTCCGTCCCATATCCCCACTATACATCCTTTATCAAATCTAATTAATCTACATTTAATTCTAAAATATGAAAATAAAACACTTAATTACACCAGAAGAGTCCGATTCTAATTCTCTTACCATAATTACATACCCGGTTATTCACAATGGTCCAAAAGAATTTAGTTACAATTATTTAATACAAAGGCTTTGTAATAAAGTAGAATATCAAGGCCGCATGTCGCCTCCTTCATAATCACGCTCGTGAGCGCCTCGTCCCCCGTAGACACCCTATGTTCCCGAAAGGGGGTCCTAATGACAGAGCGAGTAAATGCTTAGTAGAAAATTCTACTACAAGGGCAACTCCCCACCTAAATGCATGCAATGGCATATTATGATCAAATCCATTCCATAATGAAAATGTAATCCTATATAATATTCATGTCATGCATTTAGACGACGACTATACCCATAACCTAAGTCCCGACCGACTTCCTCACATGCAAATTTAAGTGTGAAACTAGTCATCGTGTTTCAATTAAATGATTTAACCCATTGACAACCTCCAATATTCATTTTAATTTATCCAATCCTGCAGTTTTATTCGGGGTCAATTCGGTCTCACCGCAGCTTGACAAGCCTTTCCGACACTTCGAACTTTCATCACGGATACGACATGTCCTCGACTAAGAATAAAATTTGGGCCTTTTGAGAGTCTCAATTTTGGACGTTGTCCCAATTTATGAGCTTACTACACATTCACTAAGAATGGTGAATAACCAATACCATGCACCCGCACCCGACTCGACGCGATGTGACTGTGCATATGAAATGCAATCATGTCATTTCATGTTATGTCATGCTATATGCAACATTTATAAATTCCAGATAATTATATTTCCTGCATATAATTTTCATTCATCACAATTTCCATGTTCATACATCACGCAAGCACATATTAACAAGATTTTTACACACAACAACATTTTATTTATTTTTCCAACAATACACACAAAATGGCCTAAATTTCGGACTCATATAAAACAGGGCACCTCTTGGTCCCTTCATGGTTCGTCACCGAATTACCGTGATACCAAAACACACCACAAAACACGAAGACATCAATCCCGGGATAAAAACCAAACCTCAACCCAATCCGGGACTGCCCGGAACTAGTCCCAAAAATTTCTAATATTCAGTCACAAAATCTTAGGACTAAATCACATGGCCTATCACGACCCCGAAGACAACCTATGCCATTACATAACTTTTAGGATAAAAATATTTCAAGTAGGAAAATTCCCTACCTCATGAAGTTTAACGAAACTCCAAGATTTTGGTACCCACGCGTGGCTTGAGATGCGTGGACCAACTTTTCTTCTTCCTCTGATGAAAACCAATGGCTCGATTTCCGTAGATAATAGAGAGAAGCGAAAAACCCCTTTTCCCCTTTCTCTCTCTCTCTCTCTTCTCCTCACGCTCACTCACCCTCACTGTCCATTTTTTAGGCCAAAAAATGGCCCTTTTTACCTTTTTGACTTTTCTTAATTTTTTTCCTTATTTTCTTCTTTTATTTTTCCCATTATTTCCTCTACTTAACACTTGGCTCAATATGAGCCATTCACACAAGTGCACCACATGTCATGCCATTTGTCACCAAACACCCGATACCTTGAAAAACGTGAAATTCTGATTGTTTAGGAATCTGAAGAAATTCGACGGGGTAACTAGATTTCGTGAGACGAATCAACGATGAAGTCCGTTTCATCATCCGAGATCTAGAAAATTTCCAGTTTTCAACCAAAATTACCGTTTTACCATTTTTTAGAAAAATTGAATTTTTCTCGGGTTTTTACATTCTTCATCTTTACCGTAATTTCGTCCCTAATATATATTTAAGATTATCGCTAACGATATGCATATGCGTGAGCATTCTACGTTAAGTTACGACGGACACTCAACAGAGGATGGTGGCTCATCGCACATCCCGCCGGGTCTCATTACTGTCTCATCCATTCCTGTTACCATAACACTTTATTGCCGCCACTGGCCTTGCGCCGCAAACCCGATCCCTGGCTATCCAAGATACACGCCCTCCTCAAGGTCCCATCAATCAATAGTAATCTCTCCTCAACCACTACATGAGCTAGATTTTGGAGATACTCAGAAAGCATGGAGATGTGGAACACCCTACGGACACCCGATAAACTCCGCGGGTAGCGCCAACCGATATGCAACTATGCTCACCCCTCTCTGCACTGGCGGCCAACATACCGCCAGCTTCCCTTGCTTGCCGAATCTGACTACCTCTTCTGCATCACCTTCGCTGAAGACGGATCACCCATCCTTAAAAGTCCTGGAGGTCGACACCGTCCTGGCTTCAAGATAGCTATTTTGTCTACTCTGAGCCGTAAGGAGGCGCTTCCAAATCAAATTCACCTTCTCAGAGGTGTCTCTAATCGGATCCGGACCAGTGATGGAACTCTCTCCCACCTTTGTCCAACAAATCGAATATCAACATGGCCTTCCATATAAGGCCTCATAGGGTGCCATTTGAATACTCGCTTGATAACTGTTGTTGTAGAAGAATTCCACTAAAGGTAAGTGCTCCTCCCGGCTACCCTTAAGATCCAGGGCGCATGCTCACAACATGTTCTCTAAAATCTGTATGGTCCTCTTTGATTGACCATCTGTCTGTGGATGAAACGCAGTGCTCATCGTCAACTGTGTCCCCATGGCCTTGTGGAAACTCTTCCAAAAGTGTGTCGTAAACCTAGATCTCTCGTCACAATGAGATTGACACCCATGTAACCTGACAATTCTAATACACCGACGTAATTCTCCATGTGAAGGTCATCCACTCTACTAGAAAATGTGCCAAATTAGTGAGCCGGTCCACTATCACCCATACCGCGTCATGCCTCCGCTCGTAATGCGGCGCAGTCACAAAATCCATCGCGACATGCGCTCCCACTTCCACTCAACTACTCCTAATGGTCGAGTAGCCCTTCGGCTTCGATGCTCGCCCTACTTATCGACACGTGAGACACTGACGAACAAAATCTCCAACGTCTCGTTTCATCCCGCTGCAATAATACTGGCGACGAAGATCTCTGTACATCTTCGTGCCACCTAGATGCACAACAAAACAAGAGCAGTGGAACTCCCAGAGGATCTCCTCTCTTAGATCGGTCAGCTGGGGTACCATAACCTGTCCCCTATACCGAAGACTACCATATGTGTGGATGGCCCAACCTTCGTCACCCATACCTGATTCCTGATGGACGATATCTCTGTGTCCAGCCCCTAGGACTCAATCACTCTGCTTAGTAGGGATGGCGTAGCCACCAGACTCCCCAAAGTACTCTGAGCCTGATCCTGATGCTGTAATCCAAACAACCCCACAGTCTCGAGCATCTACCACTCCCGGGAAGCTACACTTGCCAGTACTCCCCGTGACTTCCGATTAAGTGCATCAACAACTACATTTGCCTTATCAGGATGGTAATGCAAAGTGAAGTCATAGTCCTCCAGATACTCCATCCATCTGCGTTGCCTCATGTTAGGTCCCTGTGTGTGAAAATATACTTCAGACTCTTGTGATCTGAAAACACTTCGAACTACTCGCCATACAAATAGTGGTGCTAAATCTTTAAGGCAAAGACAATGGCCGCTAACTCTAGATCATTTGTAGGTTAATTCTGCTCATGATTTTTTAGTTGTCTAGAACCATAAGCTACAACCCTCTCGGACTGCATTAAGACACATCCCCAGTCCGTCCCTAGAGGCATCATAGAACACCGTGTACCTCTATTTATGTTCTAGGACTATCAGAATAGGAGCTGAAGTAAGCCTCATTTTCAACTCTTGGAATGCCTTCTCACAGAGGTCATCCCACTCAAACTTGACTCCCTTTTGGGTCAATCTAGTCATGGGTGTTGCTAGCCGGGAGAAATCCTCAATAAACCTCCTGTAATACCCTATCAATCCCAAGAAACTATGTATCTTGGAGACTGACTTCGACCTCTCCCAACTCATAACAGCCTCTATCTTCTCAGGGTCTACTGACACACGATGTGTCCCAAGAATCTCACCGCAGTAAGCTAAAACTCGCACTCACTAAACTTAGCATACAACTGATGGTCCTTGAGTGCCTGGAGAACAATCTGCAAATGATCCTCATGCTCTTCCTCAGACTGGGAGTAGATCAAGATGTCGTCAACAAAGACCATACAAAACTGATCCAAACAAGGCTAAAATACCCTATGCATGAGATCCATGAATGCCGCTGGCGCATTCGTCAACCCGAAGGGCATCACCGTGAACTCGAAATGCCAATACCGCGTCCTAAAAGCTGTCTTAGGGATATCAACCTCCCTAACTCCGAAATGATGGTATCCGGTGCGAAGGTCTATCTTGGAGTAGACTCGGGGCCCCCTTAGCTGATCAAACAAGTCATCAATCCTCAGTAATGGATACCGATTCTTGATCGTAATCTTATTCAATAGTCAGTAACCAATGCACAGTCAAAGAGGTTTATCCTTCTTGAAACGTAAACTGTGAGCGCCCCATGGTGAAGTGCTCGCCTAATAGAAGCCCTCATTCAACAATCCCTCGCAGCTGATTCCTCGAGTTCCTACAACTCAACCGGTGTCGTCTTATGAGTCATAGAAATAGGCGATATACCAGGGTGTAACTCAATGATAAAGTCCACATCCCTGTGTGGAGGTAATCCCGGTAGCTCATTCGGAAAGACATCCTCATACTCGCAAACCACCCAAGGTAAACTCAAATCCCTTCTCCCCTCATCCTCTATGGTAAGGCTTGCTAGCCAACCTGTCAATTGTCCACTACATCTGGAGTCATGCACGGTCTCGGGTAAAGCATCATGCTTCGCCCCTTGAAAAGTCACATGGATACCGTTCGGTGTGTAGGAAGTAATCCTCCTACTATCACAATCAATGACGACCCGGTGTGCCATCAACCAATCCATGCCAAGAATGACATCAAAATCCGATATGTCCATTACCCAAAGGTCCATCATGAGCAGAATCCCTGAGATATCTAACTCACAATCCCGACATATCTGATCAATCCTCACCCTAATCCCTAAGGGAGAACTCACATGTAACGGCTCATCCAAGGTCTCCACCTCTAAGCCCAAAACATCCACACTAGATGCAGCAACAAAAGAATGTGATGCACCAGAATCAAACAGTATCTTTGCCCATAGGCTAGATAACATAAACTTACCCTGTATCACCGACCGATCAACTGGCTCAGTCTACGGTGTGATGGCGTAGACACGTCCCTAGGTCCCTGATGTCTCGGCCTATGAACCCTGTCCTCGACCTCGACCCATACCCTGGTCTCTCTAGCCTATCTATGTAGCAGAAGGCGCCTGTGCAACACCTTGAGACTGATATTGGTCCCACGTCCCTGGGTCCCTAATGTCTTGGCCCATGAACCCTGTCCTCGACCTCGACCCATACACTAGTCTCTTCCGCCTATCTGTAGCGTAAGGCGCCTCAGGTAACACCCCTGAGACCGGGATACTGTCCCTTTGGCCCGCACTGGGCGAAGGGAAACAAATCATGCCCATTTCTTTCACTGGAGGATCAGACTACGCCGTCCAAATACCCTGAGATCCTTGCCTTTGAGGGAAATCTCGCCTCATATGTTCAGGCTAATGGTAGAAATAACATGTCATTGGTCTACCGTAGAAGCTCGGCTGGGCCCTACAAACACCACGCCCCCATCCCCTCGAAACACTCAAGGAGCATAAGTCTTTGCCTCTTCCCAAACTAGAAGAAGGTCGACTTCCTCTTCACCTGCAATCAAGCTCGATAATTCGCGGCATCCTCTATCTCTCTCTTTATGGCCATAGCCGTCCTGACCATAGAGTCCATGTCTTGTAAGAGAAATCCTACAATATTACCCCGGATGGACAACTTAAAGCCATCCTTGAACTTCCTCACCTTTGCCATATTTGTGGCCACATAGTCATCCCTTAAACGTGACAACTCAGTGAACTTGGCCACGTGATTCGAAAGCATAAACAGTATTCGCTCACTCCAAGGAACCCCAGCCTTTGCACGCCAGCTGGACGCCGGAAAACTTACCCATGAAGAGCTCTCTGAACTCTCCCCATGTCATCATCTCAGGATCCCTCGAGACTCTAACCCAATCCCACCATATCTGGGACTCACCCTCTAGCCGAAATGTGGCTAGCCTTATCCCCGTAGCATTGGAGGTGATCTCCAAAGCCTCTAAAATCCTCTCCACCTGTTGGAACCAATGATTAGCTACCACTGGATCCCCTCCCCCTGTAAATGTCGGAAGATGATGCTATAAACCGTTATGTTACTGTCCTCCCCTAATTCCCGAAAGAAGACTAGCTCGCGTAATGGTAACAAATCGGCAAAGCACCCATGGCTCTCTACAGCGTCCGCTGTCAGTTGAGCCATGGTCGCATTACGTCTGTGGACGGCTTCACGCCCATGCCCTCGACTTGCCATCTGCACAAGTTAAGATAGCAATTTGAGATTTTCTCTTTTCATTTATCACATTAGTGATGCATAATGTCAAACACTAAATAATAACCATTCCTACGTAATAATGCTTATTCGTTTTCCGAACCCCTAAGTTTACATTTGCTAAGCCTAGTGTTCTTTAATTTCTATACACATTCTATCATGCATATATTCACACAACCATAATACATCTCCCGTGGTACATATTAGAACACTAAAACAATCAATGCACACAATGTCGTGTTCTCCACCCATACCCACTAATTCTAGGTATTTTGGACACCTAACTCTCGATACTCAACTATGACAAGCCAATAACCGAAAACACTGGTGGATACCCCCACCCGAGCTCCTAGGTAATCATTAACTTGAGCTCTGATACCAAGCCTTGACACCCTAAATCCGGGGGTCCCATTGACAACTCGTTAACCCGCGAAATTCCTGAGGATTTCCTTAAAGGACCCGACAATACACACCTGCTAGGCCCCATTTATCGAGATCCATGGCTTTTCAAAAATCATGCAGGGTCTCCTTTGTTCGGGGAGCTCTACCCAACATACAATTTGTATAACAGTATAATCATAACCCATCTAAGGTCTCAACAGAAGTAGTATTAACCACACAGGGTCCATATGTTCATATTCTCAATATACATCCCTTTACTGGGACCCATTATATTCACATTTAATTCTAAAATATGAAAATAAGACACTTAATTCAGTCCGTAAGAGTCCGATCAAGGTCCTCTTACCATAATTACATGCCCGACTATTTAGATAATAGTTCCAAAAGAATTTAGTTACAATTATTTTATACAAAATACTTTGTACAAAGGTAATATCAAGGTCACGCCTCATAATCACGCATCACCTGCCGGCCTCCTCGTACACCCTTATTCTAAAAGGGGTCCTAATGATGGTGAGCAATGCCCAAGAGAAAATTCTCCTACAAAGGCAACTCCTTAAATCTAAATGCACATGCAATGGCATACATACATCAAATCACATTCCATACGTAAATGCAATCCTAAGTAATTTAATGATTGCATATCATATGAGATGAGACTCCTTATGCCCAAGTAACCTATCCTGATCAATTCCTACACACATGCAAATGCCAAGTGTGAAAACTAGTCATTGGTGTTTCACCCAATGACTTAACCCATTGGACAACCCTCTAATATTCATTTTAATTTATCCAATAACACGTGTTTATTTGGGTTGCGAATTTCCGGGGTCTTACCGCAGGCTTCTCACACCTTCCGACACTTTCGCGAACTTTCATCGCTGGATACATGTGTTTGACCAAGAATAAAATTTGGGTCTTCACTCATGTGAGGGGGCAGTGGGTGATCCGCCCCATTGCTCGCCACCTAACACACCTAAATTTATTATTATTATTTTATTCACCTCGAAGTCTCAATTTCGACGTAGTCCCACTCGAAGCTCACTACACATTCACCAAGAATGGTGAATAACCTCAATACCATGCACCCACACCTGACTCGACGCGATGTGACCGTGCATATGAGATGCAATCATGCCATTTAATTCTATGTCATGCTACATGCAACATTTATAAATTCCGGATAATTAAATTTCTTACATATAATTTCCATGTTCATACATCACGCAAGCACATATTAACATGATTTTTACACACAACAACATATTATTTATTTTTCCAACAATACACACAAAATGGCCCAAATTTTGGACTCATATAAAACAGGGCACCTCTTGGTCCCTTCACTGTTCGTCACCGAATTACCGTGATACCAAAACACACCACAAAACACGAAGACATCAATCCCGAAGGGACTCGCCCCATATTGCTTCACCTAGCTACACAAATTTATTATTTTTATTTTATTCACCTGTGAGTCTCGAATTTCAACGAGTCCCACTTCGAAGTCACTACACATTCACCAAGAATGGTGATTAACAACACATGCACCCCACCCAACTCGACGCTGAGGTGACTGCAGATATGAGATGCAATCATGCCATTTAATGCTATGTCATGTTATATGCAACATTTATAAATTTCGGATAATTATATTTCTTACATATAATTTTATCTATCACAATTTTACGCGTTTCATACTACGCAAGCACATTATTAACATGATTTTTACACACAACTGCATATTATTTATTTTTCCATCAATACACACAAAATGACCCAAATTTCGGACTCATATAAACAGGCACCTTCGTCCCTTCCACTGTCATCACCACCACGCGATACCAAAACCCAAAAATACTGTGTAATGATCTCCTCTAATCCTGACCAAAAACAAACTTTAACCCAATCCGGGATTGCCCGGTCTCTAACTAGTCCTAAAATTTCTAATATTCAGTCCCAAAATCTTGGGACTAAATCACACCTACCATCACTACCAAGACAACCTATGCCATTACATGGTCCTTGTGGATAAAAATATTCCATAGAACGTACTCTTTACCCTCGAGCTCGACTAAACCCAAGATTTTGATACCCATTCGTAGCTTGTGATGCGTGGATAAACTTTTCTTCTTCCTTTGACAAAAACCGACGGCTCAATTTCCGTAGATCTAAAAGAGAATCGAAAAACCCCTTTTCCCCTTTCTCTCTCTCTTTCTTTCTTCTCCTCACTGTCTGTTTTTTATGCCAAAAAATGGCCCTTTTTCCCTTTTTGACTTTTCTTAATTTGTTTTTTTATTCCTTATTTTGTTTTCTCATTTTCTTGTTTTATCTTTCCCATTATTTCATCTATTTGACATTTGGCTCAATGTGAGTCATTCACACAAGTGCACCACATGGTCATGACATGTGTCACCCGACACCCGGTGTCTCAAAAAACGTAAAATTTTGACTGTCTCCGAATCCGACGAAATTCGACAGGGTAACTAGATTTCGTGAGACGAATTCAACGGTGAAGTCCATTTCATCATCTGAGATCTAGAAAATACTCGGTTTTCAATCAAAATTACCATGTTACCATTTTTCAGAAAAATTGAATTTTTTCCCGGTTTTACATATATACACTAACTTCTTCATCAAAGTTTAATCCATTGTTACTATATTTTCATTTAAATGCATAAATTTTCCTATAAAACTTCCACTAAAATTCTAAATATTTTTAATTTTTCTCAATCCTGAGATCCAACGATTATATTTAATCAATATCATAATTTTTGGGGTTAAAAAATTTCCAAACACGTATTTTTCCAATGCACACAATTATATATAGTATAGAGTAGAAGAGAGAAGTATAGCATATATATATATATATATATATACATAGTATATATATATATATATATATATATATATATATATATTTCACTAGGAAAATGGAATTAAAAATTGAGTTATATTTGATATGTTAGACTTAGTGGCGGAGCCACAAATATAAAGTCAGGGGTATATCTTGGTTTAGGGGTATAACTCATGAATTTTTTTATTTTTTTTAGAATTTCAGGGGACATACCATTGAATGGATAGTTTTGGCTCCACCAAACCAATTAATATGATCAGTCAATGGATACTAGAATTTCTTGGAACAAATTGGATAGTAAATATATACATTCATATAGCTGTTGGTTTTCAAGAAAACCTCTTCGGTAGTCGGTTGTTTTGAAAAGTTGGAAATTAATGTTTATGGAATGTTCATCCATAAGACTGACTTAAAGCATGGGGTTTCAGGTTACTGTTTTTCCCATATGCTTTCTGCTTATTATCTGAATATATCATTGAGCAATGTGGTTAAGGTGCGTGTTCTATTCTATATATCCATTTAAAATAATATGAAATTTTGGTAAAGCTGAAAACTTAAAGAATTTCATGGACAATAATGATGGAAAATTAAAAAATAAATTTAAAATGTAAATAATAATTTTCCATGTTTCTTTATACTTGTTTAACTTTTTTTTTCTCTTTTGTATATAAATTAAATAATTTGAACACGCATAAGTTTTTAATTGATTTAATTATGTTTGATCTTTCCAGTTTTTTTTTTTTTTTTGTGATAAATAAGGATGAGATATTATAAATGCGCACCTAGGAAAGAGGACATCAAGATATCACGAAGTATAGAAAGAAAGCCAAAGAAAACAATGAAAAAGCCTAGGGACAACTAAGTTGAGATTGGCAAAAGACCACTTCTTTCCCTTTTAAGAACCCAATAAATTCTGTCAAAATAAATAAATAAATAAAAGAACCCAATAAATTAACAAAATCAAATAGAGACATTGTGCCATCACCTATGTGCAGCTTACACAAAAATAAATTACGGTGAAAATTGCTCCTCCATTGATAGGCTGCTTCTCATTCTCAAATGCGTTTCAATTTCTCTTCTAGATAGCCTAAAAGATGCATAAAGGAGCAACCCTTCAAACCTTGTTGCGATTCTTTCTATTGAAGGACCTATGATCAACAAATTCTATTCTAATAGAGTCTGTCACTATGATCAACAAAAACCAAGGAATATCAACCACAAAACATAACAATTGCTAGAGAACATCTATAGTGAAAACCTTCACATAAGCCAACTTCCATCCTCTTTTTTGAAGTTGATCAAGAGTGAAAACCTTTTCCTAACCAACTTCCCATGCGAAGAGTAAAACTTACTTCAGATGAAACTCAAGGGTACCAAATGACCTTCATTGGAAAGGAAGGTGGATTTTCGCAACTCTAGTGTGAACAGACTAAATCGTTAAGGTTTCATTCCTTGATTCCATCCACATTTTTGCTATCTTCTTCTATCACTATCTTTACTCATAGTCTTGCAAAAAAATTGCTCCACATTATCAAGTTCCCAATCAATGAAATTTCTTGAAAAATAGAGATTCAACTTACCCTTTTACCTTCTCTGAATGATCCAATAAATTCGTGACTGAAGCCTCTTTTGCAAAGGCTAAAGCACATAGGGATGGAAATTAGACATATAAAGGTTCCTTGCTGCACTACCTTACCATAAAAACTTCACTTCTACATTGAAAGGCAATATTCTATCAAACGTACCCTAACCCTTCCTTGTGTTTTTTCATAATCCAACTCTTACCCTACAAGTCCACTAAGCCCCTTCTTCCTCCCTGTACTTTCTACTCATAACTTGTTTCTAGAGTGCTCCTTTTTAGAAGCGGATCACCAATTCAACATGCATACCAACACTTTATGAAGCAAAAAGAGACTCCTTACATCCATGCCCTTTTTTCTTTTCTCCATTTCATGTAACTAAATGTAGTTTTTTTCCTTCAAAGCGCCCCATCCCATTGGGAAATTTCTTTTAATCTTCACAAGCCTTATTCTGACAATTTTCAAGACTAAAAACAAAGACATAAAATAGATGCGTAAACTAGCTAATCTATACAGAAGCAGCCTAACAAAATAGATATTCATGTTTGGAACACAACCATCCCAAGTAAAAAGGGAATGGATAACAGAGAGTTTCAATCTTATGTTTGAAAAAGTGGTGTCTTCAAAGATAACTCTATTCCTTTCTTTCCAAATATCTAAAAGAATCATATAATATTAATTCTCCAAATAGCCTTAGCTTTTAGTCTAACTGGAAAATGCAGCCAACCTTGAAGAAGATCTTTAACTAGAGAGGGCAGCCTGTGACGCACTGTAAAGCAAAATAAAATCAATCCAATTATCCCCAAATTGATGGATCAGGATCGACATGCTCTGCAGCTCTCTTCTTCCTTCCTCCCATAGAAGGGCCATTTACTTGCTAAATGAAAACTTCTTTTCTTTAGTTGAGTTGAAGTGAGGACCTTACCCCCACCAAGCCTCTCAGGCACAAAAACCAATTTTTGAAGGGACATAAGGGTTCTCAAGTAAGATTTTGGCAGTGGACTCGAATGTGGAGAGCAGACCTTCCAAGTGATTAAAATAGGCCTTTACCATGAAGCAACCATATTCATTACACTTCTAGATCAGTTTATCCTTTACCATAGGAGTAATAACATCGTTGCTTGTTAAGACAATGAAGGCTTGAATTGCATCCATCTTCTAATCATTGAAAGACCTCAAAAACTTGGGATCCTAAGCACCTAAGCCTCTTTGACTCACCTAAAAATCTATAGCCTTTGCCCCTTTCATGCCAGCAATGCTATAGAGGTCAAGGAAAGCTTCACCTAAAGGCTCTCTACCACACTAGTTGTCTTCCCAAAATATGATTTTCCTACCATCCCCCATCTTGAAAATAATCTTCTTCGCCGCGATTCTTAGCAATACTTAGACGCTCGATCCTCGGGTCCTGGCTGACCACCGCAATCCCATGAAAACCTGTGTGTCTCATGTCATGAGACCCATACATGAGTAAATAACCCGATTGGGTCCATTATCCATACTCATCAAAATGTATATTTTATACAAAAAGAAGTTTATTTACAATTTGTTTTGATTACAAATTATCCAAAACTGGGTCTTTTGCCTAGATTTTTACAAAAATACATAATAAGGCCATACAGTCACTTTAAGTCTCCCTGACACGTCCCATCCTCTCACACAAGATCGTTGAAATAGTTTTTCCCTCGATAGGGTGAGCATTGCCAAGTAGTTGAATTCCCCTACATGGGTTACTCCCCACCTAAGTGCACATGTAATGGCAACCAAACACATTCAAACAAATACATGATCCTACTTGAATGTCTACATGTCCCGACAATGCCACAAGTCCTCATCGACTCCCTCACACATGCAACTTGCCATGTATGAAAATTATTTTCAAAACAAAAATATTTGTTTTACATTTAAAATCCTTTGGACACTCTCCGAAACCCTAAGACATACTCCGACCATGGGAAATTTCCGAATCTGGACATCCTCCGAACAGCGGACAACCTCCGAGCACAGACATCCTCCGAGCACTGGACAACCTCCGAACAGTGTACAATTCCCAATAAAATTTTTATTTAACGCTGGACATTTTTCGATTTCTTTAAAATCATGTGCTCAGTTTGGACGATGTCCCATGCCACCAAGCCCACCATCGACACTAACCTATGTCAATCTTACCATGTCCCCACGACAATTTATTGACACCAAATTGTGCACTCACACCCAATGTCATGCGATGTTCTTGTGCATACAAATGCATGATGCCAATGCATTTATTCCATGTCACATGAATATTTATAACTAAATGCAACATAATCACTACACGGATGGTTATACCTCCTACACACAATTTGCATGTTGTCTATACACACAAGAATAACACAAATATATAGCACACAAGGACCATTTCCTACCGCACCTGGCTCGGATTGTCCAAAGTGGGTCTCAAATTTCCAAAGATTTACCCCAAGTTTCTCGACTAACTAAAAACGACTCACTACGCTCACACCATCCAAACGCATTCAAAATGGCTCTAGCCAAAGAATAAAGCAAGTAGGAGAAAACCCCAACCCTTTCTCTCCGGAGCTCCGTCGAACCCACAATACCGGCACCCACTGAGCTCTTATGGGGACCAACTTCGCTTCGTCTAACAGCCTTCGACCTATCCAATCAACGGAAATTTTAGAGAGAAGGAGGAGCCTCTCTCTCTAAAATCCCTTCCTTTCTCTTTTTCCCCCACTCAAACGGTTGGGTCAAGTTGGTCAAGTGGGAGAGTACTCCTCTTGCCACATGTTAGCCTACTGTTGGCTCCTAGGATTACACCTTATCCTCTCATCCATCTAACATGGATTCTTCCAACACAGATGCCATGTGTCTTCATGTACCACACTTGAGCTCATGTTCGACTCATTCTCAAGACATGACATGTGTGGTGCCTCTTGGCCACCCAAACATGCTGAAGTGTCCCGCACCGTCTCTGCCTCGAAAACGTGAAATTCGACTGAGTTCTGCACCGACGAAATTCGACGTGTAGCTGGGACTTCAGACGATTCCAACTATGAAGTCTGCTTCATCATCCGAGATCTAGAAAAATTCCGGATTTTTCTATCGAAATTATCGTTTTATCCTTCTTCAAAAATCTGGATTTTCCGAGGTTTCACATTCTCCCCCCCTTAAAAGAATTTCGTTACGAAATTCCACCCACATACGCATCCAACCACGTGCATATGTAACCTTACACAACCCAATTCCTGCTTAGTGTGCAAACGATGACCTTTGCAAGGTCACAATCACTAACAACCCATTGGCCGTCAACTTAATCCATGTCAACAATGACATCCAACCCGACATGTCTCACCCGAAGGTCCACCATGAGCAGAGTCTCTGAGATCTCTGACTCACAATCCTGACCTATCAGGTAAACTCTCACCCTAGGTTCTAGGGGAGAACATCCTTACAACGACTTTTCTAGAGGCCTCGACCTCTAAGCCCACACCTTTCACACATGATGCAAAAATGAGTGAATATGATGCATCCAATTTAAACGCTACTCTAGTCAACTAGTGCAAGAGTAGAAACGCATCTCAGATATTCTACAAGCCTCTCAATGCTCACTCATAGCTCCATGAGACTCTTACCTCCTAGTGACAATCCGTTTCCTATGCCCAGTCGATGGTAATGGAACATGTCATCTCGCCTAAAATTAGACGAATCCCTACCAGAAATCCTATGCCTCACCCGACCAAGGCCTGCCCCGCTTATGTGGCCCGTCACGGCATCAGTGTCGGGCGCGGCACCCCGGGACCGAGCATCGGGTTCCTTCGAATCTACTACCGTGCTGAGAAACAAATTGTATCCGCCCGTCTCCATAGCCGATCGACCGTGACGCTCCCAAAACCTCGGATCTCGCCTCTAGGCAATCCCTCATATGTCCGGTGCCGCCAAGTGGAAACATACCATTTGGTCCCGCCCGACAGCAAACCCTAGCTCGCCCCAGACCGGCGACGTAAGACCGGAAAGTGAACCGGTCACCTGGGATCTCTCGCTTCCGCGTGGCAATCCCGCTTGAAAGTATCCAAGTTGCAAGGTGGCGGGAAACAGGCTCCTGTCGGGCCGGGCCAGGAGCCCTAAAGCGCTCTCCACTCATCGGATGATCGACCTCGACCTCGCCCCCGTGGCGGCCCCGTCCCCTAAGATCCGTGAAACAGGTCTTCGTTTCTTCCCGAAAGCCAGAGAAGATTGATCCTCCTTCCTCTTAGTACTAGCACCCTTATCTCAGATGCCTTGTATGTTATTTTCTTCTCTTTCAATGGTTAAGGCTATCCTGACCATCGAGTCCCCTCCTCCTATGCCTGTCAGAGGATGATGTGCCTAAAACCCTTCAGTCACTGACCCTTCCTCGTCTCTGGCAAATTTCGCATTCTCTTCCTCGTATGACGGCAAGAGCCGTGAACCCCACGCCCCGCTAAGGCCCGTCGGACGGAAACAAGCGGAAGCCAATTAACACCTCGTGGACGACCTCTACGTTTACGTCATCGACTAGCCATCTACACATGTCAAATGGCAAGCTAAGTTTTAGTGAAGTATCTTAAAGGGTGTAAATACAACCCTGAGACACTATTCACACACCGGAAAAAAAAAAAAATTTCACACACCCCGTCAATGCATTCATAGGTAATGCAAGGTAAACATTCTATATATTAAATCATACACAATTTTTTTCTTTTTTTTTGAAACCCTGAGAACAGTGTTCATGAACAATGTCCATGAACAGTTATCTAAACAAAGGATTCCTAAATAAAGGCACTATTCAAAAAACTGGTCATTAGTGTATAGTGCCACACCGAACCTGTGTCGAGCAAGACCGCGCCCTAGTTCGTGGCGCCAAGAATGCCTATGTTATGAGCGCATAAGCCGCGGGCTGGCGCGCGCCCCAAAGCCCCACGTCCCATCCCCCGTCGCGATTCTAAGGCTGTGTCGCGACACCAAGCAGCCTCAAGCTAGGTCGCGACATCAAAACGAGGTCGCGACCTCAAACAGGCCAATCCAGGCCGCGACCTCAAAACGGGGGCGTGACATTGTTTCAGCCCTCTCTGTCGTGACATCAAGAATGATGTCGCGACGCCAAACATGGTAGAACCGTGTCGCGACCTTCAAACTAGGTCGCGATCACTAAACCATGTCAAGCGGCAAGGCCGTATGCAAACACTTCATCACGCACAAGACCGCTTATCCACGTGTTCGTCCCGCAAGACCACGCCGCCCGCCGCGACAATTACAGGGTCGTGACTAAGAACTAAAATGGGCACAAATTTCCTCCATTCGTCCCCGCACTCCCTTTTTTTTCCAGAATTTCCTACTATTTTAAGATGAGTTTAAACAATCAAGCATTTATACACTTAAAATTTTAAGAGTTAAATTATAACCTTTTCCTGTGGAGAAAATCAGAATAATCTTCCGTAATTCCACAAAAACACATCTCGCTTATATCCAAAACCTAACGACCGTCTGTAAATTTTTTTTTTTCATTTAATTCGACGACATTTCATTTAAAATTCTCAAACTCCTAAGGTTTTATTTTCTCAACCCTAGTGTTCAATATTTTCTCCTATGCTACTCACTAAGCATACAAATTCATACACAACACATACAACACATAATCACGCAACAATCATCAGAACACACAATGAATGCATGATCTAACCCGTGCCCATCAAGTCCTAGGTAATCGTAGATACCCAACTTGATACGCCCATACTAAGCCATAACTCTAGCATCCAACACCGAGCCCCAGGCATTTATAAAACCTATGCTTATTAGCTCATGCTGCTTATCGCCCGATTCAGAGTCCCATCACCACCGTCAACCCGTGGAAACCCGTGGTCTCATGTCATGAGACTATACACGAGAAAATACCGACGTCCATTATCCATACTCATCAAAATGTATATTTTATACAAAAAGAAGTTTATTTACAATTTGTTTTGATTACAAATTATCCAAAATTGGGTCTTTTGCCCAGATTTTTACAAAAATACATAATAAGGCCATATTAGGCCATTTCTTCGTCTTTAAGGCCCCGGATGCTCCCATCCCCTGGTGCGCCTTTAGTACCTGAAATAGTTTTTCCCTCGATAGGGTGAGAAATGCCCAGTAGTTGAATTCTACTACATGGGTTACTTCCCAACTAAGTGCACATGTAATGGCAATCAAACACATTCAAGAAAATACATGATCCTACCGAATGTCTACATGTCCCTACAATGCCAATGAGTCTCACCGACTCTCACACACGCACCTCCGTCATGTATTTAAAATTATTTTCTGAAAACAAAATATTTCGTTTATATTTAAAATCGCTGACACTCCCTCCTAAACCCTAGGACAGTTACTCTCACCATGGGAAATCTCCGACCGATGACCTCCGAACACGGACAACCTTGCGCCTCTGACATTCTCCGAGCATTGGACAACCTCCGAGCACTAGACAACCTCGAAAGAATCGGACAACCTTCGGGGATAACGGACAATTCCCAATAAAACTTATTTAACGCCGACATTTTCCACTCTTAAAAATCATGCGCCATTGATGACGTCCCCATGCCACCGAGCCCACCATCGACACTAACCTATGTCAATCTTAACATGTCCCCACGAAAATTTATCGACACCAAACCGTGCACTCATACCCAATGTCATGCGATATTCTTGTGCATACAAATGCATGATGCCAATGCATTTAATCCATGTCACATGAATATTTCTAACTATAAATATAATCACTATTAATCGATGATTATACCTTCCTATACAATAATTTGCATGTTATTCAATATCAAGCAATAACACACAAATATATAGCACACAAGGACCATTTTAGTCCGCAATCGGTTCGGGACTGTCTAAAGTGGGTCCCAAAATTTCCAGCATTTAGTCCTAAGTTTTGTGACTAGCCAAATGGCCACTCACGACCTCACACCATCCAAATCATTCAAATGGCTCTTAGCCAAAGAATAAATCAAGTAGGAGAAAACCCCTACCTCCCGGAGCTCGGTCAAACTCCACACACACGGCATTCACGCCGTAGCTCCTCAAGTAGCTGGGACCAACTTTGCTTCTTACCTCGCTGGAGTTTAATGGTCTAATCACCGGAAAATTTTAGAGAGAAGGTGCTTTCTCTCTAAAATCCCTTCCTTCTCTTTTCCCCACTAAACTGGCTCGGTCAAGTCGTGGCCGCGAGAGTAATTCTCGCCACATGTTAGCCTACTATCAGCTTATAAGATTACACCTTATCCTCTCATCCATCTAACATGGATTTCCTTCCAATAGCATGATGCCATGTGTCTCTCATGGCCCACACTTGAGCTCATGTTTGACTCATTCTACACATGACACGTGGAACCTCTTGGGCCACCCAAAACGTGCCAAGTGTCTCGCATCACTCTCGGTGCCTCGAAAAATGTGAAATTCCAACTGTCTTGAAATTCGACGAAATTCGACGTGTAAAGGATTTGCGAGATGATTCAACTGCAGAAGTCCGTTTCACATCCGAGATCTAGAAAATTCCAGATTTTCATCGTTGAAATTACCGTTTATCCTTCTTCAAAATCTGATTTTTCTTGGGAGCCATAAATTTTCCAAAGACTCATAATCAGATTCCTTTGGGTAAATTATATAAGATTTCCAAATCAAGTTTTCCTACACTGCAAACCTCCCCAATAAAGCCCTATTTAAAAGATCAAGTCTTCTTATCCCCAAACCACCCTTTTCCTTTCCCCGACTGACAGTCCTCCAATTTATTAGGTGTATTTTTCTAACTAGAGAGCGTCAGCCCCTGGAAAAGGAAATCTCTTTGAATTTTTTATAGCCTACACTTTGACAATCTTGGGCATCTTGAAGAGAGAAATAAGGTAAATAGACAAATTGGACAAAGTGATTCTAATGAGTGTAAGTCTACCCCCTTTTGAGATATATAGTCTCTTCCAACCGACAAATCCTCTTTTGAATTTTTCCTCATTCCTTTCCCAAACACTAACTGAGCTCTGTTTAGTGCCAAGTAAAAGGCCTAAGTAAGTGGAGGGGAGGAACCTAACTCTACAGCCCAGCTCACTGGCCAATCGATCTATATTTTGCATTTCAACTGATGAGTCTAAAAACTCATTTGATTTTTAATCCATTTTTCTGAGTTTATTACAAGATAATTGTTGATTCATATACAGAAACTTGGGTAATTTGCTCAAATTTAATTTTCAGATAAAAATACAAACAGAGTTTAAAATCCCAAAGAAAAATCGGGAAGAATTCATCAGAACATAAAGGAGATTGCAACTAGAAAAAGAAAGTCGCGACAAGGAGCTCTTTGTTCGCTGGATTTCCTGCGTCACAACATCACCAAGACCGCCAAGCTCCAGGTCACGACTCAAGAAAACGGGTCAGACGTAAAGAAACTATTCAAGGCGTAGTCGGTACGCAACGCCAATCTGAGGTCGCGACGCTGATCCGTTGATGAAGCCATAGATGAGGTCTCTACAAGAAAATTTGAAGTTGCAACCGTTTCTTAAATGAAGGACTCAAATTGAGGTCGCGACATCATCTCGAGGTCACGACATGGAACTGAATTAGGAGTCACAACAAAGAGATTTGAAGTTGCAACTACAAGAGATGGAGAATCATAAATGAAGTCGCACTTAATATCGAGGTCGCACAGAAACCCGAAGTCGAGCCAAGAGAAGTCCTGCCAGGAAATCGGTTGCAACCATTTTGTAGCAGTATTCAAGGACCCTGGAGGTCGCGATCAATCATCGAGGTCTCAATCTTAAAGAAACACGAACACATAAAGCCAAGTCGCGGACTCGACATTCGTGTCATAACGTGAAACCTCGCCAACGAAGTCTTTACCAAGAAAAAAGGGAGTTATGACCACTTAATTAGTCAAGAACCTAAAAGGAGGTCGCGACCAATCACTGAGGTCGCAACCTGAATACACACTGAGCATCCACATCCAGGTCGCAATTATGTTTAAAGCAGCTGAGACAACCTGCAACCAGAAAGGAGCAATGTGAGGTCGCGACGTCATATTGAGGTCACGACCTGTTTAAAGGCAAGGGGCCACAGTGCGCCGCGTACCAATTATCGAGAGGTCGCGACATATATTCCTGAAGCAGTATCAAAGCAAAATACCAAAAAGGGAGGTTATCGTGAACCTGATTCGCTCCACAAGAGTAAGATACGTAATCATCAAAATTTCTGTATCCTAAACTTCCTCCCACGTCAGAGCTGCCACCGCAAAGATACAGCTAGGGTTGAACATTCAGGGATGGGTTTTCTTCTCGTGAAATGAGAGAAGTGCAAGAGTTGAAAATGGTATTCTTCGATACTATTTTGTTCAAAATGTTGGGTCAGATGGTTGTAAACTGCATATAAATTAAAGGAAAATTTAGAAAAGAAGACTCCTTGAAGTCTCTGGTCATCGATCGATTTTAAGGTGTATTCATGCCCTCAAAGTTTCAGCCATATTGGGATAATGACCTGAGGCCTCCCAAACCTGACTGGTTCGCACTAAAACTTAAACCCTAAATTACTCCTCATGAGATATGGCATTCGTTGAGCATTCAAGTCCCTAATAAGAACCATATGGCCTCAAAGAGGCAACCTACAAGTAATCATTAGGAAAACAACTGGTGGATGACAAAGGATCTAAGATTGCCAATCCATCAGAATCAATGTAAAACTTACTAAATACACATCAAGGAAAATGATCTAGAGGTTTCAACCCTGTAGTAGATGATGGAGCTTAAATGCTCATAAATGCAAGCAGGATAAATGAGAGGGCATGAAACTTATTCCAAACCTCCACTAAATGAATCTCTCCTCTTCAAGGAAAGGGGGTTTTAGTTTACATACCTTGGTTTGTCATTACCAAGGTATGTTTGGTTGCCGAGAAAATGAAAGAAAATGAAGAGAGAAGAAGAGAAGCGGGAGAACTGGAAAAGCAAAAACACTGTAACTGAAAGATTGATTGAGACCCTCGATTTGATACAATGCAGAGGCTTATATAGCCTTACAAAATGTGTGAAATACCAAAATAACCAATATAATAAGATTACATTGAGGACAAAATGAAAATTATACAAAACAGGCGCTGATCAAAACGAGGGGCAACCACTACTTATGCATAGTGAATTTCGCTTATCATAGCGAAAACTGAGGCACAGCTTAAAAATTAAATTTCGCTTATACGTTAATTCTCGCTATGATAGCTAAATTTGCTATCATAGTGAAAACTCATATAGCTTAAATTTCGCAGGATCACAATTTCTGGCTATGGTTGCGAAAAATTTTCGTAATCCTTGTTAAATTTTCGCTATGCCATAGCTAAAATCCTACACTCCCCGTATTGCCCCCGCATCAAGTTCAAATTCCTCCATTTCTTCGGCCCACTCTGCAGACATTTCTTCAACTCGGCTTGATGCAATCGCCGAGAATTCATACGAACTTGGCATATGGCTTTGAACTCAGCTTGGATTCATCGTGTTCAGCTCTATCCTCAGTCCGCTCCGAAGATGGAGAAGTGTTTGGCCTGCAAAACTACCAAAACACCTACAAAATGCTGTTAGTAACACAATAGTGACATCAATATGCCGCTTGTTATTTGGAATGATTAGTACCCCAAAAGTGCCTAAAACCTACGATGAATAGGCCCCAAAAGAGCACTCCTTTAAGCACTAATCACACCCCAACCTACACATTGCTACCCTCTTAGCAATGAAAACACACAACCAAGAAAAAGGGAGAAATATGATGTGTGCAAAAAGGTATATGAACAAAAGTGGGTATAGGTAATTCTCTAGCTCTGTCAAAGGCCTGAGCCCCGCATTAAAATCAAGCCAGAGACTCAGAGCCATACGCATCAATCAAGCCGCAAAGTGTTCATCCCAAGGGAATCAACCTAAGCTTCCACCGAGTGTTAAGTGTATAGGGGATCGCTTGCATCAATAAACCAACTAGCCGCTTATACTCTTCAACCCAAATCATCAATGCCTGTGGCGGTGACTGACCAACCAAAATGTAATCGATTCCACTCTTATTTCATACCTTTTCTAGCAATGTGCGATGCAATGCCGAATTCAACCTCACCAGTCCATATAACGAGGATCCACCTATGACTCCCAACCAACTAAGGTTTAGGCATCAAGCCAAAAGGATCTCTCGACCACAAACTCTGCATGTGCTTCAATTCCTGACTCGAATGATTTTGAATTTCAGCACCTACAACCTCGCTAAACCCACCCATCCACCCACGAGCGAGAACAATCCATGCTCCCGACCGCCTGGTTCACAGTGGCACCAGGCTTTAAAGGCTTTCTCGCTCATATACCCCCGACCGTGCTCGGCTCGTGGCCAGCATTGCGCTTTAACAAACTCTCTCTTTCTTTTCTTTCCTTTTCCTTTCTTTTCAGACATATTGATTCTCTTTTACGTGGGAACCGCAACCCACATGTGTGGTCACCTAAACTAAGGCTAGTTTGCCAAGTAAAAAAGGGGGTCAAGAAATTTTAGCCTATTAATGAAAAATCGATGTGCATTGTGTGTGGCTAGGCCCTGCGGGAAGAGAGAAAGGGCTTAAGACTAGACTTCAACCGACCAACAATTAGATAAGTATGGAACTAGCTAACAAAACACGATAACATGCAATGTCTAATTTTTCAACTTTTGGAAGAGACAAACCACAAAAAATATGGGGCAAAATGGTTACAAAAAGTGCAAAATGTAGCCGTATGGTATATTTCCTATGTCAATATTTCACAAAATTATCGCCTTTTCAAAAGAAACTCCGTGGGTGGTACCTCCAATAGAAGATGAAACGAACTAGCTTGAATTAGGAGGAATGGCATGGTTGAACAGTGCACCTACACTACAATGCAGGAGGAAAATGAGATTCTCCCCGCACCGCAACCCCGCAACATTTCAAAACCAAAATCAGGATAAGACAAGCTCAGAAAATGAGAAATATTTAGTACAGGACAGTAAAAGTAGTTAAGTGTCCACTAAAACCCAAATTAAGACTTAAAATAATATAAAGTAAAAATTTCAATGAAAATTTGAGTGGTCTCCGTGTTCCTAGAACCACTCCCAGCTTGTGTAGCCATTGATCTCAAGGAGGGTCCAGAGGAGGCTCCTCCACGCATGCAAAGCAGTGTGCCGCAGTGCCTTCATGCTCGCCCTTGTTTTCAAGTAACCGGTCTCCTGTGGCAAGCAATGATCAAGGCAGAGAATGGTGGTGGATTCTTCATTAACCGCTTCATTGTTCTCCATCAATTCTTCCGCCGCTTTGTTAGCATCATGCCTTCCTACCCGCGCAGGCCACTGTGCAAACTCATCATTTGCTCCCCGATCCTCACCGGTTTTCATTATTGCTCAAGTGGAAAATGTTGAGCCTGTCATGTTGCCAAATGTGAGCCGCATGACATTCCTAAGAATTGATAACAGATTTTGATGTATTTAAATGGCCTTCCCAATATACCGGCACTTGATTAAGGCCTCGCCAACGGCTCGTGTCGAACCACGAAATCCACCTGGACAGTGTAACTTATCTACTTTTACCAACACATCCTCCACTATCCCTTTGGTATTTTCACTTAACGACTCCACTAAGGATAGGGTGATGTCGCTGGTTTCAGCTCTCCTGAACCTAGTCGCCTATACACCGAGTAATGGCAAAGAAGTCGACACGCAGACCCAAGTTTAATGGTTGCCAATGCGTTCCTCCAATGTTAATCGAGATAGTCGGGGTCCCCTGATCCTCAGATTTCACCATTGTCTCAAGATCGATGATGGAGCTAACTTGTTCGCTAAGAATGCTTTTGTCAATGCCCAACCCTTTTTTGATCGTATTGCAGATCTTTCAAAACTTCAGATAAAGTGTGGACTCGCTTTTGATGATGTACAAAAGGGGTATGTCGACCTTCACCTCGCCTTAGACTTCTGTAGATGCCCGTCGCTTTGGATGCCTTGCTTCTTAGTGCTTGAATGGAGGTAAGTATGCAAGGTTTCATTGAGTCCTCCTTCAAGAAAATGTGTTCTAGCCTACAATTCTTCCCCTTTTCCTCGGGGTTTCCTCAACAGCTGGGCACGGGTCATCAACCTTTTCCACTTCTTAAGGAAATGACAACTGACTTCATCCATTTTGGGAGGTTCCATCAACAGTCAGCCTCATGGACTGCCCTTGGATTTAAGGCTATCGAGAAGGAACCCCCCGCTCTCTCTTTGGCCGATGATCGGCCATTCTCATACGATGCCTCGTAAGCCGCCAATTTGCTAGCGCTATTTCGGTCACCCATCTTCGTTCAAGGAGCTTCTACATTTTCAATTTTTTTGTTCAATCGACATTGATGCCTTTCGCTTCCTCCACAAAATCTCCCACCACCTTGCTCGCATTCAAATGGCTTCGTCTAATAGAGAGAAAGTGGTGTCACGATGTCATGAAGGTGGCAGACGTTGTCACAGGTTTTGGGGTACATATACAGGAGGTCGAGGTTTCCGTGAAATGTTGTATGACTCCTCCAGCTAGGGTTGTAAGTGTTGCCATATATGGAGCATTTGTTTGCGTTTGTTGGGCCCACCACATTTGCATCCTTCGAATGGGGGTTTGGACATGGTTCTCTGGTCATAATGCGCTTGAAACAGCTAGACTCGCGCATGGCTTTCTGGGCCACGCCCGCGCACTCCTCATGGACCTTTTTCTTTCTAATTCCCCAATCTTCTAGCCAAGGTAGATAATTTTAGCTTTCAAAGCCCATATCTTCTGAGAGGGCATACATGCCTCTCTTGTCTACCGTGGCTTAACTGCTCGCTTCTCTGGTTTCGTCTATCCCACCTTGAGGTCTCGGCCACATAATTGAGGAAGTCCATTGCCTCATCAGGATTTTTACTCAAGAAATCTCCTCCACACATAGTTTCCAATAATTGTTTCATGGAAGGGGACATTCCATCATAAAAATGGTTCACCAACATCCATGTATCAAACCCATAGTGTGGGCATGCACCGATAGTCTCCATAAATCTTCTCCCAAAGACCGGTAGAACCTCTCACCATCATGAGCCGCAAATGTGTAAATTTGCCTCTTCAAGTTGTTTGTCTTCGTGGAGCACTCAAGAATTTTTTAGAAATTTCAACTGCTGTTCTCCTCCCAATTCCTTATGGTTCTCAGCCTGAATGCATTTAGCCAAATTTTGCCTCACCCTTAAATGGTCACTGAGGTTTTCTAACTCGAGGAGCCCATGTCCACTGCACCTTCTTTTGGTGCAGTATAATTTCCTCAAACTCCCTTATGTGATTGTAAGGGTTTTCATTCTCCATGCCATGGAACACAAACAGGCACCAAGTAAGGCTTCACCGCCACCTCCTCAAGCAGGGGAATTACGACAGAGGGTGCACTCACCCTGTAAGGTGTATGATCCCTCATGGATCGACATGCATTAGGCTCCCTAGGCACCCGCCGGCTTTGGCTGCTTTCCCCTCCCGTGAGGATCCATTCGAGCACCTGTGAGGATCACTCGGCCTCGTTCTCGTGCAAAAGAACCACCCTCTCAGCCTACCTGCAGTGTTCCTATCCCACTGCATAAATTGCTCCTGCACACTTCACAATCAATAGGAAAACAACCAAAACAAAGATAACAAAAGGGTTAAGGTTAGCTAAAATTAAAGCAAAGAAAAACTGAATGTACTAGAAAAATTTAAAATCCTCTCGCAAAGGAACTCCAGTGGAAAACATAAAATCAAAAGGAATGAGATTTTACCAAAACTCAGGATATGAATCACAAGTTCAACAACTTCTTATCTCACTAGGCACCATCCCCTAAGAACGGCACCATTTGATTCGCGCTACGCAGGTGATACTAATCAACAAAAAACTGTATCCTAAATCCTCCTCCTACCGCCGAGTCAAGATACGCAGCAGTACGGCTTCAGTAGCTCCAACACTGGACGTATTTTCTTCGTGAAACGAGAAGTGCGCTGAAAGGAAATGGTATTTCTTCGATTTTGGGTCGGTTCAAAACAAGGTTGAATGGTTGTAAACTACATATAAATTAAAGGAAAATTTAGAAAAGAAGACTCCTCAAGTCTCTGGGTCACCTGATCGATTTTAAGGTGTATTCATGCCCCTGGTTTGTTTCTCATGTCAGATAACGACCTATAGTCATTTCCCAAATCTAATCTTTGATTCGGGGCACTCAAACCTAAACCCTAAATTACTCCTCATGAGATATGGATTCATGAGCATTCAAGTCCCTAACAACATTCATATGGCCTCAAAGAGGCAACCTACTACAACTAATAGGAAACAACTAAGCGGATGACAAGGATCAAGATTACAAACCACCCGAATCCACAAAGCTTGCCAAATACACATCAAGCAGGCCGGGATCTAGGAGGTTTCCAACCTGTGGTGAGATGCGTGGAGCTTAAATGCTCATAAATGCAAAGTGTGATAAATGAGAGGGCATTAAAACTACCTCCAACCTCCACCAGCTGACCCTCCTCTTCATGAAAGGTCTTGTAGCCGTGCATACCTTGGTTTGTCATTACCAAGGTAAGTATGTTTTGGTTGCGAAATGAAAGAAATGAAAGAAAATGAAGAGAGAAGAAGAGAAGCTGGAGAACTGGAAAAGCAAAACATCAGAATCGAAAGATTGATTGAGACCCTCATTGATACAATGCAAGAGGCTTATATAGCCTACAAATGTGTGTGAAATACCAAAATAACCAATATAATAAGATTACATCGAGGACAAAATGGGAATTATACAAAACGAGGTCGTTCGATAAATGAGAGGGAACTAATTCCTCACACAAGATAGTGAATTTCGCTCATCATAGCGAATTTGAGGCATAAATAACCAAATTTCGCTATGCATCGCACTTTCGCTATGATACACTTTCGCTATGATAGCCAAATTACTATCATAGTGAAAACCCGTGATAGCGAATCTCATAGGATTGTGTAATCTTTCGCTATGGTTACAAAATTTTCGCAATCCTACAAATTTTCGCTACGCCAGCGAAACTCGCATTCCATTGCCTCCGCATCAAGTTCAACCATTTCGCCCACTTGACATTCTTCAACCTAGCTTTGATGCAATCGCCGAATTCATACGAACTCTGGCATGGCTTCAACTCGCTTGGATCCATCAGGTTCACTCTCCATTCCTCGTCCTGGCCCGAAGATGGAGAAGTGTTTGGCCCGCAAACTACCAAAACACCTACAAAATGTCAGCAGAACACAATAGGGACATCAATATGCCAGTTGGGTTATTTGGAATGATTAGTACCTAAAAAGTGACTAAAACCTACGATGAATAGGCCTCAAAAGAGCACTTTTTAAGCACTAATCACAACCTGAAAAAGAAAGTCACGACCTGAGGTAAGGCAGTAGAAACAGAAATGTGGTTGCAACTTAAAAGTGAAGTCGCGATAAGCAAAGAAGGAAAGCAGTCCCGACTGCAATAAAGTGGTGATAACCAAGGAGGTTGCAACCTAAATCGGTCGTGACTCTAATCGCAATGTATGGAATGACAACGAGGTCGCGATGTGAGACTAAGGCTCGCGACATCAATTCTGAGAACAACCTGAGCTGGGGTGAGGTCACACCATAATCGAGGTCGCGACTACTAATCAACGGTCGCAAGAAACTGGTCGCACCAAGAAACTCGTCGCAACCGGGCCAGGAACAACAAAGGGAATTCCAGTCGTGACATCAACCCGAGGTCAGCAACCCGAGACACAAAGGATTCGGGGCTTTTCTTTGAGAATTCCACTGAAGCTTTTTTTTGGATTCGACCACCCTTTTACCAGCTATAAATAGATAGTATTAGGAATAGTAAGAGTTTCCATCTTCATTACCTTAAAAGCGGGAACGAAGAGGAACTCAAAGGTATACTTAGAGTAGAATTTTCTTTTCTTTATTTTTATTTTTATTTTAATTCTTTGTAAATTCTTTCTGATATGAATCACTGAATCAAGTAAATGATTAGAAATGAATTTTATTTATGTTATTTTTTCTTAAAATTACTACTCCGAAAATTTATAAATCTACAATTTCTGAATTCATTTTTCGCTCTACTGGCACAAAGGATGCACGTGATCTGCGCTCCATTTCTTTAATCGTAATGCGCACCGAACGCACCGCCGGATTTGATATACAGCTAGTTGCGTTTTTTTGCAAAACTGAGAGTTATTCGGGTCGATTTACGATTTGGTGCTGTTTTTGAATCCATAAGTTCCCCAATGGTATCGAATACCGCCAAGGAGCGTATCTTGGCTCGATTGCGGATGCTCCTCTCGCGTGATTACCGTATAGATTCCTCGAGAGCCGGTGAGCATTCCCTTACGTACGCTACTACCATCGATGAATCGGGCCGAAGCTCAACTCAAAGTTCATTTTGATAAATCCCCATTCGCTCATAATTGAAGTCGAGGAGCATGAACAATATAAATAATCGTAGAGTCTACACCAATCTAAAGCGGGCCCCGAATCCCGTGTTAGCTGAGATCTAATCAAGGGAAGGGAAGAACCAATAGATCTGGAGGATGAGCCACCAATTAAGTGGTAGAAATTTTGCAAAAATCCTGAGAAGGAAAGCAAAAGATCTGCAGTCATCAAGAAATGGGTGTGAAGTATTGAGAAAAAAAAACGCTTAGATCTTGCAAGAGAATCATAAATACAGGTAGCTGGTTTGATTTTGTTCAAGAGGCTAAGTGGCTTCAACCAAGGAATATGGAGAAACTAATTGCAACATTTAGGCAATTCGACAAATCCATATCCACTATAAAACAATAGAGAAATGTATTTAATGTAGAAATTGATTGTTTCATTGTATTTCTTGATAGTTTCGCTTTCTCACAAAAAAAAACTAATTACTCCAAGATTTCAAGTATTACTTATTTTTGGTCACATTATTTTTTTGCTTTGTTCTAAATATATAGTTAAGCATGCCTAGATTTTTATTTTCTAGATAAAATTTTAACTATCGCTTTAGTCCAAATAGCATATAATTTCAATAGTCAAAGAAGGATCTCTAATTCTGTCAATCATGGAATGATACCGATCTTGCATTCGCATTTTACTACTTGTAGGACCTGTGCACTTAGTAAAGGTCATAATAAACCCAATTTTAAAATCCAACATCAAGAAAGATTATTTAATCAAACAAATTTATCCAAAGTGACATGCTGCAAGAGAAGTGTAAGGCTCTTGTAACTATGTGAATTTGAGGGGTTTTTAGTCTATATGGAAAAAGGCAAACAATTTCACCCACTGGCAGAATAACATTCTTTTCAAGATTTGCTCTGAGCCCAGAGAGAGCTTCAAAACACAGCAATATCCGAACACCATTAACTCTTTAGAGTCTTTCCAGTTTAATTGTTATGTTTTAACTTAGGCTGAAATTGCATTTGGGTCTTAGTATTAATAGAGCTATTATGTGGCAGACAAATGTATGCAAGAAAAATTTGGTGCAGATGATTTTACGTCTGGTTGCAGTCAATTGGCTATTGGGTTTTAGTTTGAGTATCTTCTTTGTTGTATAAAAGGACAGCTAGATCCACAGTTCACTCCATGTGAAAATGCAACATAAAGGCTATTAGGCAGGATAGCCATTATGGGTCATTCAAAAAGAGAGGAAATGCAATACAAGTAACAACAAAGAAAAGTTAGGACCTGTTGGCAATCTTTTTGAAATATTCCAACTATTTTCTGTTACTACTACTGGGCTCAGCATTGGTGGCAGTTAAATATTGATGACTCATGTGAATTGAAACATAAAACTAGAACTTCAAATAGAACAATTGGTGAATGTAATCACCATGAGTGGAAAAGACAAAAGAGAAATACACGTGACCTTTTACTACGGATACTTTCTAATGCTCAACAAAAGCAACTAGAATATACAAAACTTTCATTTTCAGCCTTTTCTTTTTTTTTTTCCTTTTTTTTTTTTAAATTTCCAACTCTGCTTCACCCTTCAAATAGTTAGTTCTGCTGTGTACCAATACAAAATGTTCCTATTGTATAGGTCTTCTCTAGTGGCAGCAGCTCTCTGTTACAAAAAGATCATAGTGCATCAACAGTCACTGTCCATCTCCTGACACTGGTGGATGATGGTAATCCTTTTTTCCTTTTTGTTAATTTCTTGTTTTGCATTGTGGACCTTTAATTTAGTTTTTGGGGGTGGGTCTTATCTCGAAACAAATGTGTGTTGTGTCTACAGTTTTGGTACAACTAAGTTATTAGATTCTCTTGCCAGTTTTTAAGGGTTTGCATTATTGATGATAAACTGCAGATTATCAATCTTTACATTGCATTATTGTTCCAGTGAAGAATTGAAGCAATCATGAACAGTGTAGTTTTGGATGAGATATTGTCGCTAATGTGAAATAGAGTGCATATATGCATGCATGGATCGACCAATTCAGAAAGGAAGTTCTGGACGACCAAGGATGGGGGAATTGGGGATACTGCAACAAAGAAAGCATCAGAAACCTAAGCCCAACAGTAGAGAAAGAACCAGCATGATGGATGATGCTCAACAAAAAATCACAAAAGCAGCAGTTGGAGCTGATACTGTTTCGAGGGCTGTGGATGGTAGTCATAAAAAGACAGAAACCAGAGAGCCTAATGATTCTGCTGTTGGAAGAACAGATGGAGGGAGCTAATTAGAGGAGGTTGCCGCCTATGCTTTTTAGAGATTCGCTTCCAGAGTGGACAGACCATGAGCAGCTGGGTGAGCTCATGATGGCTCTCTAATTTTCTGAACAATCAAACAGTTGTTACCCTTTTGTGATTAATTTATAAATGCTGGTTCAAATCTCTGTCAGTTGCATGCCTAAACGCCTGCAAAATCGATCATCAAAATTGTCATTTAGATATCTACAATTTGCATTTATCATCTAGCCTTTGTACTGTTAAAGTAGTTTGTGTATGAGTGGGTTTGTCCCATATTGGTGAAGAGAAGAGTGCAATACTTACTTAAAGTATTGATGGACTCCAAAAAGTTCAAAAAGACACTCAAGAGGGATGGATCAAAAAAGAATATGATGGGCTTTAAATTATATATTTAAAGTCAAATATGTCACTTAGTTCTGGGGCATCTAAACTGAAATTACATTTCGTGGCTGCTTCAAAAGATGTGTTCTTTTCAGTTTACGTTGGCTACTCTTCACTTCTTCTTCACCTCTTTAAATTAAAGTTATTGATATTCCTCAATGTACTGTAAAATTAACGCCGTATTTATATTCACGCTCATCTATATATATATATATATATATATATGTATCATCGTTTTAAATTCTAGTAGGCAAAACAAGAGTTCGAGTGTAAAAAGCGTAAATTAACTAAGCTCAATCTCGAACTCGATCCCTTTAGAAGATTTTAATATGGATCGACCACGGTCGGTCAACATGTGTTCTTTCTTTTCTTTGCTGATAATGCAGTAGTCAACCTCCAATATTGAAGTGTTCTCCTTCTTGTAGCCAATAAATAGCTAAGTTAGTTGTTGTTGGTGCATCATGATTTACCATAAGTACTATATGTAATTATATGCTAATGTACTTTAAAGACAATTAGTACAATTACAAACGAAGATATTTTCATCCAATGGACCTCTAAAATCAAATAAATAAATAATTATTTATTTTTATAAAATTCATTTACTGAAATAAATTGAATAATCACATCTATTTATTCTAATAATAATCACATATAAAAATTCATATCTAATAATTAAATTCTAAAATTTTTAATTTTCATATGTTGGAATTTGGATCTACTTTTATATTCTTATAGTTTTTAATTTTTTTTTTATAGAATATGATTGTCCCCATCCCTAGCCACCCCCACCCCTATTTATTTTAAACCTTAAGTAGTGGTAATTCATATATAGAAGATATATATATATATATATATATATATATATATATATATATATATATATATATATATATATATATATATATATATATATATATATATATATATATATATATATATATACCGATAATAATTAATCATCTAATAAATAAATAAGTATTAAAATCTGAAATAATATTTTATTTTTAAAAATAACTCTTACCAATTGATTTTTAACAAAATTTGTATTAACTTACAAATTTAAAATAGATTAATTTTAATACAAAAATACATTCATCTATAATAATTAATAATATAATACAAAAGTAAATTCTAAAATTTTACAAATGTTGCTTATATAATTTATTTTCTTTTATATTTATAAATATGGATCTAGTTTTATAATTTTAAATTTTTTTTTATAGAATATTAAAATAAATTCCTAAAAATAAAAATAAAAATGTTGCCTGAATAGTAAAAATTATCATAATAACATTACTTTATATATATATATATCAAAGTTAATATCTAAAATAACTTTTTTTTTAAAAGGAATCTAAAAGTACCATAATAGATAATATTAATATATATTTTTGAGAAGATAATATTAATAAGCTTACCTAAAAATAAACAATATAAATATTTGAAAGGTATAATTATAAATCTAGACATTTAGTTTTATTGTGATATTACAAGTATACAAACCACTATTAAATCATTTGTCAAACATAAAAAAATAATAATAAAAATATTTTTAATATAAAAGTAATCCTTATCTATCTCTCAAAGATTTTTAAATTAAATAATGTTAAAAATTATCATTGCTACTATTGAAATGAAAGTTATATTACATTTCCCTCTTTTCATGTTATTTTTATTTAAAATAAATAAAAATATATTTTTATTTTTTTTTAAAATTTATTTATTTATTTTATTAATATTTAATATTCTCTATAAATCTTTTTAAAATACTAGTATAAGTATGTGTTGATGCACGTGAAAGGGATATAAAAAATATGACAAATAAGTAAATTTATTTTAATATTACTTTAGTGAAACCACTAGAAGTGATTGAATA
The DNA here is from genome assembly GCA_016808115.1 of Tetrastigma voinierianum. Taxonomy (NCBI): domain Eukaryota; kingdom Viridiplantae; phylum Streptophyta; class Magnoliopsida; order Vitales; family Vitaceae; genus Tetrastigma; species Tetrastigma voinierianum. The sequence continues at coordinate 706,513 of JAEQBH010001039.1, read as the reverse complement.
TTTTTACTACATATAAAATCAAATTTAAAAATGATTGGGATGAGCTTGTCATGCCTAGTTTGTTGTAAAAGGTTGTAAAACCGTGAAATTAATTCTTGAATTTTAAATGTTGAAATCAATCAACAATAAATTCGTAGAGGAAACCTGAATTTTTCTATATCTCGATGAATCTTAAACGATTTCACCATTGTAACGCCTCGAAATCTAGCACCCAATCGACTTCATCGACCCTCAAGACTGTCAAAAGTTCACGTTGAAAAAAATTGCAGTCCAAAATTAGTGACCAAAACAAAGTAGACACCATCAGGGGGACCCACCCCAACTGCCCAAACAAATAAAATGAGACGACATGGGGATGAGTCACCCCAACTCTAATACATGAAAATGAAAGGAAAGGCCAAAAAGAAGAAAATGAGGCTGCATGGGGAGGAGGATAAAAGGAAGAGAAGGGAGGAAAGAAAAAAAAAATTAGAGTAGAAGGTGTGTGTTAGGGAGAGAGGAGAGGAAATCAAAATAGGAGAAAAACATGAAGAAAAGAAAAACGGAAAGGAAGAAGAAAAAAGAAGAAAGAAAGGAGGAAAAAAGAAAAGGAAGAGAGGGAAAGGAAAGAGGAAAAGCAAGGAGTGTCACGTAGTGAATGTAATCTCTAAGTGTAAAGAACCCCGAATCCATGCTACAGCAGGTAGGCCTCCCTCCGGTTATTTATCCCAAGGGCCACGTAATGTCATCACATTTTGTGGCGAATTTAAGATGTGTGTGTGGTTTGGTTGTCGTTGCAGACTACAAAGACCCAGTTTCACGGGGTCTCGGGACTATCCGAGATCGAATACTATGTTTCGAGAAGGTAAAATCCCGAGCAAAATGGCAAACGGGGGTGTGCCTAAATTCGACACCCATTGCGAGATATTCACGCTTTCACTTTTGGACGCATCAACTTTCTCATCCAACTCCGATTCACGCGCTCTTCTGATCCTTACGTAAAGCTCGTTGAGTCTAAAATTTTATAAGATAAAGTTCTCAGCCAAACTTATAAAACCCGAGAAAATTCTAATTTTCGAAAATGGTAGCTGGTAATTTTCGTCAAACCGAATTTTTCTAGATCTCTGACATGAAATGGACTTCACCATTGAAATCGCCTCACCGAAATCTAGCTAACACGTCGACTTCTGCCAATTCCGAGACAATGAATTTCACGCTCATAAGACCTAAGGCCGTGTCAGATGAAAATTGTGAGCATGCGATGGCGATAAGGTCACCTACTACACGTGACTCACGCGACACACGTCGGCATGATTAGTGAGGATAGAGATAAATGACCCTAGATTAAGCCAAGTGTCAAAGAGCCCAAAAGTCAAACAAAAGGACATGAATTAATTGAAAGAAAATAATAAAGACAACTCTTATCTTCTCCATTTTTTGGTAACGCAAATGGAGGAGGAAAAATCATTTGCAGAAAGTTCAATCCTCTTCTCAGATTTCGCTTTCACCAGTTTGCTGGGTCTGGTCGCAAAGTTGCTTTATGTACTGTGCCACACGTGTGCCCTGCTGTGAGTTTCGAAAACTCCAAGAAGTAGGGTCTTCTCCTACTTGATTATTTTCTTTTGGCTAAGAGCCTTAATGGACGGGGATTTGTTACAGCCCCATAAGACTGTTTTCGGTCCAAAATATTTGATTCAAGTGAAGAAAATTTTTGCAGAGTCAGAATCAAAGGTTCGACCTTAGGGGTTTTGATCGTTCAATGTGATTTTATATGCATTTATGTGTCGGGTCGAGTGATTCAAAATGAATTGCTTGACTTCAAGTTATTAGCTCATAATTTGGTGTTATTGCTATGAATCTGAATGGTCGATGATGTTGTAGAGTTAATTTTAGAGATATATTGTTTATACATATTACCATGATCATATAGAAATTGCATAATGCACCTGTTATGTGCACCCAAGCACCCTAGAATGGTAGTGAGTGCATGACACATAAATAAAAATCTGGAGGGTTGTCTCAAACGATGAGTTCTTTTCAGAAAATTATTGCAACAATAATTTTATCTAGAAAAGAGTTCAAGAATTGTGTCGAAGACGTCCAAATAATTCCACGCCGAGCCCATGAATTGTTTCTGAGAGTTACCCAACAAGTTCACTTCTGAGGATTGTCCCAAACGATTATAATCTTGAGGGTTCACCAAAACAAACATTTTGTTTTGAAAATGATTTTCATATATGACCTAGTATGAGGAGTTCATGGTGACCTCGAGACATGACTCCTGGGCATGTAGACATTCAAGTAGGATCATGCATTTGTTTAATGCGTTTGGTTGCCATTATATGTGCACTTAGGTGGAAATAACCCACAGTGGAGATTATCATTACCGGGCATTGTTCACCCTGCTGAGTGGGAACATTATTTCAGCACATAGAGTGTTCGTAAAGACGACGCTATTAGAGTGTCGTTGAGAAGAAAGCCGACATTTGGCTTTGATTACTTTTGTAAAACATAAGAATTATTACAATTGAGCATGTCATATTAAGAGTGATGTATTAACTCTATAAACCATGGTAATATATGTTTCATGTGGCTTTTTGCAGTATGAAGGGATGTATACAATGGGTCATTTTAATATGTATGAGTCTCATGATATGAGACAATGTGGTCTCTCGCAAGTTAACGGTCAACGGAATCCTGATCAAGGCGCCACAAAACCGCTGAACATTTGGCCGGGTCATGGTCAAGAGGAATGTCTGCTTCTAGTTCCTAACTTATGTTTTCGGGAACCTGGCTTGTATCTAAAATGTCAATGCTGTATGGCTTGAGTAGGGAATTATGTGTTGAATGTTTTGTGTGGTATTGACACAAGCTAGACTTTCTGGACTAAGTCTAGATTATTTCCGAGGCCAAGCAAGGCCGAATTTATGGTCGTGAATGGCTAATGTGTGTTTTTGCTGTAAATTGAATAACATGCTGAATGTGTGAAATTATGTGATATATGTGTGAAAAAAAATTGGAAATAATTATATGTATGAAATATAATTTCTCAATGACACTTGACTTGTAGTGTAAAAGATATGTTGCATGTGACACGTAGCGTACATGTAGCATTTAATGGTACAATTTATTACTTGCATTGCATTTAGCGCACATGGACATCACCGCCGAGCTGGTGTGTGTGAGTGATGGTCAGTCACACCGTGTTTTCGTGCTCGACCATGGTAAATCGACAGACTGCAGATTTAGTGTCTGGCGTAAGGTCATGAGGTTGGTAAATCGACACCGGTGCTGGTGTTCGATGCATGCTCCACATACGGTTACGTCCAATATCGTGTTTCGTGTTCTATTACGAATGAAGAGAAATCGTGATAACATTCAAATCAAGGCCCGCTTCACCTGCCGTAATGACATGTAAAAGCACGTGTGTAAACGGGTGAAGCAAGTAAGATGTACACCCCCCTCAGTGAAAACATGGCATAAGGGTCTAATATGAAACCATCTGCGAAAGCTTCATAAAAAAATGTTGTATAGATGTATACGGTCTATATGGTAGAACCCTGAAAATCTGTGGCCCACAAATGCATAATACACAATACTTGGTAAGGAAATAAGTTGGCATTGGAGGTATCCAATGTGTCTAGAATTACAAAATAAAAAGCTTTTGTTTTGGAAAAAGGGTCAGGGGCGGGACGTCCTTGACAGTTTTTCACACTTGGCATATGCAGTGTAGGAGCCATAGTGACTTAGATTGAGTCATGAGGGGTATGTACCTGTATTCTATGACATGTAGAAACAAGCACAACATAGTATGGTACTTTGAATGCATGTGGCGTATTGGCATTGCATGTTTCCATGGGGAGTAGCCTTGGTAGGGAGATATACCTATTTGAGTATACTCAATCTCCGGTTTTGGGGGCAAGTATCAACAAAGGTAGAGCGGCTGTTAGGGATAGGCAAAGGTCATAGGGATAGGCAAAGGCCATAAGGAGGGGGGTTCTAGACTCCTTTTTCAACATCATATTTTATGATAGCAAAATTATTTTCTATCGATTTTTCTTAATTACAATAAATACCACCTTAATCTTTATGATATTTGTCAAATTTAGATTTAAATATTTGTTAATTTCTTTTGTACTATACCTCAAAAAAAAAAAGAATTTCTTTTGTACTAAACTCAATAGATCTTTTGTTAATTAATTATATATATATATATATATATATATATAAGCAAGAGAGTATATATATATATATATATATATATATATGTATGTATGTATTTAATAATCATAATATTTATAATTATTTTCATTTTCCATGTTTATGATATTGTCTTGCCTACTTATTATCAAACTTTTTTGGACAACTACACTTTGATTTACAAACATGATATTCTCGCTATATTTTACAAAATTTGTCTCATCTGGACTTGAAACCCTAGACCCTTCCAATTCTTACGTCAGCATGAACTCTTAACCACTTGAACTTATTGGCAATTCTATCAACTTAATAATTGATTTAATCATCATTATGTTGAAAATTTTGAGTTGTTATAAAGGTTGCTATCAGAGTAATGACGATTCAATTTTGAAAGTATTTGCATATCCCCATATACCAGAAAAGGAAAATAGTAAATTGGAGAAGGAAATAGTCCAAATGGGGAAGATTGAGAAAAGAGAAGGTTAAAATTGATAGAAAAAAGACAAAAGAACATGAATTAAATCATACCTTCGATTTTTTTTTTTTCACTTCAAACTTATTTTGCTTATTTAAATCTATCGATATAAAGATGAAATAATTTGAAAATGAATAAGTTTCTAATTTGTTTTAATTATATTTGATTTTCTTTGGTTCTTTTCATATAACAATTGAACATGAGAATTGGCTTCTTTTTTTTTTCTTTTTTCTTTTTTCACTTTTTGAGTACTTTTGGGAACCAAATATAGTCTGAATAATGTAGAGAAGTCTCTTGATAGCCACAGGAAAGCCTTCGATATTGTTTACTTGGTTAGTTAAATGCCCTTAAAAATATTACCTAATTGTGGTTTTCCTATTTCCTCATTTATGTTCATTGTGACTAAGCGGGCAAATTAAGCATGTGCTATGAGTCTTAGCCTTGATGGATTAAATCTTTCTGATTACTCTACAGAATTATTAACCCATGGCGTAGTTGAGCTCGTCTCTCAGCTATGTTCAAATGAAGGTGATTAAGCTATCTGTTATGCCATTCATTCTTTCTACCGAAGGCGGTTTATATATGAAATTTCATTAGTTATAATCTTTCTGTTTCCAATAATCTGTACTGTAGGGTTCTAGTGGTAACACATTTTATTGATATTTAATTTAATTTTAACTTGAGGAAATAGGGGTTCTTATATTTTTCACCATGATTTTAGCTTCTCACACATATGAACCCTATTTGCATCATTTTTGGTCTCTTTGGGTCAAAGTAATTTTGATTGATAATCCTGAATCTTAAGATGCAAGCTTTTCTTAAGAAATGGGATGGATAAATCTCCTTGTCCATAAAATAGGCTCTTGTTGTGCTTCCTATACACAAAAATGTCAGTCTCAGTTAGTGCAATAATAAGCATCCTGCTCAACATTTGTTTTTTAATAACCGTGGCTATCCGGGCCAATTTGTGCGCACCTCGACTAATCCCATAGGGTCTTGAAGTTAATGGTCGGGTAAATCTCCAATGTGATCTTGAGGGAGCTCAAACTAGTGATCATTCGGTAACTCCATCCCATTGCATTACACCAACTCTTAGGCCAATGGATACAAGCTATTTAATGACCCAAACTCTTTTTTTTTATTCTGGATCGAGAGAGTTATTTGTTTTGATCTCTATCTTTCTACCCATAATAGGTATTTATATTTATTCAGATTTTGTTCTCTCATTATCATTATCAAATGACAAGGTTGAAGCTATTTTATCTAAATTTTTTTATAGATAGTTTTCTTGAATTAAAAAAAAAAAAAATTAACACTAGGTATGTGAGTAACTAGGGTTTGGGGCATTAAAGCAAAAGAATGGTCTATGAGGTTGCAACCCTTCATTTCATAGGCCTCATTCCCACAAAGATTTCTCTCGAACTTCTTTATGGGTATTTGTTTTATTGATTAATGCTTGTTTTACTCTCTAATACCTAATATGAACTTTTTTAAATTAATACTAAATAGTACTTAAAAGTATTAAGGATTAAATTGTTTGTTTTTTAATATTGGATAGTGAATGTTAGTAGCTCTTCTCCCCGTTGAGTAAAGGTGGTGGTCTTTTCTATTTTGTAAGATGACTTTTCTAAATAGAAAAAGTAAAATATTTTTGTTTTTTTTATTCAATTTTTTTAAAAATTTTTAGCAATAATTTATGAAAATTATAAACAATGAGAGACTCACTAAATTACTTTCGCACAAGTCAAAAAACAAGTATTCTAAGCATACCAAATAATGCATTTATTTCCATTTATGTAACAATGAGAATAATATCCCTGACTTCAGTGAAATGTTTCCTTTGAGAGAGGGTCTTAAAGAAAGTGAGCACTTCAGCAATTATAATGAAACCTAAAATTTCTAATTCGTGTGCGGTAAAATGGTATCAGTCAAATCCGGAATTTTCTAGATCTCTAGATATTTAATCTCACCACCGCTGAATCATCTCATGAAATCAGCTACCACTGCCGAGCCTCATCTAATTCCGAGACGTCGGAATTTTCTCAATGCCGAGGCAACGTAGTTGCAAAACAATTTTGGCACATTTTTGAGTGATCAAGAAAGCCATGTGTCAGCGCGTAATAGTCAACTTGAGCTCGCGGCATGTCGTCCAATATGTTACGTTCCATCCCCCACTGATAAATTAAATAAATGGATAAGAGGATAAGAAACCATCAATCAACAACATGATGTTTCAACAAAAGAGAAGAGGCCCTCTTCCTATTTTTAATCATCTCCTTCTGTTGCCCATATTCGTTAATGAGTTATAGGAAAAGAAAAAAACATATTTTGTAGAGAGGTCCATCCCTCTAGATTTCCTAACATCATGCCTGGCTGTTTTCTGGCGAGGCAATAAGCAGGAAGCTGCTCCCACGCCAAGAGCTACACGCGTAATCGGTTTTCATGAAGCCGACAAAATTTGGGCTGGGCAGGCTCCCACTTGATTTAATCCTCGCTTTTGCAAACCCGTTAATGAAATGATTTAGATTGTATGAGGCCATGAGTGGCCTTTTGGTTAGTCTCGAAACTGGGACCTAAATGCCTCAGCCCCTGACCATTCTCAAGCGCCTCTGGATAGAATTATGGACCTGTCAGTCCATATGTGTCAGCCAGGCACAACAGCATTTGGGTGTTGTGAGGCCTGAAAACGGTCACGATTCGCCCACAAAGTGGAACCGATGCCAGGAGGGTCGCCCACTGGAGAAGCCCATACACTTGGACCCGTTAAAAACAAATCCCGCTTGTTTGTCGGACCGAAAATGTCCATGCTTCTGTATTAATATTGCTTAAAAATGAATGGCTCGAGATATGTGTGGAAACGAGTTGTTAATGCATATAAATAAATGTGTTAACATGAGGTTGAATTATATAAAAATATAATTGTGTGTGAGCCTTTTAATTGGATGTTGATTAGCCCATGTGAGTTGACTTTGATGTTACTGGGCAGAATAAATAACATGTTATATGTGAATTTGTTAATATATGCATGATTGAGATATATTGGTAAATAAGAAATGAAATGGCATAATGCATTTCATACAATGGCAAATTTAGAATACAGGCATGAGTCAGATGACACAGAAAAAGAAAATGAAAGAAAATGAAATTATTTGGTGGAAAGTGAATTTCAAGGAAGATTTTCATGAATCGCTTCGAGGAGTCAAGTCTGTCAGTTCATCCTGAAAGTGCACTAATAATCGTTTTCAGAGAATTACCTATACCCCTGAGGGTTGTCCGTCAGATTTAACACCAAACTCTGGTAGTATGTTTTTGAGAACAAAAAATCTTTGTTTTGAAAACCTGTTTTCACACTTCAAGCCAGCATGCGTGAAAGAGTCAAGTGAGGGCTCGAGAAGTGGGTGGTGAGTCACATCCTCGTCCATATACCATGTAGACATTTGGAAAGATCATGTATTTGCTTTGAATGTGTTTGGTTGTTATTACATGCACTTAAAGTGGTGCAGAACTCATGTGTGAGATACCCAACTATCGGGTATCGTCACCCTATCGAGGGAAAATTATTTCAGGTACAGGGAGTGTTTGGGAAGACGGCGCTCACCAAAGGCCGATTTTTAGAAGAAAGCCGGATTGTGGCTTTGATATTTTTTTTTTGTAAAACATGTATTAGAACTCAAAATTTTGATATATGTTTTGGTTAAGAGTAATGTAATAACTCTTGAACTATTGTAATATAGTTGGTTAGATTTTTGGTGAGTGTAACACCCCGTCCCGAGAGAGTGTACAATACATGAAACTGTAGGGGCGCAGATGCGTACCAAGTGAAATCATAAATTTATGAACCCGGAATGTGGTACTAGAACAAGGGTAAAATTGTAATTGCCAAAAAGGATATGAAAACCATAAAATGAGAAGATGATGGACCATCATATAAATAACATAAGTTGATTTGAAATTCCTTGAGAGATGGAGGACCAAATTTTAATTAGGAGAAATATGGGGTTATAAATAGAGATGAGACAAACAAAAATCTCATTTGTTCTCATTGGGCTAGGGCTCCACGTTTGAAGAAGAGAGAAGGAAGAGAAAGAAGAGGAAGAAGAGGAAGAAGAGGAAGAAGAAGTGCGAGAAGACCAAACCAAGGTATGTTTTCATCTTGAAATCATGGGTATTTTGGATTCCTAAGGTTTTGCAATTCTTCTTTTTCTAGGGTTTTGTGGAAGAGATCACCCAAACCTTAGATTTGTTGAGGTTATGTGGGTAAAACCCCAATTAGTGAAAATTAAACATGAAATCCTCCTATTTATATGGTTTTGTAGGAATTGGTGGACCTAGGGTTGAATTCATAGGATTTTCACCTAGGGTTTGGTTATATGAGGTTCTAAATCACCAATTCAAGTGTTATGGAGTGGTTTTGGATGAATTTCATGTTGATTTCGAGGTATGCGAATATAAAAGTCGTATGAAAGAATTAAAATTAAAAAGATGCAGTACCAAGATTTATGGGCAAAACTACCTAGGCTGCATCGCAGATCAAAACAGGGTGGTATCGGTACCACCCAACAGAAGCCAATCGGTACCCGTACCGATACAAGCGGTACCGGTACCACCTTACAGAATGTGTTCTCCAATGTGGTCGGCACTGCAGGGTACCGTACCATTAATCGCCCAAAATGCCCAAATTGTTGTGATTTCATATAGTTAAGCCTAAAATCATACACCGATCGTATGGAAACTTTACTAAATGATTAAGAGAGGTTCAAAGAAGATTGGAACTCAATGAAAACTAGCGTACTCCAACTGCCGAAAGCGGCGACCTGAGTGTGATCATTCCAGTGTTATGAAGCACGTTGAGTTTATACGTTAGACATAGGCGATTAATGTCTCGTCGTGAATCTTTGAGTGTGTAGCTAAAAGCAGCGAGGGAAAGTAGTGAGTCGTGCTCAAGTTTAGTATAAAAAGATGAGTGTTCTAAACCTATTTTCAACACTAGTGTATTATTATATAAACTATTAACGTATTTCATGGTTTTGAGTTTAAACCATATTGTAAAGCAAGCAATGAGTTTAGCAAGCAAAAAGAATATTTTCGAAAACAGGTCTAACTAAAATCCCTAGTCTTAAGCAAGCATACTGTCAGGTATTCCGCATGCATCTATGTGGTGCTAGGGATATCATTCATGTATTTAGAATTGCCCGGTTTCAAGAAACTTAGGTCATGCATCATGGCATTTAAAGGAGACCAAATGGAGTATATAGTGGTTAACGTTGTTAACTAAATTACGGGTGATGGAGACCCAAAATACTCCAACGATATTTACCTAAAAAGGTGAGTGAAGTGTGCCTGTGCCCTTTCACCTGTGTGAGCTTTAATTCCAGTCCGTACCTTTAAGACGGCCAGATGCCCAGTTCCCGTGTTCAGTCAGATACATCAAGTGAAAGGCCTCCAAAGGGTTGATGATTTATAAGCATGTTTATATAGTTTTAAAAATCAACCACTGGTGCACGGTTGAGCCCAGGCTTCCGTGTTTGTTTTAAGCAAACCATTAGGAGCCCAAAGCTCCGTTTTTTATTTCAAAACTTAGCCACAGCCCGTTCGTGAGATTTTAAAGCAACTAAGTAAGCCTAGGCTCCGTTTATTTTAAAGCAAACGTGCTGGAGCCCAAACTCCTGTTAAGAGATGTTTGAGCCCAGTTCGTAAGTTTATAAAAAGTTTTATAAAATTTTAAAGTAAGAGATTTGAGAAAGCCATAAACTTTTAAAGCACATTTGAGCTTATAAACTTTTAAAAGTAAGAGGTTTATGAAAAGTTTCCTAAACTTTTAAAGCAAGGCATGTAAAAAGTTTTATAAACTTTTTAAAGCAAAGCAAAGCAAGCAAGTAAGAGATTTGGAGAAGTTTTAGAAACCTTGCAAAGCAAAGTAAGCAAGAAAATATATCTTGTAAAAGAGAGCTTTAGCCAGACAAGTCGTAAAAGCAAACATTTTATAAAGATACACCCACTGAGTCAAGGCCTATTATTTTGTGTTTAAAACTATTTTCCGTACTGCACTCCGCACGCCGGGAGCAGACAGATTCTCCCCGACTTTAGTATCAATGCTCGACTAATAATATTTTAAAGGAAATACTTTGAATTCTAGCAGGGAAGCATATGTATGTACATGTTGTAATTTTCAGGAAATGGGGCGAGCCTGAGGCTCTTTGTAAAGAACATTGTCAAGTTGCCATATTTTTGGAAAATGTAAATTGTGTATACAGAATTAGAATACGCCCTTATGTACCGATATGTCGAGAATTTACTCAAACCATAAGTTGGAAAAAGGATAAATTTTTATACCTAGATTTGGGCAAAGCAATACCCGCTTCACTTCACAAAGATTTTCAATGCTAGAGTTGCTGGCCGGGATTCTGGTGGAGCCGGCCTACCCACACCCGCTGTAGCGGTTTGTCAAGGAGTATGATGTGGGTTATTTCACCAGCCAGAGTGTGGACCAACAGCACATTGATAAAGAAGGTGAGTTCCTGCATAAAGGAGACTCTCGCCCACTCTTTGTTAAATTTACTCCTAGTCAGTGATGCCCTACTCCCAGTGGGTCCCGCTTGACAACCCGTCAACTCAGCGGAATATTGCGGATGTCGTAACCTGAATACCTCACCTTATAATTCTTTCCACACTTAGGGACTTAACGAAAACGGCAAAGCCCCTTGTAATGGGAACTTTACCCAAAATACACAACCTATCCCATATCAGGACAACGACCATAAATCGAGTCCACACGAGTAAAATGAGGCACGGCTGTACTGGGCCTATACATCAATACTCTCACCTCAAATCTAACCAACTATATACAATAGTTCAAGAGTTATTACATCACTCTTAACACAAGTATATATTAATTTGGGAATTATAATACATGTTTTTAATAAATTTATATCAAAGCCAATACCCCATTTTCTCAAAATCGGCTTCTAAGAGCGCCATCTCCCCCGAACACCCCTATACCCGAAATAATGATCCCTTTGAGCAAAGCTTAGCAATGCCCGTAAGTGATAATCTCCTACATGGGTTACCCCACCGGCGTGTCAAGTAATGGCAACCAAACACACTCAAGGTCACATGATCCTACTTGAATGCCCATGCCTAATCATGTCTCAAGTCCCCATCGGCCCTCACATACGCCAAGCCAAATGTGAAAGAAAAACACCGCTTTCTCAAAACAAAAGTGCTTTTTGTTCTCGAAACGCATCACCGAGCTCCTTAAAACTATCGACTACCCTCCGAGGCAGCCTGCTAGGTGTGTACCTCCGGCCAGTCATGGGTCCGCTCCGAGATGAACCGTCGACAACCTCCAAGGGTACTTCGAAAAATCTCTTTGAAATTCCCTTTGCCAAACTATTTTCATTTTTCTTTCATTTTCTTTCACGCCAGCGCACTTCACACCGTAACACCCCAAAAATATACCCTGGTCGCTGACATGTTTAGGTGTTTTGTGCTTAATTTGAAAGTCCGAGTTAAATGCTTAAACATGGAAACGGTAGACCAGTGTGTTACAAAACTTAAGGACAAATTGTAATTTGTCCAAAAGGGGCCTAAAAGACATGGATTAAGAAGATTTGGGGGCCAAAGAATGCAACACTGTGAATTGTCAGGTAATTCCTAGAAAGATGAGGCCAAAATGCAATTGGGAGAAAGCTAACCCAAAATGGTTTTTGAGGGACAAACAAGGCCTTAGCAACATGGAATTAAAGACCAAATCGTCTCATTTGTGGAGGAAAAACGGAGAAGAAGAGAAAAGAGAGAAGAAAGAAGAGGAAGAGGAAGAGGAAGAAGATGGAGGAGTCAAGATCACAAAGCCAAGGTATGGAAACTACTTTTGAGTATGAATTAAATATGGATTTATGGAATTCTAAGGTTTCGTTTGGTTAATATTTGTCTCCAAAAAGTTAAAGGTTTTGTTAGAATTCATTCTAACCTTGGATTCCTTTGAATTTAAAGGTTGGTAAAACCCTTACATGGAACAGCAGTAAGTAGGAATCCTCCCCTTTGGGTTGGATTCATGGTTAATTTTAGGGCAATTGGAGTTGGGTTTAGAATAAACCCTAACTAATCATCATGGTTATTCGGGAGGATGGGTCATAACCCATGTCGAATGATTTCGGGAGAAATTCATGGAAAGGCTGAAAGAAGATAAGAAATGAAAGAGAAATTGAATAGAAAAGTGATTCCAAGGTGAATTGGAAAAGGATTAGATGTGTGTTGGATGTATAGAATTAATTTGAGTATCAAAAGTATGGAAAAATGTAAGAAAACACACATTCTGGGCACTTTTCAGAGACTTGTACCGGTACAATTTGAACTTGTACCGGTACAACTTGTATTCTGGTCGTTTTTGGCCAACTTGTACCGGTACAAGTTAGACTTGTACTCTGCCTCAACCTGCTCTCGTTTTCCCTAAGTTTGACCTGGGCTTTTGTATTTTGGCCATAACTTCCTCATTTCTTATCCAATTTGAGTGATTCAAGTGTCCACTTAAAATAGACTTCAATGAGAACAAACCATATTTAATAAATATCTCCAAATTCTGACTCTAAATAGCCCAAAAATTCACTCAAAGTGGGGCTATATGCAAGCCCATTTCCTGCATCAGTTGATCATAGAGAAGTCCGGGTTGTTTCGACGCACCTCTGAGTTCCTGCATCTAAATCATGATTCCAGTTGAATAGAACCCTTAACACCTTAAATTTAAAGGAGGCCAAAGATCCAGTGTCAAATATTGAGACAAGGGCACTGAAAATAAATATTTCAAACTGTCCCCAAATTCCAAACCGACTAGTTGGCATGAAAATGTCATAACTTCGCTTGTATGATCCGATTGGTGATTCCAACTCTGTAAAGTAGATTCATAGAAGAATAAGAATCCATGAATAAGATGTGATTACATACACATCATACCTTACCAGTATATGAAGGACGATCTGTCATGAACACCTAAGGGGCTAAGAACGCCCTATTAAAAGATAGTAAGTTACTAACCTCATATAATTGTAAAACCACCTAAGACCAGTTATTAAATGACACAAAGACTCACTGGTCCCGACAGTACTCCCTAAGACTCCTGCTAGTGCTTCGCACTCCCGTCTCCGACTAGTACTTCAGATTCCCGATTAGTGCTCCCAAGACTCCCGATTAGTACTGCATTTCCCCGATTAGTGCTACGGCACTCCCGTTCGATTAGTGCCACGACCCTCGTCCTATTAAGTGCTAAGGCACTGTCTGACTTAATGCCACAGATTTCGCATCGTGTAGTATCTTCTGCAACATTGTGTCGTGGTCCTTACTCATTCCGTAGACACGGTCTATAGAAGTCAAACAATTATATGATAAGACTCGAATAGAGAATAAGAATAAAGATCCGAATACCTCTAATATACATTCCGTAGTACCTACGGGTACTCTTATACCTGAATAAGTCCTGTAGTACCTAAGGGTACTCTTGTATCTGATTAAGTTCCGTAGTACTTTTGGGTACTCTGTATGCGAATAAGTTTATTAGTACGCAACTTTGGAGGTATCGTATCACGAATAAGTTACGTAGTACCTCAGGGTACTCTTTGTATGCGGATAAGTCTGTAATTTTCAGAATTACTCTTGTATACGATTTGGATTCTGTAGTACCTTTGGTGCCAGTGTCACGAATAAGTTACGTTTCGATTAAGTCTGTCTCACGATTAAGCTACATAGTACCTCACCAGTACTCTGTATCTGAAAATGCAGTAGTACCCCTACAGTGCTCACAGCCATTTAATCTGGTCTGTTCTATCTACGTTTGATTCTGTAGTACCTATAAGGTACTCATTATACAGATAAGTCACGATATGATAAGTTCCTTAGTACTGGGGTACTCACGTATTTGAATAAGTCTGTGTACCTCACAGTACTCATGTATCTAATAAGTCTTGTAGGTACTACGGTACTCATGTATCCTAATAAGTCACGTATGGGAACAAGTCACCTTAGTACCTACAGGTACTCTATATCTAATAAGTCCTTAGCCCAGTACCTACCGAGGGTACTCATGTATCTAATAAGTCTGTATCGAGCAAGTCTGTAGTACCTCACGGGTACTCTATATATACGAATAAGTCTGTAATTTCTCACAGACACTCATATCGATAAGTTCCGTCACAATAATACGATTAAATTCTGTGATACCTAATGGTACTCTGTATTGGATAAGTTTCTATCTTGCCTCTGATTAAGTTACATGCAGTAGCTACGGGTACTCCGTATTTCATCAAGTTTTGTAGTACTAGGGGTATACGTATCGATTAACTCTGTATTTCACGAGGCACTCATGTGATAAAACAAGTATAAGTCCAGTAATACCTAAGGGTACTCTCGTATCAGTAAAATAAGTATATGTATACGTTACGATGCGTACACCGCTGCGGACTGTAATGTCCGCCACACGATATGTATGCGCATCGCGTCTGATCCTAACCTGTATGTGATCCCGATTATGATTAGTTGGGCGTATTGTACCTCACGGGTACCTTCGCTCAATAGATACGTAAGACAATTATAAGTGCAGAAATACATGAGATGCAAAGCCATGTAAGTTGCAGCAATATCGTATAAGATCCGAAATACCGGTATGTGAAATACAGTATAAGTTAGTAAGGCAGGTATAAGGATTCGTAAGATAAAGTATATGCTCTGCAAGACATGTATAAGTGCAGAAATACATGTCAAAAGTTACAATAGACCAGTGTAAGTTCGTAAGAACCAGTATAAGTTTTGTAGTATTTACAATGCCTTGTATAAGAATAGGATTACCGTATAGGGTATACGTTAAAGTAATTTAGTGATACCTACGGTACCTCCAGGAATAAGAGATGAAACTCCGTAAATAAGGATAAGTTCTATAACTCTACGGGAGTCCCCGAATGAATGTGAGTGCATTGTAAGTAGAAGTCTGCATAAGATAGGATTATACGTAACTCCACGGGAGTCGGAGCTGAAAATAAGTGCATTGAAATTATAAGGATTACGTAACTCCCTACAGAGTCTGAATAAACAAGTACATTGAAATGCGAGTTTTGAACTAAGTATATAGGATTACATTAACTCCTAGTCCGAAGACCAACATAAGTTTATTTATAAGCATAAGTTACGCCAAGAATAAGATGCATGCTTTCCTACGGAGATCCGGGCAGTATAAGTCCGGTGGCGCTTTATGGTTGCTAGCACCATGATCCGTTATGCGTATTTTATGTTTTATGTATAAAAATGTTCCCGCTAAGCGTAAAGCTTATGCGGTGTCAGGTGTGAGTACGGAAGACATCAACAAACATCCGCATGTTTGGGCGACACACGGGAAGGGTTCACTACATGTAGGTTACGTATACGATTTGTAAATGTAAAAGTAAGTTTTGTATTTGTAAATTGGCTCGATTATATATATAATATTTTGTTTTGTTTATAGGATCTCATTGTACCGCAGGAACTTGATTGGCTTTTAAAAAAAAAAAAAAAAGCGAGTAAAGAGTGCGATGTTGGTCTCACGTCGGACTCGGTTGGATCATGTCCAGATTGGGTAGATTCGAGGAGTGTAACCAAGTAAATAGCATACTGATAAAAGATAGTAAATTCTTGACCTCGCCACTAATTGTAAAACAACCTAAGACCCAGTTATTCGCTATTGCGGCGCTGCCTGGGCCAATGCCAGTGCTCAATTAGTGCCTCCTGTCTGACTAATTGCCCGGTACTCCACGATTAGTGCTTTCCGGCACTCCCGGTGCTCCAGTACGCCGGTCGTGCTACATTTCTCTGTTCTGATTAGTGCTACGTCACTCCTGTCTGTTAAGTGCTAAAAGACACTCTGTCACGACTAATGCTCTGGCATTTCCGTCTTATGTAGTATCTTCGGGTACTTATTGTCTTTGTGTCTATAATTGTAACTCTTGAGTAGGAAGTGTTTCAATTATATGATAAGACTACGAATAGAGAATAAGAATAAATATCTGAATGTACCTACGTATGCATTAAAGTATTACTCTGGAATCATAATATCTGAATAGTCTGTAGTACCTAAGGGTGCTCTTGTATCGATTAAGTTAAAGTAGTGCCTTTAGGTACTCACGTATCTGAATAAGTTTAAGTAGTACCTTTTTGGGTACTCTATATACGAATAAGTTACGTAGTACCTCACGGGTACTCTTGCATCTGAATAAGTCTGTGTACCTAAAGTACTCTTGTATACGATTTAGTTACGTGGTACCTTTGGGTATCATATCGAATAAGTTACGTTTACGGTCAAGAATCTGTCTCTGATTCAGCTCTGTGGCTACTATAGTGCACTCCTGTGTCGAAAATGTTAAGTCAGTACCTCTGGCTGCTCACGTATTTATTAAGTTATGTTCTGTCTCTTATTTAGTTACGCCCAGTACCTATGGGTACTCCACGTCTCTGGAATAAGTCTTGATATGATGAGTTCCTTGTACTGAGGTACTCCTGTGTTGAATAAGTCTGTAGTACCCTACGGGTACTCATGTATCTAATAAGTCTGTAGTACCTCTGGGTCACTCTATGTATCTAATATGTCACAGTAATACGAACAGGTCTGTAGTACTCTGAATTTTTCTCTCCCTAATAAGTCACCACCTTGCCACCTAAGATACTCATGTATCTAATAAGTCTACGTATACGAACAAGTCTGTGGTACTGCAGGGTACTCCACCATATCTGATAAGTCCTATATAGACAAGTCTGTAGTACCTCAGACACTCCACCGTATCACAGATAAGTTTAGTCACGTATCTGATTAAGTTACGTAGTACCTAATGGTACTCTGTATTGGATGAGTTACGTGTTCCTCTGATTAAGTTAAGCGCCCTCAGGAGCCTCTGTAGTGACTCATCAAGTTTTTGTAGTACCTAGGGGTACTCACGTATCGATTAAATACATAGTACCTCTGGGTGTTTTCTTTGTGTGATAAAACAAGTATAAGTCAATAGTACCTAAAGGGCCTCTGCATTGTCAAATAAAATAAGTATATGTATACGTGATGCGTACTGCTTTCTTGGACTAATGTCCATACCTGATATGCGCATGCGATGCGATCTAGCCACATTGATCACGATTATGATTAGTTGATAGTATTGTACTCTGGGTACCTTCGCACAAATATATAAGATACGTAAGACAATTATAAGTGCGAAATACATGTATGAGATGCGAAATACATGTATGAGTTGCATAATATCGTATAAGATCAAATGCCGGTATGTGCTTTTAGAAATACCAGTATAAGTTCCGTGGAGCCAGTATAAGTTCCATTAAGATAAGTATATGCTCTATAAGACATGTATAAGATAAATACATTATCAAGTTACATATCAGACAGTCATAGTTAAGTAGACCGGTATAAGTTTTGTAGTATTTACAAGTACTTAGGTATAAGAATAGGATTCTTGCAATATCGGTATACGTTCCGTAATTTCGATACCTGCGGTACCTCCGAATAAGGGTAAACTACGTAAAATAAGGATAAGTTCTATAACTCCTCACGGGAGTCCAGGAATGAATGTGAGAGTGCATTTATAAGTAAGTCTGCATAAGATAAGTTCTAGCCAACTCCCACGGAAGTCCATTGAAAAATAAGTCTATTAAGTATAGTTCTGTAACTCTGTAGATCTGATATTATCATGGTAAGTGCGAGTTTTGAATAAGTATAAATTATAACTCTAAAGGAGTCTGAATAAACATAAGTTTGTTATAAGCATAAGTTACGCATAGAGCTAAGATGCGTAACTCCTACGGAGATCCGAATAAGTATAAGTCAGTAGTAACCTTAGTTTACTTCCATATAATGAATCCGTTATGCTGTATTTATGTTTATGTATAAGAAATGTTTCCACTAAAGCGTAAAAACAGCACGGGTTTTGTCCGTGTAGGTACGGAGAAGACATCGGCGAACATCCATACGGTGGGCGACACACGGGAAGGGTTCACTACATGTAGGTTCTGTGCTCTGATTTGTAAATGTAAAAGTAAAGTTTTGTATTTGTAAATGGGACTCAGTTATATGTATATAATATTTTGATTTTGTTATAGGATGTGTGATGAATACACATTTGAGTGATAATTATAATAGAATCTAGCACATTTAAATCACAATTTACCCACATTTAGCACCGAAGCAATTGCTAATTTCTTACGTGTTTTCCAGACGTGAGGTCTTTCGGGGTTTAAAAGCGTAAATTTTCAGGATGTAAACCGAAAACCAATATGAAGCAATGTGGATGTGGGTGAGCAGTGTGGTCTCGGGAACTCAATAAGCGAGGAAAGCACCGGTGGACATCTTCTACGGTAGAACTTAAAGTTCTACCGGTACAACTGGCTGGAAAATCACTTGATGAAGTGAAGTTCTCTAGGTAGAACTTAAAGTTCTCTTAGGTCTGACTTGGAAAATCAACAGTAGTGAAGTTCTACAGGTAGAACTTAAATCTGATCTGTTGCATGGAACTTGCGGGGTATCGAGAATTCAATCGATGCCTTGAGTGCTCTAGTCAACAAACCAAAATGGGGAAAATCACATTGGAGGGCTATAAAGGAGGAGGACACAAGTAATAGGTCTTGTTGGACTTCTAGAGGTTTAGGTTTTGATAGAATAAGAGTTTTCTCCATTTTTGAGTGGTACCTTGTAGATCCGGATTTGATTCCATTCTTTTAGAAGTTTTGGATTCAAGAGTTTGTAATCTTTCGGCATAAATATTCGATGCGCTTTAAATCTTGGCATTCCATATTCTTCATTCTCGGTTTACAAGTTAATTAGATTTCTTCAAAGTGCATTTTTATGATTAATTTGTTCCTCAGCTTTAATTGTTCATATAAATTTTATGGAGTTCTAAACCTAACTGCTGGGATCCACAGGGAAACTCACCCGATCAAAGAGTAAAAAGTCCCTCAATTCCTCTTTTGATCTTCCTTTGGATTGTATGTATTAACCCACTTGTGTAAAAAGTTTGTAAATCCTTAGTTGTGCATATTCTTACGACAACGTGTTAACAAGATATCCCTTGGTACCGTTGTACTTGATCATGAATGCAAGCCGGTTCGTTTTAATTGAGAACAAGTGTTGAAGTATTACTTTCGATCATCTTTATTTTCCAAAGAGCATTTAAAGATAAATCCTCCATCGAAGACCATTTATCAATGGTTCCCTAGATGAGTTTATAAAATAAGAGGTGGGACTTGCACGATCGAAGTGGTGGAACCTAAAATCCCGAGCAATTGTCTTCTAGTTTAAAACATTTAACCAATCAACCGTTCGATCAAACAACACAACATTACAATTCTCTTTTAAAATCATACTTTTAGTGGGGAATAGCTCCTATTGATCCAACAAAGTAAGACCGCTCCTGAGTAGATGACACAATGGATTTCCCGCAGTATTCTGATACTAGGCGACCATAATTCACGGCAGGAATAGAATTAGGCACACTAATCAGGACGAAGCATTTTTGGCGCCGTTGCCGGGGAGTGGCGACTAACCAAGTTGATCTGAAGAGAGCTAGAGGTAAATTGCAATTGCATTGCAATTCCGGTACGTTCTCCACTTTTCTTTTTATTTTTGTTTTTAGTGAGAAATCTCAGTAAGTGTTTCTTGGACAGAGTAAGTGTAGTGCATGTCAGTTTGGGCTCGCAACGAGAAACACCGACTAGTCGAGTGTATCCCTAGATACGGGAATCCATAATAAGCCAAGTGTTTCAAGATAACATTTTACCTCAAATGGATAATCCTAGAATCAGCAAGGACTCTGGGCCTCCGACATGGGGACCGATGCTACACTTCGATAACACCGATGAGAGGGGAAATGGTAATCTTCAGCAAAATCAGTATAGAGTTCCCCCTGCTCCTTTACCTAATGTGGAAAGAACCCTTAGAGAAATTCTACAACCTCAAAGGACCACAACCAATTCTTGTATTCGCCTTCCTGATGAGGCCAATCAATTCCTGATGAAGTCGGAAATGATCAATGTATTTCTACTTGTATACCAGGGTTGAATGCGAGAACCCTTGCCATTTATGAGGGATTTCGAGGATGTCTGCAGTGCATTCCTCTCCACCGGTTCACCTCTCCATATAATCTGTTGGTTTTATTTCCTTTTGCTTTGAAGGGAGAAAGGCCGTCTGGTTTTCCATTCCTTGCACCTAATTGATCTTTACATGGGAAAACATGCGGAACGAATTCCTCAATAAGTTTTTCCCTCCTGCGTGCAATGCCCTCATCGACGGTCGAACTTTTAAGCGAGGTGAACCACCCTTTGTGGTGTGGGAAAGATATAAGGATCTCCTCCATGCTATCCCTCATCATGGGTTGGATGTTGGACAAATTTGTGCATACTTTCATCAAGGATTATCTCTAAGTAATAAACAGTACATCCAAATGATGTGTGCAGGAGAATTTTATGAAAAGAGTGCTAGGGAGGCAATTCAGCTTTTTGACACTATAGGAGATGCTCGAACTTGGGAGACTAACACCTCTTTGAACCTTTGCTTTAAAGTGCATAGCACATCAACGGTGGTGGAATCCACCACAGAATGATGAGTTGCAAGCCAAGAGTACCAAATTTAACAAGGAAATTAGAGGCAATAGAGATGAAAAAGGTGAATGGGGTAACTAGTGTGCTCGATTACCCTCGGTACCAAATGGACACAGAGTGAGGCCATGCATTACCATAGGTGACCACACACCTTTCGACCATTAGCGCCAAATCTTCCTCAAGTTAAAGACCGTGAATTGAGCAAACCAGCGCCCTTAACTACCAAAACCTTTCAATTCCCCATACTGCGAAACTTACAATGCAGGTGGAAATGAGCATCTAATTTTAGTTTGGAGAAATGAGGAGGGTACATAACTTTGCCAAACAACCAAGGCCCTCACTATCTGAGCCAAGGTTTTCAAAATTCCATTCACTCCCATTTGAATCCAAGGCCCCGAGGATTTCGAAACTCTAATCAAGGTCATCATCCACGAGGAACCAAGGGAATCCAAAACGCTCATAGCCTTACCAACCTCCACATAAGAAGTTTGGAAGATATGGTTTCACAGTTTATCTGAAACCCAGCGATCCACGAACATGGGAACTCAGCGCTGCGAGATGATGAGATCCTAGATAACAAGTTGACCGTCTATAGGTAACCTTGACAAGAGGAAACTTCCATCACAGCCATCAAAACCCACAAGGTCAAAGCGGTGTGGGAAGTTTAGGTTCAGTGAGGGTACCTTTGAGCTAGCTGTAAAGAGCATCACTACCCTTGGAAGTGAGTAAGGTAATTGAGCAAAACTATTCGATGAGAATCATCACAAGAGTCTCATAGTGAATTAGCTAGAGAGGATGAAAAATCGGACACACCTCATGCCCCTAATCTGATGGCAAGATGATCAATCGAGGAGGAAGACAGAATCGACCATGTCCCTCCGACTCCATTACCCTCGTAGTAAGAGAGCACTAAAAGAAAATGGCCCCTTCATTCGGAGATTTATGAAATTTGTTCAAACAAGTCAAACTGAATATTCCTTGTTAGATGCCATTAAGCAAATCCATCATATGCTAAATTCCCGGAAGGATTTGTGCACGGTAAAAAAAAAAGAGGAAACTAGGTGTCAACAAGGGAGGCATTCATGACTAAACAATCTCGATCCCTAAGTGGAACAACTTGCTAAAATCCTGAACCCGGGTAGATCCCTACTATTTACATAGTAGTAGGAAATTCAAAGTTGGGGGCATGCTTTAGTGGACTTAGGGGCAAGTGTTAATTTGTTGCCTTATTCGGTATACATGGACTTGAGGGTTAGGAGAATTAGAGCTGACGATATCACCCTTGACTAGTTGGCCGGGCGTGAAAATTCTAGAGGGATAGTGAAGGATGTATTGAATCCCAGTGGACACAAATTTTACTTCCACAATCGATTTTGTGGTGCTTGACACTCGGCTTGTGGTGAACCAAGGAACTCGGTTCAGTAATTCTGGTCGACCATTCTCTTGGCAACTGCTATTATAGACATTAAGGGAGGCCTAATGACACTTTCATTTAGAACATGACTGTTAATTTGAATATTTTCAATGTAATCAAAGGAATGGGGATGAAGAAGACATGTGTGAAATTAATATGATCGACTCCGTGGTACAAAAATACCTGGATAATGTTTCACATGATGATCCTCTTAAGTCATGTTTGGTCAGCCCGAATTGGGATGAGGAAGTGACCACTTTGGAGTCAGAGTTTCTCCACTCTATAATTGAGCATAAAGATGTATTTGAAGTTAACAGGTGGGCACCTAAATTTGAACCTTTGCGAATGAGGGGATAAGACATTGCCTTCGGACCACTAAGCAGGCTAAAACCTTTACCAACACATCTTAAATATGCATTCTTAGGGGACGGGACACTTTTCAGTATCCTATCTTCCTCATTAGGCGTGACTCGAGAAACTCAACTTTGGAAATATTAGAAAACCAGCGGGTATTGCTTTAAGGAGTTGGACAAATTACGAGATATTAAGGGAATTAGCCCGCGATCTGAACACACATAGAATTCCCTTAGAAGGATGTCAAACCTTACAGGCGACCAGAGCGATTGAACCCAATAATGAAAGAAGTGAGTGAAAAAGGAAGTTTTAAAACTTTGGATGTAGGGGTTATCTACCCTATGCTTGAGATAGCAAGTGGGTTAGTCAACACAAGTAGTTCCTAAGTCTGGAGTCACGAGTAGTTACTTGATGAAAATAATGAGCTCATTCTGCCTCGTGTCACCTCGGGATGGAGAGATTGTGCATAGTGCCGGAAACTTAATGCGGGCACTAGGAAAGACCATTTTCCTCTTTAGTTTGTTGATCAAACAGAGAGTTGCGGGGCATGAATTTTATTGTTTTCTTGATGGGTGCTCGGAGTGCAATCAAATTGAGATAGCTTTGGAAGATCGAAAAACTACATTCACTTGCCCTTTTGGTACCTTCGCCTTTAGGAAGATGCCTTTTGAATTTGTGCAATGCGGGAACTTTCAACGATGCATGATGGGAATTTTCGGTGACATGATAGAAATCATGTGGAGATTTTCATGGATGATTTCTCGGGTTTTTGGTGACTACGTTGAGTACATTTAGAAAAATTCACGTAAGGTTTGGAGAGGTGTCAAGAAAAATCTTGTGTTAAATTGGGGAGAAATGTCCCTTCATGGTAACCTGAGGAATTGTTTTAAGCCACATTGTATCAAAGATGGAATCCGAGAAGTTGATAAGGCCAAAGTTGAACTAATTTCCCGACCTCTACTCCCAAGTGTGTTAGAGACATAAGGTCATTCTTGGGCCATGCTGGTTTTTATCGAAGGTTTATAAAAGATTTTAGTGCTATAGCCCGGCCCTTATGTACTTTGCTTGCTAAAGATGTCCCTTTCACATGGTCACAAACTTGTGACACTGCTTTTGCTAAGCTGAAAACATCTTTGGTGTCACCACCCGATCATGCGGTCTCCTAATTGGGACCTCCCATTTGAGATCATGTCACGTCTTGGTGATTATGCCATAGGGTGTGTTGGGACGGAGGAGGACAAAAGGCTTTTGTCATTTACTATGCTAGTAAGACACTAGACTGCGCCCCGAGACCCGACTACACAACCACGAGAAAAGGGTTCTGTTGTTGTCTTTGCTCTAGAAAAATTTAGGTCATATATTGTTGGCTCCCCCGTAACCATCTTTACAGACCATGCAGCTCTGAAGTACTTGCTCTCTAAGCAAGATACGAAACCAAGGTTAACTAGGTGGATTTTACTCTGTCAAGAATTCAACTTGACCATTAAAGATAAAAAGGGGGTTGAGAATGTGGTTGCTGACCACTTATCTCGATTAGTTCGAATCCAAACTCCGGCATACCCATAGGTGATAGCTTTCACGATGAACAACTCTTTGCTCTTGTCCATTACCCATGGTATCTTTGACATAGTGAATTACCTAATGCTTGATTCCGGCTCAATGGACTTCAGCGAAAGAAATTCTTGACAGATATTAAGAAATACTATTTTGATGATCCATATCTATTTAAATACTGTCCAGATCAAATAATGAGGAGATGTGTACCCAATGATGAGCAGGTGAGGATTTTAACTTCTTGCCACTCTGAAGCCTGTGGAGGACATTTCTCCTCGAAAAGCGCGATGGGTCTATGAAATTTGGGTTTTATTGTGCTCTATTTAAAAGATTGTTTTGATTTTACCTTGAAACTTGTGCTCAATGCCCGGCCCGATTAGGAGGGGTCACAAAAGCGAACATGATGCCTTTTACCCCAATTCTAATCATTGAAATTTTCTTTGTTTGGGGTATTGACTTCATGGGGCCTTTTCCCCTTCTTGTGGCTATCTACATTTATTATCACATTGACTAATGTCTAAGTGGGTTGGAGCAATTCCAACGAGAACCCGATGACCATAAGGTTGTTTGAAATTTATAAAAGGAACATATTTTTCTCGTTTTGGAACGCCTCGGGCAATTATTAGTGATGGTGGACTCACTTTTGCAATCGATCTTTTGAAAATCTGTTAAGAAATATGGAGTCACGCGCCAAGAGCTATTCCACGACTTACCACCCACGGACGATGTTCATTTGAGCTAATAATAGGGAGATAAAACACATTTTAGAAAGGCCCGGTTGCCCAGAATCGAAAAGATTAGTCCTCCGTCTTTCGATGCTCTTTGGGCATACCCGTCTTGCCTTTAAAAGCGTTCTTGGTATGTCTCCTGTAAATTTGGTTTATGTGAGCTTGCCATTCTTATTAGAGATGGAACAGAGACTTCTTGGGCTATTCGAACTTTTAATTCTGATCTAACTCAAGCAGGTAAGCAGCGGTTATTGCAGCTAAATGAACTTGAAGAACTGCGGAGGGAATCGTATGAAAGCTCCAGAATTTACAAGGAGCGGCTCAAGTTATTCCATGACAAATCTATTGCCAGGAAAACTTTTGAACCCAATCAGAAATGCTGGCATCGCGGCTCCGTTTGCATCTATTTCTGCAGGAAGCTCCGGCTCGTTGGGTGGCCTTTCATCGTTAAGGTGGTCTATCCATATGGAGCCGTGGAAATTGAAAATCCGGACAATGGGAACTCCTTGAGGTGAATGACGGCAGCCTCGAGCCATTCCTTGAGCATTTCTGCTCCTCACGAGTAATTTGTGGACAGGCGGGCAGCTCTGCCCAAGCTCTCCTTCAAGTAACATCATTCTCAATTTGCTGTACATAGTTTTGTTTTTATTTTTGTTCTTGCTTTCTATTTTTATTGTTTTACTTCTTTTGCTTTATTTCATTTGCTTTTCAATAACTTAGAAAATAAAAATCATGGGACTCTTGTTTACGTGATTCCTCGATTACGTAGGGGTACACACTTAGTTCAATGCGTTAGGAATGATGCTTGTTTTTACATTGTGGGGCCAGTTGTACAGGTTGACGTAACTTCTGGCGCTCGTTATATGTTCAGTGGGTCAAATTTTTCAAAATTTGCTTCTTTTGAGTATTATGTTTTACCTGCATTGTACATACCGGCTTGATCTCATATACTCTCCACATCATCTTATCGCATGTACATCTTAACAAGCACCCTGTGAAGCCTTGTGTGTTCTTAATGGTGTTCCCCACTTGCATCCTACCTACCTTACCCATCGTACCCACTGGTTTATGGCCAAAATTTCTCCCGATCTTACTGTTATTGTTTCGATTGTGCATGTTTAGCTGGTCATGTTAATTTCACCGTATTCAGCCTTTTCTGAACACCTTGCATAAGTGGAAATGATTAGAAGGCCATTATTTCTTCATCACGTGATTTGTAGTGTCTCATCCCTTGCACCCATTTGAGCTTTTAAGTTGTCAAGTTTATTGAACCTTAGGAATCCGGATTTATGGAACAGCAGTGGTTCTCATGAAGAGTTTGAAGATATCCCCGAGAATGGTCTGATCTTAAGTGCGGTCACGATCGGTTGTGGAATTTGAGCGAGAAAAAGTGAACATGCGGAAAGGCACGGGATGAAGAGCGGGTTGAGCAATTCGAGATGTATAATTAACCACTATCCCGAAGTGAAAAATATATATTTATATTCAAAAAAAAAAAAAAAAGAAAAATCGGTTTGAAAGCCAGAGGATTACAAATTACGGAAACTTAAGAAGTTCTCACCGTCTGTGCAATGAAGTGGGGCGAAGGGTTTTTAACCCAATCGGATGCCTCTTCATTTATACCATATGGTTTGTCATTCCACAAGTTGAGCCACCCCAGCCGTGTGTTCCTCTTACAAGCATTCCCGAGCTCGGTTGCTCTGCCCGGGGTTTCAGGTTTCCGAGTTCAGTTGGTTACTGCGGTCGGTGTTGAGCGTGGTAAGCCCCTCTGACTCCACTAGCATTATTGATCTTCTCCTCATTTACACATGGATCTTTTGGTTGGATTTGGTTGATATTGTTACGTGATTATTGGTTGGGAGGTTATCTCTTTATCCATATGGGCGGGCGTATCGATGTGCCAGGGGCCGGCCAAGTCTTTGTTCGAGCGGAGTTTTGGGACATGATGATGATTTATTTGCGGGTGGTGGGCCGTTATAGCTATCATTGCCATTTCCATGGCGCGTCTTGCCCAGAACAGGAAAGGAAGGCATCGAGTTCCTCTATGGACCAAGTAGTGAAAAAGAGAAAGCCTGATGCTTCTCAACCAGTGAAAAAGAAAAAGGGAAAACAAGTCGCATCCTCTTCAGAAAGTGAGGAATTATTAGACAGTGTTGATGAAGAAATAGAGGCTATGTTTGCTGAAGACTCTGAGAGTGAGCATGAGAAATGGACCCGACGATAGCAAATAGGGTTTCCAATGCGAGAGGCGTCGCATTTGAAACATTCTTATATTCTGTCATCCGGGGTAATTATCCGGGGAACAAAATATTACGCCGTGCACTACATCTGCGGATACTTACCTTGATGGTCAGAGTTACACAACGAAAATGTGGGTTGACTCCGTGTTAAACCCGGTGATGGGAAAGAAACTTACGTGTCACTCGACTCGATAGCACGTACTAGCACTCGTTCGCCCAGCTTGAGATGAGCCATATTCACTCCGAGCTATTGCGATTTCGATGCCCGATTGTTCACTTGAGGCTGTATTACTTTTACTTACAGTACCCATGGTGGATTTATGAAAAAAGAATTACGTTCTGAAAGCTAAAGCGAATAATACGATGAACCAAGATCATTCCGCATTCGAATTTGGCGAAGGTTGTGAAAAGTCTCGGTAAAGAAACGATTGAGTTGTTATGCGAGGTTATGGTAGGAAGGCGATTGACTATGCACTGGCATGTGGTGCGCAATGAGGGAGTTCTTACAATATTCGCGTCTGTGGCATATTAGTTTCCTCGCGCTATTGTAGTATTGTAGAAGAGCGGGGATGAGGAGCAGTTAAAGAAAGGGTGATACCTAGGCCCGGGCGGATCACGAGATAAGGCGGGGCCCGGGGCGGCGGCATCCACTGGACCACGGCCTCGGTGCCTTGAGTACCTCCTCCGGGACCACTTCATCCACCGGCCCCAGCACCATCGAGGCACATCGCCTTTGAAGAGAGGATGGGGAGCGGCGTATCAGGGGTAGTTTAAAGTGCATTCGGGAAGCGAGAAGCATTTGGATCGGCGTCTCTCGGACTTGAGGGCCACATCTTTCAGGAGAGCCGGCGATGGCGGATGCCACATCTCAGTTGGGGAGAATCGGAAAATTAGACGGTGTGGACGGCGCGTTTCTCTTCGATGAGGGATGAGAACGTCTTGCATAGTTGTGTGGGGCTAGACTAGGGCGGTGTTGGCAATCGGGTAGTAGACCTTAGCCATGTTATGCCAACACCCATTTTGATCTTTTACCTTTTCTTTCATTTAGCCCACGGTCATTACAAACTCTTAAGACCTCTTTGATTCGACTTATGTTTGCTGTTCCTTTTGACATTATGCATGATGGTTACATGTTCTATGTTATATGATTGCTTACCTTATTTTGATCATTACAGTTCACTGTAAGCATGACTACCTTATTTCTTAAATCCATAATTCTTATACGAATAACCAATTTTGTGTTGTGATTATAATGTTCATTGTGTAAGAATGTAGTTGAAAGTGTTAGTCATCTTTGAGTGCGTACTAAAGTGGGAAAAATGTCACATTCCATAGCGCTATTTTGGGATTTTTTCAGCTTAATTTGTCTGGCGCCTTGTTGAGATTCATACCTAGTGGGTAGTTCTGATCTAAATCTTGCTAGGGACTAGCAAGATGCGAGTTGAAGTGTGATGAATACACATTTGAGTGATAATTATAATAGAATCTATCACATTTAAATCACAATTTACCCACATTTGGCATAAGAACAGGTACTTCTAATTTCTTCTGTGTTTTCAGACTTGTGCAGGTCTTTCAGGTTTAAAACGTAAGTGCACAAGGATGTAAGCCCGGGAAGCCAATATGAAGCAATGTGGATGTGGGTGAGCAATTGTCGAAGTCTCGGGAACTCCAACAAAGCGAGGGAAAGCACCGATTATGGACATCTTCTCTAGGTAGAACTTAAAGTTCTCACAGGTGCATTCTTTGGAAAATCGAAGCGGTAGTGAAGTTCTCTGGAATTGAGGCAAGTTCTCTGGGTCTGTTGCATGGATCTTGGGAATTGTCGAGGAATTCAATCGTCTGCGAGGGCACTCGTCGACAAACCAAAATGGGAAAATCACATTGGAGAGCGATAAAAGGAGGAGGACACAAGTAATAGACGCATTTGGACTTCTAGGGTTTAGGTTTTGATAGAATAAGGAGTTTTTCTCATTTTTGAGTGGTACCTTGTGAATCCCAGATTTGATTTCCATTCTTTTAGAGTTTTGGATTCAAGAGTTTGTAATCTTCGGCATAAATATTCCCATTACTGCTTTAAATCTTAGCATTCCATATTCTTCATTCTCGGTTTTACAAGTTAATTACGATTTCTTCAAAGTCTTTGTTTTTATGATTAATTGTTCCTCGGCTTTAATTGTTCATATAAATTTTATGGAGTTCTAAACCCCTACTTGCTGGGATCCTACAGGAAGCCACCTAGATCAAGGTAAATCCCTCGATTCCTCTTTTTGATCTTCATTGGATTGTGTAATATTAACCACTTGTGTAAAAAGTTTGCAAATCCTTGGTTGTGCATATTCTTGACAACGTGTTAACGAATATCCTTGGTACACGTTGTACTTTGATCATGAATACAAGGCGAGGTTCGTTTTAATTGAACAAATGTTTAGTATTGCTCGATCATCTTTATTTCGAAAAGAGCATTTAAAGATAAATCCTCCATCGAAGACCATTTATCAATGGTTCTAGATGAGTTTATAAAATAGAGTGGGACTTACACACGATCGAAATTGAGTGGAACCTAAAAATCGGCAATTGTCTTCTAGTTTAAAACGTTTAACCCGATCAGCGGATTCGGCCCAGGCAACACAACATTACAATTCTCTTTTAAATCATACTTTTAGTGAGGAATAGCTCGCAGTGATCCAACGAAATGGAACCGCTCCTGAGGAGATGACTGTGGATTTCCGCGATATTCTGATATAGGCGACCATAATTCCCTACGACCAGATAAATTAGGCACCTAATCGAGGCGAAGCAATGTGGGCCATACCCGCAATTACCAGGTTGGCTTTAAAAAAAAAAATCGGGTAAGAGTCCCGTGTTGGTCTCACGTCCGGTTTCGGTTCGGATCACTTGATCGGGTCGGTGTTAGGGATTCGAGTGTGACAAGTTGATGTCGGAGCCTAGGTTTGGGGTGTTTGGATAAGTCTCGGATTAGGATGCACCTACATAGTAAATGTGTTGGCCCTAATCACGGATGTCTGTCACGTATATGGAAGCTAGAATGAATCGATTGCGATCATTTCCCGAAAGATTAAGGCAGGGAGATGTAGTTACGTGGAGCTTTGATGGCTCAAGTGGGAGTCACGCTCCGATACGTAAAAACGAAAGAAAGGATCGACATAGAACATGCACAGTAGAATTATATTATGAATTTCGGCGAAATTCTTATAAGAGGAGAATTGTAACACCGAAAATATACTAGTCGTTTCGACATGTTTAGGGTATTTTGTAAGCAATTTGAAAGTTTCGTGAGTTGTCTGAAACTATGGAAGCAGAGACACGGAAGGATTACAAAACTTAAGAGCAAAATTGTAATTTGTCAAAAAAGGGGAGCCTAAAAGACATGGATTAAGAAGATTTGGGGGCGAGAATAAATAATAGGAATTGTTGTGTAATTCCTAGAAGATGAGGCAATGCAATTAGAAAGCCTTCTTAAAAATGGGTTTTTGGAGCTTTGAAAATGAGGCCTTAGCGAGCATAGATTTAAGACCAGAATTGGTCTCATTTGTGGGGAGGAAAAAACGTGGAGAGAAAGAAGGAGAAAGAAGAAGAGAGAAAGAGGAAGAGGAAGAAGATGGAGGAGTCGGTCAATGACAGTATGGAAACTACTTTGGTATGAATTAAATATGGTTATGAATTCTAAGGCTTGGTTTTGGTTAATAGCTTGTCTCAAAGCTAGGGTTTTGTTAGAATTCATTCTAACCTTGGATCTCTTGAATTTAGGGTTGGTAAAACCCCATATGGAACAAGGTAAGTAGAATCCTTCCCTTTTTTTGGGTTGGATTCATGGTTAATTGAAAGCAATTGAGTTAGGGTTTAGAACAAACCCTAGCCCAATCATCATGTTGGTTTGAGGATGGGTCACTAGCCCATGTTGGAATGATTTTGGGAGAGATTACATGTGGAAAGGGTTTTGAAAGAAGATAAGAAATGAAGAGAAATTGAATGAAAAGAAGTGATTCAGGTGGTGGAAAAGGATTAGATGTGTGTTGGATGTATAGAATTGATTTGAGTATCAAAAAGTATGGAAAAATGTGAGAAAACACGTGCGGGCACTTTTCGGAGACTTCTCAGTACGAATTTGAACTGTACCGGTACAACTAATATTCTGGTCGTTTTGGCGACTTGTACCGGTACAAGTTAGACTTGTACCAGTCTGACCACATTACATTTTTCCTGTTTCGACCAGTTTTTGTATTTTGGCCATAACTTCCTCATTTCTTATTCGATTTGAGTGATTCAAGTGGCCACTTAAAATAGACTTCAAGGAGAACAAACCATATTTAATAAGTATCTCCAAATTCTGACTCTAGATAGCCCAAAAATTCACTCAAAGTGGGGATATGTGCAAGCCCATTTCCTGCATCGATTGATGATCATAGAAGTCGGGTTGTTTGAGATAATTTGGTCCATTTATTTCCAAGTTTCAGTGATTCCAGTTGGAATAGAACCCTTAACACCTTAAATTTAAAAAGTACAAAGATCCAGTGTCAAATATTGAGACAAGGCACTGGAAAATAAATATTTCAAACTGTCCTCGAGTCATCAGTGCAGAGCTAGTTGGCATGAAAATGTCATAACTTCAGTTTGTATGATCCGATTGGGGTGATTCCAACTCTTAGGTAAAGTAGATTCATAGAAGAATAAGAATCCATGAATAAGATGTGATTACATACACATCATACCTTACCCGATATATGAAGATGCGTCTCACTTGAACCTCTGCAGGGCTAAGAGCATACATTAAAAGATATTAAGTTCTTTGACCTCATATAAGCATGCAAAACCACCTAAGACCCGGTTATTAAATGACACATCTCTGTCTTTGGAATAGTACTTCGGTACTCCTGACTAGTGCTGCACTCCTGTCACGACTAGTACTTGGTACTCGATTAGTGCTCCCGGCATCTGATTAATGCCGGTGCCACGATTGGTGCTCTGGCACTCCTGATTACGATTAGTGCTCACGGAACTCCTGTCTGTTAAGTGCTAAGGCACTCTGTCTGACTAATGCTACAACATTTAAAATCTTGTGTAGTATCTTCGGGTACTTATTGTCTTGTGTCTACTCATTCAGTATTCTTGGTCTAGGAAATTGAACAATTATATGATAAGACTACGAATAGAGAATAAGAATAAAGATCACAGATATGCCTACTCTTGTATCATTAAAAGTGATAGTACCTATGGGTACTCTTGTATCTGAATAAGTCCTGTAGTACCTAAGGGTACTCTTGTATCTGATTAAGTTCCGTAGTACCTTTGGGTACTCCTGTATCTGAATAAGTTTCGTAGTACCTTTGGGTACTCCTGTATCTGAATAAGTTCTGTAGTACCTACGGGTACTCTTGTATCTGAATAAGTCCTGTAGTACCTAAGGGTACTCTTGTATCTGATTTAGTTCTGTAGTACCTTTGGGTACTCCTGTATCTGAATAAATTCGTTTCGATTAAGTCACATCTACGATTAAGCTGCAATAGTACCTACGGGTACTCTGTGTCGAAAATGTTACGCGTGCCCTCACGGGTACTCACGTATTTAATTAAGTTACATTACGTCTCGGTTAGTTACGTAGTACCTACTGTGGGTACTCCTGTCTCTGAATAAGTCCTGATATGATAAGTTCCTTAGTACCTAAGGGTACTCCTGTATTTGAATAAGTCCTGTAGTACCTACGGGTACTCATGTATCTAATAAGTCTTGTAGTACCTACGGGTACTCATGTATCTAATAAGTCCTGTATCTGAACAAGTCCTGTAGTACCTACGGGTACTCCTATATCTAATAAGTCCTGTAGTACCTACGGGTACTCATGTATCTAATAAGTCCTGTATCTGAACAAGTCACCTTAGTACCTCTGAGTACTCTATATACGAATAAGTCACAAAATTGCCCTACAAGGTACTCTGTATACGATAAGTTAGATCTACGTATGCGATTAAGTTACGTAGTACCTAATGGTACTCTGTGGATTAAGTTACATGCCTACGATTAAGTTACAGCCAGTACCTACGGTACTCTCGTATTTAAATCAAGTTTTTATGTACAGGGTACTCACGTATCCCGATTAAACTCTGTAGTACCTACGGGTACTCCCGTGTCAGTAAAACAAGTACTTTCCGTCGGAAATTAGTACCTAAGGGTACTCGTATCCAAATAAAATAAGTATGTGTAATACGTTACGATCTGTACTGCTCTGGATAATGTCCATACCTGATAATATTAATATGCGCATCACGTCGATCTAACCCGTATGTGATACGATTATGATTAGTTCGGACTTATTGTACCTAAAGGGTGCAACCATACCAGTATAAGATGCAGTAAGAACCAAATTATAAATTACGAAATACATGTATGAGATCACGAATACGTGTGTAGAAAGTTAATAATATCACATTATAAGATCAAGAAATCTTAGGTATGTGATCGAAATACCCGGTATAAGTTAAAGTAAGACCGAGTATAAGTTAGTAAGATAAGTATGCTACGTAAGACATGTATAAGATACGAAATACATGTCAGGTGTAAGACCAGTGTAAATTAGTAAGACCAGAGTATAAGTTTTGTAGTACTTACAAGTACTTAGTATAAAGAATAAGTTACGCAATATCGGTATGTACGTTAAAGTAATTTCGGCGATACCTACTGGTACCTCTAGAATAAGGAGTAAACTCAAGTAAAATAAGGATAAGTTCTATAACTCCTACGGGAGTCAGAATGATGTGAATTACATTATAAGTAAGTCACGCATAAGATAAAGTTCACGTAACTCCACTGAAGTCCCAGGCGAAAATAAGTACGGTAAGTATAAAGTTACGTAACTCTACAAGGAGTCTGAATAAACATAGAAGTACGGTAGAAATGCGAGTTTTGAATAAGTATAAGTTACGCCAACTCTCCCTACGAGGAGTCTAGAATAAGCAGTTTGTTATAAGCATAAGTTACGCATAAGAATAAGATCTACATAACTCACGGGAGATCGAATAAGTATAAGTCCGAGTAGTAACTATAGTTTACTTCCATATAATGAATACATTATGTATTTATGTTTATGTATAAATGTTTCCCAGCGTAAAGCACTTGCGGGTTTTAATCCTTGTAGATTACGGAGAGACATCGTGAACATCGCACTTTCTGGTGGGCGGCACCGGGGAAGGGTTCACTACATGTAGGTTACGTATGCTCGGATTTGTAAATGTAAAGTAAAGTTTTTGTATTTGTAAATGGGACTGGAGTTAAATGTATATAATATTTTGATTTTGTTATATGATGGCAGGTCATACCCCACGAGGTACCCGATTGGCTTTTTAAAAAAAAAAAAAAAAAAAATCGGGTAAAGAGTCCCGGTGTTGGTCTCACGTCGGACTCGATTCGGATAATATCGGGTCGGGCCAAAGGGATTCAGAGGTGTGACACCACACCTACCATTCTCGGTGCCACGATTGCATATGGAATGCATTATGCTATTTCGAGCAATTCATACGATATATCAATTATGCATATATTAACAAAATTTAACTCACAAACATCATGTTATTCAATTCATGATAATAACATCAAAATTCGCTCACATGGGCTAATAACAATTCAAACAATTCATTTTGAATCACCCAAACAACACAAAAATCACACACAAATCACGTGAACAGTAGAACCCTAGGCTCGGTATTGTTCACGGCCACTCTAGGGATTTTCTTCACTCGGTTCAACTATTTTGAGATCGAAAACACGGCCATCCAGACCTTAACAAATCTCCATCCATTAAAATGGCTCTTAGCCAAAGAATAAACCAAGTAGGAGAAGACCCCTACCTCTTGGAGTTATCAGGAAATCACAAATCGGTGTCACGTGTAGCCACATAAACGTAGATCAGCTTTTCTTCTTGGCGGGAGTGAGAATCGGCCAGTCAGAACAAGGGAAATCTAAAGAGAAGTTGCAGCTTTATACTCTCTAAATACACATTCTCTTACACTCGTTGCACGCACCAGCCAAAAAATGGAGAGGTGTGGTCTTTTGTCTTATTTTAATCTTTTAGATTCTTTTAAGCCAATTCCCGCTGTCCTTTAGTTTTCTTTTTAAAAGCTTTTTGACACATGGCTTAATCTAAAGCCATTTATCTCTATCCTCGATAATCTACATGCAACATGTGTCACATGGGTACATGTAGTAGGTGACTTTAATCGCATCATATGCTCTCATAAGGCTGTCATACGACACCCGACACTCGGTGCCTCGAAAAATGTGAAATTCCGACTGTCTCAGAATTCGACGAAATTCGACGTAGTAGTTAGATTTCACGAGACGATTCCAACGGTAAAGTCCGTTTCATCATCCGAGATCTAGAAAAATTCCGGATTTTGACTAAAATTACCGTTTTACCCTTTTTCAGAAAATTAGAATTTTATCGGGTTTTACAGGAAAAATGGGACTCAATGGAGTGGTGTCGGGTTACCCGACATCTACAAATTTTCTGCAGGTTGACGGTGGTCAACGGGATCCCCGGGAATGGGGCGTCACATATAATGAAATAAAATATGAAGGGTATGTTTTATAATTATTTGAAAAAGCACCATTAATGTGATCTTTTTTTTCTTAACTTCTCTAGAAATTTTCATTAAACTAAATTAAAAATTAAATTAAATTAAATTAAATATGATACATTAAAATATGTTATTTCTAAAAAATAATTTGGAACTCAAAATTTAATTTAATCAGTACTAAAAAAATTTATAAAACTTATTCATGATATTCAAATAAATTATTTTCTATTAAACAAACAAATTTCAAATCAAACAAGAAAGTTCATCAAATTTTATAAAAACCTTAAAAAACAGTTAATACTAGAAATTTATTTTCCCTTCAAAATGTTCAAGACTTTATGTATTAAATTAATAAATTCATTAACAAATTTGCCAATGAGGCCCAATAGTGTTAAGAGTTGGACGGGCATAGGAAAGGGGCAAACATTGTAATGCAGAGTTAATAGATGTAAAAAATATCAATAACAAATTTAATACTTTGTTTTAATATAATAAGTATTTTGTATACATTCTCACTATAAAAATAAAAATTTTAAATTATTAAACTACACTTTACATACATTGAATTTATTAATGGGATAAAGAACTTTTAAAAATAATTTGAATCTTAAAAAATTGATTTAATAGCTAATGAAGGAATATTAAATCAAAACTGATAAATTATAAATAAGGCTTGACGATTTGCTTTCTATATGTACAACTATATTTTAAAACTATTTTCACTAGGCAATCGGATTCTAAATTAAGTGAAAATAATTTATGACATAAATTAATTCACAAATTCTTTAATTTAAAAAATAATTTGATATTCCAAATATTGACTCAATCAATTGCATTTTGTGTCAAAATGTTATAGAATTTTGAACATATACTAAAATTATTGAGAGATTTAAAAA
Source organism: Tetrastigma voinierianum (assembly GCA_016808115.1). NCBI lineage: Eukaryota > Viridiplantae > Streptophyta > Magnoliopsida > Vitales > Vitaceae > Tetrastigma > Tetrastigma voinierianum. Next base: position 669,477 of record JAEQBH010001039.1, on the reverse strand, counting down.
AATTATGTGAAAACCATTACACAAATAGGAACATTCATATTGAATCATCAAGAATCAAAATACAGGATTTGCGGAAGCGTACCTGAATCCATAACAAAATATTGAGATATTTGAATCTGAGTCTGAAACTTTATGATCTTCCAGATCTGAATCTGAATATGAGGCTTTATGATCTTCCAGATCTACACTAGTTTTCTGTCTAATATTTCTCTCTGACAATGAGAATCGGAAGAAAGAAAAACCTTGTGTGATCTAGGGACCATAACCCCTATTTATAACCAATTATGTTTGTATATGAACAGTCACGATTGTTCGTAATTCTATTTTAACCCATCATAAAAATAGAAATTAAACATCTCTACATTCATACCCACACTTTATAATATATTATTAAGGCCCCAAGACTTAAATAATCACTTTAATTAGCCTAACTTTATTTGATAGCCTATAATTCACATTTATTTAATATATCAGCTCATATATTTGATTTTACTCCAACAATCTCCCACTTGGGCTATATAAGTAACTTTATAAACGTGAATTATACTATGAGCTCATGAGTTTGCTATGAAACTTTATATACATTAACAATCTTGTCCATTAACCACCAATATAGAACCAAGCCGTCGTCGTTATATTTCGTAACTAGACCCATCAATAGTCACATATATCAATGTAACTAATGACAAAGATCAAGAATTAATGGATGTGTAGCATGGAAATTTTCATTGTGTGATCTCGACATGCCTATTTCAAGCTGGTCCTTCTTAAACCTTAATTGAGATCGAATATCACAAAAATCAAGTGGTTGAAATTGAATACTTTGCATTAAATAACATAAATTCTAATATCTTGTAAGTATCTAAAATATATAAATGAACTCATAAACATTATCAGACCACCACCATGTGTGGGATCAGTGGGGATCTGAGTGGTAATCCCTTAGTCATTGGATCTGCAACCATGGGTTGTCTGATGTGCTCTATGAATAAGTCCACTCTGAACCCTTTCTTTGACAACTAGGAATTTGATGTCTATAAATTTTGACTTCGTCGAACTCCTGTTGTTATTGGAATATAGTCTTCTTTGATTTATTGTCCTGAAATGGCAAGTGGTCTTTGATCGCAGCGGCCAGGTAATGAAGTTGCGACCATATTCCATGATTAGGATGCCTCATAACAAGCTCTGAACTCATTTGCCATGGTAGAAGGAAGCTGATAATTGTTTTAACCTTTCTTCTGAATACCATAACACCTCCAGTAGTAAGTAGATATAGCACGAAGTAGATTTCATGCTATCTAGAGCATCCGACAAAATCGAATTGAATATCCAATGATCTCTAGCAGTCTAACTTTCAATAAGTGAGCATGTAGTCTTTTGTTCTCTATAAGTACCTCGCTGACACTTGGGCTGGCACATCGATGATCTTTTCGAGTTGCTTAAATATACATGACATCTGCCGACAATGTCTGTGATATCGGGACGTACATACTTGAGCATACATCGGACTTCTATTGTGCATAAGGAATCTTGTTGCATCTCTGAATCTCAAAATTATTCTTAGGGCATTAGTGAGACTAAATTTGTCTTCCTTAGCCCGCAGGGGTGTCTGGTTTGCAATCATGCATGCGAACCTTTTTAAAATTTTTCCAATATAGCTCTTTTTGTGATAAACGAGTATTCCTGAGATCGATCCGTTGTGCAGCTATACTTAACCTGGCGTCACTAATCTTTCATCTCAAATTTCTTTGATAGAAATCTCTTGGTTTCATCTCTGACATGCCTATATCGTTGGTGTGAGCAATATGTCATCGACATATAAAACCAAGTAAATATCTGCTTACTCCTTGAACTTATGGTATAAGTCATCAACCACCTTCATCTCAAAACGAGGCAGAAATGATAGCAGTAAACAATACCACATTGAAGCTTAGCTTAAGCTATGGGCCGTTTCTTTAACACAAACCATCCTCTTTGTATGTCAGAGCACAAAATTTTTTGGTTGCACCATATGGGTGTTTCATCAATGTCACCATTGAAATGCGGTCTAACATCCATCGATGAAGGTACCGAGGTCGAAGTGCACCCTGAAGTGCCATTATTGTCTAAAGAGTCTTCGATGAAACTGGAGAGAAAGTCTCTTTATAATCGATGCCTTCCTTTTGTGTATAACCTTTAGCGACAAGATGAGCTTTGTATCTCTCCACATGCTTTGAATCCCTCTTGGTTTTAAATATCATTTACGACGATGGGTTTCACACCTTTAGGCAATGGGGCCAGATCCCAAGCGTCATTGTCACTTCATGGACTTGATCTCTTCATTCATGGCATCGATCCCTCTTGAGATTTAGAAATTTCAAGGCTTGGCGGAAGTTGGTGGATCATCTTCCACTAATGTCAAACTCATGTTCTTGAAGAAATACAATGTAATCATGCGCGATGCTTCTCCTTTCTTTAGTGAATCTCCTTAATGGCGTAGGTTCTGGAGGAGGTAGAGTTTGTTCTTCTGGAACGGGAGGTTCTTGGATATTGTTTTTATTTGGATCTGCTTCTTGAACAATATTGGGTATAGAACTTTGATCAATGTCAATACCATCGTAGAATCAACATATTCACTCTTGAAAGAAAATCACATCCTTATCTCCCCGTTAAACTCGGCATCCTCGAAAGAGCAAGGCATTTCCGTCTGAAAATTGATTTAGTAGTAGGATCATAGAATTTATAACCCATGGATCTTTTCGGTATCAATAAAATAGCAACTAACCGTTCTTGAATCCAATTTCTTTTCATGTGGCCTGTAAGGCCTTGCTTCAGCTGGACATCCCCAAATGTGGAAGTGCTTTAGACTAAGCTTCTTTCCAGTCCAAAGTTCATAAGGGGTTTTAGTAGTTGCTTTAGTTGGTACTGCGATGGGATATATCTTTGCGATCTTTAATGCTTCACCCCAGTGATATTGGCAAGTTAGAATGACTAATCATACTTCTTACCGTGTCTTTGAGCGTTACGTTTAGCCTCTCGACAACACCATTAGTGCTTGGAGAGCTGGCATGGTGTATTGTGGGGCGATCTTAGCACTCCTCACAGGAATTTAGCAAATGGTCACGGGCGTTGTTCACTGAGCCGTCATACTTTCCATAGTATTTCACCTCGAGGTCGAGATCGGCGTTTTAATCCTTTTATTGAGTTGATTTTCAACTTGACTTTGTGAGCGATTTGAACACTTCGATTGATTGGGACTTTTCATGAATGAGATAAAGGTATAGCGTGAAAAATCGTCTATACTTAGTGATAAAATATTGTTATCCATTCAGCAAGCCGTAGGAAATGGACCCTGAATATCTGTATGTATCAGTTGTAAGACATCTGCCTGGTAGTACCAAATCTCCTTGTGTTTGTTTGTTTTCCCTTCATGCAATTTAGGCAAATTTCAATCTGCTGCCAAATCAAGGAATCTAGAATCCCATTTGACCGCGACCTTTAATTCCATTTTGGAGATGTGACTTAATCTCTCTTATGCCATAATGATAAGAATTCTCATCGGTTAATTTTCTTTTAACACCTTGAGTGCTTAATTACTGAGTTTTATGATATGAGAAGCTTGGCCCCCTTATCCAATTATATAAGGTCTACATAAGATAAAGAGGCCGGTACCAACCAAATTTGAATTACGAAAAAGACTAATTTATTATTTCCAAAAGAACAAGTATAACGGAATTTGTCGAATGAAATAAAACCAAATTAAGTCGGATGAGTGCAAACATATGTCTCATTCAAATCGAATAAATTGCAGTTTTAATAATAACCTAAATATCCCAATTGCCTCAACCTGACCTTCTTGCCATAAGCCTACAAGATGTATCTTTCACCATCATTTGGCTTCGTGACTCGGGCAACCACCATGGACACAACGATGTGAGTGGTTGCACCGAATCTATCCACGAGAGTGTGTTTAGATGCAGAGTCAAATTAACCTTAGAGCGAACTAAATTAAGTGTACCTTTCTTTGCGCGAAGCATGATAGTTGGTACATTACTTCTTCTTATGTCCATAGCTCCTGAAAAACAACCGTGACCCACTTTTTTTCTTTATGTTGTTTCTTTTGATATCGTTCTCTATGGCTTCTTTGTCCTTCTTTCTTTTCCCTTTATCCTTGGAAGTACCGGTCGAATGAGCACTTTCTATCTTTTCTTGCTTCAACCTTTCTCTTCTTGCACTGATGTGAGATAGGCTCATTAGAGACCATGTCTCCTTTTGAGTAGTTATAGCTCACCTTAAATTGGCGAATTGTGTGGAAGAGATATCAAACCAAATGCACAAGCAAATCCTCGGAGATCAGTTTATGTGCTCTTAACTTTGAAGCAAGATAAGACATTTCCATAATGTACTCCCTAATGTTCCCATTACCTTTATATCTCATTGAGATGAGATTTGCCAAAAGTGTACTTGTTTTAGACTTTTCATTCTTAGCGAATCTATTATTAATTTCTTCTAGAAACTCTTTGGTTGTCTTTATCGTTTGGATATTATTGCTTTGAATGCTTGGAATGGCCTTCTTAATGATCATCAAACACATGCGATTTGACTTCTCCCTTCGATATCCCTCTTCATCGGAAGACTTCAGCGATAAGAGGTGCAGAGAAGAAACCATGTAGTGCAGATGCGTAAAGCGAGAAAATTCAATTTTTACGAAGATAAAGCGGTATTTCGGTTGGCGAAATTCTCTAGATCTCGGATGACGAAACGGACTGCGTCGTTAAATTCGTCTCATGAAATCTAGTGACCCGGTAAAAATTTTCAGTCGGTGAGACGGTCGGAATATTTACGAATTTTGGGTGATAAATGCTTGAGTGACTTCATGGGCTGAGATTTTCTGAAAATCTCGAAAGTCGAGAAAAATGGCTTGAATTAAAGTTCATTTAAAAGAAATTGAGCCGAAAATAAATAAAAATTTTAAGGAATGAGGGCCGAATGAGAGTAATATAGTTATGTATCCAGGATAATAATAATAATAATAATAATATTATAATATGGAAAAAAATCAATAAAAAAGTGGGAGGAGACGGAGAGCGTGGGTGTGGAGAGAGAGGCAGAGGAGATTTTTTAATTTTTATTATTTCTTCTCTTAGTTTCTTTTTCAGATCTACGAAAATCGGACCGTCGGATTTCGTCGGTAGAAGCGGAGTGATCCTACGCGATGAGCTACGCGTGGACACAGTTGGAGTTTTGACAAACTCAGTGAGTGAGGTTTTATCCTGCTTGTTTTACCTTGTTTAAGTGTTTGTAAATGCTTGTGTTGGTTTGAGGTAGTGAGGGGCCGTTTGATCAGTCCCAAATCTTGGGACTGAAGTGTAAGAAAATTTTGAAATTTTGAAGCCCATTTTAGACGATCCCATTGTATGTAGGGGCTATTTGGGGTGTTGTATCTATAATTTATATAATAAATTGTGTTTTGGTGTATAGGCCATTGGAATAAAATATGATTTGCTCAATTATATGGAATATAATTGTGTGTATGGAGATAAAATTGTGATTTATAAATTATATAAGAATATAATTGTAGTATAAGTCGTGGAGATGAGAGTGAATTATAAAGTGAGCTAATTTGGGTGTTGTTTGATCCATATTGTTGAATTACATGTGGTGTGGTGCAAATTTGAGAATGTTATAATTAATATATTGGTATATATATTGTATAAATGTTTGGAAATGGCATAATGCATTTTCATATGCCTTTGAGTAACTGGGAATTAGGTGTTAGTGCATGACATGAATTTTCTGAAAAACGAACATGGTTGCGAAATTAATTTCACAGGATGATTTTACGGAGAATTGGGTTGGGAGATGGGCCAACATATCATTTCGGATAGGACCACTTGAAATTGTTTGGCTCACCCAACTGAGTCGCCTCGGAGGGTAGTCCATATTTTTGCAGGCCGTTCGATGGTGTATTCAGAACAACAAGTTTTGTTTTGAAATGATATTTTTCTCGTACATAGCTTAGGCAAGTGTGAAGTCGGTGAGGACTCGAGACGTAAGGAGCGGGCATTTAAACATTCAAGTAGGATCACGTATTTACTTGGTGTGTGTTTAAGTGGGCATTGCATACTTGGGTGGAGAGTAACCCATTTGGGGTGATTCCTCTTGGGCGATAGCTCACCTGTCGAGGAACATTTTTCAGTACGAGGGTGTTCGAGAGCTGACTCAAATCTTAGAGGCCGATTTTAAAAGAAAGTAGGGTTGTGGCTTTGTTGGTTTTGAATATGTATTAAATTGTAGATTTTAATATGTATTTGTATTAAGAGTAATAAAATAACTCTTGGACTATTGGAATATAGTTGGGTACATACTTGATGAGTATTGATGCGAGGGCGCAAGTCTTTCATTTTCTTCCAGGTATGGGTCTCATGTCCCCGGGCATTATAGATTTCAGCGAGTTGACGGGTAGTCAGCGGACCCCGGTTTTGGGGCGTCTGACAGTGATAGAGCTTAGGTATACGATTACTGTGGCGTCTTTGGGCATGGGCTGGGATATGCGATTGTAGTGTAGTGCTGGTTAGAGGATTACGGCGCTTGATATCTGATACGGCTTCACGGCAGTATCGAGGAGCTTAGGTGCTTGATTACCTAGGGAGCTCGGGTTTGGGTATTGATGAGCTTAAAAGTCATCTATTTTTAGTCCATTTTTCTGTTTGATTTTAATGTAAGGAATAATTGAATGCGAAATATTAGAAAGAAACTCACGGAATTTGTTATTTCAGGGAGTATAAAAGAAAGAAAAAATACGTGGAAAAATGCAGCAAATGGTGGAATAAAAAAAATGCAAAGAAGTGGGTGGCGGGAATGAAACAAATGGTTTGATTCATTGATCACGATTTGGAAGCTACCTGATCCGGATCATGAGGTCGCGACATCGAGGATAAGTGAAATAAACAGCTGAGTCGCGGCGGGAATCACGGATAAGCAGCTGAGGATTAACCAGAAGCTAAGGGAATGATGTCGTGACAGCATCGTGATGTCGCGACAAGGGTTGATGTCGCGACTCGGGATGGAGGTCGCGGTGAGAGTCGCCTTGAAGGTACATGACGGGTTTGGAAGGATGGTGAGTTAGCGAAATTTCTTTGTCATGACGGAAGGGTTGAAGTAGCGACAGCAACGGTAAAGCCTCGAACGCAAACTGTTGTCGCTGGCCGAGAGGTGAAATCGCGCGTGCCGGCGGCTTGGTGAAGCCTCAGACATAAGGCGATGTCGCGGCGAGGGTGAGTCGCGACATCATGAGTATCGATGAAGCCTCAGACATAAGGCGATGTAGCGGCGAGAGATTGGTCGCGACATCATGGAAACAATCGAGTTAATGGCTCACGAAGACTTGGTGATGCCGTGACAAGATATCGATGTCGCGACATCAGGAGAAACCAATGAAACCTGCAAAGGCATAAAGTGATGTCGCGACAAGGGATCGATATGCGACATCGAGAAGACGACTTTTATCAGTTGAAGAATTTTGACCCCGAGACTTAAGTTGATGTCGTGACGTCAGAATCGATGTCATGACATGGATGATGTCGTGACGAGAGATCGTCTTCGCGACATGAACAAGCTATGGAGCGACTAACTTTGGAATCCACAAAGGCGCACGTGGAATTAGGGCTCAGGCGAGAAATATATAAATAAGAAAGTACCCCGGATGAAAGAGCGGCTTAGGCGGTGACACAGGCAGTGCGGGTAGGCGAAGGCTCATTTCTTTATTTTCCTTTTTAGTTTTCTTTCTTTTCTTCAATGTTGATAGTTAGAGATTGAGATTGGATTTAGCGTTACAGTTTCGTTTTCTTTACGGAGGTGGATGTTATCGTTTTGGCCGAATGCGAAATTCTATTCTTTCAAGAATTACTGCACCGGAATGTTTGAAGTTAGGACAAATTTACGGAATTCGACTCTTAGTTTAGTGCGGTTATTCTTATGATCGGAGGAATGTTGTAGCGTGTAATTCGATGGTGAGGAATCCGGCTTCCATTAAGTGAATGCTATGATGAAATTATCTTTCTGTAGTCGTTTCCGACTTGTGAAATTTCGGTTTATGAATTTACTTGGTTTTGGGTTAATGTTTTCTGAATCTGAATATCGGAGTTTCTTATACGTTTTAAGATTTGTTTCATTATACGATTTCAAGGAGGTCCTCGAGTGACCTGGAAGACATTCTGAGAGTTATGAACACATTTCTTTGAAGGTATATTAACACGCTATTAGAGATACATTGAGCTTTAATAAAGTTGCTTGGATAAATCCTCTTCTCACTTGAAATCGAGAGCGAGTTGAGCGAGTTATCAATTTAAACAAGCAAAAGAGTTCACCTCGGTCGGATAGTGGGCCAGTCAGGTGTTAGGCGAGGTGTCTAATCAAGGAGAGGGTGATCTATTCTAATTTCGAGGAAGAGTAACTGGAAGTTGTATATCAGCAATGATAGCAGGAGCTAGGGTTTCACAGTCCATAAAATGGGTATGAAGTATTCTTGAAGAAAATACCCAGTTAAGGAAATCCGCACTAAAAGTAGTTATCTCATTCCACTGTCTCGAAAGAATAATCAGAAAAATTAGATAATGAAATGTGGAGGTTGAGAGATCCAAATTTTACCGCTAAACGCTGACGTGATTTTAAAACCCGAAATATTCAAGAAGTTTTATTATTAACTATTGTGAATTGGTACTTCACTATAAAGTAAAGATATTTTGATGTGTCCTCCAAAGATAATTATTCAAAGGTCCATTTATTTTCTTAACTATTCTTTATTCTTTATTCTTTTATATTCATTTTATTTGATTGTTCATTTATTTTACTCATGCTAGTATAATTTCCATTTTCTGTTCGGACCCCAATATCACTTTATGGTCCAAATAGTACCTGAGTTTGAGTAGTCGTGGTAGTTGATTTAAAAATTTTTGAGATTCTGTGGGATCGGAGACCGATTCTATATCCATTTTTTTACTTGTTGAACTGCACTTGGTGATATCAGCCAAAACCAAAATTGAAAATGATTAACTCTAGAGGATTCGGGTCTCAACAAGTTTTATGGCGCAATTTCTCGGGATTAGATAATAGTCCTCGGGGTAATTGTGCAAACTAAATTTAGATATGCGCTTTGGCCTGGCCAACAAGTTTTATGATGCCATGCGGATCGTAAAGAATTTAGTAAATCAATATTCAAAAAAAACGGTTAAGGAAATGCTAATTTGGACATTTAGAAGAAAAGAACAAAAATAGTTTTCAAGCAGCGGGTTATTTTTAACCACTAACCTTTAACAAACCATATTGAATATAGTTTTGGTTGAGTTTGACTAATCTGACACGGGAAGTGTTTGTTTTCTTAAAAACTTTGATTTGATAGGAAGCGTAAAACCGATCTGATTCCAAATGATTTCCCGACTGTAGAAAAACTGCAGCTGAAAGACAAGGAAAGCAAAACACCACCACGGCAGATGAAAGATGGATCAAACTCCAGGGACACAGACAAGAAATGTAAGACCTCCAATCGATACCATGGAGGAATTTTGGAGTTCGCATCATTCAAAGATGAATACTCAAGAATCGGGACACTTCGCTATCGATGCCAACAATTTTGAACTTAAACCTAAGATAATTACCATGGTCTAAGCAAAGACGCTCATCGGGTCATCCCACCGAAGACTCCAAACGAGCACCTCGGGAAGATTTCAGATGGCTAATACAAAGAAAGCTGGAAACGTGGGTGAGACACTTTAGTCATTAAACCCGCATCGGCTCCCCTTCTCTCTAAGAGATACAAGAAGGCATGGTACGACCTTTACCATATGGTTCTGTTGATACTTGGGAGGAGCTGGTAGAGGCCTATTTGGGCAGATTCTTCCCCCATCACTCAACTCAGAAAGGAGGAGGGAAATCATTGTTTTTCAGTAGGGGGAAGATGAGAGCCTATGTGGCCCTAGGGAAAGATTCAAATCCGTTGTCGAAGATGTCCAATGCATGGATAGATCTCAAGACCTCGGGGAGGACATTGTATATCATGCTTTGAATGATATATCAAAGGGGATCATTGATGCTTCATGTTGTGGAGCATCTGCGAAAAGTCAAGAGGCAAGAGAGCCGACGAAGACCTACACGTAATATGAAAACTCCTTCTCAGTTTTCAAGATAAGCAGAGGAAAGGGATCATGGAGCCGAAAGTAAGATGACAGCCATGGAGGCTAAGTTGGATGCCATTATGCACAGGGGCCGGACAAGCAAGAAAGGAGAAGACACACACGCTCATGAAATAGGAGCAACTTGAAAGCAGAGTTATTGAAGGAAAGTACGAGAGTCAGCCAAGAACACCCTATGATGTCAAGAGGCTAAGTATCCGTGAGCTAAGAGCTTACCATTTCAAACCCAATACTAACCTGCCAACACATTATCACCCAGCACTAAGGAACCATGAGAACTTCTCATATGGTAGAGGGGTTTGCCAAGGCCCAAGGCATGGACAGTAACCTCAAATGTATATCAACAACCACTAAGGTTCCAAAGAAGAAGAAGAAGGAAATGAACACGAAATGAATATCAGGTCGAGGGAGGGCCCACCTTTTGAAGAACAGATGCTGCATTTCATGGGGATAATAAGAAGCCGTTTGAACCTCCATGAACAAAAGTTTGCAGCTGGAAGCACCGCTACCAATTCTCAAATTTTCGTAACACCACTAATGCATCCCTCAAGAACCCGGGAGACAAGTAAGGCGCCTGGCCCTAACTCGCAAAGCTGGGGAGGAAAGATACCTTCCCAAGTGACACAAAGAAAAATCCAAAGGACTGTATGGCTGTACAGCTGAGGAGTGGGAAGGAAATAGAAAAGATGAAAGAAAAAGATGACAAAGAACAAAGAAGGAAAGCAAGACCAGAAAGCGGAAGAGGTAATCGGAGAAAGAAAAAGAAGGGAGTAGGTGAAGAACATCCAAGGATCTAGACCTCGCATCCCATTTCCTACGTAGACCGTAGAAATCCAAGATAGAGGAGCAAAGCAGGTTTTTTGAAAACTTTCCAGGTCGGAGATCGGGTGATGCTCTTTTATCAAGTGGTAACCGGGGATGCCACTCTATGCAAAATCAAGGACATACCGAGCAAGAAAAAGAAACAGTGGTGAGGAAGGAATAGTGAATCACCGCCACTTGCAAAGGCAAGAATCGCAAAAGAACTATCAAGAAAAGATGAAAGACCCGTGGAGCTTCACGATTCCTTGTATTGCTGGAGGAATCAATCGTGAAGCTCTCTGCGACTCCGAGCTAGTATCAATTTACGCCTCTTCGCTGCCAAGAAACTAAGTTTGCAGGCTATTCCCACCACCGTTACTCTTCAAAATGGCGCATGCATCGATGGTGAAACCCAAGGGAGTCTTAGAAGATAGTCGTCACTGGGAAATTTGTTTTTCCAAGACTCATCATTCGACACATGGAAGAAGATCTCACGCGCCCCGCACTCGGGAAGACCATTCCTAGCTACTGGAGCTGCTCTGATTGACATGCAAAAAGGAGTTCTTACCTTGAGGGTTGGAGAAGAAGCTGCTGCTTTTAACTTGATCAAAAGTATGCAAAATATAGACAGAGACAAGGAAAGTCAGAATAGAAGATTTGTCTATAATTTCCAACCCCGATGTTAACAATGAATGTAATACCCAATTTTATCAATGAAAAGAGATGAATTCCCCAAAGATAATCGAAGATGTCTATTCTAAATTTCCATACAAGAAGCTCATTTTAGAAACTATGATGAGCTTGAAGCAATACAGTAAAATGACAATGGGAAAATATTGAAAAGAGGAAATTCATCAAGAAACTAGTGTAGAAGGGCTAGTTTTGAAAGAGTTACACGCCATTTAAAGTATGCTTACTTAGAATTACCAAAGAAAAACCAAAGATCATTTCACCCGTGACTCGGATGCTGAGGAACAAAGATTGCTGAAAATATTAAGGAAGCATAAGGAATCGCTAGCTTGGTCCATTGAAGAGCTGAAGGGTATCAGTCCATCAATTTGCATGCATAAGATTCTGTTAGAAGAGACTTCAAAACCATCTGTAGAACACCAAAGGAGACTGAATCCAGTGATGAAGGAAGTAGTCAAAAAGGAGGTACTCAAATTGTTGAATGCTGGTTTTATCTATGCTATTTCGTGACAAGATCAAGGGAGCCCAACCATGTGGGTTCCAAAGAAAGGGGGTTTACTGCGGATCGAAATGAAAAAAATAATTGGATTCCAACAAGAACAAAGGATGTGACGGAGGGTATGTATCGGACATGTGAAGTTGAATTCAAAGAACCGAAAAAGATCATTTCCCTTTGCCTTTCATTGATCAGATGTTGGACAGGTTAGCAGGACACCCTCACTTTTGTTTTCTGGATGGGTATTCAGGATACAATCAGATTGCTATTGCACCTGAGGACCAAGAGAAGACCACCTTCACATGCCCCATGGCACCTCGCTCTAAGGATGCCATTCGCCGGTAATGCTCCGCTACATTCCAAAGGTGTATGATGTCAATATTCTCGCACTTGGTCAATAGTTATGGAAATTTTTATGGATGACTTCACTATATATGGATCCAGTTTTGATCAGTGTTTGAAGAATCTGGAAATAGTACTTCAAAGATGCCAAGACAAACAGCTAGCACTGAATTGGGAAAAATGCCATTTTATGGTGACAGAAGGTATTGTTCTTGGGCATAAAATTTCTGCTACTGGACTAGAAGTGGACCAATCCAAGGTATCCATTATCAAAACTCTTGCACCACCTACCACAGTAAAAGGAGTAAGAAGCTTCTTGGGGCATGCTGGATTTTACAGGAGATTCATCAAAGACTTTTCAAAAATAGCCACACACTATGACAGATTACTGAAAAAGATACAAGGTTCAATTTGATGACTCCTGCAAGGATGCTTTTGAAGAAATCAAATCAGATTGGTACAAGCACCTAAAATGGTCGCACTGTGAATGGGATCAGGATTAAATAATGTAGGCGCTGATTTCGCTTACGGAGCCGGTTTGGGCAAAGAAAGAGAAAGTATTCGTGGCCATACTATGCTAGTAAGACCTTCAATGAAGCACAAGAGAACTACTCAACAAATGAAAAGGAGATGCTAGCCATAGTATTTGCTTGTGAAAAATTTAGGCAATACATTTTAGGATCCCATGTGGTAATTCACACTGATCATGCAACAATCAAATACTTGATGTCAAAAAAGAAGCTAAGCCAAGATCGACAGGTGGGTGTCAGCTGGCTGGGCAGAGTTTGATTTGGAAATCAAGGATAAAGGGATGTGACAATGGATAGCCGATCACTTGTCAAGAGTAGAAAGAAGCAAGTGGATGAAGAAGAAAATGATGTTACCGTGAGAACTTCCTGGGATGAAAGCAATTGTTTAAGGTTTCCTTCCAACTTCCATGGTATAGTCGATATTGTGAATTATCCGCTTGCGGGTACGCTTCGTGACCAGCTACCAAACGTAAGAAGAAACCTAACTCGACAAGAAGTATTATATTCGACAATCTAATTATTCAAAAAGAGGTGTCGGCATGATAATAAGAAGATGTGTACCGTAGTGAACAAGGCAACATTTTAATGAATGCCATGCATCACCATATGGGGGACATTTTTCGAGAAAGAACAACCACAAGATACTTAATCAGATTTTATTGGCCCACTATCTTCGTGAGATTGTGCCGAGTGGGTTAAATTGTGTGATAGATGCCAAAAAATTGGAAATATCGCCATAGAATGAAATGCCCCTCGGGAGGTATTATGGTGATACAAATTTTTGATGTATGGGGAATAGATTTTATTGGGACCTTTCATTCATCATTTGGAAATCTATACATACCGCTAGCAAGATTAATGCTTTCCAAATGGGTGGAAGCAAAGGGTTTGGTCTAAGGAATGATGCTAATACGCTTGTGAGTTTCTTTGCAAAAGAATATTTTGAGCGTATTTGAACACCCAACTATCATTAGTGATGGGAACCCACTTTGCAAACAAATATTTAAAACTCATGAGTGTGTATGGGGATCAAGCATGTAATGAGTTTAGCTTATCATCCCTGCACTAATGGACAAGGTAAATTTCCAATGGAGATCAAAAGAATACTGAAAAGATCTATGAGCTCAAGCAGGAAGGACGTCTTCCAAACTTGATGATGCACTGGGCTTACAGGATCGCATACAAACCCCATCGAATGTCCCCATACTGCAGTCGTTGCAAACCATGTCATTTACCTCTCAATTGAATACAAGGCAATGGGCCATCAAGCAGTTAAACTTCAATTTTAAGGTCATGAAGGAAGAAAGATCAGTTTAACCGTCAACTGGAAGACCAGAAATGAAGCCTATGATAATGCTAGAATATACAAAGACAAGACAAAGAAATGGCATGATCGTGAGAATTTCGAGAAAGAGTTCGGGAGTAAAGGGAACAGGTTCTGGCCGTTTAATCTAGACCGAATTGCTCTGGGGAAATTAAACTAAATGGAGTGGGTCATACACAAGGGTGTCAAGTACTACATTTGGACACCGAGGACTGATAATGGGGAAGAATTCAAGGTCACTGACGAGGTTAAAACATTATCTAAAACAGGGAAGAGGGAAACGAAGAACTCCAACCGGTTCTAAGGAAAAAGAAGAAGTACCACAACAACAAGTCTACTTCAAGGACTCAAAATCGAGTAAAATGAACGGAGGCAACCCATAAGGATTTAATTTTTGATTTTAAGTTTTGAAATATTTTTCTTTGGCTTGCTGGAAAATTAGGTCAGATTTGTTTTTATCAGGATAGATTTAATTTTTAGAAATCAATTGTAGTTTAATTAGATTTTTCTTGAATATTGCAGTGAGCTTCTGCAAGGTTTAAAGACATGAATGGCAAGGCAACTACAGGAACAATTCCAGCAACTCGCAGAGAAGTCACAACATGAGAAAAAGGGGAGTAACCTTCTCCCTAACCCAATTCTGTAGATATACTTGAATTGATTGTTAAATCTTTGCTTGGAGATGCCTGAAGAGATGTCTAAAAGGGTTAAGAACAATAAGAGAATTCAAGGTTCTTGAGATCATTGAGTTAAGGGCTTAGGTCATGATTGTAAAGGTTATGTCGCGACATAAGTGATGTCGCGACAAAACATTGATGTCGTGACCTGTTTTGAAAGGGCAATTTGTGAGTATTAAAGGAAGAAGGTATATGTCGCGACACTGACCGTGGAAGTCAGCGAAGAGAAAATTAAGTTTCAAAATGAAATGATGTCGAACAACCCCAACAAGGTGAAATAGCCGGGGAATAAAAAACAGAATAAAAGGATGTCGCAACATGATAATCAAACACCTTGTATCCACTCATGTCGCTGACAAACTTAGGCATGTCGCGACATAAAAGAGTCTTAATGCCATTAACTCACTTTAAAAAGCCCTAAATTCAATGATCTCAAATAAAAAGAGGCTAAATTGAAGTCGCGACCTGTTTTTATGAAGCAAATAATTCATAGCCCAAACATTGATTGAACTGCAGAACCGTTGGAAACTTTATCATTCACCCAAACCACATAGCTATCTCACCTTCTTCCTCCTTCGAATCTCAACCCCGAAAAACCCTAGCTTCCAAACCTTTTGAAAGCTTTTCCGTTTCCAATGGCCAAATTCCCACCCTAGTCCCTAACCTAGACGATTATGAGGGAACATGAACAACTTAAGAAGAAACCTCGTCAGAAGCAACACTTAGACGTAGATTCGCCAGAAGAACAATCGTGGAGAAGTGCCATCGAAACACCCGAAGTCCCAAACTCCCAAGAAAGAGCGTAGTAGCCAAAGCGGAAAGCAGAGAATAAGAAAAAGTAGAAGATTTCGTGGTCGTGACAAGCACCCTGGAAAAAAATATTATGCTAACAAGGGGTTTGTCACAAAGAGGAGATTCAAAAATCATGTTACTCCTTTCAAGGAGATGATAGAGTAGAGAGGGTGGGGAGAAAGGTCTCGCAAGACACCAAAATCGTGGTATACAAGACCGTAAGAGAGTTTTATTCAAATTTGGTAGGAAGGAAGGATGGAGCGTTTTTGTTAGAGGAGTCCTGGTCTCATATGAAGCTGGCCATCAACGAGGCCTATGGCATGGCAAGCAGACAAGCATGGTTCCAAATTCAAGAAACTTTGAAAACCGGGATTGGAAAGATCACAAGAAGCTCACTAATGGTAAGGAGTACCTGAACCAAGGAGAAGGAAGCCAAGAACATTGAATGTGTGGGAAGCCCCACCGAGGGAAGCGAAGGTATGGTTTTACTTTCCTAGCTTCGTTTTTGGTTCCAACAAAACACGTGGTGCATGCGGAGAGAACAAGAAGTCGTGATGTTGTATGCCATCCTAAAGGATACAAGATCAATGTAGGAGTTGTCATTGAAAATTTATCATGAGGTATCATGAAGGGAATAAAATAGGCGATTCTCACCCAAGAACAATCACCGGCTCTATGTTTGAAGGTCAAAGTAAAGGAGTATGGGAATCAGAAGAAGAAGTACCCAGAGCTTCACCACTCCTTCTGACAGAGTTAGCAGCGACCAAGAAAACCGTAAGAAAAGGGGGTGCCGGTAGAGAAAAGAGATGAAGCCCCAACCAAAGACCGTAGTGCTGAGAGACTCGCAGGGTTGTCGGGATCAAGGAGCAGCACCCAAAACCCACCCGACAACAATGATTTCATTTTTGCGCATTAAATGAAGGGCAGGATTAAGGAAGCCCAATAGATCCTCCATTCCCTTAGTCGGCCTCCTCCGTAAGTGCAACGTAAATTTCCAACATGGAGAAAGCCCAAGGGGAGCACAAGAACACTTCAATACCTGGAAGCTCTCAATGCCATGCAAAAAAGAGAATGGATGAAAGAGAGAAGGGAGTGGAACCCACAGCAGAATCAGAGAAGGCATTTATGAAAAGAATCGAAAAGAAGAGACCACAGTTGGGAGGGAAAGAGCTAAACAGAAGAAAAAGGAGCATGAGATGAGCTACAAAGAAGAGACCGCAGCTGGGAGAAGAGCTTAACGTAAGAGAGGAACAAGATGAGAAAATTTCGAAGGTAAAGAAGGGGAAGAGTTTAAGAAAGAAATGAAGGAAAGAGATCACAATCTGTTACAGAAACTCAAACTAAGTCATGAAGCTTTTTATAACAATCAGTTCGAGCGTGATTCTCAACTCCTAACATTGATAAAGAAAAGAGATACGGAGCAAGAAGCCAAATTTTGGGGAGCAAATCATGGGCTTCAAATTCTATACAAGTCTCATGTAAGGATTTTGAAAACAAACTTGATGATAGAGACAGAAGCAAAAGATACGTAATCCTATAGGCAAAAAGAATGGTCGGAAACTTGATTTGATCAACAATAATCTCTCCAAATTTTTAGAGGTCATGACTGAAATGGAGAATACAATGAATGGCTTGGGGAAGAGGCAGGATGAGTTGAACAAAAAGGTTGATCTCTCTAATGAGATTTTCATTGAAGAACAAATTGAGAGGGAAACCAAGAAGAGAAAGGAAAGAAGAGAATTTAAAATTCCTGAATTCCTAGCTCACTTAGGTACACTAGACCTAGATCCACCCAACATCTTTGCTCCTGGCTATTTCAAAAGAAAAAAATAGACCTCTCCCCGCCTCTAACCTTCCTTACCCTCTCATCCTATCTGAATTGTATCCAATCACAGAATTGAATCTAAATAAATGAAATTTCAATTGAATTGTTGTGCTATTTTGAATCTCGTTTTGTTCAATGTTGTGTTGTTTGTGGATGCATAGTTGGGAAAATTAAAGTAGGGAGTTAGTTCAAGAATAAAAACGTCGAGATGTAATGAGATGAATAATGAAGCGCTTAGTTTAGAGTAAACTAAAAACAACAAAAAGGCGTAACAAGGGTCATCGAATAAGAATTCCCATTGAAACACAAAGTGCAAAAGTGATTTAAATTTAGCTGTTAAGTCCAATAGAGGAAAGTAAATGAAATCAAGGAACAAAACATATTTTTGAGATTATGGTAAGGAACAATGAGTCAAGGAACCTTGTTTCGATACTAAAGAGCTTAACTACTCATCAACAAAATTAATCATGAACTCCTAATGGTCAATAACAAAGAGCTAACCCGCATTCTGTGAACTGTTAGATTATTGATCGAGGCGTAAACTTAGGTGATACAAATTGACAAGAAATGATGCAGCCATTCGAGTTTTAAATTATTCAAGCCATCCCTATCTATATAAAGCATATACCTTAGTTCCGTAAATTGAGCTAATCAAGCCTTATTTCTAAAATCATCCAATTTAAACCCCAAACCTTCCAAAAGAATCAATCTTCAAGAAAGAACCTGGTGATTACCCAAGAACTCGAAAGTAGGAAGAAGGGAAATCAAGTCGGAGGTTGCTTAAGAACCTGCTTAAAAGACAAAGCTTTAATGAAAGGAAAAGGGTCAAAACAGAATACAAAAGAGGGATAAGTTTCACTCAGGCCTAATTCTTGAACTATTGCTCTAGGGGGTGTTTCAACACCTAGCACCCTAATGCCATCCGGGTATGGAGTTACTAACCCAAAGTTCGCTACAAAAGAAAGCCTAAGAAGGTAAAACATTGCACTATCCCTGAATGGTGACAAACAAAGGAAATTCCCCCAAATAATTACAAATGAGAAATGGAGCATACAAACTTCGAATAGGAAGAAATCATGAGATGTCCCAAAATGAAGTTTCGGGGAGTTTATTAAAGAAACTACAGCCAAAGCTGCGTATAGAAAGAAGAGATAAAAGTTCAGGGTAATCTAAACCAAAAAGTTCCTTCTACCTTTACTCCTTACCCAAGCCTAACATTAGAAGCCCAAAAGACCTGATTGATCTTAAAAGATGGAATTACCTACATTAGTGGAGATCAATATGAACAACAAGCTTATGGAATTTGGAAAGGCAATAAACGCAAAAACTGTGGAAGGACCTGGGGTGGGAGTTATGAATAATTGAGTGAAGATGAGAAAGGAAAACAATTTTCCTTTCAACAGATCCAATGATTATGTTGTTTGTAAAACAATTTAGCAGTTTAGTTTTTGGTATACTATAAAGAGTAGAAACCAACCTTGAACTCGACTTAGTTAGATGTGCGTAAAACAATGCAATCCTTTGTATTTCAATTAAATTGACTTCTACTGCAAAACAGAATAGAAAATGTCCTTTGCTTGAGGACAAACAATTCTTTCTTTTCACTGAGGACAAGCAAAACTTTAAGTTTGGGGAGTTTGATGAGCTTAAAAGTCATCTATTTTTAGTCCATTTTTCGTTTGATTTTAATGTAAAAGGAATAATTAAGATGCGTAAAATATTAAGAAATCCTACCAAATTTGTTATTTGCAGGAGTATAAAAGAAAGAAGAAAATGCAAGTGGGAAAAATAAAAGAAATTCCGTGGAATAAAAAAATGCAAGAAGTGGTCAAGCAGAATGAAACAAATGGTTGATTCATTGATGCAGCTGGCTTGCATACCCGATCATGAGGTCGCGACATCGATAGCTTAAGGAAATAAGCAACCGGTCGCACAAGAATCACTGCATAAGCAAATGAGGATTAACCGTGGTTATACGACGCCGCGACAAAGATCGCGGATGTCGCGATTAGGGCGTTGATGTCGCTAACGATGGAGGTCGCTGGCTGAGAATCGCCTTGAAGCTATGACGCTCAGCGATGAGCTGAAGTTAATCAAGCCGTTTGTCGCTGGCTGCAGGACCGCCACGATTAATCAAAGCAACCGCGAAGCTTCCAAAGACATAAGCCTTATGCAGCGGCGGCGAAAATCGCGACAAAGCAGCAGTGAAGCCTCCGAACATAGGCGATGTCGCGGCGAGATTGAGGTCGCGACATCATGAACGATCAGTGAAGCCTCCAAAGACATAAGCTGATGTCGCGACAAGAGATTGAGGTCGCGACATCGCAGACAATCCGGTTGGCGGCTGCGAAGACTTGGCGATGGCGACAAGATATCGATATCGCGACATCGGGAAGACAGTGAAACCTCTGAGGCATAAAGTGATGTCGCGGCGAGGATCGATAATAGCGACATCGAGCTGACTACATTATCCGATTGAAGAATTTGTTGAGACTTAAGAAGTTGATGTCGCGGCGTGAATCGATGTGCGACATGGATGATGTCGCGACAAGAGATCAATGTCGCGACATGAGCGAAACATGGGCCAAGTAACTTTGGAATCCTGGCGCATTGGAATTAGGGCTTTGGCCGAAACCCTATAAATAAGCGGCTACCGGATGAAAGAGCGGCTTAGGCGGTGACACGGGGCGAGAGGAGTGCAGGTAGGCTGAAAGGCTCATTTTCTTTATTTTCCTTTTTAGTTTCTTTTCTTTTCTTCAATGTTGATAGTTAGAGATTAGATTAGATTTATCGTTCTAGTTTTCGTTTTTCTTTTCTGGAATTGGATGATATCGTTTTGAAGGCGAGGAAGGTGAGATGCGGAGATTCTATTAACACTCAGATTACTACGGAATGTTGGAGTTCGGACAAATTTACCGGAATTGACTCTTCGATTTCAGTGCGGTTATTCTTATATTCGGAGGAATCTTTGTAGCGTGTAATTCGTGGTGTAGGAATCCGGCTTCCATTAAGTGAATACTTTATAGTCGAAATTATCTTTCTATTAGTCGTTTCCAGCAGCTTGTGAAATTTCAGTTTATGAATTTACTTACTAGTTCAGGTTTAATGTTTTAAGATCTGAATATCGAGTTTCATATACGGGTTTCTAAATTTGTTTCATTGCTCATTGATTTCAAGGAGGTCCCTCACAGGTGACCGCAGAGAAGACATTCACGAGAGTTATGAACATTTCTTTGAAGAGTATTAACTTTGCTATTAGAGATCTATTGAGCTTTGTAAAGTTTACTTGGATAAATCCTCTTCTCACTTGAAATCAAGAAACGAGTTGAGCGAGTTATCCAATTTAAACAAGCAAAGTTCCACTGGTCGGATAGTGAGGCCAATCCTAATGGCGAGATCTAATTAGGAGAGGGTGATCTATTCTAATTTCGGAAAGAGTAACTGGAAGTTGTATATCCTTGCTTGGCTAGATAAATTGGGGAGCTAAGGTTTCTGGAGTCCATAAAATGGGTATAGTATTTGCGAAAGAAAAATACCAGGATTAAGGAAATCCTTTTAAAAGTAGTTATCTCATTCCTGTCCTCGAAAGAATCGGAAAAATTAGATAATGAAATGTGGAGTGTGGAGAGATCGGCTTTACTTGCTAAACACCTTAGACTGATTTTAAGAGCACGAAATATTAAAGTTTTATCGGTATTAACTACAGGAATTGATGCCACTTTA
Source organism: Tetrastigma voinierianum (assembly GCA_016808115.1). Lineage (NCBI taxonomy): Eukaryota > Viridiplantae > Streptophyta > Magnoliopsida > Vitales > Vitaceae > Tetrastigma > Tetrastigma voinierianum. The sequence goes on along the minus strand of JAEQBH010001039.1, from coordinate 648,108 downwards.
TAAGCGGTATACTTGATGTGTCCTCACGAAGATGGTATTGAGTGTCCATTTATTTTCTTAACTATTGCTTTATTCTTTATTCTTTATATTCAGTTTGTTTGATTGTTCATTTATTTTACTCATGCTGATATAATTTCCGACTTCTTAAATTTGGACGATATAACTATGGTCCGAATAGTGCGGAGCTTGAGTAGTCGGGGAGTAGTTGATTTAAATTCTTGAGATCTACATTGGGATCGATATACGGACTTATATCCATTTTATTACTTGTCGAGCCTGTGCACTTGCGGTATATCAAGCCCAAAACGAAGTGAAAATGATTAACTCACAGGAGATTTTTGGTCTCAGCCAAGGGATTTGTAGTGCGGTTTAGGGATTAGATAATAGTCCTTGGGTAATTGTTCAACTAAATTTGTATATGCGTTTTGGTCGGTCAACAGGTATTCATAAGTTTAGTCCTGATACCAGCTTCACAGCATGGTATCAGAGCATAGGTATACGACTACCTAGGGCTTAGAGGGACACGGGCTTAGGCCATGGCTGTGTAGGTGGGAGATTGATATGTCATGGCTTCCGGTATCGGGTTTAGGTACCATTACCTAGAGATTCATGGGACGAGTTTAGACCACTGCATGCATGGTGTGTTTCGTGTTGTGTTCCATGTTTGTGATTGTGTGATTGTGTGTTACACATTGCGTGGAAAACTTATACACGGTATGATGTATATGGGAAATGTGATTGCGTGGTTGGAAGGTACCATGCGAATGTATATAGAAAAAAAGTGGAATCTTGGGTTAGGAACTATAACCTTAGGGGTTCGAGGAAAATGAAATGAACACGAAGTGTTAGATTTTATTGAAATAAATAAAAAAAATTAGTTGTGAAATGCTTTCACTTAGAGCGATGAGCAGATCGATTCATGGTTGTTAAGTCTATTAGTAGTGGCATGTGCATTACTAGTTAGGCCGAAATGAGATTCGTAAAGTTTTTCCATTTGACATGTGTAGATGGAGAGTCGAGGACGAGGACATAGAGGACGTCCACGAGGTGTTAGCTAAGCACCACCTGTATTTGACAGTGAGGCCTTTCTTGAAGTACATTGGAGATTCGATTCTTTGCCATTCGTAGGAATTTAGTCTGTTGGTAGTCGGGGAGGTCAGGTAACCTCCGGAGATTTGATCACATCATTCTCCGGCGTTTACAGGGAGGATCCGATGGCGACGGACCATTGGATTAGGCATATTGAGAATGTGTGGAGGCTATGGATGTACCTGTCACGACGAGATCGAGTGAGGCTGCGTTCGGTACAGAGGTGAGTCCCAGTGTGGTGGAATTTGGGTTAAGACCTCTAGGGTTTAGAGCAATGACTTGGGCGAGAGTTCTATGGGCTCTTTATGAGCAGAGTATTTTCCGACCAACGCTAGACATGCCAAGGCCCGAAGTTCCTAGGGTGAGCGGGGCGATGACAGTGATGAAGTACATGGAGTGCTTTGAGTTGGCACGTTTGAGTGATGACTATGTGGCCCACGAGATATGGCCAAGGTCGGGAGATTTGGGAGTGTTGAAGTTGTCCATTCGAGTAGATTGTGGGCCTTCGCCTCTGGGGACATGGACTCCATGGTTGGGACGGCCTTGACCGTAGAGAGAGATCGAGGATGCTCGGAGGACTCGGGATCGAGTGCCTAGTGTCAAAGAGGAAGGAGAGTCGGTCTTTAACTAGTTCGAAGAAGCCCGAGGCTTCAGAGTTCCACGAAGGGTTCGAGCCCACGACCATCTAGGTCGGGGATAGATCGAGTTGCCTTGACCAGGCGTGATGTGGACCTTAGGGTGGTAGATATATTGGTTGTTGATGTAAATTCTTGTGGATGGAGTTATTGACCGGTAGTTTGTCGTGGTTATGACGGCGGGTTATCATACCCGACCGCGGTCTTGGAGTTGTAGAAGGTAGCATATGCATGTGGTGATGCGTATGTGTGCGTGAATTTCAGACGAAATTACGGTAAGAGAGGAGGAATGTAAAGAGCAGAGAAAAATTTAATTTTTCTGAAAAAGGGTAAAGCGGTAATTTCGGTTGAAAATAAAAAATTCTCTAGATCTCGGATGATGAAGCAGATTGCCTTAGATTAAATTGATGCCATGAAATCTAGTGACCCGATAAAGAAGTTCGTCGAATTACGATCGATCGGAATATTTTACGAATTTCTGGGTGATAAATCGTCAGTGACTTCATGGACGAGATTTTTACTAAAATCTCGAAAGTCAGAAAATGGCTTGAATTAAAGTTCATTTAAAAGAATTGAACTGAAATAAATAAAAATTTTCGGGACAAAAAGGGACCCGAATTAGGTAATATAAGTTATGTATCCAGATAATAATAATAATAATAATAATAATAATAATAATATTATAATATGGAAAAAAATCAATAAAAAGGTGGGAGGAGACGGAGAGCGTGGGTGTGGAGAGAGAGGCAGAGGAGATTTTTTAATTTTTATTATTTCTTCTCTTAGTTTCTTTTTCAGATCTACGAAAATCGGACCGTCGAATTTCGTCGGGGCCGAAGGCAAAATTGATCTACGCGATGAGAGGCGTGGATACCAAAAAGTTGGAGTTTTGACAAACTCCGTGAGGTAGGGGTTTTATCCTACTTGTTTTACCCCTTGTTTAAGTGTTTTGTAAATGCTTGGTGGTTTGAGGGCCGTGAGGGCCGTTGATGATCCCCGAATCTTGGAGCCAAGATTGTGAAAATTTTTGGAGAATTTTGGAGCCCGCATTTGAATGATCGTGACGTGTAGGAAATTTGTTTGGGGGTGTTGTATCATAATTTATATAATAAATTGTGTTTTTGGTGTATAAGCCATTGGAGATAAAATTATGATTTGCTCAATTATATGGAATATAATTGTGTGTATAAACACGTGGAATAAAATTGTGATTTACTCAATTATATGGAATATAATTGTGAGTATAGGTCATTAGGTGAAATTGTGAATTGCTTTCCAGTGAGCTAATTTGGGTGTTGTTTGATATATTGTTGAATTACATGTGGTGTGAATTGCAGAATTTGAGAATGTTATAATTAATATATTAGTATATATATTGTATAAATGGTTTTGGAAATGTATAATGCATTTTTCATATGCCTTTAGGTAACCTAGAATTCAGGTGTTAGTGCATGACATGAATTTACGAAAAGCGAACATGGTTGCGAAAGGAATTTCCGCGGGATGATTTTCGGAGAATTGGGTTGGGAGATGGGCCAACGGATCATTCGGATGAGGACCATGAAGCGTTTGGAAACTCACCCAGCTAATTCGCCTCGGAGGGTAGTCCCATATTTTTACCGTACGTTCGTGGTATGTTTTCAAGAACAACAAGTTTTGTTTTGAAGTAGTATTTTCTCATACATAGCTTAGGCAAGTGTGAAATTCGGTGAGGACTCGAGACATGGGAGCGGGCATTTAGACATTCAAGTAGGATCACGTATTTACTTGAGTGTGTGTTTAAATTAGACGTGCATATGCACTTAGGTGGAGGTAAGCCACATTTAGGGTGATTCCACTCTTGTGATAAACTCACCACATCGAGGAACATTTTTCAGGTACAGGGGTGTTCGAGAAGACGGCTCATCTTAGAGGCCGATTTTGAAGAAATCCGGGTTGTGGCTTTGATGGTTTTTTGAATAATATGTATTAGAATTGTAGATTTTAATATGTATTTGTATTAAGAGTATTAAAATAACTCTTGGACTATTGGAATATAGTTGGGTACATATTTGATGAGTATTGATGCAGGGGTCCAAGTTCTCATTTTTACTCAGGTATGGGTCTCGTGTCACGAGGGCAGTATAAGATTCCGCGAGGTTGTGGTGATCAGCGGACCCCGGTTTGAAACAGTCTGAATCCATGACACGAGAACTATTTGGATGTTCTCATGCCGTATCTTGAAGTTTGTGCCATTAGCATAAGAATAGAATTAATGCTAGCATTAATGTTAGAAACCGAGAACTAGTAGGCCCGAATCGAAACGATAAACGAAGCAAAACAAACTCACATAAGATGCAAAACCGAAAAATAAATTCAAATAAAGGCAAACCCCATCTCAAGATATCGGGCACTCTATTAATATTTTATCTTTGGATAAAAAATATTAACTTGTAATTGATATCTTGGTGTAGTAATCAAATACTGATAATAAGAACATATCGAATGAAATGGAAATCTTCCTTTAAACGATTTATTATTCATATGTAAAACAGGAAAATAATTATCCATGCGTTTATTACCACGAGGAATTGTACATGCAGTCTGTTAAATATTAATTTTCTTTGTTAATTAATAATACCTTTCATTCTGAACACATAATCTTGTTATATTTGAAATAAAATTAATTTGCACAAAAGTGGTCACTTTGGTGACATATTGTATTAATTAACTTATCTCAAAATATATATATAAACACCTATATTTGAATGTAAATTTTAAATGAAAATCTGCTTTATGCGATAACATATTTATATTAAATCACCAACTAAAACATCCAGTTGGCCTTGACTATTATTATTATTATTATTTTTATCATGTACCTCTTTAGGAATTTTGATGCTCATTGTGTTCTCTCTTCTAGGGAGGACATCTTTTGAGCAATAGGTCTCCCACGCTTCGGGCGTAGTTCATATACCGCCGAGGGGTATCAATGTCATTGTCCTTCGAGGACATGAATCACGCTCTAATTGTCAACCATGGACCAAGAATCAGAGTTAGACATTCTGGTAGGGATCGAGAAAAATAATAATAAATAAATAAAATCCTTTTCTAACATATTCTCAACAATTCAACATGAAAGCAGCTACGATACAAATGAATATTCAAAAAAATTATGTGAAAACCATCACACAACAGGAACATTCATATTGAATCATCGAGAATCAAAATCTGGAGATTTGCGAAGCATACGAATCCCATAACAAAATATTTAGATATTTGAATACGATGCGAAGAAACTTTATGATGCCGGATCTAAATTTGAATCTAGAGAGGCTTTATGATCTTCGAGGATCTACACTGGTTTAGTCTAATATTTCTCTGAATGTGAGAATCGAAAGAAGAAAACCTTGTGTGATCAGGATATAATACATTTATAACCAATTATGTTTACATATGAAACGATCCACGATTGTTCGTAATTCTATTTAACATATATCAAAACCACATATCTACACACATTCATGCCCACTTTATAATATATTAATTAAGGCCCCAAAACTTAAATTAATCACTTTAATTAGCATAACTTTATTTGATAGCTTATAATTCACATTTATTTAATATATCTGCCCATATATTCTATTTTACTCCAACAATTATATCATTTGGAAACAAAAATATAATCTATGATTTTATTATGATATTACTATTTTCATATTTTACTAAAAACTTTTTTTAAATTTAGTACAAATAAATTTAACATCTTTATATAAATTCAAAATTTAAAACATTTAGCAACCACGTAAAGAAAACAACTCGTTAGAGGGTAAAGGATAGTTTAAAATCATATATTAACCAGCATTATCTAATGTCTCCATTACCGAGCACGTAAATGAGATGGTTCGGGTTTCTTCTAACTTAACCAATAGTCTCGAGTGGTTCGGGTCTCTTCTAATTTAATCAGTGTTCTCGAGTTCGAACTTAAAAATACAACTATGCTATGTGAATAAGCTTTATCTTCTCCATCAATACCATCTTTATACTATAGTTAATACAGATGTATTTTAATAAGAACCTGTCTCAAGCCACATCTGGAGACACCTCTTGGATACAATATAAATAATAAAGCCAACATATTAACGGTCATAAATTAATAACTTCAACAGTTCAATTTTTACATTATGGATACCATGCATTAACATTGAACAAGCATTACTTCGTGAATCGTCATTATCTTCAACAGTAAGAAAAACCCAAAGTAACAAGAACTCCTGTACTTACAAAAAAGTTTAAATTCAAGAAGAAAGATTCCAAAATTCAAAAAGAGTACAGAAAAATGATTGTACTAGCATATAGAAAAATGAATAAGTGATTTTGACTTTTATAAATGAACATGCATATATTCACTTAAACAAACATGTTAAAATAAAGAAAACAAATAATAACAAAAATAAAAGATCAAGTACCTCTCAACTCATCAACAGACAAGTTGATCAATAGATTCAATAGCAAATGAAGCAACACTTTCCAAACATGAATAAAAAATTCATTTCCAAGAATAAATTTACCCCTATAGAACTTTAAATTAAAGTCTTTCAAAGCCAATTTATATCTATGTACTTCGGATTTCTGTTTAACACGAATACATCCCTTAATAAAAATACAAACATTACATATTTGCTATAGAATTTTGACTGTGGTATCACCTATAAACAAGATATTACATCATCATCTTCAAAAATATGGTTGAATAACTTGTTGATAGGAAACTTGCTACCCACCTCAAACACTTGTAATACCTATCCAAAAAACAGCTTGTTGATAACATTGACTGAATTTAAGAAATGTATTAGTTTAAGAATAAAATTGTTATCACAATTTTCTAATTAACTTAAAGATAACAGTGTCTTGGAATAAGTTATAATATAAATCAATAAAAAAGGTAAAGTTTGTTGATTTCATTAGAAATAACATAGAGTAATACCACTAAATGAGGATAATTGGGACATGCATCACAATATTTAAATGTTTTTACATGAAAATAGTTAAATCATACTTCAATATACATATCGATCAAAGGAAAAAAAGGCATAAGTTGCATGCGACACTGACTAGATTCATAAATCAAATCTATCTCATGTGCTTGTAGGGTATATCAAGGAAGGTATGCCAATATATATTCATCTATGCATCCAAATCTTTAACCATTCCCAATATTACATAAACGCGCATTTTTTAGATTTATAAGCATAAATCTCCATCCTGAGCTATGAGATTTCTCAAGAAGGCAAAATATGACCAAGCATCATCAAAATATTGAGAATTCCCTCAATTAAAAACCCTGATCAATTCATTGTAGGACGAATACATGAATAACGTAGAGCCAAATATTCCAAACAGTTCATTGCTCTTATCCTCTTATATATTAGGGCATATCGAACTATAAACAAATAGGCAATCAACCGAAAAGATTTACGACAAGAAGGGGCCAAAAGTAAGGAATGCCTATGCATAATCTCAAAATGTTTGTTGTAAAACAAATGAAATCCAATAATTAATAATTAGAATAAAATAACATAATAAATAGAAATTAATATATTAATAATCTTACTTTCATCTCCTCCCCTTTCGATAAAGTCCTAACAAGTAATAAAAAATCTCTATATTGATTAACTTCAAGACCACTGCACCGTATGCAAAATATTTCTTAGCATCAGTCCAATTCATTTCGAATGTAAAGGAGCCCTAAAAAAATGTGGAATAAAAAAATACATGAATACATTTGTTTTGAAAATATTCACCAACCTAGTATTTTTTCTGTGCAAGTAAACATCCATATATAAAATCGCAATTGATTTTAAGATAAATAGTGTTTATCAAACATAGTGTGACGCCCCAAATCTCGGGGGTCCGTTGACAACCCGTCAACCCGCAGAATACCTTTGTCTCATGTCATGAGAACCCATATATGAGTAAAAATGGCCTACACATCATACTCATCAAAATACATCCAACTATATTACAATAGTTCAAGAGTTGATTACATCACTCTTACTACAAACATATATTAAGATTTAAAATTTTAATACATGTTATACAAAAGCATCTACCAAAGCCACATGTCGGCTTTCTTCTCAAAAGCGGTATCTAATGAGCGCCATTTTTCTGAACATTCCCTGTACCTGAAATAATGATCCCTCGACAGGGTGAGCAATGCCCAGTAGTGATAATTTCCTACATGGGTTACTCTTCTCCTAAGTGCACATGCAATGATTCAACATAAACACATTCAAACAAATACATGATCCTACTTGAATGTCTACGTGATATGGATGAGAATGCGACTCACGCTCCCAACTTTACATAGAGCCCTCCTTTGACTCCTTCACGCATGCTAGACGAATGTGAGAAAAACCTTTGTTTTCAAAACAAAGTTTGTTCTCGGCGATACTCTGGGTTTCGGTAAAATCTTTTAGACTGACCCTCACGAGGTGAATTGTTGGGTAATCCTTCGAAACAGTCATGGGTCCGCCTCCAAGATGAACTGTTGGACAACTCTCAAAACAATTCTTCAGAAAGCTGTATTGGCCAAATTCCTTTGCTAACCATTTCCCTTTTTTTCATTTTCTTTCATGTCTGTACACTCACTATTGTTCTAAGTTGCCGTGCATATATGGAATGCATTATGTCATTTCAAACAATTCATGCTAATATATCTCAATCATGCATATATCGACAAATTTAACTCCACATCATGTTATTTATTATTATTGATAACATCAAAATTAGCTCGGATAGGCTGATGACAATTCCAATTCTAATGGCTTCATATAAATTTTGTTATATAATTCAACCTCATGTTAACACATTAATTTTCATGCATCAACATGTCATTTTACACACAATTCAAGTCATTCATTTCAAGCAAATTTCATGCAAATAATACATGGACATTTGTGGTTCAATCATCTGTAGGTGTTTTCATGAGTCTGTGCTGTAAATTTATCTGTGAATGCCTCTGCTCAAGCATTAGTTCAGCTTTGTGAAAGCAAATCCATGGCCATTTTCGTCCCAACAACACCCAAACTATAATTTATTGCATAAATTATAACACATGGATTAATAACGATCCGTAATGATCCAGGCCCTTGTGATCCAATTTTGGCCTTGGTCAGAAGTTTCGAGACCAACGAGCCACTGCTCACGACCTCAAGATCAACCGACCATTTTACAAGGCTCTTAAAGTAGAAATAGCAGGAGTAGGAGAAGACCCACACTCCGGGTTGAAACTCTGGCGAGTCCTTATAGCGTGGCCGATCTGCAGACGGCTTGATCAGAAAGCGATAAATCCTAGAGAGATAAGTTGGACTTCTCTCACAGAAATCTGATTTTCTCTCTCTCCCCCTCCTGCTGCAAATTCGTAATTGGAGAAGAAACTTTTCTTTATTTTCCCCATTTCCTCTTTTGTCCCTCACTTGCCACTTGTCAATTTCTCATTAGCTCATTGGATTTCCTTATCCAATTTATCCATCTACTTTGAAATTTTCCTCCAATTAGGAGATGCCACATGTCCATGTGGGCCCCACACTTGAGCTCAAGTTGACTTATTACACGACCTGTGGCACACCGTAGACATCAAATGAAAGTGTACGACTTGCTATTGCCTTGAAAAACATGCAAATTCGCATCTCGAGGTCGTGAAATCGACGTAGGTAGATTTCGCAAGACGATTCAATTGATCTACATTCGTCATCTGAGATCTAGAAAATTCCGGTTCGTCGAAATTACCCTTTACCTTCTTGAAAATTAAGATTTTATTCGGGGTTTTAATAACGTAGTTTAACATAAATTTTTAAAATTAGAGTTGTGAATGTAAAGTTTAAAAGGTAAATTTTGTCTATAGGCTTAGAATCTAGACAAAAATAAAAATATTACCTGAATAATAAGAATTTATATAATAACATTACTTTTTCATATATATATATATATATATATATATATATATATATATATATATATATATATATATATATATATATATATATATATATATATTTAAAGGATGTTCTTAAAAGTACCATAATAGATAATATTAATTATTTTTTTGAGAAGATAATATTAATGTTTTACCTAAAATATAACAATATAAATATTTAAAAGCATAATTATAAATGTTGTGATATCAGGGTTTTATTATTGTGATTATTACAGTTTTACAAATGACTATTAAATCATTTGTCAAAAAGCCTCAAAATATTTTAATATATAACTCTTATCTATCTTCAAGATTTTTAAATTAAATAATGGTAAAAATTATCATTTACTAAATTTTTTTGTTGATAGAGCAAGTAATATTAATATTTTTTTCATATTATTTCTATTTATAAATAAATAAAAAGTAATGCTTTTTATTTTAGAAGTCACATGGTTTTATTTTATATTTAATATTATATAAAATTTTATCACTAAATCAAATAATGTACATGCATCAGCACATGAAATAATATAATAAATAAGTAAATTTATGATTTTATTTTTTTAGGAATTAAATTTTAAAAATGATTGGGATGAGTCCATCATGCCTAGTTTAAGTGGTAGAGGTAGAGGCCATTTTAGATAGACAAAGGCCATAGGGAGGGGGGTTCCATGTTTTGCTCCTTTTTCAACATCAAATTTTATGATAGCAAAATTATTTTCTATTGATTATTCTTAATTACAATAAATACCACCTTAATCTTTATGATATTTGTCAAATTTTGATTTAAATATTTGTTAATTTCTTTTGTACTAAACTCAATAGATCTTTTGTTAATTAATTTATATATAATTTAAGTGTATATATATATATATATATAATCATAATATTTATAATTATTTTCATTTTCTATGTTTATGATATTATTGTCTTGTCAATTTATTATCAACTTTTTTTTGACAACTATTCACTTTGGATTACAACATGTTATTCTGTTATTTACAAATTTGTTCTTATTGGGACTTGAACCCTAAACCCCTCACTTTCTACTGTCAACATGAACTCTTAACCACTTGAACTTATTGGCAATTGTATCAACTTAATAATTGATTTAATCATCATTGTGTTGAAAATTTTGAGTTGTTATAAAAAATATGCAAACATTAAAAAAAAGAAGTAAAAATTAGATTGATTGATTCAATTTTGTATTTATAAAATAGTTGATATGTATCAAAACCTAAAAAATCGAATCATTATTTAATTCATGAAATATTGTCCCCAAATTCTTGTTTTTGAGTTTTACCTGGTGATCCTTGAAGGAACATTCTCACAAATGCAATATCACATAAAACCCCGCGGAAAATGGGGAGGAGAAATATCCCAGAAAATTCCAACTCCTCACTCCTACCAATTTGATAAGCAAGATTCCAATTTCAAAAAGGATGCTATCAGAGTAATGACGATTCAATTTAGAAAGTATTTGCATATATCCCCATATACCTGAAAAGGAAAATAATAAATTGGAGAAGGAAATAGTCCAAATGGGGAAGATTGAGAAAAGAGAAGGTTAAAATTGATTGAAAAAAGACAAAAGAACACGAAGTAATTCATACCTTTGATTTTTATTTTTATTTTTTGATTTTTTTACTTCAAACTTATTTTGCTTATTTAAATTTATTATGAAATAATTTGAAAATGAATAAGCTTCTAATTTGTTTTAATTATATTTGATTTTCTTTGATTCTTTTCATATAACAATTGAACATGAGAATTGGCTTTTTTTTTTTCTTTTTTTAGTACTTTTGGGAACCAAATATAGCCTGAATAATGAAGATTGAAAATAATGAAAATTCTTCCCATTAAGTATCATTCTCTAACAAGAGTTTTGAATTCTAAGCTAGGTTTTGAGTTCTAGAAGTGCTGGTTTATATTACCTTGTTCAACCTTCAATATGGATGACACCTAATTGTAGGAGCTAAAGAGTTATCCTAAGAATGATAGTAAGTATAAATCAGATAAGATAGAAATAATATAGGGAAAAACTTTCATATAATACATAAAGTTATAGAATACGCACTAAGAGTTGTAAATTGCCATTAAAACAACCTTCAATTGATATCTGTAGGAGTGGAGTCTCTGGTCATATTGCTTATTGTCCTTCGTTTTATAATCATTACAGTGTTACTTGATCACAATAGATTGTTGGATTCCTCCCTAATGGATATGCTTCTCTTATTTTGTTTTGATTCCGCTTGCTCGTGCTTAGAAAATGCTAAGCAGGATAATTGATGAATTGATTTATTGACTAAACCATATTACATGATGCTTTTTCAGGAAAGACAATGTAGAGAAGTCTCTTGATAGCTACAGCAAAGCCTTCGATATTGTTTACTTGGTTAGTTAAATGCCCTTGAAAATATTACCTAATTGTGGTTTTCCTATTTCCTCATTTATATTTCATTATATTTGTGACCCTCAAATCAGAGTCAGGTTGACCAACGATCAGCCCGAGGAATTCACAATGGATTTAGGTGACCCGATACCACATTGTTGTGTCCCATTTATCGGGATCCATATTTTCACAAAAATCGGATAGAGTGTCCTTTGTTCGGAGAGCTCTACCCAACATACAACCTGTATAATCCTACCCCATTTAGGATCTCAACAGAAGTAGTATTGACCCCACATGATCCATAGGTCCATATCCCCAATATACATCCCTTTATCGGGATCCATTCATTCACATTTAAATCTAAAATATGAGAAATAAAGCGGCAATTACGGTCGAAGTAGGTGCGATCCACAGGTCCTCTTGCCACAGTACATGCAGACTATTTATACAATAGTCCCAAAATAATTTAATTACAATTCTTTTATACAAAATCCTTTTTACAAAAGTAATATCAAGGCCACACATCGGCCTCTTTCATAATCATGGTCGTCGGACGTGTCTCTGTACACCCCCCCGATGCAGAAAGGTGGTCACGGCAGGGGTGAAAGCGATGCTAGTAGAAAATTTTTCCTACAAAAGGGCTACTCCTTTAAATGCACATGCAATGACATACATAAAACATCAAATTGCTATTCCATATAAATAATGCAATCTATATGGAATGTTAAAATTAATCATGCATGAGATGAGACTCCTCCGTACCCACAACCCAAATTTAACCGACTCCCTCACCTGCGCCAAGTGTGAAAAACCGATCGTGAGTGTTTACGATGACTTAAACCGATGGACAACCCTCGATTTTAATTTATCAAATCGTGTGTTTCCATGAATTCGTGAATTTTCCGAGTCTCGCGAGCTTCACACGCCTTCCGACACTTCAGCGAACATCGCCGAACACATATGTCCTAGCAGAATAATATTTGGGTCTTTCACCACTGGGGATCGCCCGTCTTAGCCCTTGAAACACACATGATTTAAATGTGTGTTTTACACAACCTTGAGTCTCGATTTCGGACGTTGTCAATTTCGAGCTTACCATATTCACCAGAATGGTGAATAACTTGACACCATGCACACACACCACGACTCAGCAGCGATGTGATACGTGCATATAAAATACAATCATGCCATTCATGTGATGTCATACTCTGAGCCGCAAATAAAATTTACATGCAACATTTATAAATTTTGAATAATTATATTTCCTACATATAACTTCCCTTTATAAAAATTTCTATGTTAATACGTCAAGCAAGTATATATAAACATGAGTTTTACACACAACAGCATGTTATTTATTTTTCCAACAATAACACACAAAATGGCCCAAATCTCGGACCCATATAAAACAGGGCACCTCTTGGTCCCTTCACGGTTTGTCACCGAATTACTCTAATACTGAAACACACCACAAAACCTGAATACATCAGTCCTGGGATCAAAACCAAACCTCAACACAGTCCGGGACATAGTCCCGAAAATCCTGTTCGGACTGTAAAAAAATAGTCCCAAAAATTCAGCTTGGACTTTTCGAAAATAGTCCCGAAAATTCCTAATAATTCCTACTAGTCCCAAAAATTTGGGATTGAAATTTACGGGCTCTCATGGCCTCAAGAAAACCAAACATTAAATGGCCTTTAGAGGCTGAAACTTCCAAGTAGGAAAATTCCCTACCTCGTGGAGTTTGACGAAACTCCAAGATTTTGGTACCCCACGCGTAGCTCTCGATGTGTGGAGCGACTTTTCCTTTTGCTTTGACAAAAACCTACGGTACGATTGCCGTAAATCTTAGAAAGAAGATAGAGCTTCTCTCTCTAGAATTTTTTTTTTCTCACGCACACCTCTCCGTCTCTTCCTTTTGACTTTCCTTTTTTTTTTCTTTTTATCCTTTTTTTAAAAAAAAAATTTTTGGATACATGGCTCACATTGCGACATGTATCCATCTCTCGATCCAGATGCGTTCTACTAAACAATTATTTCTTTTCAATTCAATTTATTTTAAATAGAATCAAGTCATTTCCTAACTTCTTAGATTTTGTAAAAATCTAGTCATGAGAATCATGAGACTTATCACGAGAAGATCATAAAAATATTCATTGTCTCGGAATTTGTGAAACTTTCTAAGTCCTTTGGATTTCAGGCAGAATACAGCAATGGTCAGTTTAGATCATCGAGATCTAGAGAGGAATTTATAGGCTTCCTGAACCATTATGGCAATTTATTATTATTATTATTATTATTGTGTGTATCGTTTGCCATTTTGAAAATTCTAATTTTCCCGGATTTATTCTTCTCCTTAAAGAATTTTGTTCAGAAATTCACACTATTACACAAACACATGCATATGCAATAGTTATTCTAGTTCCAATAATAGACTTACAATATTAGAAAAACGCATCTTCATCCTCAAATAGGAAAGGATAGGTGGCTCGCATCGTGCCTCGCGTTCCCAAGTTGCCTCCTCCACTCTTTGGTGTTGCCACAACATCTTCACTAGTTGCACGGTCTTGCGTCGCAAAACCTGATCTCGGCTATCTAGGGTACGCACCGGTCCCTCCTCGAAGGTCCCATCTGTATCAACAATAATCCCTCCTCAATCCACTACATGAGCTGGATCTGAAGTATACTTCAGGAGCATGGAGACGTGAAAAACCTCATGAACACCTGATAAATTAGGCAGTAGCGCTAATCGTTACGCAACCGTGTCCACCCTCTCGAGTATCTCGAATGGCCTAATATACCTCGGCGCTAGCTTCCCTCGCTTGTCGAATCTTACCGCTCCTCTCTTAGGCATCACCTTCAAGAAGACGTGATCACCCACATCAAACTTTAGAGGTTGACACTATCTGTCGGCGTAGCTCTTCTACCGGCTCTAAGCCATAAGAAGACGCTTTCGTATCAATCCCACCTTCTCAGAGGTGTCTCGAATTAGGTTCGGACCAGTGATGGAACTCTCTCACACCTTTGTCTAACAAATCGGGAATCGACATGGCCTCCCATATAAAGCCTAATAGGGTGCCATCTATATACTCGCCTGCTAACTGTTGTTGTAGGAAAATTCCACTAAGGGCAAGTGCTGCTTACAACTACCCTTAAGATCCAGGACACATGCTCGTAACATGTCCTCTAAAACCTGTATGGTCCTCTCCGACTAACCATATGTCTGTGGATGAAGCGCAGTGCCATCGTCAACTGTGTCCCCAAAGCCTTTTGGAAACTCTTCCAAAAGTGTGATGTAAACCTGGGATCCCTGTCCGATACGATAGAGACTGGCACTCCATGTAGCCGAAAAATCTCACGAATATATAACCGGTAAAATTCCTTAAGTGTGAAGGTCATCCATACAGCTAGAAAGTGTGTCGACTTAGTGAGCCGGTCCACTATAACCCATACGTCATCATGCCTCCTCTGTGTCCGTGGCAAGTAGGTCACAAAATCCATCGTGACGTACTCACTTCCACTACTCCTTCAGTGATTATCCTTGCTAACCACAGTGCTCATCTTTTACTTGGCGACCGTGAGACATCGTCGAAATGAAATCCTGACGATGTCGCTTCATTTCGCTCCGTGTGCAACAGCGAAGATCCACGATTACATCATCGTGCCACCTAGATACGTGGTCGAGGCAATGGAAGTCGAGGATCCTCTCTTAAATTGATGAAATTGAGACCGACTAGATCCCATATCTAGGAACTGCCATCGTGTAGATGGCTCGGCCTTCATCGCTCGTGACACACTTTGTACGGTCCACGATGGACAATATCTCCGTGTCTTGCCCTTGGGACTCAATCACCCTACTTATTAGGGATGGCATAGCTACCAAACTCCCTAGTGCTCTAAGCTTTGATCACTATCTTGCGGCATAAAGCGTCACGGAGTCTGACATCGCCTAGGAAGCTACAACGCTAATACTCCGTGACTTCGTGAGTGCATTAGGCACTACATTTGCCTTACCAGGAGGGTAATGCAAAGTGAATTCATAGTCCTCCAGATACTCCATTCATTTGTGTTGCCTCATGTTGAGGTCTCGTTGTGTGAAAATATACTTCAAACTCTTGTGGTTTGAAAATACCCTAAACTGCTCACCATACAAGTAGAGGCACCAAATCTTTAAGGCAAAGACAATGGCCACCAACTCCATATTATGTGTAAGGTGATTCTGCTCATGATTCTTTAGTTGTCTAGAACCATAAGCTACAACCCTCTCAGACTGCATCAAGACACATCCCAGTCCGTCCCTAGAGGCATCACAGTACACCATGTACCTCTGTCCCTGTTCCGAGACTATCAGAATAGGAGCTGAAGCAAGCCTCCTTTTCAACTCTTGGAATGCCTTTTCACATAGGTCATCCACTCAAACTTGACCCCCTTCCAAGTCAATCTAGTCATAGGTGATGCTAAGTAGAGAGAAATCCTCAATAAGCCTCTATAATACCCTGCCACTCTGAAATTTGCGTGTTGAGCCGACTTCGGACTCTCCCAACTCATAAGAGCCTCTACCTTCTCAGGGTCTACTGACACACGTGAAGCCGACACGACGTGTCCCAAGAATCTCACCTCAATAAGCCAAAACTCACACTTACTGAACTTGGCATACAACTGATGGTCCCTAAGTGCCTAAAGAACAATTCGCAAATGATCCTCATGCTCCTCCTCAAATTAGGAGTAGATCAGGATATCGTCAATAATGACCACAACAAACCGATCCAAATAGGGCTAGAATACCCTATGCATGAGATCCATGAATGTCGTTGGAGCATTCGTCAACCTAAAGGGAATCATTATGAATTCGAAATGCCCATACCGCATCCTAAACGCTGTCTTAGGGATGTCAACCTCCCTAACTCTCAATTGATGGTAACCGATGCGAAGGTCTATCTTGGAGTAGACTCGCGCCCCTTTTCAACTGATCAAACAAATCATCAATCCTCGGTAATGGATATCGATTCTTGATCGTAACCCTGTTCAACTATTGATAGTCAATGCATAGTCGATGGGTCTTGTCCAACGCGCGAGCCGGAGCTCCCGTGGGTGGTGTGGTGAATAAAGCCCTGTCCAGCAATACTGCCGGTTAGACCTTGAATTCATGTAACTGGTGCCATCCTATGAGGAGTCATAGATATGGGCGACGTACCAGGGTATAACTCTATGACAAAGTCCACATCCCTGTGCGGAAGTAATCCCGATAGCTCATCCGAAAAAACATCCTCACACATGCAAACCACCCGAGGTAGACTCAAATCCCGTCTCCCCTCATCCTCTAGTGTAAGGCTTGCTAGCCAACCATCAATGTCCTCCATCCCAGGAGTGGGTGCGATGGCTGGGGGTAAGCATCATGCTTCTCCCCTGAAGCGTAACACAGTGCGTTCTGTAATGTGGCGGTAACCCACCTACGATCCTTGATCAATGACAACTCTATGGGCCGTCGGCCGATCCATCCCCTAAGGATGACATCTAACTCGATATGTCCATGACCCTTAGGTCCCGTTGAGTAGAATCCGGATCTCGGCTCACAATCGACATATCGGTCGACTACTCACCACACAGTTCCTGAGGAGGAATTCACATACTTGACTTTTCAAGGTTTCAACCTTTAAGCCCAAACTTTTTTCACATTATGCAGCAATAAACATGAATACGATGTACCCGAATTTAAACAACACTCTTATCAATTAGTGTGAGAGACAAAAGCGTACCACAATATATCGAGGCGTCTGGCTATTTTAACGGTACTATAGCCTAGAGCGAACCCACGGGTCACTGAAGTCCTGGCTCGTGACTCTGTCCTCGGCTTCGACCTATACCACAGCCTCCTACGTGAAAGCGAGAAGACTTACGCTTCATATGGATTTCAGAATTTGGGCCTCGTGCGGGGCCAAGGCTAGTTGAGACCATGCCAAGCTATGCTTATTTCGAGGGAATTACTTGTGGATACCCATTCGAGCTCCCAGGTAATGCATTTACTAAACTCTAATACCAGGCTGTGGCCCAATTTCGGGGTCACCGTGACAGCCAAGTCATTAGAAAAATTTAGCCCAGTTTGGTTGCCGATACCACATTAATTGTGATCACGCATTTAGCCAGGATCCATGTTTTTCACAAATGGGGCAAAGTCTCATTTGTTAGGGGAGACTCCACATCTAACATATAACACAGTATCAATCATACCTCGTCAGAGTCTGGTGGAAAATGTGACCCCACAATGTCATCTATCATATCCTGTCAATACTTTATCGGGATCATTCTGTTTCACATTAAGTCACAAATATGAAAATAAAAGCATTCTGATTAAGTAAGGTAAGATCCGACCCTCTTACCATAATTCACATACCATTCTTTGATAGTCCCACAGAAAATTTAAGTGATTACAATTCCTTTTTTGCTTACAAAATCCTTTTACAATAGTAATAATAAGGCACATCGGCCTCCTTGCGCATCACGACCTGTCAGGAGAAAATTTAGTCTCCTACTCACCCTGGCTGCACAAGGGATTACCTGTGAGGTGAAACATGTGTGACTAAGAAAATTTTTCTCCCTCTAAGGGAACTCTCACACCTAAAATGCACATGCAATGACATATACAGCAAATACCGTCCTTATTCCATATAAATAATCTGTCCTATATGGAATGTTCCGTATCATCATGAGATGAGACTTCTCGTACCTGACCAGAGTGAGGCGGGCTCCTGCACTTGGCGCGAGTGTGAAGCGATCATTAGTGTTTGCCGATGACCGCCGATGGATAACCCACCTCAATTTGAACATCAGTCTGTGTGTTTTCCATAGTTGGCGAAATTTTCAAGGCGTCTCACGTGAAACCCGCACGCCTTTGACACTTTTTCTTCTTTATCAAGTAGTGCATGTCTATGAATAAAAATTTGATTAACCACCACATTACAGAGATCTTTATCACCTTGTAACTAAACATGAGTTAAGTGTGTATTATCGTTGTTTTACACAAATGGTGATCTGCAGTTTTGGACGTTTATCCCGTTTCAGGAGCTCACCACACATTCTGAATGGTGAGGTAATAACCTCATGCACACACACACAGGCCTAAACGTGAGTGTGAAACGTGCACATATAAATCTATAAAGACTGTGATCTCTTTTCATACTAATAAGAACTACATCTGACGACTATAAAATTTGGATAATTATATTTCACTCTATTGTAATTTCATTTATCAAGATTTCTATGTTGTACATCGAGAAAGTATATAAACATGATTTTGCCGCACCTTGACATGTTATTTATTTTTCCCATGATAACCACATGAGTGGCTGATCTGGACCATATAAAACAGGCACCTCTTGGTGCCTTCTGATTCATCATGGAGTCTTGTGATATCAAAACCACACCTACCGTCGGAGACATCGGTCCCCAGGGATCTGAGTGTCAGCCCTGTTGATTAAAAAATCCTATTTAGGTAATAGAAAATAATCATGAAATTTATTTCATTTGTTTGAAATAGTCCATTTCCTGTAATAATTCCTGCATAGTCCCAAAAATTTGGATGTTACGACCTACTCGCGGCCTCAAAAAACTGAGTCACTAAGCTGGCTGGCTCTCAAATATTCAAAATGGAAAGTACCTGCATTCCAGGTTCACATTGAAACTCAGTTTTGTTGTTTTCAATGTGTGTTTGTGGGACTCTGGATCAGTGAATCAGTTTGCACCTTTTGCTCAGATATGGCGTTAGTCTGGGTCTTTGTAAGTCTGAGAGAAGCTGGAAAACTCTCTCTACAGATTTTTCTCGCATAGCCTCTTCATGCCTCTTCCTTTTTGACTTTTTCGTTTTTCTTTATCCTCTTTTTGTTTTTTGGATGCATGGCTCACATTAGCCATGTGTCCATCTCTCGATAGTTGTTTCTACTTTGAAACAATTTATTTATTTTGGAGTTCAATTTATTTTAATTGAGACTTATGTTCTCTGAATAATATCCGTTCCGTTTTACAGAAAATCTCATTGATCATGATTTATCTAGAAATAAATAAAAATATTCAGTATTCATAAAATTCTCTCTTGGTTACTGGGCTGATTTACCGGAACAAATCTGCAGTGATTCAAATTCAAGTCCATGAATCTAAATTTTCTAGACTTCTTTGAACCATTATGGCAATTAATTATTATTATTATCATTTTTCCATTTTTGAAAATATCTAATTTTCTCGGGTTTTATAGTGACTAAGCGGGAAAATTAAGCATGTTATGAGTCTTAGCTTGATGATTCACCTTTATGATTATCGGCACCTTACGAATGATGGTTTTGGACCGGCGGCAGGCGTGATCGAGCTACGTCCTCTGAAGTATGTTCAAATGAAGGTGATTAAGCTATTTGCTATGCCATTCATTTTGCTTTCCTACGAAGCGATTTATATATGAAATTTCATTAAATTATCTTTTGTTTTACCCAACTGATGCATACGCGGGGTTCTAGATGGTAACACGCATTTTATTGATGATTAATTTTAATTTTAACTGCGAGGAACGAGGTTCTTATATTTTTCTACCATGATTTTAAGCCTTTCAGCATAGACCTATTTGCATCCATTTTGTGGCCTCTTTGGGGTCAAAGTAACCTTTGATTGATAATCTGAATCTTTAGATACAAAACTTTTCTCGAGAAATGGGGATGGTTAAATCTCTGTATGTCAGAAAAATGGGCTTATTTGCAGGCCTTATACACAAAATTTCAAGTTCAGTTATGCAATAAGCATCCTGCTCAACATTTTGTTTTAATGTCATTATTTATATCCAGGAGCAAACTTATGCATGTTAATCCTGAGATCTTAAAGTTAATGGTCGAATTAAATCTCGATGTGATCTTGGGGGCTCGAACTAGTGATCGTTCGTAACTCCGTCCATTGCGTTGCAACTCTCTTAGGCCTATGGATACAAGCTATTTAATGACCCAAACTCTTTTTTTTTTTTTTTTTTTTTTTGGATCGAGAGAGTTATTTGTTTTGATATCTATCTTTCTACCCGTAATAGGTATTAATATTTATTCGGATTTCGTTCTCTCATTATCATTATCAGTTGACAATGTTGAAGCTATTTTATCTAAAAAAATTTATAGATAATTTTCTTGAATTAAAAAAAAAAAATTAAACCTAGGCATGTGAGTACCTGGGGCTTGGGGCATTAAAGAAAAAGGATGGTCTATGAGGTTGCAACCCTTCATTTCTTAGGCCTCATTCCCTCAAAGGTTTCTCTCGAACTTCTTTATGGCTTGTGACACCTCAAATCCGAGGTCTCGTTAATGACCCACCAACTGTAAGGATTTCTTGGTTTTGGGTGGGCCCCAGATACCACTGTGGTATCCCACATTTATCGGGATCCATATTTTCAAAAAAAATCAAGCAGGGTCTCTTTTATTCGGGGATCTCTACCCAACATACAACCTATATAATAGTATAATCATAACCCATCTAGGGTCTCAATAGAAGTAGTATTGACCACATAGGGTCCATCTATCCATATCCCCAATATACATCCCTTTACCGGACCCATTATATTCGTTCTAAAATATGAAAATAAAACACTTAATTATAGTCTGTAGAGTCAGATCCACGACCCTCTTACCATAGTACATTTTCGACTATTTAGACAATAGTCCCAAGAATTTAGTTACAATTTATTTTATACAAATACTTTGTACAAGGTAATATCAAGGCCACGTATGGCTCCTTCATAATCACGAGCTCATGGAGGCGGAGTCTCCTGTACACCCCATGTTCTTGAAAGGGGTCCATGTGAGGTGAGCAATGCCCCCGGTGAAAAATTCTCCTCTGAGGGCTACCCTGCTAAATGCACATCTGTTAACATACATACATCATATCACATTCCATATAGAAAATGAAATCCTATATGGAATATTTCATGTCATGCATGAGATGAGACTCCTCGTGCCCATAACCCGAGTCCTGACCGACTCCCTCACACATGCAAATGCCAAATGTGAAAACCAATTATTGGTGTTTCACCCAGTAACAACCCGTTTAGACTGACCCTCGATATTCGCTTTTAATTTTATCAGTCCAGGTGAACTTTGTTGGGTTGTGAATTTCTGAGGTCCACATAAACCATGCATGTAGACACTTTAGTGAGCTTTTGCATCATTGGTTTTATATGTCTTACCGAATAAAATTTGGGTCTTTCGTGAGTCTCGGTTGGTGGGTTGTCCCGATTTCCAAGCATAGTACATTCACGGGAATGGTGAATAACCAATACATGCACCCACCGAGCTCGACATGATGTGACCATGCATATGAAATGCAATCATGTCATTTCATTCTCATCATGCCACATGCAACATTTATAAATTCACGATAATTATATTTCACATATAATTTTCATGTTCATACATCCTTGACACATATTAACATGATTTTACACACAACATATTATTTATTTTCCAACAATACACACAAAATGACCCAAATCTTGGACCCATATAAAACAGGGCACCTCTTGGTCCCTTCAGCACATTTCATCCTTAGAATTATTGTGATACCCAAAACATACCCTGAAAACTTGAAGACATCGATCCGGGATCAAAACCAAACCTACGACCAGTCGGGGTGCTGAAACCAATCAGAAAAATTTATAATATTCGATCCAAAATCTTGGACTAAATCCTTGTGTGACCTATCACGGCCAGAAGATAAACTATGACATTACATGGATTTTAGGCTAAAAAATATTCCAAGAGTAGGAAAATTCCTACCTCATAGAGAGTTTGTGAAATTCCGAGATTTTGGTACCCTCACGTGGAAACTGCGATACGTGAATCAACTTTTAACCGCCAGCCGTGGCTTAGTTTCATAGATCTTGGGAAGCAAAAACCCTTTTCCTTTCTCTCTCTCTCCTCTTACTCCTCATGCTCCTCACCCCATTTGTCGTTTTTATGCCAAGCGGCGCCTCGCTTACGGCTTTTCTTAATTTTTCCTTTATTTTCTTTTCTTATTTCCTTTGTTTTATTTTTCCATTATTTCCTCCACTTGACACTTGGCTCAATGTGAGCCATTCCACCTAGAATGCACCACATGTCATACCATGTGTCACCAGTATACCGTGTCTCGAAAATGCTGAAATTCCTATTGTCTCGGAGTCAGCGAAATTCGGCCAGAGTAACTAGATTTGCTTAAGACAAATTCAGCGGTGAAATCCAGTTCCGTCATCTAAGATCTAGAAAATTTCAGTTTTTCAACGAAATTACCGTTTTATCCTTTTTAGAAAAATGAATTTTCTGAGTTTTACATTCTTTACTCTCATGCAATTTTCATCCCAAATTCACCATATATACACAAATAGCTATATGATAATATTCTAATGCCAAATGTGGGGCCTCGCCGCGTTCGTCCTCAAATAGGAAATGATAGGTGGCCCGCATCGTGTTCTCGCGTTCCCACATTGCCTCCTCCACTCCTTGGTGTTGCCCGCGACACTTTACTAACCACACACACGCACGGTCTTCGTGCAAAGCACGATCCGGCTATCCAAGTGTCACTGGTCCACTCCTCGAGGTCCAGTGCAAGAGTAATCAACATTAATCTCTCCCCGATCCACTGCATGAGGTGCGGATGCAGGTATACTTCCGAGGCATGGAGCGTGGAACACCTCATGGACACTGACAGGCTTCGGTGGTAGCCTGCCGGCTGCACGTTGTGGATATGTAAATGGGCCCACCCTCTCGGTCCTCGAAGGGCGATATACCACCTCGACTTAGCTTCGCCGGCTTACCGAGATCTTACCACTCCTATCATCTTGACATCACCTTCGAGAGACGTGATCACCCACCTCTAACTTTGGAGGTCGGCAGGTAATGGTGTAGCTCTTTTGTCTACTCGGAGCGTAAGGAGCACTTCGAGATCAAATTCACCCCTTCGGAGGTGTCTCTACAATAAGATGGGACCAATGAGTGGAACTCTCTCCCACCTCACATCCCGATGGAATCGGGATCGGCATGGTCTTCCATATAAGGCCTCATAGGGTGCCATCTGAATACGCACCTGATAATTGTTGTGTTAGGCGAATACCACTAAGGGTAAGTGCTCCTCCTAGCTACCCTTAATATCTAGGACGCATGCTCACAGCATGTCCTTTAAAATCTGTATGGTGCCTCTCATTTGACCATGCGTCTCTGAGGATGAAGCGCGTGCTCGTACGTCTGTGTCCCCATGGCCTTTTGGAAACTCTTCTAAAAGTGTGCCATGACACAGGATCCTGTTAGCTATAATAGAGACTAGCGATCCTTATAAGCTGGACAAATCTCTACAATGTACGGGGTAGAATTCCTCCAGTGTGAAGGTCATCCACACTGCTAGAAAATGTGCCAACTTAGTGAGCCGGTCCACTATCACCCATACCGCATCATGCCTCCGCTGTGTACATGGAAAGTGGGTCACAAAATCCATCGTGACATGCTCCCACTTCCACTCAGCTACCCCTAATGGCTAGAGTAGACTTATTGGCTTTTAATGCTCAGCCTTTACCTGTGGCAGCGCCCACATCCGGGAGTCAGGTTGACAACTTTGTCAACCGCAGGCTTGTGGATATCGGATGCCCCGATATCATGCCCACATGTCTCATGGCCAAGGACCTCTTCACAATATAATTTTCTTACAAATAACCCATTTCTTATAAAAATTCACAAGATTTTTGATGCACAAACTCTTATACACTTTTACATGCCAAAATATATTAAAAACTAGATTATTAATATATTTTACAAAATGTATCCAAGGCATGACAGAAACACCTTCTTCGTACTCCGACCTCGAAGGAGCATCGTCTTCTTGTGTACACGAGGGTCCCACGGCGGGAGTGAGCAAAGCCCGATGGTGATAATCTCCTAAAGGGTTACTCCGCTAAGTGCTCATGCAATGATCAAACCAACCCATACACATCCAAGTGAAAGTGTCTACATGAATGTCGTATGTCATGTATGAGATGTCATCATGCCCATATCCCGAGTCACTCACCAACTCCCTCACACATGCCTATGCCAAGTGTGACGTCAATAACGTTTATGTGAATATGAATGAAATTACTATAGAACCATATACTTTTACATATAACATTACTTGATCAAGAGTCTGTGCATCTAGCTGATCTCGGTATAGGAGGAGTACACCTGATGGGTTATGCACGTGTTAAGGTATAAACCTACACCCCAATGGAAGGCGGCTGCATCAAATTTATGTAACGAAGAAATTATACCCTAGTAGTTTATTATATGTTTAGGGTATAATATAAGTAAAATTTTCATTTTTCGGAAATTTGAGTACTAAGGGTAATTGGTAATTTGCTAATTAAGGACCTAAGTAACATAAGATGAAAAGATTATATGTTAAAGTGGAAATATGACAAGTTGATGTGCAAATAGAATGAAGAAGAAGGACTTTATAGCAAAAAGAATAACTTTAAGCCAAAAATAGGATAAGACCAAACATAGTCTTATGAGAAGATAATTTCTCATTTTTGATTTGGGAGACCTAGGGTTTATGGTTAGGAGAGAGAAGAGCCAAGTTGGTTTGATTCTCTCAATTTCTTGGTTCTAATTGTTCAAGCAAAGAGAAGGAAGAAAAGAAAGCTTGGTTCTGAAGGTTTCAAGAAGATCAAGGTATGGAACCTATATGTATGGATACTTGTGTTTGTGTATGGAAAGTATGGATTTGTTGGTTAGGAAACCCTCTTAAAAGTGATTTTTGTTGGTGTTAGTTCAGTTTTGTGGTTGGTTTTAGGTTTTGGTTGGAAATTTCGGGTGAAAAGAGGCAAACCTGCAGAAATCGGAGGTGAGTACCGGTACTGAAAGTTGAGTACCAGTACTGAAATTTGAGTACCAGTTCTTAAATCTGTTTTTGGTCTAAAGGATATTGAGTACCTGTGTAAAAAGTTGAGTACCAGTACTTAAAGTTGTTTTTGGTCCAGAGGATATTGAGTACCAATACTGAAAGTTGAGTACCAATACTCAAAGTTATTTTTGGTCCAGATGATATTGAGTACCAGTACTGAAAGTTAGTCTTATTTTCAAAGTGTTTAAGGTCTCAGAGGATGTTAAGTCTTAGTATTGAAAGTTAGTCTGGGTACTCAAAGCTGTTTAAGGTCCAAGTACCAGTCCTGCTGACCTACATTTTGTTATGTTCTTGGTTAAATCCCGAATAGAAGGGTCGATACATGTATAAAAGTTATATGAAAAAATGCTCTGTATGTAGCCTCATTGATCTGTCGTTGAAGAGCCCGAACATTGTTCTTGTCCCTTATTTGCTAATGTGATTAAGAACAAAATAACAAACTCAATAATATATATAATTATATGCTTGCCTAAGGCCCGAATGAAGAATGAATAAGGACCCTTTGATCGTGCTTGACACTCTTGCTAGTCTCACGACATATTACGTGGGCGACCGCGTCTACGTGATTCTTGGCTCACTGCTAGTGTTCACGACATTTATTCGTGGGTAGGCACGTCTTTGTTGATACTATCTTGTACCCTTCAAGGGTCCTGTATTGCTATGTCTCTATCATTCATTTTACTGGTCTATGCAGGCAAACATTTATATGAAAAGTATATGAATAAAATGATGTGTGAAACATTTATATGATAAGAATCTGAATAATGAACAATAAGAAAGCATAAGGAATCAGTTATGTTCTGTAATGTACCTACGAATACCTTCTGTACAAGACCTATGTTCTGAACTCCTACGGGGGATATGAAAACCCCGTTATAAGAATTTTTCTATATGAAAACTCTGTGATAAGAATTAGGTTATATGTAAAACTATGACATATGCATTATGTTATATGTATCCTGTAATTGTGGACCACTTGAGTGTATCGTATATATTTATCTCTGTTTCCACTAAGCTATAAACAGCGGTGTTTCATACATGGAGTGCTTGAAGGAGGACATCAAGAGGCATTCATCTGACAAGGCCAAACCGACAATGAAGTCCACTTGATGTAGGTTTTGATTTTTGGTTTTGGAATGTAATTGTAAAAGTTTTTGTAATAGTGGACTTTATATAAGTACAAGTAAATGGGACTCGGGCATGTATATGTAGGACAGTTTAAACACCAATACGGTGGTAAAACTAGAAGTTTTATTTCCTTATGGATTTATATCTTCAAAAGAATGGGCCACCAAGGTCGAAAGCGGAGTTAAAGGGTCCTAGCCCCATCAAGCCCCTGCGCTGGGGCGGGGTGGGTGTGACTCCCGACCACTTTGGGCGGATAAGAGAAGGACAGCGAAACTATACTGGGACTCTTTACCTACTTTTTCAGACATTGGTGGGCCTAAGTCTTATAACTGAATCAAAATATCATATACAAAGATACAAAAATAAAAATACCACCGTAGTGGTGTTTATAGTGTCGATATACGATCCACGAGTTCCATTTACATATACATATACAAAAGCTGTACATTCCACATTTACATAATCGAAGCGCGGAACCTACGAGGTAATGAACCCCTCTGAAGTGTCTTTGACAGCCCGGTGTACGGAAGATCGCGGGCGTCCTCCTTTGGCTACAGATAAAGCCATTACAAGCAACGGCAATGGGGAAACATATGACTTATACGTATACACATGCACTAATACTCATTTACAGTAAGCATATAACAGTAACAGATATATAGTAGCAAATATCATAATTATTCACGAATTCATAGACACATACTTGTACTTATAGCAGACTTATACTTGTTCAGATCTCCCGTAGGAGTTATGGAGCTTATACTTATCTGGGAAGTGCGCGTAGGTACTCTTAGAGACTTATCTTTGTCTTTGGGGTACCCGTGGAGTACATTTGGGAGCTTATACTTATACGGTACCCATGGGGCACATTCGGAGCGTTGATGTATATTACTTTGCTCTTATTAACAAATTATTTGGACTATCTGTATATTTGTTTTGACTACCTGGATAGTAATAAGAATGGGGGACACATCACAATAGTACCCAGTCTGATCTGAATGTGATGTTTGTGGCACAAAGCCGAAGTCTGAGCAGCGATAGAGTGTCGATCGAGACTAATTCTGATCCCAAGTACTAAATGTGTTGAGCATGGTTAGAGGTGTTGTCGCACTGTCGAGTGCTTTCGTACGCATAATGGAGTATGATACTATAAGTACCACGCTTACATGTGATCTTCAAGTGTCTGATTTCAATATCAAATTAAATGAAGTCCTCTGATTATATATATAACACCAAATATCTCTAGTAGTTTCGGACTTATTTAGGAGTATATTATAAACTAAATGAATTTTCCATAAATAAAACGAAACGGAAATTTATGTATGAGCAAGGGTAAATGTATAATTTACTGTTTGAGGACCTAGTGGTCATAAAGGAAAGACTAGAGGGCTAGATTAGAATATATCATAAGTTAATTTTGCAAGAGAAGAACTGAGACTAAAGGAAATAATGAAAACTTAGCAAAAAATGGGTTTTTAGGAGACGACAGGCTGGGTGAGATATTTGATTTGGACCAAATTTGGTCTCATTTGGGAGGAGCAAATGTGAAGAACAGAGGAAGAGGAAGAAAGAAGAAGAGGAAGGAAGGGGAAGGAAAAGGTATGGAACTATGACTATGAGTGTATGGATCTTTGGATTTTTGTGGATTCTAACCTTTGGATGGAACTTTGTATAGATTTGTATGGATACATGTTTTGTGGGTTGTAGGTTGCAAGAAGCCTAACCTAGAATGAATTCTCTTATGTGGGATCAGTACTGAAATCCTCCTTTGAGGGTTAGTTCATGGTTAAATTTCAAGTAATTGAGTTCAGGGTTTGAACAAACCCAAACAAATCTTTGTGTTTTGGTTTTGTGTATGGGTTATCGACCCATATTAAATTATTTGAATGGTGTTAAAGATCTCGAAGAAGATCTGTATATTCTTGAATCGTTATGATGGATTACAGAGATAGTTTGGGTAATTAGTTTTAGTGTATATGGAGTATTGGTTGTTGGGTATCATATCTGGAAAAATGGAAGAGAAAAACACACACATTGTCTGTGATGTGAGGCGATGTCTCAGATCTCAGACGAAGGCGATCTGCGATACGTAAGTCTGCCTCTGTTTTCCTACGACTAACGTTGATATTTTATTTACTGTTTTTCGCATTTCTTATCGATTTGAGTGATTCAAGTTTCTACATTTAAACTAGACTTCAGGAGGGGGCAAAGAGTCCTGAAATAGAGTACCCTCAATTAAAAACTACATGTGGCGACAATTCACTCGAAGGGGCTATGTGCAAGCAAAATTTCTGCTTCAGTTTTGATCATAGAATAGTCTGGGTTGTTTAGGACATAACTCGAGTTTCGGTGCTCCGATTTGGGTGATTCCAGTTGGAGAAGAACCCTTAGCACCTTAACTTCAAATGAATACAAAGAACCGATTAGTCGAGGTATAGGTTGAGACCGGAAAAGCGTGGCTCTGGCGGCCACTTTAGTGTAATGCTCGGTAAAATTGACTAGTTTGGCATGAAAATGCCATAACTTTAGTTTGGATGATCCAATTGGAATGATTCCAATTTCTAAGTAAAATAGATTTATAGAGGGACAAGAATACATGAATGATGTATGAATACATAGGCATCTTACTGTACAAGTATATGAAATTCCATATGTAATAGTAACAGGAAAAATATAGGAAAAGCAATATGGCATGAACACAGAACATGATAAAGATAGGTTATGAGTTCTAAAAGACATATGATAGTATGACTACCTAGGACCGAAAAATGAATGAGTGGATGTTCTGATCGGTGCTTCGGCACTCCTGTTAGTGCTACGACACTCACATTATGTGAAAAAATTGCATATTTACATTTAGTACTTGGTACTCCTAATTAGTGCTACGGCACTCCTGTTCAATACTTCGGTACTCCTGATTAGTGCTCACGGCACTCACGCTTTCGATAACGGTACTCCTAATTAGTGCGCTCGAGCACTCATTTCGATTAGCCCGGCCTCTTGCTTTGTCTTCTGACACCTCGGTATTATATTATGCGGCAATCTTGTGTGTTCTTGTCTGCTTTCATTTCTTATGATTGGTATAGTAGTCAAACAGTTATATGATAAGACTCTGAATAAAGAATAAGAGTAAAGAAATGAATATGGTAAAGATCTTAATGTACCTACGGGTTCCTCTGTATCTGTTCTGTAGTACCTACGGGTACTTTTGTACAAGTAAAATCTATGTAGTACCTACGGGTACTTCCATATCGGTAATATAAGTATAAGTTCTGTAGTACCTACGGGTACCTCTGTATAAGGATAGGTTTTGTAGTACCTATGGGTACCTCGGAACAAGTGTAACTTTGAATATGAATATGAGATAAACCGATAAATCTGTTTATTTTGGATATGTTCTGAATCTGTATGAATCCGGTATATGTATGCATTTGTGATGCATTTTTGCTATGGACTAATGTCAGAGTATTTGATATGTATGCGCGCCCAAGTACGATCCTTACCTTGTATGTATTATGACTACGATGCACATTCGGCTTATAGTACCTCACGGTACCTTCGTACACATAGAGCTCTATGTAGTTCATATAAAGTTTGATGAGTATATGTACGTGATGGAGACGAGTACGTGTTTAAGTATTCCTGTATAAGTATATGAATCTGATATAAGTCTGAATATGTGCCCTTCGGAGATATAAGTCAGTGTAGTACCACAGCAGTACCTCAGGTATAATGAATACGTAGTACCTACGGGTACTTTTGTACTGAGGAATAAGCTGCAAATATGAATCAAGTAATACAAATTATAAGATCAAAATACAGATAAGTCTTTGTAATACAAGAATAAGATTTGAAATACAAGAATAAACTCACATCATCTGAAGTATAAGATCCAGTAAAACAAGGATATGCCTGTAGTACAAGTGTAAGATCTGAAGTACAAGTATAGGATGCAATAGTACCTCTGGGTACCTCGTATACGATTAAATTATGTAGTACCTACGGGTACCTCCAAACAAGTGTAATCTCCGTAGTATAAGTATAAGCCCTATGGTATAAGTATAAGCCCTATGGTATAAGTATAAGCCCTATGGTATAAGTAGAAGCCTTGTAATTCCTAAGGGTACCTCTATATAAGCATAAGTTCTGTAAACTACTACAGGAGATCTGAGATAGATATAAGTACCAGTACGTGTATAAAGTATGCGCTATGGCATAAACGCTCACTAACTCCTACGGGAGATACGAGACAAGTATAAGATAGATAGAAGTATGAGTATGTGATAAGTACCTCCATCTAAGTATATGTATAGGATTCAGTGCAGGCATACTGGGAATGAATAAGTATACGTCGATACAAGCATAAGTATGTAATCCTACGGGGAGACAAGTATAAGTATATGTATAAGCTCGATCTAGAATCCCGAGGAATTTGTATAAGTATGTCTCCTATGGGAGATAAGTATAAATCGTGTCCCTACAGGAGATAGGAATAGAATAAGTCACACCATAAGTGTAAGTTACGAGTAAGTATAAGATTGCTATAAGTACTGGGTTCGATGCCGTACGAGAGATACGAACAAAGCATAAGTTGGTTACAAGGATAATTATATGTAAATGTGTTAGTATGAATTCATGAAGATTCGATGTCTGTGTGTATTAGATGTATGATTCGATTATAAATGCATGTGTACCAATATAGGATTATAAAATATATTTCCCACTAAAGCGTAAAGCTTGCTTTGATTTTAATCAGGTAGGTACGGGGAGAAGACGCGTCAGAAAACTTCGCATGCTGCTTTGGGCCGGCTGTAGTAGGGGTTCATCACAGTAGGTTCTGCGCTCTGAATATGTAATTGAAATGTAAAGTTGTTTTTGTATATGTATAAGTAAATAGGACTCAGTATATGTGTATAGATTTTGATGGACACCACTCCGGTGGTAGTTCTTTTGTACATGTATATGATGACCACAGTCCTGTTCATAAGACTTGGGTCATACCACGGTCTGAGTTCGACTACGAGAAAAAAAAAAAAGTAAAGAGTCCCAGTTTGGTCTCGCACCCCGGACTCGGTTCAGACCCGAAATCGGGGTGTGACAATATGTGTTCAGGAACTTAGTATCTTATCATAGCGCATTGAGTTTGCCACCATCGAACTCTTCGCCGAGGCGGCGAGGTACGGTCTAATTTTTCCTTTACCTTACAAACATGAATGGACCCCTTCACGGGGTAGCACTGCTACGCTACGGCGTACCCAAGGCTATCCAAGCCCCCTCTTGGCCACGCCGTAGCGTGGATCTACGCTGCTGCGTGGGGATCCCTACGCCGGCGTGGGACCAGACACTTGGATTTTGCTGATTTGGGTCCATTTTCCAAAATCCAGCCAAGCCCCCGAAAATAATCCAAGCATCACCAAGAACAACTCCTAAATGTGTGTTGCTCTTAACCAAAACCAAACATAGAGATTAATTAGGGTTTTTCCAAGCCTAAACTCAAATACTTATAGGATGAGTTAACTCCCCCAACACCGAAATGAGTATCCATACCTCATAAACCAAAAATCGATACCCAAAGGAAGGATTCCATACTCATCTTATACAAACTAGGCTTTTACCAACCCAACTCTCAACAAATCTAGGGTTAGGATAAATTCCTAACTAAACCCTAGAAAATGGAACCAACTAATATCCATACAAACCCATAGCCATCATACAACAATTCCATACTCAAATAGTTTCCATACAAATCCATACCAAATCATAGCAATCCATACATCTCCATACAAATCCATACCTAATCATAGCAATCCCTACATCTCCATACCAAATCATACTATTCCATACAAATCCTTGCTATTCCATACAAAACCGCAGTTTCCATACATAGTTTCCATACCTTTCCTCTTATTCTTCTTCTTCTTCCTCTTCTTCTTCTCTTCTCCTTTCTCTCTTCACGTTTGGCTCTCCAAAATGCCCAAATGAGGGACCCTAATTGGTCTTATTTGGTATAATTTCCCAGCACTGTGCATTTTTGGTCCTCAGTTCCCTTCTATTTGCACCACAACTTCCTATTTTTACACTTTAGCATATAATCTTATTATCTTATGACTTTTATATCCTATTTTTACAAATTCCAAATTTACTCTTGCTTATTTCCGGGTTTCTCAAATTTCACGTTTTGCATTTAAATTACAAAAAAAATCAAATTATACCTATAAAATACCCTAAACACATTGAAAACGACTATGTGATATATTTCGAGTGTGTGATGAGAGGCGTGTGAGTAATCCATCATGGGCGACCTCGACTACATCTCCGTGGCGGCGTCGATGTGATCATCATGTAGGCGTAGCGGCCCAGAGAGTCTTTAGATATGCTCTTGGTCGCCCAAAATTGAGTCGCTCCACGTGAAGTCTCTCCTAAGACCATAGTTGAATACAAAATAAACAAAAAGTAAGCAAACTAATGATGTGTTGTGTATATGAATGTGTTTGTAATAAAATAAAGTTATGGATACCTATAATGGTATGTCTGACCCAGCTATCTGCATCGATCTAAGTGGCTCGGCATAACTTCCGATATGTATGTGCTAAAATCTTGCACCACCTAACTATATAGAGCTGCGATCTCTGACGGATTAGAGAATTTTATAAATGGTGAAGCCGTTGTTCAGGACAGCGGCATTTGCCTTACTATCGCCCTACATGGTCCAAACTTACTACTTTGGGCAATAGTTTCAATTCAAAACTAATTTTGTAATTTTTTTTTTAAAAGGGTATTTTAATCCAAAACTCTTAATAACTGTAGAATAACCTAGTTTAAAAAAAAAAACTTTAAAATAACCTTGATACACAATTACAAATCTCCCAACATAACTCTATACAAAGTCAACTTTAAAGTCTCATATACTTTCTTGTCTTTCTTATTTAGCCACTTGTCTTTCATTTTTTTTGCTTGAAATATCTCTTTTTTCGGTGTATCGATTAATATGTTAATAAAGTTATTATTTCACATAAATTTACTGTCTTATTGCGATGTTTGATTTATCGTCGTCTTATTGCAATGTTTTGTTTGTTGTCAACTTGTTACGAAATAGTGTTTTTCATCGTCTTATTACGACACTTTATTTGTGTGGGAGCGATTTCGACGACAAGCAAAGCGGATTTGATTATTCGAATATATCATATTAGTCGTTAATATATTGAATAACCGAAGTCATCCTTTATGGATTTTATTGGATTTACTGCATGTTTTAATCAATAGAATTATTTTCCACTTAAAAGAAAACTATACAAATCTATATGAAATCATTTTCCATTAAGTAAGTTGTCTTAACTTTCCTTTTAATGTCATCAAAAAAAAAAACTTTCCTTTTAATTGAAATTATTGTTTACGTCAATTATCTGTTTAATTTATTGAATTTAAAATTTTTCATTTTATTTATTACCTTTTAAATATATTATTTTGTTTTTATTATCTTTTTAATAATTCATTTTATTTTTTAATTTGTTTTTTTTCATTACTGATGAGTTCAATTTTATGATTTAATTTATTTGTCCCAATCAAACTATCACCCTAACATAGTCAACACCGGCTAGTTTTACAGAAAAATTATCCAATTATTTCAAATTACATAATTAAATTTTCAAGATTGTCCAAATTCAAAAAAATTTAATATCTAAAACTCAAATCCTTAATTTTTAAAATTCAAGTCCCCTTTTCCAAAATTTAATTTCGAAATTTCTAAAGTTCAATTTCTAAAATCGAATTCAAAATTCTTAACTTCCAAATTTTAATATTCAGAATTTAAACTTTCTAAAATCTAAATTCAAATCCTTAATTTTCGAAACTCAAGTTTGTGTTATAAATATAAAAGTATGAGCATTACTAAATAGATTCATGAATGTGGAAGAGACTCTTCAATCTTAAGAAGGTTCATGTTTCATCCAATGAACCTCAAAGATTCATCCGACATACCTTGAAAATTCATGTATCATTCACTTGATGTATCTTGAAGTTCGTGATTCATCTGATGTACCGGAGAGATTCGTGAACCTATGCATAATGGTCTATATGGTTGCTATTATGAATGACCTTTCAGCTTTCCTAGATAATGGTCAATATGGTTGTTGTATGGTGACCATTATGAAATACCTTTCAACTTTCCTAAATAATGGTCATTATGGTTGCTTTATGGTGACCATTATGAAGGACCTTTCAGCTTTCCTATATACATGTTTCAGAAGCCTATAAAAGGGCCCCACTTACTCCTTATAATAGAATCCAAAGAAATACAATTCTCTCATCCATATTTCTTTCTTCCTCCAATATCTCCGTCCATTTTTTCTTTATTTTATAGCACGTTATCAGCACGAGTGCTCTATCACCCGGTGAACGAAGCCAATATTGATGATTTACGGTATCTATGTTTACATTTGATTTATCTTTGTTTTCATTTTAATAATTGTAGACTTTTGAAAATGTCTGATATTACTAAGAGGGAATTTGCTGAGCTCGCCCTAGATGGCAGTAATTACTTGATTTGGGATTTTGATACTGAAATTCACCTCACCTCCTTCGACTTAAGTGAAACTATTGTCCCAGATTATGAATACAGCTTTGCCTAGAAGGCAAAAGCGTTTATTTTCCTCTACCACCACCTCAATCAAGACCTCAAAAATGAATATCTTACTAAAAAAAATCACTTATTTTATGGCAATCCCTGAAGGATCGCTTTCATCAACAAACAATCATAATCCTCCCTCTTGCACAATATGATTGGTTGAACTTATGATTCCAAGATTTTAAATATGTGACGGAATATAACTCAGCTCTGCACCACATTGTCTCACAGTTAAAGCTTTGTAAACAGAACATTACAGATACAGAACTGATAGAAAAGACACTATCAATTTTCCATGCTAGCAATCCTGTACTTCAATAGCAATATAGGGCCAGGAACTATGCTACGCATTCTAAACTAATTTCTGCATTACTGGTGGCAGAAAAACATAACCAACTATTGATGAAAAATCATAATGCAAGGCCAATTGGTTCATAAGCAGTGCTTGAAGCACATGCTATCATTCATAGAAATGATAGTAGACATGGAAAAGGGAGAGGTCGAGGTTGAGGAAATACCAGTCCGTCTCATAAAGGTGGTCGAGATCAGGGTAATCATAATATTGATTGGGTTCAGGGCCATGAAAGGGGCATGAACAATATTGAACCTCTTCCACAAAAACCAAGTTCAACTCAGCAAACTATAAATCATAAGAAAGTTTATTACAAACTTTTTGTCTTCGAACACTGCAAGTTATTGTTAAAAGATAGCATTAGTTTGAATTTCTGGATTATTTGCCTTCATTGAGAGCTTCATAAAAAAAACCATGGTAAGTGGTATTATACAACTGTTTGCCAACTAAGACAAATGGTTTTACAATATTTTTGAATTAATTACACTTTGTTTTTACTCTAAATATGTTGTTTCTCTACCAAGTAACAGGTAATCACCAATTCAACCACTTTTGGTGGTCTAGAATTTGTGTGGGCTATGATATTTTGAACTGATTTGTAAGTAATTCAAAATCCTAGTGTAAGAAGTATCAAGTTTT
Organism: Tetrastigma voinierianum; assembly: GCA_016808115.1. Classification (NCBI taxonomy): domain Eukaryota; kingdom Viridiplantae; phylum Streptophyta; class Magnoliopsida; order Vitales; family Vitaceae; genus Tetrastigma; species Tetrastigma voinierianum. The sequence continues at coordinate 611,373 of JAEQBH010001039.1, read as the reverse complement.
CTAAATTGGTTCTAAAAATCATCTTATATTATGCAAAGTTTGAGATATATATGCTTTGACCATCTCTGTGATTCATCTTTGTATTGATTGACACTGTTCCTCATTTACAAAACTACCCCCATAAAAGATTTTTGGATGCAAGGTTTTACGCTCTGACATGACTTAATTATGCCAGGTTTTTATTGTATGTTAAGTTTTTACGCTAATTGATAGGTGATGGGCAATTCTACCATTTTAGTGGTTCAGAAACTTGGTGTGATTGTGATATTTCTAATTGATTTGGCAGTGTAGTGAAACTCCATTTTTTTGGGAAGTATGGGGGTTTTCTCAATTAATTTATTATTTTAGTATGCGAGATTTGAGGAATTTATGCTCTTATCACCACTATATTCCTTTTCTTTGCCTTGGTTAATAGTGTTTGTTACCTCTGAGTTTTTTGGTGAACTGTTGACAAAAAACTAAGCCACTTCTGTAATCAAAACTCATGTGAGTTTCAGGAATACAAAATTGTAGAGTTGAATGTTGAGCCGTAGTGTTTATTATTATCAACTATTGATTAAGCTGGTATGTTTTTTTTATAGGCAAAAGGAATATATATAAGAAGTGTTAAGAGGAGATGCCACAATGTATACTATAGGCATCTAAAGGCTAACCAAGAAAGGGAACACAAAAATAAACATCTTCTCCTTACTTAAAGCTCGTGCCAAGGGAAAACATGATGTGTCGGATTTTAACTAATTCTATTGGGCATAATATGCCAAGCAATAGAATCCATTATGTAAATAAATTTATTTGTGAAGCATGTGTTTTTGCACGCTGCTGCTCTAATTCAAATCATGCCTACTGCATATTATGATTATTCTCCTTTACAAATAGTGTGTGGCAAAGAACCAAATATTTCCCCTCTGTGAATCTTTGGATGTGTAGTCCATGTTCCTATATCACCACCATAGCATACCTCTATGGGCCCTCAGAGAAAGCTAGGTGTATATATTGGCTATGAATCTCTGTCTATTCTTAAATACCTAGAACCCATAATAGGGGATCAATTTACAGCTCGGTAAGCTGACTGCATATTCAATGAATATCATTTCCCGACATTAGGGGGAGATAAGAGCCAAAAATTAAAAGAATTCCGAGAAATTTCATGGAATGTAAAATATCTTCAATATTTAGGTCCACGCACTAGTAAGACTGAACTGGAAGTTCAAAAGATAATTAACTTGCAATATTTAGCAAGTAATCTACCATATGCATTTACTGACCACAAAGGAGTGACTATATCTCATATACCTGCTGTAAACACACCACAAAGAGTGGAGATCCCCAAGGGATCAAGTATATCTATCGATGCTCCTCAACACCAAAAGTGTGGGAGACCTATCGGTGTGAAAGATAAGAATTCACGGAAAACAAAATCTAATAAAGAAACCTTGTCAATTTTGGAACCTCTTGAAGAGGATCATCCTGAAGACAACAATCCCAGTACATTTGCATGTGCCTCAAATAATCATAATACTGAGATTGCAGAATGACCAAATCAAAATATTTTGGGAAATTATGAGGATATGGTTGATGTAAATATAGAAGTTTCCATGAATTTCGTGAATATGGGAGAAACATATAATAGAAATATTACAGTCGCCGACGACATATTTGCCTCTACGACTTCTCTTACTATCTCAAATGATAATTTGGATCAATAGCAGAGTGCTAGAAGCACTCATACTAGGTAAGATAGAAACGAGTAATTGAGGCTGAGCTTGACTCGCTAAATAAAAAAAAGTTTTTGGCTCTGTAGTATGTACACCTCAAAATGTTATCACAATAGGATATAAATGGGTGTTCGTATAAAAAAGAAATGAGAATAATGAGGTGGTGAGATATAAAGCAAGATTAGCTGCTCAAGGGTTTTTGCAAAGATCCGGTATTTATTTTGATCAAACATATTCTCCCGTTATGGATGCCATTATGTTCCATTGCTTAATACCTCTAGCAGCAAATATGAATTTAGATATGCAGTGAATGGACATCGTGATCGCATATTTATATGGGTCATTAGACGCTCATATTTACATGAAAGTCCCTGATGGATTTAAGATTCCCAAGACCAAAGAAAATGAAAATCGCAACATGTATAGCGTTAAATTGCAAAGTTCATTATATGGTCTAAAACAGTGGGTCATATGTGGTATAACCGATTGAGTGAATTCCTCCTAGAAAAGGAATATATAAATAACAATGCATATCCTTATGTGTTCATAAAGAAGTCACTGAATGGCTTTTGAATTATCTCGATTTATGTTGATAAAATAAACATTATTGGAACACGTAAGGAAATTGAGGAAGCTAGCTCATGCTTAAAGACGGAGTTTGAAATGAAAGACTTGGGCAAAACCAAGTATTGCCTTGACCTACAGATTGAGCACCTCCCTGAAGAAATTTTCCTACACCAGTCAACCTACTTGAAGAAGGTTTTGGAGAGATTTTATGTGGAAATTCACTTAGAACACCAATGGTTGTCCGGTCCCTTGAAGTGGATAAGGACCCATTTAGAACTAAAGAAGATACTGAAGATATTTTAGGACCAAAAGTTCCTTACTTGAGTGCCATTGGAGCATTACTTTATCTCTCAAATTGCACCAAGCTTGATATTGCATTTGCAATAAACTTGTTAGCAAGGTTTAATGCTTCTCCTATAAGGAGGCATTGGAATGACATTAAGCATATTTTTCGGTATCTTTCCAAGGTTCTAAGATGTGATTTACTTTATCTGAGAAATCAAGATGACATTGGTGTTCACTGAGTGCTGACGCATGTGCGATCACATAATGCTAGGTCCTAGACTGGTTATGTTTTTCTTTATGGTGGTACTGCAATTTCATGGAGGTATATTAAACAGACTATGGTTACCACTTCTTCAAACCACTCAAAGATTATATCTTTGTATGAGGCTTCACGAGAATGTGTATGGTTACAACCATTGGTATAACATATTCATGGTTCATGTGGCATTGCTATAAATGATATATCCCCCACAATCCTTTACAAGGATAATGTAGCTTGTGTTACTCAAATGAGCAATGGGTATGTTAAAAACAACTTGACAAAACATATTGCACCCATTGCTTTTATCCATGACTTCATAGCTGCGATGTGAGTGTGATTAAAGTTCGCTTTAGTGACAATATGGCTGATTTGTTCACTAAGTCCTTTCCTACATCTACTTTTGAAAAATATGTTCATGGTATTGGAATGTGTAGGCTTGGAAGACTATTGTCTTCAGTGGTAGCGACAACTTCAAAACAATCGTGAGGATTAGGTCCTGAAGACCAATGGTTGTACTCTTTTTCCCACGAGGTTTTTCTAGTTAAAGGTTTTTTAATGAGGCAACCAATGCAACACATAAAAGCGCGTATGTCAAGTATTATTTTCCTCTGCTGGTTTTTTCCCATTGGGTTTTTCTAGTGAGGTTTTTAATGAGGCATGGGCATCACGTAGTAATGTCCAAGGGGGAGTGTTGTAAATATAAAAGTATGGACATTACTAAATAGATTCATGAATGTGGAAGAGACTCTTCAATCTCGGGAAGGGTCATGTTTCATCCAATGAACCTTAAAGATGCATCAGATGTACCTTGAAGATTCATGTATCATTGACTTGATGTATCTTGAAGTTCGTGATTCATCTGATGTACCAGGAAGATTCGTGAACCTATACATAATGGTCCTTATGGTTGCTATTATGAAGGACATTTCAACTTTCCTAGATAATGGTCATTATGGTTGCTTTTTGGTGACCATTATGAAAGACCTTTTAGCTTTCCTAGATAATGGTCATTATGGTTGCTTTTTGGTGACCATTATGAAGGACCTTTCAACTTTCCTAAATACATGTATCAGACAAAAGGGCTTCACTTACGCCTTGTAATAGAATCCGAAGAAATACAATTATTTCTTTCTTCCTCGTCCATATTTCTTTCTTCCTCCAATATCTCCGTCCATTTTTTCTTTATTTTACAACAGTTTGCAACTTTTACAATTCAAACTTTAAGATTTCCTATATCAAAACATAATTTTCCAAAAATTTAAAATCAATTTCACTCTTTTTTTTAAATTTCAAAATTCAAATTTCTTTTTTTTTTCAAAAATTTGAAAAATAAAATTCAAAATTTCAAAATTATATTTTTCAACCAAAATTTTTAAATTTCAAATAGTACTATTGACAATAAAATTAATTTTCCACCCAATTGGTAGTGGAATAGACTGAATAGATATCCCAACTCAATCCAAGAAAGTCCAAGCTCATGAGAATCAGCCCATGAAAAGGTTCAGGGATATTTTTGGAATTTTTTAAAAAAATTCAAAGCTAACAGCTAAGAATATTGAGACTTTGTCTCAAAAGAAAAAGGTGGATGAGACTTTTTCTCCAAATCAGGACATGGTAGAGTACATGGGCAATTTACTTGAAGTGGTAGAAATGACTTGGGGAACAAGACTCCTTAATGGAGACATAAATAGTTATTAGAGAGAGTGGGCTGATGCAGTAACTAAAAAATGCATATAAAAGGGGATCAAAGCATCAGAACAAATATATGACTTTTAAAACATTGAAAATCGAGAAAGAGCATTTCAACATTTCTCTTATTTTTCTACAAGTTCATTAGCTGTCATTTTCCAAATTCTTAGCTTAGTTTTATATGTTTTTCTTTACAAGCATTTATTACTTCAAAGCTTTCTTGCTTTGGCACTTGATTGTCAGTCCAATTCTATAATAAAATATGTAATTTTTCAAGCTCGTCGATTAAATTCTTCTTAGCTTTCAATTCAGTCCATGCTATCTAATTTTCAAGGCATTTTTTGCTTATAATCCAAGGAATTGTCAAGGGAACTAGAGAATCCATTTTTCGTTTGAGCATAAATTAGATTTCGGTATAGTTTTCGGTTCGAAAATACTATAATCTCCTAGCATGCTTGCGCATTCACCAATTTCCATGCTTTTTGTATGTTCTGGTGAATTCCACTAGAAAATACACCGAAACATATTTTTGGCATGCTCAGTGGGACCCATTTTCCTAAAGAATGCCACAAATTTTGAGAAATAAGACAATTGTAGAGTCTTGATTCGATTATCGATCTTTGCGACGTATGAAGAAGAACCATCCTAGTGGAGCAGAGATAGAAAACTGATGAATTCTCCTATCTGACGGTAGAATCATCCAACAACTCTATTGAAAAAGTGGAAGGAAGGGATGCAAGTAATGTGGATGTGCCTATTCTTTTCTCTAATAATTTTAATTAATTTCAGGCTCTCATGCAAAAAATAAAAAGCCAACAAATGATCATGACTGCCTTTATGGAAGAAATGAAGCAACAATCTCAATCCATCCTAGAGAACCTTAAAGAAAGGGGACAACCAAGACAAGAAGTTGCTTATAATCCTACAAGGCAATTTTATAACGAACTCAGGGGGCGGCATTCTCAGAACCTATGAGAAGCTAGTGAATTTCACCTATGTAAGTAAAGGTTAGATACCTTCCTCCACATAGGCAAGAGGGTGGTACTTTGGAGAACGTAGTAGGGGAAAGACCTAATGCAACTAGAGCCATAGCCTCTCAAAGGATTTTTGCTCAAACTAATCCACTTACACAACATGGAGCATATGAAAGGGGATTTTATGTCAATGGAGGCCCAGGGGGTGATGAGTGCCCAAAAACACTCATTACAAAACCGGGATTTAACGAGATTCGGGATCAATTTCATATATATATGATCGTGTTTTGATTATTTTTATAATATTTATTTTTGTTGGGTTTGTGGAGAAATACTGAAAATCTTTGGATGGAGCCTTGCGGGAGGCACGGAGAATAGTGGTGCAATCAACCTTTCGCGACGTTCCCACTTCTCGACGTCCTAACGTTGCGACGTCCCAACGTCGCAACGTTGCGGGAAAGTCTCAACAAACCTTATCTCTTGGAGAGGCTATAAAAGGAACGGGAGAATCCAATTGTAGTGGTTAGAAATTCGTTTGCAAAGCTAGGGTTTGAGAACTTGGAGTTTGGAACAAAGGAAAGAAGACTTGACGGCCGATCTTAAAGAGAGAGACTTGAAGAACCTGGGAGATCGTCATTCCCTCGATCATTGAAGTTTTCTCTATTCTCATTATCATGTCTTACTTTTCATTTGTATTGGAACAGAACATAATGAGGTTCTAAGTTCGTGGTTTAGGGTGTTGGTAGAGATTTGGACATGAATCTTTTATGTTAAGTGTTAGCCTTTTTATAATTCCATTATCTTTTTTTTCCATTAACTCATGCTTGGATAAATCATATTAATTTCTTATCAATCTTAATATGAGTGGTTCTTTGTAAGATCGATAAGTGAATGAAAATTAGACATAGTTGGGTTAACCTTGATAAACTTAGTAATATAGGATTATCAATAATTAGGAAACCTGGAGTTCTTTGCACTCTGTGCACCTTTAATGCTTAGGGTTGAGCGAGGAGCAAGCTACAGTGTGAGAGCCGAAAATCCTAATTTTATGAAAAGGGTAAAATGATTCGGTCAAATCGAAATTTTTTTTTAGATCTCGGATGACAAAATGGACTTCAGATTGGAATCGTCTCGCGGAAATAGCTACCGCGTCGAATTTGTCAAATTCAGGAGCGGTATTAAATTTACGTTTTGAAGTACTTGGCTGTCGCAGGACACTTAGCACATTGTGAGTGGCTCCGCTGCCCCATTTCGAAGTGCATTGACAACCCGTTAACCACGGAATATTCATGGATGTCGGGTAACCCATTGCATCATGAAAATCGGGCGAAGTCTCCTTTGTATGAGCTCTACGAAGATACACAACCGAGTCCAACATTTTACACACCCAGGCCACAGGCTCCACATACGGATAAAAAATGAGTAAAATGGCCATAATTTCATCAATACTTAAAAATATATATCCAATTGTATAACAATAGTTCAAGAGTTATTACGTGCTCTTAACCAAAACATATATCAAAATTTATTTAATATGTTATACAAGATAGATATCGAAGCCACAATCATTTCTTCTAAACCTTGACCTCTATTAGTCGTCTCAGTACCTCCTGTGTGCACGAAATAATGATCCCTCGACAAGGCAATGCCTAGTGATAATTTCCTGCATGGGTACTCCACCTAAGTGCACATGTCATGGCAGACAATCACACTCAGCGAATGCATGATCCTGCTTGAATGTCTGCATGCCCGATCATGTCTCAAGTCCTCACCGACTCTCTCACACACGCCTAAGCTAAATGCGAGCAAAAATATAGTTTTCAAAACAAAAGGTTTTTGTTCTCGAAAACTTACTACAGAGTTTCGGTAAATATATTGGACAACCCTCGGGGTGTGATTCTTTGGGTAATTCTCAACTTGAGTCATGGGTCGGCCTCAGAGATGGCTGTTGGACAACTCTCAAAACAATTCTTGGGGAAAATCTTCCTTGAAATTCCTTTCTGTCGTTTTTCATTTTATTTTCCTTCATGTCATGCACTCACCTACCATCTAGGGTGCCTCGGTTACTATAGAATGCATTATCTGGAAATTTCCAAAAATATTCATGCTAATATATTTTTTCATGTATATATTATAAAATTAATTCACCTGATTCATATTGTTAATTTACAATCAATAACTTGCAAAATTAGCGCACATGGGCTAATTACAATCCAAAGCAATTCATTTTGAATCTGACAATACAAAAATCACTGACGAATCATGTGAGCAGTGAAGCCTCGTAGCGGAAACCTTATTACGGCCACCTGAAGTAAAGTTTCTTCATTGATTCAAAAGATTTTGAGGCGGATAACCACGACCATCAGGCTAAAAAATCCCCATCCATTAAAATGGCTCTTAGCCAAAAGAATAAACCAAGCGAAAAGATCCTACATCTCGAGGTTGGCCGGAACTCCCACGAATCGGTGTCCACTGCGTAGCCTCATGCGTAGACGGACTTTGCTTCTTACTCCGTCGAAAATCGGCCAGTCCCAGTCTGGGAAATCTAGAGATAAGTCACTGCCTCTCTCTAAAAGCCCGAATCTCACACCTCTTGCACGTTTTGTACTTCAGTGAAGAAGAAAACTTCCTCTTTTGTTTATTCATTTAAACTTTTCAAATTCATTCTTATCCCTTAAGTTTGAATTTTGACACGCGAAACAATCTATGTCACACCACGATTCCGGTCCAGGCGAATCATTTGATCAATCGGGTTCGGGCGTGAACTATATACTAGGACTCTTTACTGTTTTTTATTTTTTTTTTTTTGTTTCAAAGGCCGAACTTTGTACACAGTGGGTATACAACAATTTACGTAATAAAAATCATTATATATACAAGAACTACCCAGGAATTGGTGTCATTAAATCTATACGCATATCATGAGTCCATTTACATATACATATACAAAAAACTTTACTTTCAATTACATATTTAGAGGCGCGAACCTACGCGGTGAACCCCTACTAGTGTCTTGGCCCATTGTATGTGGAAGTTTTCGAGATGTCTTCTCTGTACCTACACGGATTAAAACCACAGTTACCAGCTTCACGGCAATTGGAAACATATCTTATAACTTATACGAATACACATGCATTTATACTGAATCATAATAAACAGATAACAGTACAGATGTCATAATCTTCATGAATTCATATAGCACATTTACATACATAATTATCCTTGTAACAAACTTATGCTTTTTCAGATATCTCGTATCTCGCAGTCTTGAACTTATGCATAACAAACTTATACTTCTCAGATCTTACACTTATGGCAGACTTATTCTTATTCCAATCTCCCGTAGGACACATACTTATGCTTGTACCAGACGTATACTTATTCAGATCTCCCAAAGGACATCTCGCAGACCACGTCGGACTAATACTTATCCAGGATCTCTCATTAGGGTTTCATAGCTTAGACCTTCTTGAAGTACGTGAAGTCTTGCATAACTTATATACTACGAGCATATCGTGTTTTGCGGATCTAATACTTGTATTACAAAGCTTATTCTTGTCTTACGGATCTTATACTTGTGTTACAGAACTTATTCTTGTATTTCGGATCTTATACTTGTATTACGGATCTTATACGGAGCTTATTCTGGTACAAAAGTACCCGTAGGTACTACACGGATTCATTATACGGAGGTACCAGTAGGTACTACTGGACTTATGTCTCCCGAAGGGCACATCTTATATCATATTCATATACTTATATAGGAATACTTATTCACGTACTTGTCCTTATCACAAACATATACTTATCAAATCTCTTATAGGAGTTATAGAGCTTCTATGTGTGCGAATTGCGAAGTAAGGTACTATAAGTCGGAGCGGATCGAGTCATAATGCATGCAAGATCATATCGGACTTGTGCGGATACATATCGGATCTGAGACATTAGTCCATGACGGTATAGATCTAACGGATATATATACCGGATTCATAAGTTAAAGGAACATATAAAAAAACAAACAAATTTATCGGTTTATATCATAATCATATTCATAAAGTTACACTTGTTCGGTAGGTACTCTGAAACCTATCCTTATACGAGGAGGTACGTAGGTACTCTGAACATACTTATATTGCAGATGCGCGGGTACCGTGGGTGCCTACGAGGAACTTATACTTATATTACGGATACGGAAGTAACAGTGGGTACTCTGAGAGACTTATGCTTATGTTCACCGTCTGGAGTACGTGGTACTACAGGAATATACTTATATTACCGTCTGCGGAAGTACTAGTGGGTGCTCACAGTTTTACTTGTACAAAGTACGTAGGTACTCTGAACATATCTGAAATTGCAGTAGGTACATTCAGATCTTTACCATATTCATTTCTTTTCTCTTATTCTTTATTTAGAGTCTTATCATATAACTATTTGACTACCCAGACCAATCATAAGAAATGAGTAGGACCACGGAAACCTGATAAGTACAGAAGGTCCCTGTCACGATCTTGAGTCTTAGTAGCACAAAACAAGTCTTGAAGCTTGAATAGAAATAATAGCGCTAATCGAGTGCCAAGTGCGAGCGAGTCTTAATAGCACTAATTAGAATCTGAAGTCTTTGACGGGAGTGTCGTAGCACTAATCGAGTCTTAAAGCCTTGGAGTGAAACGTCACACTCATTCATTTTTCGGTCCTAGGTAGTCATACTATCATATGTCTTTCAAAACTCATAACCTACCTTTATCACGTTCTGTGTTCATACCATATTGCTTTTCATGTTCATGTTCATGTTTCAGTTCGTTTTCATATTTCATATCATATTCATGTTTCATGAACACAGCTATACATATTGCATTTCCTATATTTTCTGTTCTTATTACATATGGCATTTCATATACTTATGCAGTATGATTCTTATGTATTCACACATCATTCATGTAATGTTATCCCTCTATGAATCTATTTTGCTTAGAAGTGGAATCATTCAATTGGATCATCAAACTAAAAAGTTATGGCAATTTCATATACCAAACTAGTCATTCTGCAGATGTTACACTAGGGACGGAGTTTGTAATACTCATTTTTCGAGTCTCAACTCCGCCACCTGACCTTGGTTCTTTGTATTCATTTGAATTTAAGGTGCTAAGGGTTCTTCTCCAACTAGAATCACCCAAATCGGAGCACCGAAACTTGAGTTATGTCCTAAACAACCCAGACTATTCTATGATCAAAACTAAAGCAGAAATTTTACTTGCACATAGCCCCTCTTTGAGTGAATTTTTGGGCCCCATAGAGTCAGAATTCAAGGGTACCTATTTCATGATTTTGGTTCTCCTTGAAGTCTAGTTTAACCAGTAACTTGAATCACTCAAATCATATAAGAAATGAGCAAGTTATGGCCAAAATACGAACACTGGTCAAAGCAGGCAATGGAGTGCAGGGTACCGCTACGTTCGATCACCCGATACCACCCTTCGAAAATTGTACATAAAGGTGGTTTTTCACCCATTTTTCCTTACTTTGCTATCCAAATCAACTCAATAATCAGTATACACATCAAAACCACTCCATATTCATCTTGTAATCTCTATTCTACTCAAATCATCTTTCAATACTTATCTTTCTTCGAAGCACATCATGAATTACTCTATGAAAACCACTCTAACTGGGTCATAACCCATACATAAACCAAATATAAAGATTAGTTAGGGTTTTGTTAAACCTAACTCAGTGTAATTAACCATGAATCCAACCTCAAGGGAGGATTTCGCCACTCATCTTGTACCATTTACAGGTTTTACTTTATTTTCAAGAAATCTAGGGTTAGGATGAAATACAACAAAACCTGAAAGATCAAATTCGAACAAGAAATCCTTATATCAAAGGATTTGCTCCATACAGCCGAAACATGTATCATACTAATAGTCATAGTTCCATACCTTTTATCTTCCTTTCTTCTTACTCTTCTCTTCTTCTTCTCTTCCTCTTCCACTTCTTCTCTCTTTTCCTCTTCCCTTCTCTTCTCTACGGTTTTCTCCCCCAAATTGAGACCAAATTTGGTCTTAAATCCAACATCTCTCCTTAGGCCATGTTTGGCTCCCAAAAACCCATTTTTTTGGGTTAAATTTTCATTATTTCACTTAAGTCCTTTGGTTATTCTCTTTTTACAAATCAAGTTAGGCATATTCTAATTTAGCCCCTAGTCTTTCCCTTTTATGACCACTAGGTCCTCAAGTGGTAAATTACATATTTACGCTTTGCTCTCATATTAATTTCCGGTTTTCTCGTTTTATTTCCCGAAAATTCATATTTAACTTTTATTAAACCCTAAACATGTTTGAAAACTGCTAGGGTATATTTTGGGGCGTTACAATCTAAGCCATTCATCTCCATCATCTCACTAATCATGCAACATGTGTCACATGGGTACATGTAGTAGGTGACTTTTTTCATATCACATGTCTCTCTGAAAATGGTTTACAACACTTTCGGTGCCTCGAAGCGATGAAGTGCTTAATCTTGGAATTGAGGAAATTCAATGTGGTAGTTAGATTTCGCGGGCGATTCTTGATAAAGTCCCAGTTCACGTCATCGAGATCTGAAAAATTTAGGATTTTCTTAAAAATTACCATTTTAGAAAATGATTATAAATTTACACTCATAGTGTGCCACATGTCAGTCTTGAATAGATCAGCAAGCTCATTTGTGGGGCCCATGTGGCATCTCCTAATTGGAGGAAAATAAAAGGTAGATGGATAAAGTGGATAAGAAAATCCAATGAGCCAATGGTGGCTTGACAAGTGGCAAGTGAGGGAATAAAACAAAAGAGAAAAGAGAACAACTATAAGTTTTCTTTGGGCCGGCGGTGGGAGGAGGAAAAATCGTATTCAGGAAGAAAGAATCATCGACTTCTCTCTAGATTTCCGACGATCGGACCGATCGGTTTGTGGGTTCGACAACTCAGGAGGTAGGAGTCTTCTCTACCCAGTTATTTTTCGGTTTAAGATCCTTGTAAATGGTTTGTTGATTTGAGGCGTGAGGCCATTTGGTCAGTCCGACTTGGGACCAAAATGCAAAATTGGAACCCATCTTGGGCGATCCACGGGCCCATTTAGGGTAACAATGTTATATTTGTGTGTTTTGCTTGATGCTAAATAACATGCAAATTGTATTTGGTGTGCATGAGGCCGGAAATGGCCATGGATTCTCGGTTCCTGAAGTGGAGCAGATGAAATTTCATGCAGACTGACCTTTGCTCGTTGGGGCTGGTAAAAACAGTCCCGGTTTGCTTGATTGGATCGAAAATGTCCATATGTTTTTGCATACTATTGCTTAAAAATGAATGGCTCGAGATATGGGCGGAAATAAATTGTTAATGCATAAAATTAAATGTGTTAACATGTTGTTGAATTATATAAAAATATAATTGTGTGTGAGCCATTGGAATTGAATTGTTGATTAGCCCAAGTGAGATAATTCGGATGTTATTTCTATGAATTGAATAACATGATACGTGTGGGTTAAAATTTGTTAATATATGCATGATTGAGATATATTAACATGAATTGTTTGGAAATGGCATATTGCATTCCATATGCACAAGGGCACCCTAGAAAATTAGGTGTGAGTGCATGACATGAAAGAAAATGAAAAATGAAAATGGTTGTGAAATGAATTTCAATGGAAGATTTTTCGGAGAATTAGGTTGGGAGATTGTCCAACAATTCACGTCGGAGGTGCCCATGAATTGTTTCGGAGAGTTATCCAACAAATTCGCCTCGGAATGAAGTCAGTATATTTATCGGCTTCGGTATGATGTTTTCAAGAACAAAAACCTTTTGTTTTGAAAACTGTATTTTTCTCATATTTGGCTTAGGCATGCGTGAGAGAGTCGGTGAGGGCTCGAGAAGTGGGAAGGGGTGAGTCACATTCTCATCCATATCATGTAGACATTCAAGTAGGATCATGTATTTGCTTGAGTGTGTTTGGTTGCCATTACATGTGCACTTAGGTGGGAAGTAACCCATGTAGGAAATTATCCTCTTGGGCATTTTCTCACCTGTCGGATCATTATTTCGAGTGCGAGGAGTGTTCGAGAGACGGGACCTATTAGAGCCGCTTTTGTGAAAACGGTTAATGGCTTTGACATGTATTTTGTAAAACATGTATTAGAACTCTAGATTTTACTATATGTTTTGTATTAGAGTGATGTACCACTCTTGAAACTATTGCAATATAGTTGGATGTATTTTGATGAGTAAGATGTGTAGGCCACTGTGGCCATTTTTACTCATGATATGAGATGAAGGTATTCCACGGGTTGACGGGTTGTCAACAGACCCTCAGAATTTGGGGCGTCACACCTAGTGATAAAGGGAGGTTAAATGACCTTGAGAAAGGCTTTAATTACATTAGATAAGAGCCGCCTTGGAGATCACTATATTAGATTATGGAATGGAATCGCAGCACTACATAATAGGATTGTCCAACAACACCAACACCCTAACCTCTTTGCAACTTTTGATCATTCTTACATCTAAGCACACAATTACATTAATAATAGTTTAATCCGCTTTTAGTTCCACTTAGCCGTCACGATTGCTAGCTTGAATATTAAAGAAGTACTGTAATTTTGGTACTTAGCATACTACGATTAAGGTTTTCTCTGTGGATCGATATCCGTACTTAGGTACACTTTATTACTTGACAAGCGTATACTTGCACAGAATAGGCACTTTGCACTTCTTATTGCATATCCACAAAAACACAATCACGTAAATGCCTATCAAGTTTTTGGCGCCGTTTCCGGGGAAACTCCTATTTATTCATGGTGTTTATGCTAATATCAATACTAAGTACTTCCTTGGTACTTCAGACATATGTTTTGATTTAATTTTTTATGCTTTATTTTTTTCTTTGTTTTGTGAAAAACTTGCAGGTATGCTAGGTTATGTGTGACGGGAACCTGCTGAAAATCTTATTCCTTTGGATCCTGAAATCGAGAGAACTTTGAAAAGAATTCTGAGGGACAAGAGGGAAGCAGCTAGAATGGAACAACTACCTATGGAACCGATGGAAGAAAATAGAAAGCGATGTTAGTTGTTAGAGGGGGTAGTATACATCCTGATGCGGCAAATATGGATAATTTGTTGCCACCTATCAGTGATTATGGTCGCTCGTCTGCGGTTACTCCACCTGTGATTAGGAGACTAGCAATACAAGCAAACAACTTCGAGTTCAAGTCCATCACCCTTCACCCCCTTGATTGTACAAGGAATCGGTTCCACGGGCTCGCGCCGGACCGAATGCTCATATCACGAACTTTTTGAAGTGTGGCAATCTGATGAAATACTCTTGAAGTGGCGATGATGCTGTCGGCTTAGATTGTTTCCATTCTCATTGTGGATAAAAGCGACATTGTCTAATTTCCTTTTGCCAGTTCAATAACATCATGGGATGACTTATCGAACAAATTTCTGGCTAGATTCTTTCCACCAGCAAAAGCGGCAAAGTTGAGAATTGACATCAGTAGCTTTTATCATTATGAAGGAGAGTCGTTCTATGAAGCGTGGGAGAGATTCAAAGATTTTTTGAGAAAATTCCCTCACCATAGTTTCACCCGAATGGATGCAGTCATCATTTCTCTAATCAGGTTGAGTTGTCCCGCTAGGACTCTTATTGATGCTTTGCTAGAGGGCTGATTATGGGGAAGAGCGAGAGTGGGGCTTATCAATTCTTGAGAACATAGCCCGAATGATTGTCAATGGTCAATTGAGAGGCGACAGAAGGGCAGCTAGGGTGTTTGATTTAGACATGTTCACAAACTTATCTTGCTCAAGTGTCCTGCACTCTCGAGCAACTACAAGAAGCTTCTACGAGTATCTATGCATAAGAAGTTAGAAGCCCACACACATGAGCAATGTCACAGACCTCATCCCACCTCTCAGTGCCTAATGATGAATGCCATGAGAGATTTGATTATTAAACAAGCTCAATATATGGCAAAGTTCCCTCAAAACTAGAACTTCAATCCATATGGTTAAAATTACAATCAGGGGTGGAAGAACCATCCCAACTTTTCATGGAAAGATTAGAATGCGGGTAATATTATGGAGCAATCCAAACCTCTCCAACCACCCCAAGAGAAGAAGTCGAGTCTAGATTCAAAATGGAACAATTAGCTGATATGAATATGAATATGATGAAGTCACATGATAAGTTCGAGAATGAGACTAGGATGTCACTGAACAATCAAGCAGCTCAGCTCCGAAATTTGGAGGTCCAAATGGGCCAAATGGCTTCGTTATTGAGCGAGAGGTAACACGGAAATCTACCTAATGCTTCTGAGTCAGCCCAGGAGAGAAGGCGGTGCAGAAATTTTGTAACCCTTAGGAGTGGTAAGACTATGGAACAGTCAGTTGAGGCTATAGAAGAGGATGAAAACCTTGTGGGATATGAGAAAAGCAGTGACGAGATTGCTGAAGATGTTGAAAGGTTAGTAAAGAAACCAGTCTTAGACACACCAGAAAAAGCTGAAGCTTAGAAGCCTATATATGATGATAAGCCTATTATCCCGTATCCGCGGAGACTGAGAAAGAATAGATTGGATAAGCAGTTTGGCAGGTTCATGGATATCTTTAAAAAGCTTCACATCAACATCCCATTTGCTGAAGCACTTAAGCAAATGTCGAGATACGTGAAATTCATGAAGGACGTCTTGTCCAAGAAAAGGAAGTGAGGAGACTATGGGACTGTCGCTCTGTCAAAGGAATGTAGTGTTATACTGCAAAAGAAGTTGCCCCATAAGTTGAAAGATCCAGGTAGCTTCACAATCCCATGTGCTATTAGGAATGCAGTATTTGAAATAGCCCTATGTGATCTGGAGTCTTGAGCATTAATCTTATCTTGAGTGGTCGATCTTTAAGAAGCTGGCGAGAGAAGCGCGTTCGAAATGAGTGATCCACTTTTCGCGGCTAGTAGATCGATCACTAACTCATCCGGCAGTATCATAGAGGATGTGTTAGTGAAGTGGACAAATTTATCATTCCTGTGATTTCATCATTACGGACATGCAAGAAGATAAAGAGTCCCAATCATCCTGAGCGACCATTCTTAGCCACGAGAAGAGGCAATGATTGATGAAAAATGGCAAGCCCAGGTTGGGAACAAGAAGAGGAAGTGACATTCAATGTCTTCAGTATAAAGCATCCATGATGCTTAGTTGCTGATGGATATGCTAGGGCTATAGTGTCTATCAATTGGTTCCTTGAACCATTGCAAACTAACTTTGACCCATGATGATCCTTCCTCTTGAAGATGAAGTGGGTTCAGAGTATGTAAAATGGATGGATTCTTTCGAACAGAATGAAGAAAGTATTTTGAATCTTTGGGAGCTAGTGACGATTGACTCCCTCTGTTGAGAAACCCCTGTGTGCAAGAGAAACTTAGCTCCCCAATCATTTTGAGATATGTTTATCTTGGGGGAGGAATCTACACTGAGTTATCATCTCATCCTCCCTCTACAATATGGAGGAGGAGAAGTATTAAGATCCTTAAGGAGCATAAGGAAGCGGTGGATGGTCCACACAGGCGTATAAAGGGATCGGGCCATCTGTATTGCATGCATAGGATATTATTGGAGGAAGACAACAAGCCGACAGTGGATGCCCAGAGACACTTAAATCCTTCCATGAAAGAGGTAGTTCGAAAGAAGGTACTTAAATGGTTAGATGTGGGAGTGATATACCCTATCTTTGACGGTTCATAGGGGAGCCTTGTTCAGGTGGTGCCCAAGAAATGAGGGACTACGGTGGTAATAAATGAGAAAAATGGTGCTCCCAGGCGAAACGATTCACGGGATGGAGGATTTGTAATACCAGTTGAACAAAGTGATCAAAAAGGACCATTTCCCATTGCCATTTATTGATCAGATGTTAGATAGACTAGCGGTGAATAAGTACTCCTGCTTTCTGGATGGATACTCATGATACAATTAGATCACCATAGCTCTAGAAGATCAGGAGAAGACCACCTTCACGTGCCCTTATGGCACATTCGCTTTCTGGAGAATGCCATTTGGGCTATGTAACGCCCCGGGAACCTTTCAGAGATGTATGATGGCAATATTTTCGGACATGGTTAAAAAATCCATTTAAGTCTTCAAGGATGATTTTTCAGTGATTTGATCTACATTTGATGACTGCCTCCATAATCTAACGTTGGTACTAAAAAGATGCATGGAAATCAATTTAGTTTTAAATTGGGAAAAGTGCCACTTTATGGTGAGAGAAGGCATAGTATTAGGGCATCGCGTATCCAGAAAAGGAATTGAGGTTAACCGAGCTAAGATTGAGATCATAGAGAAACTGCCTCCTCCCACATCAGTAAAGGGAGTATGGAGTTTCTGGGTATACGAGTTTTTATAAAATGGTTCATCGAGATTTCTCCAGTTTCAAAGCGGGTTAATACAATCTTCTTATGCAAGGTGTTCCATTTGAATTCAATGAGCCATGCGTGGATGCTTTTGAGTTCTTTGAAAAAAAGAGTTAACCTCCAGTCCATATGGTGTAAGCTCAGGATTGGAACCTTCCATTTGAACATGTGCGATGCAGCGACTTCTGATTGGGTAGTTTTGGGCGAGAAAAATAAGTCTTCTATGCCATCTATTATGCCCGGTCGAATGTTGAATGATGTACAGCTCAGTTATGCTGCAGAGAAAGAATTATTGGATTATTGTGTTTTGCTTTTGACAAATTCGGACCTTATCTTATAGGAAACAAAGTTATTGTGTTCATAAGATCATTAAGCGATCAAATACTTAGCGACTAAGAAAGATCACGAAACCTAGACTTGTCGTTAGGTGCTTCTATTACCCGGGAATTTGATGTAGGTCGGGAATAAGAAGGTTCCAAAAACATGGTAGTCGATCATCTGTCAAGATTGGAAACTCCAAAAACAATGCAGAAACATCATTTGCAGATTGATGACACGTTCCCAGATTGAACAGATACTATCTTTGTCACATGATGAAACATTCCCATGGTTTGCCCACATAGCCAATTATCTGTCTACGTGTATTACTCCACTTGACCTCACTTATCAACAAAAGAAGAGATTCTTTGCAAAAGTGAAGCATTATTTCTGGAAGACCCAATCCTCTTTAAACAGTGTGTCGATAAGATTATTCGAAGGTGTGTGCCGGAAAGTGAAGTGGGTGAGATACTAACGCATTGTCACTCTTTAAAGTGTGGGGGTCATTTGATAGACCCAGAAACAGCGAGCTAAAATGCGCCAATTAGGTTTTATTGGCCTTCCTATATTCAAAGATACACTGTTGCGAGAATCTGTGATCGATGTCAAAGGACCGGGAACATTGGACGATGAAATGAAATGCCATTGATGAATATTCTAGAGGTTGAACTTTTTGATGTCTGGGGCATTGACTTTATGGGTCCGTTTCCATCGTCCTATGGGCACAAGTACATACTTTTGGCAGTGGATTACATGTCTAAGTGGGTGGATGCCATTCCAACCATTACTTGTGATGCCAAAGTAGTATTGTGCTTTATCAGGAGTAACATCTTTTCAAGGTTCGGGACTCCTAGAGGGTAATCAGGGATGAAGGCTCTCATTTCTATAACAAGCTATTTGCATCGCTCCTGGCCAAATATAGGGTGAAGCATCAAGTGACGCGCATATCTTTAACCTTGGGCAAGCTAAGATTATCAAATAGAAGTCGAAAATTTTAGAAAAGACAGTTAATGTGACAAGAAAAGACTAGGCGAACAAAATTGATGATAACTTATGGGCTTATCGAATAGCTTTCAAAACCCCATTGGGCATGTCCCACGTCTGCAAGAATCGTCTATAGTAAGTCACATACACCTACATAAACTGGAGCCTGAAGCATCTTTGAGCAACTAGAATGCTGAACATGAATTTCGAACTGGCCGGGAAAAAGAGAATGCTTTAGTTGAATGGGTTGGATGAACTTAGGTAGAATGAATATGACAGTTCAAGAATCTATAAGGAGAAGACCAAGGCATGGCATGGCAAGCACCTAATGCATAATGAGCTGAAACTAGGACAACAAGTATTGCTATTCAATTCACGGCTGAAATTGTTCCCAGGAAAACTCAAGTCAAGATGGTTTGGACCGTTTATGATCACTCAAGTCTTCCCATATGGTAGTGTCGAGCTGATGCACCCTGAGAGAGGTCGATTCAAGGTGAATGGACAGCGAGTGAAGATTTATCTTGGCGGTCAATTCGAGAAGCATAAGTCCACCACAAGTTTGAAGCCAACATAAGCAATGCTCAGGATCACAAAATTTTTGTTATGGTTGGGCACCAATTAGACGGACATAGCTTAGTTTAGCTAATGACAGTAAACAAAGCGCTACTTGGAAGGCAACCCAAGCCTTTAAATTATTGTGGTCATCAGTTTTTCTTATTTTAAGTTTGCTAGGTTTAATTTTGATTGTTTTAATTTGATGCACTTGTGTTGCAGGTTTCGAGGCTTCGAGGTTGCCATGGCGAAGGAGAGATAGCATGTCAAGCTTTGTGCAAGCTTTGAGAGGAGTAGATCTAAATGCAGGGAGTTTTTTTATACTTAGAAAAATTTTTATAAAAAATTCATGGATTTTGGTCTCGAGGCGTCGCTGACGTTGGACTTCAGCGTCATAGCGTTC
Organism: Tetrastigma voinierianum; assembly: GCA_016808115.1. Lineage (NCBI taxonomy): Eukaryota > Viridiplantae > Streptophyta > Magnoliopsida > Vitales > Vitaceae > Tetrastigma > Tetrastigma voinierianum. The sequence goes on along the minus strand of JAEQBH010001039.1, from coordinate 591,192 downwards.
AAATATATACCTATCCCAGTGCGTGACGTTAGTTCTAACGTCGCGATGTGAAAACCAAGCTTCTTACCCAGCGTCGCTGGCGTTGAAAATGAACCCTACGCAGTATCGCGGCGTTGGATTCCAACATTGCAAGCGTTGAAATGCACCTCTCGAGCGTCGTGACATTGATCCGCCGACATCCGCGGCATTGAAAATCAAGCCTCTCTATAACGTCACAACGTTGGCCCGAACATCACGACATTGCAATTAAAACTCTTGGGAATGTCACGACGTTGGCCCAAACGTCGTGACGTTACCCTGTTTTTAGACCTAGAGACGTTCATAACCTCACCTCCACAAACCCCAAAACCCTAGTGTTCTCTCAACGTTTTGCAGGTATTCCGGCCAGATTCCATCCCAGCTCTACCAAAGATCATCCTAGCCACCCTTAGCCACCTCAATAACCCTAGGGTCGTCCCAACTCTGAAAAAACCTAGTGTTCATTGTCCTTCGGAGCCCCTTCCTATGGTCTAATTTTTTGCTCCGTTCAGGACTCGGTTCCACTCCACTCCTCATTTTCTGGGTAATTTGTGTCTTAGTAGGTCTCCTAGGGTTAGTTGGGGGGTTCTGAACCCAGTTGTCTTGTGACTCCGTCCCATACGTGCCCACTACGTGTTTATTAGTTGGCCTGAGTGGGTTTTGGGTGCTTCCTGTGGTTTTTTTTTTTTTTTTTGCTAGAGCGCAATCCCACTAGGGGTGTGGTAGCCTACTAGAGATCCTTTCGCCTTTAGGTTCATCCCACCGCGGTCTCTAGCCCGTGCCCAATGTCGAGCAAAAACTGAAAAATGACCTCGAAGAGTAGCTGGGCCAGTGAAGAACCCTCTCAGGCCTACGATCACGATAAATTCGTAAATGAGAGTGCGACCGAGAAGTTCGGCCTCATCTCTACAAATCACTCCTTCATTAAGGAGAAGGGATTCCAACATCCCGACGATTTTTTCCTGAAAACCATTGCTATGAAGGGTTGGGGTGCATTGGCGCTGCCGGTATTGCCCGCGATGGTTGTCGCGAGAATTCTAAGCCCGACTGGCAGCCCATGTGCTCGAAGGTCAGGAGTCAGGTGGGGTGTTGGTAGACTTCAGTGCAAGATCTGCTCGGCCGCTATGCAACCTTGGGCGGTTAACTTTCAGGAGCCTTTGATCGACCTACAAACACCACTAACCACCCCGAGAGAGTCACTTAGGCTCCTCACAAATGGGCGAAGTGAGTAAAATTAAACAACGAAGGCACAGAGTACTAAGGCCAAACACTTGGCCTATATACCTAAGGTGTGGCACCATGTTATCACCTCTCGTCTCATTCCGACGATGAACATTTGCGAGGTGACGGCGAAATGGGCATTGCTCAATTTCGCCATCATTCAAGACATCCCGTTTGATGTCGGTCAGGTTATAAAGGACGCCATCCTTTATAACCGGGACGCCAAAATGAACCTCAGGCACCCCTTTCTCATCTATGGCCTGTGCAAGAACACAAGGGTGTCATTAGAGGATAATGAAGCCTGGATCCATCCCATCAAGGCCATCATAGTAAAAAAGGATAAGCCAGGATTTCCATGATCCGACACGGTTTATGACTCGGGTCATGAACCTTCAGATGAGGAGGAGTTGACAGCATACTAGACCTTGTTTAGCATGCGTGAGGAGACCCCGTGTGAGGCCGACCCCCCATCCACCTCCCATCCCACCCGCCACCTACCTCCCGGCCCGAGCTAGATGTCCACCGATCCTTTACTGCCCTTTGGGGCCGGGTTCGGGACCTCCTTGAGTTTAGTGCGTTCTGGGATGAGACCCAGGATATGGATGCATTACGGGCCAACATGCGCATAGTCCTTTGCAACCAGCAGGTCATCCAGCAGCAACTCGCCCAGCTGCTTGCCTTGCATGTACCACCACCACCGCCGCCACCATAGTGATCCCTAGGATCGACAGGGGAGTTCCCTTCTTTCTTTATTTCCTTGCCAATGAGGACATTGTTCGTTTTGGGGGGTGTCGCTGTGGGTGGTAAGGTTTACATCAGTTTCCTTTTGTTCGTTATTTAGGATATGTTTACGCTCATGTTTATGTTCATGGTTTAGGATATGTTTGAGTATTTTGTTTATATTTATGTTTATGTTCGTACTTTCACGATTTTCATTTAGGTTTGTGTGTTAGGATGTCTTAATTTAATTTCATGTTCTAGGATTGTGTTAAGTAGTATGTGTGTGTGATGCCATGATTGCCAATCAAGGATCTTTTTTACCTCTCCAGAATTTTCGAAAACACATAGTACAAGTAACAAGAAAGGATCCTTAGGTTGTTAGATGATCGGGAATTACATGCTTGGATAGGTAGGGATGAAATAGTGAGTCACCTCCTTGGTGTTCAAGAAACCAATTCCATAATAGTCTACCACACACTCATACGTGTGATCTTCAAGGTATGTCTAGGTTCCAAACTTGGCTCACTAATGTTCAACGAGTCTTGGGCGTTTCTAAACACCCAAGTAATGGGACACCGTAGAAAAGAGAATTACCATCGAGCCCCACATAAAACAAATAAAGTAAAATAAATTAAATTAAATAAATAAATAAATAAATAAAGGAAATTTGAATAGAATAAGTGAGATCTTCTAGTCGAAATCCTAGGCATAGTCCAAGGGGTTTTTCAAATCCTAATGCCCTAAGCCAACTGACTGTGAGCCATTGACTTCATTGCCTGTTACATGGGACATAGGATAGAAGTTTCCCATAGCCTAGGGCCCTTAGGTTTGGTTGAGTGATCGGAGTGAAGTTCGATGGGAATTGAATGCCTGGTGCCCTTAACCAACTGGTCAGGAGTCACCAATGAATCCCCGCTATAGGACCACTCAACTAAAACTTACGAGCACTAGGAATTCATTCATGAATAGGTAGGTTAGTATGAATAAAAATGGTGTGTTCTTATCCTTTCGTAGTTAGACTCTATCAAATAGGCAAGTTGAATTCAAGTTTGGGGGTCCCGGAACCGAGTTATATGCTAGATACCATACATCCAATGCACATAGACTTCCTGGGAAAGGCCATAGAAAACCTAGTAGGTGAGTCACTTGTCGATCGATTCGAATTCGACTAAATTCTTTCGAAAGTCGAACAACCTTAAGGATCCTCTAAAATTAGAAACAAAAGGGCAAGATTTGTGAGTTCGGTTCATTTTGATCCTTCATTTTGGCAACATGTGCATCACCCTCGTATCGTTAAGTTTAGTATGTTATTTTCTGTATGTCTGGTTCAGAGTATGTTTCTTGCTTGGGGACAAGCAAGAAGCTAAGTTTTGGGGTGTGATGAGTGCCAAAAAACACTCATTTCAAAACCGGGATTTAGCGAGATTCGGGATCGATTTCATATATATATGACCATGTTTTGATTACTTTTCTAATATTTAGTTTTATTGGGTTTTGTAGGAGGAAATCTTTGGAAAATGCGGAAATAGATCCTTGTAGGGGCTTGGGAGAAGAGTGGTGGGATATCGGCCCAGCGTCCACGACACTAGCGATCGCGACGATCCCAATGTTGCAACGTGCGGAAAGTCTCAACGAGCATAACTCTGGAAGACCTATAAAAGAAGCGGAGAATCCCGGTCTTAGTGGTTGGGGGTGTTGCGAATTTGGGTTTGAGAACTTGGAGTTTGGAACAAAGGAAAGAAGACTTGAAGGCCGATCTTAAAGAGAGAGACTTGAAGAACCCAGGAGATCGTCATTCCCTCGATCATTGAAGCTTTCTCTATTCTCATTATCATGTCTTGCTTTTCATTTGTATTGGAAAAAAACATAATGAGGATTCCCAATTTATTAGTTTAGGGTGTTGGTAGAGATTTGGAGCATGAATACTATGTATTAAGTGTTAGCCTTTTAGATTCCATTACCTTATATATATATATATATATATATATATATATATATATATATATATATATATATATACATATATATATATATATATATATTTATTTTCCCATTAACTCGTGTTTGGATGAAATCATATTAATTTCTCATCAATCTTAATATGTGAGTGGTTCTTTGTAAGATATGAGAAGTGAATGAAGATTTAGACATAGTTGGGTTAACAATAAACGGTAATATAGGATTATCAATAATTGAGGAGGCTTCAGGAGTTCTTGCACTCTGTATGCCTTCAATGTAGGGTTCGACGGGCAAGAAACCTAGTGATAAAGGGAGGTTAAATGACCTTGAAAGGCTTTAATTACATTAGATAGAGCCGCCTTGGAGAGCGCTATATTAGATTATGAATGGAATCCACGACACTTTACATAGTAGGATTTTCCAACACTTTTGTACCTAACCTCTTTACGACTTTTGATCATTTTACATCGAGCACACAGTTACATTAATAATGGTTAATCGCTTTTAGTTTCCATGGCGTCACAATTGCTAGTTTGAATATTAAAGTATTGTAATTTGGTACTTAGCATACTAAGATTAAGGTTTTCTCTGTGGATCGATATTCGTACTTAGGTACACTTTATTACTTGACAAGCATATACTTGCACAGAATAGGCACTTTGCACTTCTTATTGCATATCCACAAAAACACAATCATGTAAATGCCTATCATGGGGTATCATGCAGCCACATGCAGAAATGAATGGCAATAAGGGACAACAAGTTCCTTAGCAGCCTTTTGGGGCAACTAGCCCTAGTACTAGATTTAGAAGCAATTAGAGAGAGATTGGTCTGAGAGTTATATGAGAACAGGCCTCAGATGGAATTAGTATGGGAGTTCTATAAACCTTATCTAAATGATAGAGAGGAGAGAAGCTGATGAATACCTAAATAATCTATCTGGAAATTGTGACACTTTACCAAAGGACTGCCTAAAATCACAGTGTGACAGGCTTGTTAAGACCCAACTGTATGCCAGTCAATATATATTATTACAGTGTAACACAAGAACTTTTCAATCCATGTATGACCTTGAAACACTGTCAAACATTTCTCAATATGTATGAAAATATGGAATTATCTTTCTTTTCAGAAAATGACTCTTGTTTAAAATTTGTGTTTTGTGGTCTGATCATTGCAAATTACAGAATTGTATAAATAATAGAAGTGGATATTTAAAGTGGAATATAGTTCCCACAGTGAGTATAGTAAATCAAAAAAGCTAACTACCATTTTCGATATCATTTACTATTTGAACTCCTTGATATGATGAAGACTAAAGTGTAGTCTTAATTTGAAATCTTAAATGTACAAAAGTAAAGTTTAATAAAATTGGGTTGAGGATTGTAGGTAAATGACACGGACATGGATCAATTAATAATAATCAATTTACATCATTTTAGGTTATAATAAACTATAGTGGGGAGAAAATGAGTTTGTCAAAGATGTAAGGTAGTATAGTTTGGTTATCCGCCGCCTGCTTTTAACTAATTAAGGGTTCATATTGTTCCATAAAACGATTCTAATCCCGATTACTTGTAATATATAACCTCTTTTCTAGTTGTGTTTTTCAGCACTAGTGCTTCTTACCGGATCTTAGGACAAAGAATTTTTGCCCCATGACAGATGTGCAAGCCTTCTCCAATTTGATTGACACCTCATCCTACACTTCTGATGTAAATTTCCATCTCCTTGATTAGATCTCAGCTAACACGGGATCAGAATCAATTCATCAAAAAAATGAGAGACATCTGAGTGATTAAACAGATACTTCATTCAACCTATCTCAACTTATAAGTAAGTTGGTGATCTATCTGAGTAATCCTTCAAAGTTCATTAATTCCATAGTATTAGTCTACCATACCCATAAGGAACTGCTCTACACTCTCAGGATTCTCCATCTCCGTGTCACTCAGAGGGCCTCCTGGAAATCAGAGTGAGATACAATACCTTGCATTAGGTACACGGTACTAGTACTGAGAACAAGTAAATTTATAAACAATACCAATCAAATAAATTCAAGAATTCTAATTAAAGCTTTCTCCACCTTTGCGCCATGTTTATCATTAATGATCCATTTCTAGTGAGTTCAACTTTTCAAGACTGGTTTATTCATATCAGTGAGTAACTGCTCAGGAAAATTCACTGAAATCATAAACGAAATGAAATAAATGAACTCCAGAAACCTTCCAACATCCATTTAAATCAAACAGTAAATGAAAAGAATTTATAAAGTACCGGCTCGAAAATTTGCACTTGATACAATACCCAAATCCATAAAATTAAAGGAAAACTAACAAAATAAAACTATAGTGAGCTAAATATACTAAAATGGAAAATAAAATTAAGAAAAAATAAAATGTACAAGAGTCTTCAACCACCTAAGAATCCTAGAGCCGCCGAAAAGCTCCGCACATTGCCCTAGAAGCGTGTATTTATAGGCTTTCCAATGTTGGGCCTCACTTCATTAATTGCGTTGTGGACTCCCAGAATTCTGGCCCAATGTGGTCTCTTTGTCGCGACGCATGGGAAAGGTCACATCTGAGCTTTCGGTCTTATCGCTGACCTCTGTTGTAACTTCTTGTGATACATCGCGACACATTCTCTAGGCTTGCACTCTTGAATTGTGTCGCGACATATGATAATCTTAGTGAACGGTGTATTGATGAGTCTTGTTCTTGTGTGTGTGAATGCCTTGTGTCACCACACCAAATTTGTTCGCACCCAACTTCTCCTGTCTATGTTCTTTTGGACTTTGTCACGACATAATTTTCCTTATCACGCCAAACAATTGCTTTTCAGCCTGGCAACTCTGTCGTGACAGAGTTTTGTCTGTCGCGACAGGATTTCTTTAAGTCCTTAGCAATTTCTATCGTGTGAAACTCCTTTAGTCCGACCGGACTTTTCTTCTCGATTCTTGTCACTTCTTGTTTGTTTATCGCGACATAGAATTATATGTTTCAACCACAAGCGCATAGTCATTCTCAAGTCTGTGATTGCATGCGACCTACTTTTCTCTGTCGCTACAGAATTTTATCATTTCTTAGCTATTATTGTCACGACACCAGTTTTGCCTTCAACTCTTGATTATGTCACAACAATAATTTCTTTGTCGCCATCTTTCTTGCGTTTCTCTTTAGCTTCTTGTCATGACAGGGAATTCACCTCCTTTATGTTTTGCTCGTCACGACAGAAATAATCTTTATCGCGACAAAGATTGTGTTACTCTTGGTTGTGAATTTTGATTGCTATGTCGCGATAGGATTTTCTTTTTTACGACAGCAGTTCTTCCTTAAGTTGGCTTGATGTTGAGAACTTTGTCGCAACATAAAAACACTTGTCTCAATTGACTTGTGTATAATCTGAGCAATTTCTGTCACGACAAAATTGTCTTTTGTCGTGACAGAGTGCATCTGTTAGCTTTCAACTTTTTATGTTGTGACAAAAATTATATTATCGTGACACAGCTTCTTTGCTCTCTGTTTTAATCTTTGTCGCGACAGAGTAAATGTAACACCCCGAAATATACCCTAGTCATTTTCAACATGTTTAGGGTATTTTGTAGGCATAAATTGAATTTTTCGTAATTTAAATGCAAAACATGGAAATTGAGAAATGTGGAAATAGTATAAGACATAAGGACAAAAGTGTAATTTGTCAAAAGGGGGCATAAAATTTATAAGTTGTTAAGATTAGAGGTCAAAGTGGAAATAACTTAAGTTGTAGTGGAAATAAGAGAATGAAGGAGGACTAAAAGGCAAATAAGAGAAAATTTAACTATAAAAAGGGGAGGGAGACAAAAATAACTCATTTTTGGTCTCAAACAAGAAACACTATAGGAAGAGGAGGGAAGAGGAAAGAAAGAAAGAAGAGGAAGAAAGAGAAGCAAAGCAAAGGTATGGATCTATGGAATTTGAGTATGGAATTATATGGAATTCTAAAGTCTTGTATGGATTATAGCATGATTTTGTACAAAAACTACTTGGGCATGGATTGCTAGGGTTTTCTTTGGAGATTAGTTTTGTTCCCTTTTCTAGGGTTTTGTTAGGAATACATCCTAACTCTAGATTTAAGGGAAGTTGGGTTGAAAATCCCTAGTTGATATCAATTAGATATGGAATCCTTCATAAGTGTATGGTTTTGTAAAGTTTGGAGGACTTTAGTATGAATCTTTGGATTCTTTGGCTAATTAAAAATGTTTGTGGAGTTGTTTGGAGGGATTCCATGTTAGTTCTTGATGAAGGATGGAATAGAAGAGAATTATGGAAGAAAAGTGAAGGAAAAAGGGTGAATTCGGCCATTTAAAATGATCAACCTAGTACCGATACGGCTTGGGGTGATGCCGTGCCAAATAGAAACAAGCTAGTGCAAATACCATCAAAGTGATGCTGGTACCACTCTCTAGAACTGGTTCGATACCGGTACCAAACAGAGTGGTACCAGTACCATTAGTTCTTGCAGCCCCGGTTTTTGGTATTTTTGCATAGTTAAGCTATAATTCGCATACCGGGAGTATAATTCGCAAACTTCAGGCCCTATAATAAGCTTGGAAGTTTCAGAATACATATAATTGTAGGAATGCCTAAGACCAGGTATTAAATGAGACGACACTTAAATGCATTAGTGACACGTTTGATTAGTGCCCGGTACTCTGTTTTTAGTGCTCACGGCACTCTTGTTCGATGCCCAGCCTCTGCTTTGTGCTCTGGCACTTGATCTTGTCTGATATCTTGGTACTTATTGTGTTGTGTCTTACTCATTTATTGTGCGGTCTAGGTATTCCCATAGTTATATGAGAATAATCGAATAGGGAATCTGGTAAACAAGTGTGTCGTTACGATACGTAGTACCTACGGGTATTTCTGAATAAGAATAAGCTCTGTAACTCTTGCGGGAGATCTGAACAAGCATAAAGTTGCTATAAGTACAAGTATGAGTCATATAGGTGATCCGAATAAGCATAAGTCTGTTAGAAGCATAAGTAATTGTATAAGTTCCTTATATGAATGCATGCAAATTCTGATATCTGTTATTGTTATACGCTTACTATAGCGTATGTAGCGTGCATATTACCAATGTTTCAGCTAAGGCGTAAAGCAGCGCGGGTTTAATCGGGTGTAGGTACGGAAAGAAGGAGACGGAGTGATCTTGCGTGCATTGGGCGACACATGGTAGGGGTTCATCCTTTGTAGATTTCACGCTCTGATCATGTAAATGTAATGTATTGTTTTGTATATGTAAATGGGACTCAGAACTGTATGTATGTGACACTGTAAACACCACTACGTGGTAGTTTTATTTTGTATTATTGTATATGATATGTTGATACAATTATAAGACTTGGACATACTAATGTCTGATAAAGCAGGTAAAGAGTCCCAGTACATAGTCTCGCGCCCCGAACTCGGTTCGGATCCGCCATTCGGGTCGAACCGGGAATCGGGGTGTGACAGTAAAGAATTTTCGCGACAGTTTCCTTTATAATTCTCTTCAACAATGTCGCGACAGAAAAATTCTTTGTCGCGACAAAATTTCTCCTTCTGCATTTGAGTTCTGTTTGAGCTTTGTTGTGACATTTAGTTGCTAGCTGCGACATAGTTCCTTCGGCCTGCTTGAATTTTGTGTCGCGACATACAAAACTTATGTTGCAACACAGACTACTGCATTTTCCACCTTTTTGCTTATTTTCTGCTTGTTTTCTCTCTTTTTCCAATTAACACCTACAAAACAAAAAGTTGGTGAATATTCCATAAATGGGCATACAAATAGATCTAAAATTGTTAAAAACATGCCAGAAAAATGGATTAAAAATAGATGAGTTTAAAACTCATCAAGAACCCCCACCCAAGGGGATATAGGATCCCTTATTTCTTCTTGTTCTCTAGAGAAGATGGCTAATCCACCCTGTAGCATATTGCTAGATTCATTGTGCTATGTGGGGAGTTGGCTAACTATGAGAATTTCTTTCATTTCAACCTTAGATTGTTTCCTAACTCTTTGACAGGGGCATCGTTCACTTGTTATACAACATTGCTAAGGAACTCCATTCGAAGTAGGTAGAAGATGGAAAGGCAATTCCACACTAAGTTCTTCAGGGCTGAGCTTGAAGTGTGCATTGTAGAACTGTCCAGAGTAACTCAAAGAAATAGGGAGGCTGATGATTTGTTCATCTCCTGGTTCAAGAAGATGAGAAATAGATGCAAGATCCATCTTCCAAAGACGGGTAAGTGAAAATGGCCCAAAGATGTTTGGACATTGAGTTGAGAAAAAAAATTTAAGGTATGGAATTTAGAGATTTTTATGAACTTGCAACTAAGATGATAGAATGTGAGGAGCTACTCAAGGAAGAAAGCTATTTGTGAAAGAAATCCATGGGAACCTATTGTAAAGAGGTGAACCAGGAGGTGGAAGTGTCATATCTATCTACTACATGGACATTCACATCTTTTGGTAGAAAAGGCACTTTTGGTAGAAAAGGCACATGATTTGTGGAAGAAGGTACAAATTGTTGGTACACAAGTCCAGTATACTTTTGAGGTAGCACTTGATTATTAGTCTAATTCTATAATGAAATCCGTAATTTCTCAAGCTAGTCGGTTAAATTTCTTCTTAGCTTTCAATTTAGTCCATGCCATCTAATTTTCAAGGCATTTTTCGCTTAGAATCCAAGGAATTGTCAAGGGAACTAAAGAATCCATTTTCGTTTTGACATAGTTGAATTTCGAATTACGAGTTTTGGATTCGAAAATACTATATTTCCTGACATGCCTGCGCATTCACCAATTTCTATGCTTTTTGTATGTTTGGTGAATTCCACTAGAAAATGCACCTAAACATATTTTTAGCATGCTCAGTGGGACCCATTTTCCTGAAGAATGCCACAAAATTTGAGAAATAAGACAAGCTACTTGAGTCTAGAGACTCGAATCTGATGTTGCGGATGCAGCACTAGAAGAGAAGAGTTCGACCTTGGTAAGACAAATAGAAAGCTTTGATGAATTCTCTAGATGCACGATGGTAGGGGAATCCATCGATAGCCACAATGAGCGAGTGGAAGGAAGGGATGCAAGTAATGTGGATGTGCCTATTCTTTTCTCTAATAATTTTAATTAATTTCAGGCTCTCATGCAAAAAATAAAAAGCCAACGAATGATCATTAATGCCTTTGTGGAAGAACTGAAGTAGCAATCTCAATCCATCCTGGAGAACCTTAGGGAAATGGGACAACCAAGGCAGGAAGTTGCTTATAAGCCTGAAAGAAAATATTATAACGAACTCGGGAGGCAGCATTCTAAGAACCTATGAGAAGCTTGTGAATTTCACCACTCACCTATGTAGGTAGAGGTTAGATACCTTTCTCCATATAGAAGTGAGGGTGGTACTATGGAGAACGTAGTAGGGGAAAGACCTAATACAGCTAGAGCCATAGCCCCTTAAAGGATTTTTGCTCAAACTAATCCACTTACACAACATGGAGCATATGAAAGGGGCTTTTCTTTCAATGGAGGCTCGGGGGGGCATCATGCAGCCGCCTGGAGAAATGAATGGTAACAAGGGAAAAAAAAGTTCAACAAGTTCCTCAATAGCCTTTTGGGCAACCAGCCCTAGTATCGGATTTAGAACCAATTAGAGAGGCGGTGCGGGAGTTAGATGAGGGCCAGGCCTCAAGCAAATTGGTTGCCCGAAGTTATACAAACCTTATCCAGAAATGATAGACAGGGAGAACCCCTACCCAAGGGGGTATAGGATCCCTTATTTCTTCTTGTTCTCTAGAGAAGATGGCCAATCCACCCTATAGCCTATTGCTAGATTCACTATGCAATGTGAGGAGTTGGCTAACTACAAGAATTTCTTTTATTTAAACCTTAGATTGTTTCCTAAATCTTTGATAAGGGCATCGTTCACTTGTTATACAACATTGCCAAGGAAATCCATTCGAAGTTGGTAGGAGATGGAAAGGCAATTCCACATTTAAGTTCTTAGTACGACTTAAAGTGTGCATTGTAGAGGCTAAATCCCAGAAAGTGACTCGAATGGGGAGAGTTTGGTGATTTGTTCATCTCGGTTCAAGAAGATGGCTCAAATGCAAGATCCATCTTCAAAGACAGGAGTAAGTGAAAATGGCCCAAAGATGTTTGGACATGAGTTGAGAAAAAATTCAAGGTATGGAATTTAGAGATTTTATGAACTTACTGACTAAGATGATAGAATGTGAGGACTGCTCATGAAGATTATCGGAGGAAGAAATCCATGGGGAACCTATTATCAGAGGTGAACAGGTGTGTTTTTCATTCACATGTCCTCTTTTGGTAGAAAGGCACGTGATTTGTGGAAGAGGCACAAATTGTTGGTACCTGATCCCGGTATACTTTTGAGGTACAGCCGGGAGAAATGTCGATTTCTTGGTTAAAAAATCCATTAGCTTTAAGGCCATGAATCCCCAAGCAAAGATGAATTAAGGGGAAAGACTTACTGTAAGTACCATAATTCAAGGAACCACACTACTAATGCATGTTCGGGTTTTAGAAATGTCATACAAGAAGGGATCAGAAAAGGGATACACAAGTTCCCTAACAAAAAATAGGTTATGGAAATCGATGAGAATCATTTCCCACTAGTGGCCTCAATCAACACTGTCAGTTTTGACCTAAGAGCAATGATGAAATCCAAGAAAGTGAGAAAACTCTCTCCAGGAAAGGTATGGGTACCTAAATATTGTCTGGTTCATGTTGATAAGTTGAAAAATGAGTGGTCTGCAATTTATACAAATCCTTCATCAGGGAGAAATTCAGTGAAGGGGATACAGTAGGAAACAGAGCAACATGACCTATTCTCCAAGGAAATGAGACTTTCCCCCAAAAGGCAAGATGAACTCCCCAAGAGATAGGTTCATTCCTCCTATAGAAAAGACTACAGAAAGGCTCTCACTCCATAGGTGGGTTCCTTTACTCGAGGAGAATAATGCAGACAGGTTTAGAGAATGTTCCTTAGAAAGCAGGCCTTTCCCTGAGGGTAGTTCCTCCTCCAAATGACAAAGTTGTAGGGAAAGTTACTAATTCAAGAAACATGGTAAACAATCCCGTTTTTCCAAGGGAGAGAGCTAAGGGCAAATTTCCAAGAGGTGGATCTTGGGATAAAGTTTTTCCTCTAAGTAAAAGAAGGTTTCTTCAGGAGGATAAAATCAATCCTCCAAAGGGTAGGTTCTTTTCCTCAATAGAGAAGATTGTAGACAACTTCACTTTTCTGAGGGAGAAGGCATGGGAAGGGCATGCTCCTCCAGTCATACCTATTTTTCCAGGAGGTGGACTCAATTCTCAAAGGGAGAGGGTTGCAAATATGGAAAGGCTTGTGAGGTGTATCATTCCTCTTATGGTTTCTCCTGGTCAAAGGTGGCATATGGTATAACACAAAAAATTTTCCCAAAGGCTTTCCAGGACTCAGAAGAGGAGGATGCAAAGCCTAAGAGTAGCTGATAAAAGGCAGTTCATTGATCTACCTGATAAAACACTCTTGAAGGAGGCCATGAAATTAGTGAAAGTAAAGGAAGGAATGGTTCCTAGCTTGGAAAAAACAAAATTTGGGAGGAAAGCTACAAAGGATATGGAGTCAATGAGAAGTGCAAATGAAGTAATGGACTCGGAGGCCTTATTAATAGGTGAAATCCATATTTCTTTAAATTATTCTACTATTTCTTTAACATTACTAGCTATTTCAAGTTAAAAAAATGTAGAGGAAGACCTAGTGGAGGTATAAGGGAAGCACCTTGTGGATAGAGGAAGAAAATGGCCACAATCGAATCACCATAGAATCCTCTGAAGAATGAAGACCCTAGAAGGTGATCCTTGAGAAACCCTCTGTGGAAATGAAGAGGCACATAAAGCCTTTGTACGTAAGATCTCATCTCAATGGCAAACCGGTATCCAAGGTATTGATAGATAATGGATCCAATGGTAAATGTAATGTTATTGAGGATATTGAGAGCTCTAGGAAAGAGCATTAGTGACATGATAGAAACAGAGGTGGCTATGTCTATCTTTACTAGAGAAGTATCCAAGACTCTAGCGATACGACCTATATATATCATCATTGGCATCAAAACTTCATTATTTGCCTTCTTTGTGATAGACTCTCTACAAATTACAACATTTTGCTAGGGAGGGACAGGATTCATGTCAACTGGTTGTGTCATCCTCTTTTCACCAGTTCTTACTATTTTAGAAGGGTAATGCAATGGAAGTGGTGCAGGCAGATAAGCAGCCTTTCATGGCGACTACAAGTTCTGCGAAAGCCATGTATTATAATCAAGAATTCAGTCTAATCAAGTTCACTAGTAGAAGGAAAGATGGGGTTCCAAGGAAAGCATACATGGACATAAAGGGCTCTATGGAAATCCAAAAGGAGGCGGTTAAACTCCTAAAGGTGACTACAATCGTGCCTTATAGGCTTATAAGTGGTCCAATCATCGAGGATATCAATGATGATTGATTACTCTCAAGAAGAAAAGGCAGGAGCTACAACTGTCATATTCAAAATAAAAATGCAGTAGACTATGGACAAGATTGAAGAAGAGAACCTCCAGGACACCTGTGGGACTTAGATGATTTTTTGAAAGGGATGAATATGAAGAAGATGAAGAAATACAGATAGAGGATTTAAAGCAAGCCCACCTAATTTTGAAGACCACCTTGACCCCTCGAAGTCACGTAATCCTTTGGAAGTGAACCTCGACACTATGGAGGGGTCGGGATTGTATATTAGTTCTTTACGCAGCCAGGCTTGAAAGAAGGATTGTGCAATCTTATGGGAGTTCAGACTCCTTTGCTTGGAATTACTCAACGAGATGCTAGCGTTGGAATGAAGTGGAAATTTAGCTGGTAACCACTGAATTAGGGGTGAAGGCTAGCCCTAATTTTTTTCGAGTTGGCCCAATTAGAAAAGTAAAAAAAAATTGCTCTGAGAAAAAACCCTACTCAATGTACTCATTAGACTCATTACTCAAACCCTAATTTCATTTTGAGTTTTGAAAAACTCCAAACCGTAGCCGTCGGCCCTTCAAAGTCTCAATCTCCTCAGTTCTCCTTCTCGTTGAGCACTGTAGTCGTAGGCCTCTAGGATCCAGCTCTTAAGACTCCTCCATGGTGATTTTCCAACTCCTCAACAACGATTCCAACTCCTCACAAGTAGTCACACACTCATCTCATTCCCCTTCCATTTCAACGTCTGTATTCTACCTTTCGTACTGAATTCGATCCTCCATCAAGGTTAGGGTTTTTTCTCTTCTCTTATTCTATTGATATTGATTTTTTTTTCCTTTGCGCTTCTTTAGGGCTTTTTCTACTTTGGTTGTCTAATTTTGGTGTTTCTAGTGGTTTTTTATTCATCCTCGCCATGGTCGTCTTCCTCCCTCAGCCTTCGCAAGAGTCATCCCACAAGAAGACCTTTATGAAATTCACGATTTGGTTATTAACATCGTCGATAGATTTGTTTGCGATTGTCAATTGTGGTGGTGAGTGGGTGTTCAAGGCTTTTGGATTTGTATTTTTTCATGGGTTTTCTTTGTGTGGGGACCAGCAAAGTTGGCTTTCGTTTATTTTCTTGCAAATTCTGTAAATGAACATCATGTTCTATCTCTCTCACCGGTCTTGTCTTTAAGAAGAAACACCACCGGATTTTAAAAAAAAAAAAAATTTAACAATTCTAATTCTATATTCGTCCATAATCCATATGTTTGATTTATATTGAAATTTCTTGTGAGTTGTGAACATCGTTTTCTATCGCTCTCACTGGTCTTGTCTTTAAGAAAAAACATCACCGAATTTTGTTTTAAAAAGACAAATTTTTTTAACAATTCTATGTTTGTCCATATGTTCGATTTCTATAGGAATTGCTTGCAATGTAAATGAACATCATTTTCTATCATTCTCACTAATCTTGTATTTAAGAAAAAACACCACTAGATTTTTGTTTTAAAAAAAAAATTTAGCAATTCTATATTCGTCCATATGTTTGATTTCTATTGGAAATTTCAAATATTATACTAAACATATCAAAACTTGGATCGTTTCTAATATTATACTAAACATATCAAAACTTGAATAGTTTCTAATATTATATTGAATATATTTCAAACTTGAACTTTTTCTTTTATTTTTCTCCTTATCTCTTCAATTGTATTCATTTTAATTTTATATTGCAGTTATGGATTTTGAATCTAATTGTGGGGATCCTGATGATGAATTGAAAATGTTTGAAAATAATCAGAAAACTAAGAGTACTATTTCTACTAATGCTTCTATTGGTTGTGGTACTAGTGATAAGACTAAGTCTATTAGTATTAGTAGTAAAAGAATTCATAATGATGTTGGGAAAAAAATTGTAGCTAAGAAAGTTCGGGGGAATACGTCCGAGGTGTGGAATCAGTATGAAAAGATTGGTTTAGTAGATGGGGCTGAAAAATGTAAATGTAAGGGTTGTGGAAGACTTTATACTTGTAATTCAGATAATGGAACTACCCATTTAAGACGTCATGTCCAAAAGTGTCATTTGATTCCTAAATACAATGATGTGGGTGTCATGTTAATTGACCATTCTAGGATGTTGAGGTCTCAGAAACTTGATCACAAGGCTTATCAAGATGCACTCTCTAGATGTATTATAATGCATGATATTCCATTTAGCTATGCTCGGTATGAAAGGGTTTGGGCAGTGAATAAAGTTTTAAATCCAAATTTTAAACCTATTAGCAGAAACACTGCTAAGGCTGATTGTTGGAATGTCTTCTTGAGTGAAAAAACAAAGCTAAAGAGCATATTGGCTAATATTCCTAGTAGAATTTGTTTAACTTTTGATGTATGGATTGTTGTTACTACTCAAGGCTATATGACAGTGACCGCTCATTATGTTGATGATAAGTGGAAGTTATATAGTAAATTACTTGCATTTTGTGAGTTAGAGAGTCCACATACAAGGATGGAATTATCTGGAAAGGTATTTGGAGTGCTTAAAGATTGGGGAATATATGGGAAAATATTTTCCTTGACTTTGGATAATGTTTCTTATAATGATAGCATGCAAAATATTGTGAAAGAGATACTTAATTTGCAAAATGGCTTCTTATGTAAAGGTGATTTTTTTCATGTTAGATGTTGTGCACATATCTTGAATCTCATAGTTCAAGAAGGTTTGAAAGTTGCTAAGGAGGCTTTATATAAAATAAGAAAGTGTGCGTATGTGAGGGCTTCGGAGGGAGGATTAAAATAAATTTAATGTATTTGAAGAAGTGCATTAAGATGATATTGGTAGTTTCTTAAGGTTGGATGTGTCAACTAGATGGAATGCTACTTACATGATGCTTGAAAGTGCTATCAAGTATCGTCGTGCTTTCAACAGTTTGACTTTAAATGATAGAAGTTATAAGCTTTGCCCATCCAATAAAGAGTGAGAAAGAGAGGAGAAGATGTGTGCTTTCTTAGCCCCATTTTATCATATTACTAACTTGATATCTGGGTCATCTTACCCCACTTCCAATTTGTATTTCATCCAAATTTATAGTATAGAAAAGAAATTTAATGAAAGCTTGTATAACAAAGATGAGGTGATCAAAGATATGACAATAAGGATGGATGTAAAATTTGATAAGTATTGGAGCGAATATTCTGTCACTCTTGCACTTGGATGTGTTCTTGACCCATGTTCTAAGTTGAAATTTTTGAACTTTTGCTATAAGAGACTTTATCCATATGACCATCAAGAAAAGGTGAATAAGGTGAAGGAGGCCTTGTATAAACTGTTTTCTGAATATACAAAGTATGGGGCTACATCAAGCTCAATTGCTTCATTTGAAACTAGCTCATCATCAATGGCAACTGGTGCCCATTCACAACAATGTCCTCCAATGACAAGTGGAACAAACTCAACATCATCAATGACATCTATACTTTATGTAAGTTTGAGTATTGTAATTTATATTTTTTTTGCTAATCTTTTTTCAAGTATCTAGTATAGTGATTATTTTGTCTATGTAATGGTTGCTTGTATTATTTTAGGAGTATCATATGGAAATGAGTCAAATGACTTCAAATGATGTCCAATCTCAATTTGATATATACTTGGATGAAGGATGCTGTGTTGGAAATGACCTTGATGTGCTAGAATATTGGAAGTTACATAAACATCGATTTCCTGAACTTGCAATTATGGCTTGTGATATTTTAAGCATTCCAATTACAACGGTAGCTTCAGAATCTTCATTTAGTATTGGTGGTCATATCTTGTATAAATATAGAAATTGTTTGGTCCCAAAAACTGTGCAAGCCCTCATTTGTACTTGTAATTGGCTATATGATTTTAAAGAAATTGGGCCTTCTGGTAAAAATTGCTTACTCCTTGAACTTTTTTTTGTTTCTTACTTAGAACATACAAAATAATCATTATTGTTTTATGAATTGCAGATGTGCAAGAAGTAGAGGATATTCGATTGTCTAAGGAAGATTCAAATATCGTTGTTGATGATGATCTTGTCTCCACTGAGAATTTTTATTAGATTTATGATTTGGATTAATCTGTTTCTGAAACTCTATTTGGTTTTGATGTTGTTTGATGTTGTTGGATTGTAGCTAAAAAGGCAAAAACATGGTTGCCTAAGTACTTTTATCTTTACAAAATAGCAGCCCCAAAAAATTCTACATTTCTATTGCTGCATTTTAATCATTTTAGTTAGGTTTTGGATTATTCAACAATGATTATCAACAATCCATAATTATGATTTTTGATGATTAACAATTTTCAGTATTGGGTTTGTAATATTCAAGTAGTTAGTTGTTAGGATGTATCATGTACTTGGCTTAAAATTTGTTTCTGATCAGTTAATAGGAATTGATTTATCAAATAAAGAATTATTAATTTAACATTTTTGTACGGGTTAGGTTGTACTTCTTTATTATTCGTATAAGTGGGTTGGGCGGCAAAATAGTGCTTGGAATTTAAGTGGAGCGACATTATACAGCCGGTTTGCCTTTGGCGAGCCCGTCAGCCCAGTGCTAACTCCTAGTTGGAGGAAGCGGCAGTGGAACCTGCTTTTGCCCTATCAGTCGAATTACCACCTTTTAACTAACCACTTAGAAGAATGTCCAAAGAGGTAGAGCTAAAGGTGAAGGAGGAGATTGAGAGCTTTTAAAGGCCAAATTCATCATACCTACAAGGTATGTGCAGTGGTTGGCAAATATTGTCCCTGTGATGAAGAAGAATGGGAAACTTCGAGTTTGTGTAGACTTTAGGGATTTAAATGTTGTCACTCCTAAAGACATGTATGGAATGCCTATTACTAACATGTTAGTTGACTCCAGTGCAAATAATGAATTATTGCCCTTCATGGACGGTTTCTCTAGGTATAACCAAATCCTAATAGATGTTGATGATATATCTAAGACTACCTTTAGATGTCCTGGTTCCTTAGGAACGTTTGAATGGATGGTCATGCCCTTTGGTTTGAAGAACATTGGTGCAACTTGTTAGTGATATGCTCTAGCCCAATGGCATATACATTGTCATTATATGTTTATATACATGAGGCATTATCATTTATCTTGTTATTTAAATTGTGGTTTAAATTGATAAAATCATATCCTTGAATAGTTAGCTCGCTTTATGTCATCAAAATATATGACTTGATATTGACTATAAGGCATAAGAACACTATTCTAAATAGTCCATAGTCGATCATTATTGTGGAATAATGAAGTAAAGACTAATATGTTTCTGAAAAGACCACGTTTTGTTGGTCATGAACATAAGATGTACCGAGGAACATAAATACATAACTAAGTTCGTATTGGACTGACCGTATAAACCTCATCGATTATATACCCGGTAATTTGCATTTGCAATAGTGGTATTTAGGTCGCCGACTGAATTCATGGATTCCTACATAGAGACCGTGTCTTAAGCGTAGCTCAATGACGTCTTTAACAGGATGGTAATACAGGCTATGGTTGGGCATGTAGTAAATCATGTGGAGGAATGAGAGTGATAGTGAAGGAATTTGTCATTTCTTAAGTGGGTAAGTGCACATTGGCCTCTTGATAAGTGAGATTGAGAAATGCATGGCGAATTAACCCGATAGGAGTTGATAGGAGTTATCAATATTATTTGTTTAGTCGATCTACTTGAGAATGAAATGATGTGTATAAGATGACTTCATCCATGCTTTGTGCTTAATCGAGACATCGTGTGACAAAGGACTAATATCATACTATGGTAAAGTTTTTTGAGTCATCGAATTCACTTGATTTGGGTAGTTATAATGTCTTGCTAGAGACTAATTATAACTTGTGGAAACTAGAATATGATTTTAGGCAGTTGACGATGAGTGAACCTATAGGGTCCACCACATAGAATAAATATAATGGGATGTGAAACATCTTTAGCCCATGAATTAGAAAGCGAGCCCGAGCCCGAGCCATTAATAGTTAATGGAATTTGGTTTAAATTCGTTTTAATGAAAGGGTTTGGGAGGCGTGATATAAATATGGGGTTTATCATCTAAAAGGAGGTGGTTCTTTTGAAGTGGGCGTTTTTAAGAGAGAATTCTTTTTAGAGTTTTGGAAGACACTAAGGCGTCTTTGGTTTTGCGGGACAAAGACCTATCATAAGGTGCAAGCACATCCATCCCATCCATTAGCCGTTCGTGTGGATACATTTAGAGGCGTTTACTGCTGCATCGTCTTGTCCGTCTTCTTTGGATCGTTTCGAAGGAGTTACATTTGTGTTTCAACGTGTGTGTGATCGAGAGAAAATGCGCACTGGTTAGAAAGGTTCGGTCTACAAGAGGTAAGATCTAGATTTCCTTGATTCATTGTTTAGTTTCTTCAAACCACTTGGATCCTGATGTAGTTCAGGGTTAAATTTTTTTTTTTATTTCCGCTGCGTTTTCTTATCGCTGGATTCCAACAGTATCAATTTATAGCATTTGGGTGAAGCGGATTTTTATATGTGATATAACGTGATACGGATTTAGTGTATTTGTTTTGCCATATGTGATATACCGCAGTCCATTAGTTCATCGGATTTATAATCGATCAAAATCTAAGTCATGTTTTTTACGTATGAGTCGTAACATCATATCGAAATTGAAAATGATTCGATTTGAAAAACTAATAGGATTAGAGATTTGATGATCGAATCAAATTGAGTTAAGTAATTCTTGTGTTCTAATGCGATTAGAATTTGATACGACTTAAGATTTATTAGCGGGACTATTACATATTAAGTATAGTTTATTCTGATTCTTATTAATTAGTAGGAATTTGTTACACAATAAGTATGAACATTCTGGAATTCTTAATGTCAAATAGGATTGTTACATATTAAGTATGGTTGTTACATATTCTTATTAATTAGTAGGACTGTTACATAATAAGTATGGCTGTTATAGATTCTTATTAATCAATAGGACTGTAACACATTAATGTTAAACATTAAGAATGGACTGTTACAGATTATTCTTAATCAGTAGGACTGTTACACATTAATGTTAGACATTAAGATTGGACTATTACACATTAATGTTAGACATTAAGAATGGATTGTTATAGATTATTCTTAATCAGTAGGACTGTTACACATTAATGTTACAAATTAATGATGGACTGTTAGATTAAGAGTAATCAGCATTGGTGAATGACCAGAATTATTAATGTGATTAATGATTAGGATAAATTTCTAGGCAGTAACTCACTCATGCTAGCCTAAAAATTTGTTTATGTGACTAACGTTGCAATTAAAAGACTATATTAATAATCTGATTATGTGCTTAATGTGCTTATATTCAATTTGCATGGTGCATGTCATGGCCCTTAGTTCAATGTGATTGGCATGTATTAATTATGGGTTTGTAATTTTTAAATACGGCCTGCGTGTCGTTAATTTTTATTGACACAACATGTGTGTCTCTTTTTCATTATATTAGCATACGGCCTATGTGTCGTTGTTTTTATTGACACAACATGTGTGTCTCTTTTTATTATTTTAGCATAAAATAACATACAATTATTACTTGCTTGTAATGAAGAAGAACAAATAATGGAGGCCCGTTCATTCTTAGAGACGGCTATAAAGCTAAGGTATTGATAAAAGGTAATTCTGCATCTCCATATTGGCTTATGGAGATCACCTTAGGAAATGGGCCATGACATGTCACGTTTACATTTATGCTTATAAATATGCTTGTATGTGATGCATGTATATGTTTATACAGTTTGCCTAACAACTTGATAATTTCACCACATAAAATATTAAGTCATAAAATGCCTTCCATAATTTAACTCTTGCCAATACTTCGATCGTCTTAATATAGTTTCTGCCAAAGCAGGGTGTATTGGGCCATCTTAGGAAGACATGATGGATAATGGTGATATCCATAAGATTGAATATGGTTAGACTTAACTAGGCTATCATAACAGTTTTGGGCCTAAGGGCATAAAAGGAAAGAGTTTTCTACCTAGTTAGCTTAAGTTTAAGTGTTATGCCAAAGCTAAGCTTGAACTTAAGTCAAACGTGGATTTTCACCCACTAAGAAACTATAAGATTGTTTCTGTGTTAATTAAAGAGTTATTAATTTTAATTGGGAGTGTAAAGACCTCATTTATTAAAAATTTTGCATATTTTTGTATGTAGACTAATGGCATCAAACAACACATCAACATTTACTCTGCGATCTATCCTTGAAAAGGAAAAACTTAATGGGGCAAAATTCCTCAATTGGTCTCGAAATTTGAGGATTGTCCTTAAATAAGAGAGGAAGATGTATGTTCTTGATAAAGAAATCCCTAATGAACCTCCTACTAACAATGCCCCATGAGCCGAAAGGGATGCTTATAGTAAGCATTTGAATGACTCTGTGGATGTAACGTCTTATGCTTACAACCATGAACTCACGACGAAGCAATTTGAGAAATGGGGCATTTGATATGATGATGGTGCATCTCAAGAGAGGAATGTTCCAAGAGCAACACGTCAAGAAAGGTTTACAACCACTAGGCATTGAATGCATCTTGAAGATGGCTCACGGCGCCCGGTAAAGTGCCGTGTGCGATCTCATCGATCAGCTTGATAAGCTTAGTGTCTTTATTAATCACGAGGTTAGCTCTTTGGTCTGGTTCTAGAGTTCGTACCTGAATCTTATGATCAATTTGTTATGAACTACTATATATGCACCATATGGAGAAATTTGTTGCTAAGTGCATGGAATGTTAAAGAATGTTGAGACGAACATTCAAAAACAAATCCGGTGCTTATGGTTCAAGGGAAGGCATGAAAAAGAAAGAGGAAAGGCGAATGATAAGGCCAAGAAAGGCAAGGACGGTCAAAAGCCTAAGGCCAGAAGCTGAACCGCCCAAGGAAGGGAGTTTGCTTCTTCTATAATGAACGAACAAGGTCGTGGAAGAGGTATGGCTCTGCGGAAGATCCTGAAGAAAGAATAGTAGCGAGGCTACCACTTGGTATTTATGTTATAGAAGTCAATACGTCTACTTAGCTTCATAGGTATTAGATGCGGATGTGGATCTCACACATTTGTGTAAATGTGCGAGGGGCTGCTGCGACCCGATAGATCATTGGCTAAAGGTGAAGTGGACCTACGAGTGGGGAATGGAGCAAGAGTTGTTACATTAGCTGTAAGAGTTTATGATTTGACTTTGCCTAGTGGACTTGTTTTCCAATAAAAGAATTGTTATTATGTGCCTGCTGTGAGCAGAAACATTATTTTAGTTTCTTGTTTAGACGTGGATGGATTTCACTTTATTATTAAGAATAATATTTTCTCCATCTATAATGCAGACATTTTTTTTATGGGAATGCTCATTTATTTAATGGTCTCTACATTCTAAACTTGGAACAACCCAAGCCCTTAGCACATCCATCCCATCCATTAGTCGTTCGTGTAGATACCTTTAGAGGGCAATTGCACACTTCATCGTCTTGGCTCATTGTTATTGGATCGTTTCCAAAAGGAGTTATGTTTGTGTTTCAGCGTGTGTGTGATCAAGAAAATCTGCACTAGTCGAAAAGGATTCGGTCTACAAGAGGTAAGATCTAGATTTCCTTGATTCATTGTTTAGTTTCATCAGCTGGCAGATCTGATGCGATTCGAATTAAATTTTTTATTTGTTTAGTTTTCTTATCGTTGGATTCAACGGAACTTGCAAAAATTTATGAATGCCATCTTTCATGATATGTTAAACACCATATGGATTTATGATGATATTATGGATTAAATCTAAGAAAGGTTTTGAACATATGAATCATTTAAGGGAAAAGTTTTGAAATGATGAGACTCCATCTGCTAAAACTGATCCACTTTCAGATGTCTTTATAAGAGTTGGCCGAAAAATTTTGGGTTTTGGTTCACCAAAGAGGAGTGGAAGTGGATCATAACAAAGTCAAGGCCATTATTTCAGCCAAGTCTCCTCAAAATAAGAAATAACTTCAAAAGTTCTTAGGTCAGGTGAACTATTTAAGGATGTTCATCTTTAATCTGGCAGGAAAGACTAAGGTATTCTCTAACCTAATCAAGCTGAAAGAAGTGGAAGAGTTTGAATGGGAGGAGCGATGCCGAGCTGACTTTTGATGGAATCAAGGCCTTTATTTTAATGCCACCTTTAAATTCGGTCATTGAAACTCTATCTATCGACTCTAAATTGTGTGCCACATTCTAGCATAAAATAATGTTGAAGGCCATGAGCAAGTTGTTTATTATTTGGGTAGGGTCCTAAATCCAACATAAACAAGGTATACACCCATTGAGAAGTTGTGTTTGACCCTATACCTTACATGTACGAAATTGAGACATTGCTTGATCAAGTCTTAACTATATGTGGTCTCCCAAACCGACTCGATCAAATACATACTAAGTCAACCCTTTATCACTAGACGAATCAAGAAATGGTCCTTTGCTTTGTCAGAGTTCACCTTGGTCTATTTTCCATAGAAATCAGTCAAGGGGCAAGCTTTAGCAAACTTTCTAGCTTATCATCCTTCTTTAGAAATCAAATCAGAAAAGGATGTGGAATTAAGGATGTATGAAGTAGAAAGGCGGCCTTGGGTTCTTAAGTTTGGTGGCTCTAGCATGGAGAATTCCGTTGGAGTTGGGATAGTAATCATCTCACCAAAAAGAATAAAGACTACCCTATCTTTCAACTTGGCCTTTAAGTGCACCACCAACAAAGCTAAATATGAGGCTTTAGTGATCGGTTTGGAGATCTTGTTGGAACTTGGACCATAAGAGGTACATATCATTGGGGACTCCCGATTAGAGCTTCGGCAGCTAACAGGAGAACATAAATGCAACAGCTTATTACTAGCTCCTTATTATACCGCATCCACTCAATTGTTAGATTCTTTCCACTTCGTGGATTTTGAATACGCGCCTAAGGAGTCTAATTGGGAAGTGGATGAGCTTGCACAAATAGCCTCAAGGGTGAAGATTGAGCGAAGAATTAACTCATAAGCTCATTGTGATAGGAAAGAGGAATCATATTAGAAGTCATCAGTACAAATGCAAATGTTGCAAGAGATTGGAGAAATAATATCAAAGAGTATTTAGAAGACCCTAACATGCAGGTTCCCCATAGGGTGAAAGCTCGATCGCAGAACTTCGTCTTATTGGAAGGGGAATTGTGTAGAAAGAGACATGATGGGTTACTACTCATATGTCTATCCTTTCCAAACAGCATGGAAATGATGATGCAAGTTCATGAAGGGGTTTTTGGAGCCCATCAAGTCGGGATAAAAGTGTGATGGTTGATTAGGATACATGACTATTTTTGGCCAACTATTCTAAGTGACTGCATCAATTACTCTAACGGCTGCCAACAGTATCAAAAGTATGGTAGCATACAGAGGATACCTGTTGTGGAACTCAACTATGTTGTGAAGCCATGGACTTAATTAGGAAAATCTACCCGGTTTCATCATTAGGACACAACTTTATCTTAGTTGCTACAAACTATTTCAATAAATGGGTGGAGGTAGTACCCTTGAAGAAGGTAGTGTAACACCCCTTACCAGTAGATAGTGTACCATTCACTGATATGGTAGGCTGCTCTATGTTAGGTGAGGAATGCCACAGTAGACTTCTAACTTTGTTTAGTTCTGATACTATGTGAATTATGCATTGATCCATGATAGAATTACCCTTAATAACATTCATACCAGAATTATAAAAGTTCATGTCCACATATAACATAATATTATAAAACACCACTAAAGTAGTGTTCAAATATCATTTACATATATATATATATATATATATATATATATATATATATATATATATATATATATATATATATATATATATATATATACATATATTTGTTGTTTTGCATACTTGTACTAATACATGTTTAATACTTTCATTATGACAAAATATTACTGTTGAATTAATATTACAAAACTCAAGAACTACATTGGTGAGCTTCTACTATTGTGTCAACCTTGGTGGTTACGAGATGTCCTTTAGCATCAACTTTAACTTTGATACCTACACGGATAGAACACCCGGGCTAAGCATATAGGTTAGTAGGAAACAAATATGATATGGACAACCACTCATAATGATCGTTAATAACATCACACACATATGAATATATTTCACACAACATAGTTGTAACATTCATTTATTAATAGACATATGATAAGCCTATAGGCACAATGTAATCATTATTTATATTCCTTAATCATTTTCATGCTCATATTGTTCATTACCCATAACATATTTCATATAATGGTTAGCCTGAATACCCCAATAGAAGTGGATAACGGGAAATTATAGTACGGTAGGTACCCATAGGTACTTTATAGTACATTATAGTAACATACTAGCTTCAGAAAGTGACACAAACGGGGTCCAAATAATGACCCAAATGGGGTCCGTGACGCGATAAGTTACAACCACAATAGTCCTTATAGGCATGCCTATCTATGCACTACCCGATCATAAACAAGCATTTAGATATATGCATTTCTATAATGATTATACTAGTATCAGTAACATACATATCATACTTACAATCAATTATTATGATCATATAGTAATCATGCATATAATGGAGTCCATGTCACATAATTATCATGTAATATTCATTAACATGTAACATTTATACATACTAGGTTCTTTCATGTATTTATTAGGATCATCTTAATAAACTATCTAAATTCATGTAACATTAATGTATTAACTCATTTAATAAGGTTAAGCAAGTGCCTAAAACCTTCAGGAAGGTTTGGGTGAGATTCGGTAACATTTAGGAATGTAAAATTTCACATTTGGGCAAAAGTGAAGGGCTATACGATGGGGAGAATTTTCTTCCCCACCTTGTAAACCCATTCTACCTACAATATAAACCAATTATGTTTGAACAGTACTAGGCAACTCTCACGTCAACTTCCAACTAAATTTTTTTTTTTTTAACAAAGTGGTCTTTGAACAAAATGTTCCCCTATATCTTAAGTTTCCAATGGGTAAAAAATTAGGTCATTTGAACCTTTAAATTTTGAGGTATGGCCTAGACATTCCGAATTGCTCCTAGACAGTTTCTAAGAACAAAATTGTATCCTATATTTAAAAACTTTCTGGGAGCGATAGAGACATAATTTGATCATACTTTATTAATGAAAGTTACTTTCCTAGGTGTCTAAATTAAGTAAAATTTTGATTCACCTCATTTGAATCATTAGAACTCAATATATGGCATAAACAACATAAACTGCTCCCATTGAGGGAACAAAATTAGTACCTTAACATCAAACTCGGGTTCAAGGGTCTTAGAACAGGATTTAGTTCTCAGTCTCTTCTAAACATTTGTAGCTATGGGTCTTAAATTTCATCTCCAATAGGAATCATCCAATTTGGAAGTCTGCAGACTAAATTATGGCAAAAACAAGGACACGAGTCTAATGAAAATTTTGACAGAGTTTCCCCTTAAACACCTACACACCAATTCACACATCTTTACTCCTTATTAAAGGCCACAACTGACTCATATCACAATTACACCATCAATTCAACATCATAACCAATTTCATATGTACATAAACATACACAAAGAAAGTTAGGTTCCCAAACCTTATTTTGCTCCTATTTGCTTCAAATCTACCCTTTCTTATATTCTTTCTCCTTCTCTTTGTCCAGCTGCTCCTTCTTGTTTGCCTTGAGTGAGGTGGATAGCTGAAATTAGAGAGAATTAAGTTGGGTTTTTTCTCACCCTTAGAATAGCCGACCTTTATGGCTTAAATAAGCCATGAAGAGCTTTCCTCCACCTTCTTTGTTTTTCTAGAAACTAAGTGTGTGTCCACATTTTATTGGCTCAGCTTTTTTTTTTTTTTTATCCTTCCAGTTTTATTTAATTAGACATTTAACATATAAATATTTCTAAATCATATATTTACATACAAAACTTCTTAATTTATATCTTTAGGTCCCTAAATTGATAATTTACCAATTTACTCTTGACTTCTGAATTAATTCTGATTATCTCCTTTTTCATTCTTTATTATTTTAACCACTCAATTACACATTTTTTACCTCCATTATACCCTAGACATGTTATAAAACTACTGGGGCAAAAATTGGGGCCTTACAAGAGGAGCAGAAAGATGTGATCCAATTCATCAAGGAACATGTCATTCATAGATTTAGAATTCCTTAGTCCATTACAACTTACCAAGGCACCATGTTCACTGGGGATGAGATTACTTATTTTGCTAAGGACTACGGCATTCAACTCATCAGATCCACTCCCATTTATGCCTAAGCAAATGGGTAGGTAGAATATTCTAACAAGGTGTTGATAAATATCCTGGAGAATATGTTGGAGGATAATCCTAGAGATTGGAACATAATTTTATCTGAGACCTTATAGGCTTATAGAACTTTTAAAAGAGATTCTACGAGGGTTAGTCCTTACTCTCTAACCTATGGGCAGACTGTAATGCTTCCAATGGGGTGGTAGTTCTTTCTCTAAGGGTATCTAGACATAATGGCCTTAATCCTCACGAATACAGTGAAGCCATGATGATCGAACTTGAGGCATTGGATGAGAAGAGATTACAAGAGCTCTTCCAGAAAAAGAAGGTGGTTTGGGCCTATAATAAGCAGGCAAGAAAGAGTTTTGAAGAAAGGGAGCTCTTTTGGAACATGGTGCTACCCATTGGTGCTAAAGACAGAGAATTGAGGAAATGATCTCCTAGCTGGGAGGGCCCATTCAAGGTTCACTAAGTACTACCCATAAATGCCTATTGGTGATCAAGCCTTGAAGGAGAGCCACACAAAAGGTTCATCAATGGGAAGTACCTCAAGAAATACTTTCCCACAATGTGGGAAATGATGGACACTACCAAGAAGAACTAAGGTAGGAAATGAGGGAATAACAAGCATAAGTAGGTCTCATTGACCATTTTTGGATTGGGGAAACTATTTAGAGTGGTTACTTTGAGTGATAAAGTAAGCTATTTTGGCCACTCACTGATAAAACCTTTTGTATTCCTCAATGTCATACTTGTAGGACCCAAGGCCACTTTAAACCTTAGGATGTAGATAATGATCTTTGATTTGAAGGTTAAAGTAGGCTTTGTGATCCATATTGATCCTTAATAAAGGCTTTTCCCCAAGAATGGGCTTGTTGTGTCATAAATTCTCCAAAAGTAGGTTCCATGACCACTTTAGGACTAGAGAAATATGAGATGACCCTATGATAAAGTGGCTTCTTAGCCATTGCATTCGTCAACACACTAATTTCTCGAAGGGTGTTCTTGTTCCCTCTCTGGATAGGTCCCGGGACTATTAAGGTCATTGGAGAAAAAGGTATGAGACTAGTTCCAAGATAGGATTTGAGGCAGTAAGATTGGCCTTTGACCACTTCACCTCAAAAACACAAACTACTTCAAGATTTCCTACCGATTTCCAAAGGAAGACTTCCTGACCACATCAAGATTGGGGAAATAGAGGAGGAAATATCCGAGTGAATAAGGTAAGCCACTAGGCCATTGGGTACACATATTTCCCCAAACATAGCACTTGGACAAGTTCGTGAGAGGTTATCATAATCACTTTAGATTGAAGAATGAAAAGATCCTAGAATCACACTAAGATTAAGGAAATAAGACCTCGTTGGAGTAAAGGAAAGTGGGCTTTGTAGCCATTACACGTACAAATACAAGTGTTAGAAATCAAGAAAACAAGATGAAAATCAAGCAATTTGGACAAGGAACGAAGAAGTTATGCAAGTTGCAGTCATGGTCGTGACCACATTATCTCATGGTCTCGGCCACAACACCCTATGTGATGCACCTTGCAGTATAGATGTGACCACAGCACCTTATGTGATGAACTTTGCACTATGGTCGCGACCATGATAATCTATGGTCGTGACCACGACAATTTTTTGTCGTGACCATGAACCTCTTCTGTAGTCATTGTTTTCATCATTTCTCAATGTAGTCGCGACCTAGGTCATGGCTACGGCACCCGGTGTGGAGAAATTTGCAGTGTGGTTGCAACTATGACCCAAATAGATGATCAAGGACTATGACACCTTGTTTTCAGTATCCGTACAATGTAGTCGCGAATACGGCTTACATAGTCACGGCTATGACTTAATGGAATGGAATCGAAAAGCTAAGGGGAGTCAAGTAAAATAGGCTTTTGGCCATGGTTCAGGAAAAGGGGTTTTGGCTTCTTTTTTTTTATCAAATACATCCAAATATGATAAATAAATAAAGTGACCTTATGACCCTGGCGAGGAATATAAAGTCCTCAGTGCTATCCAAAGCAATAATCATTCAAGAATTATTTAAAGTAAATTTCCAACAAATATCCAAAGGTAGGCGTGGTGCCATCTTGGTCCGCTAGTTCAACCACATGCAAGAAGTGTGCCTATGCAGGTGTTTGTCAAATACACACATCTAGAGGTAGGCCTAGTGCCACCTTGGTCTACTAATGCAATGTCATGGTTGTGGTGCACATGTGTAAATGTTCAATGATAGCTTACATCCAAAGGTAGGCCTAGTGCCACCTTGGTCCACGAGTGCATACACATACAATAATGCATTTATGCAAATGTCAGTGAGTTCCCAACATAAAAATCATAGAAGGTTGTCTAATAGCCATCTAATCAAGAAAATGTAAGATTGTTCAACTTACCTAAAAGTATGATGGCAAGATATAAAAGGGACAAGCTAGTATGGATAATGTCAAATGTTACTGACCATGTCAAAATCGGTAACCATGTCTGAAGTATTGATGGATCATATCTTAGAAAAATCGAACGATCTTAAAGAGTCTAAGAATCCCAAGCACTCTTAGTGGGAAGCATTAATCTACTATAATTAGGAAGTCGGATCTATAGCTTTTCCCTCCATAGAGGATAGAAAATCACCCAAGGAAATGGTCTTTTGCTGGTGCTTTAGGCCTTGAGCATGAAGAACCTCAGCGTGTCGCATCAGAGAAGACAACTTGGCTTTTTCTCTCTCTATTTCTTCAACCAACAATCTAATTCACTCTTCCTAAGCATGATACTCAACTTTTAGTTCCTCTAATCTCTGGATGCTCTAGTCAGTAGATAACTTGGATTACTCATACTCAGTTCTCCCCCACCCCCTCAATTTCTCTAACTCAAATGTCATTTGAGCATTCTCCTTTACCACATGCTCAAGGGAAGAAAATACCTCAGGAGAGAGGTGTATAAAGCCTGCCACAGGACTCGAAGCGGATTGTAATAGTACCGTAAGCGCGTGAAAGCATTTTGAATGATGGATAAGGAGAAGGTGGCTGACATATGACTAATAGTAAGAAATGACGACAACTACATCTTGTTTAATAGAGTGCTTTATGGCGGCTCAAGTATGGGTGACTTGGTCGAAAATGAGAGATCGATGAAGAAACTATTCTTGCACCTCGAAATTAAAATAGACGAAAGGAGAGACATGAGAAAGACAAAGGTAAGGAACTTGAAAGTTGATGAAAAGGAAGTAAAGGAAAGGTAAAGTGTTCACCGGAGGAACGAAAATTAAAAGGGTCGGAGGAGTTTGCCTAATGGAGCCCTAACCAACTGAAAAATGGCCATCTTCAGATTTTGAAAGGTCATTGGAGGAATGACCTCCATTAAATGCCGCTGAACTATCTTGCCTTTTGGATTCATCCTTGGTAAAGACAATATCTTTCCTTTGCACTAACACTTCCTCATCGACTTCTTCAACCCCTATAGGATCATCTTGTGTGTTAAAAAATTCAAGTTTGGGAGGAGTTATTCTTCGCTACAGCCAGATTAGATTGTTTGGGCTTAGCAGAAGGAGGTTTAGATTGTCTAACCCCTTTCTTTAATTTTGCAATGGGCCTGTTGGAAGAGGAAGAGTGAAGCCTACATAACAAAAGGCAAAGTGAGAAATAAAGGTGAAAGTCAAAGGACTGAATGTAAGAAACAATGAATAAAAATCCATATACCTGATGAAGAAAGGAAGGAACTGATAAGATCATCAAATCTAACAGACCACCAGGCCGAGAAAGATTCTACATCTGATAGCATAATAGTCTTGAGGCCACAAGTAGGAGTTTGGTAAGATTGGGTCAGTTACTCTACTAAGGCTGCAGTAGATGGCCTTTAGGGTAAGGAAGGGAATTAAGGGATAAACTGAGTAATTCCAAATCGACGGGCCCACAAGCAGGGTAAGTAGGGTAAGAAAAATACAGAAGATGGGGACAGTTGATGGGAAAAAGCATAACAACCGCCAAAGATCATAACTATACAAACTATGTTGAGGAATGCTGAGGGATATTTAAAATCCATAAAGTAAGGGGTGGACGAACTCAAGATCTACTACTAGGATGGGCTGGAAATAATGTCAAGCTTCAGGTATAGTTAAGACAAAGAACGGTCTACCAAGCTCAAGAAAATGAGGGAGTCTGTAGATATAGTCCTAATGGATTGAGCCACACTAAGACCCAAAGACATGCAGGGGAAAGAATCAGCACCTGATATCTCAAGAAAATAGGCAAATAGTCAAATCTGTACAAACCAAAGTGCTCTTCCCACCCTATGGTAAGGTACCTCGGTCTCATACTTGCCCATGGCCTGATATAAGGAGGCCAAGAAAATGGTACCTAAAGCATAAGGTTCTTGATATGGCAAGGCCTATCAAGAAGATGCTACATCAAAGGCTTGCAGAATGAGGAAAAAACAAAAAATGACGAGAACACCATGAAATTCTATGTGCTCTGCGTAGTAAGAAAGAACCCCACGTTTGACGTGCAGTAGAGTTCTCGACTTAGGTATGGCGGATGAGTAAGAAGTCTAGGAGGTGGAAGAGACTTCAAGATGAGAAAGTGATGGGTCATGGACATCTAGAAGACATACGGCCTCTGAACCCTCGACATGCAACACAGTAAAGATAGAAATGTCCCTCATAGTGATGGATGCAAGACCGAAAGGGAAGAGAAGTGAATTTAAACCCTTAGACCAAAACCTCAAGCCGATACTCATTAAATCCAAATCAAGGCTTACACTCACATTGTTAAGCTTAATGAATTAGCAATACCTAAGGATTCGGTGTCGCCCAGGTGAGGGGATGGTCTGTCGCCCGAGTGATCGATCCTCGAAATCGAGGCCGGCTTGATTGGTAGAGCCATAGGTCATAGTTCTTTTCCAATAAGCATCTATAATGGTAATGTCAGAGGAAAAGAAAAGGTTAGGACAAGAATAGCCACATCTCCAGCCACATGGGCAATCCCAAACTCCAGCAATGGAGGAAGAGATGGTAGTGCACTAGAACATAGGAAAAGAGTATCAGCAAACCAAGGGTAAGAGACAAAAATGAAAATGGGTGGAGAAATAGTAAGGAAATGCCCTTACATTGAGGGAGATTGCCTAGCCATGTCAGGAAATGGAGTAGAACCTGCATAGGGAGAAACAAGAAGAAATCAAGTGTATGGAATAACCTTAAAGCCTTGTCACGCCCGGTCGGTCCAGGCCAGTTAGGCGAATCGAGCCGAGTTTCGAGGTGCGAAACCATATCTTTGGGACTCTTTATTAATTTTTTTTTTTTTATATTTTTTAAATACGTACTTGTGCACCGTGGTATACAAACAATTTACGTAATAGCAAATCATTTACATACAAGAACTACCTTAGGGTGGTGTCCATGAATCTATACACATTTACTAAATCCCATTTTATTTATACAAATACATATCTATCTAATTATCGAGAGATCGCGAGCAGTCTTGGTGAGCACCTATCTCTGAGATGGCCGTCTTCTTTGGTGTGGAATGTCTGTCCTCTTTATCTCCTCTTCGATTACCTACGCGGATTGAACACCGCGTCTTCAGCTTTACACTTAGTGGGAACATATAGATGGTAGCGACCCGATAACAATGTCCTTGAGTCACTATCTTTTTTACATTTAATTTTCCTTATGCAATTAGCGAAACTATTGTTATGTGACTCTAACTCATATCATATTATACATGTAGATTTTATCCTTTTTAGATTCCATATCATTTTCACGGTCGTATCACATCCATGTGTCATGTCTTTTACAAGTTTCAATTCATATCTTTTACATGTATGGCATGTCAGATCATATTCAAAACAAACTTATATATCTCTGATGGCAAATCAGACATATCAAATGTCACATCTGAGGGGGTTAAATCAAATTGATCTGCGTCTCATATTAGACTCTTATCATTTTCTGTGAAGCCATTAATCGACTCCTACAGCGATTACAATTCATGATCTAGGATGCCTAGTTTAATTCTTTTAGTTATCGTTTATTTAATTTTCATTTTTTTCAAAAAGTGTCGCGACCGAATCCCTATGACAGGTTGGCGGATCAGTAGACCGGTTTCTCGAACATTTTCAATGGCTGTTTTGTTTGGTTTATTTAAAATTTTTATTTTCAAAGATGTCGCGACCGAATCCAGAACTTGACCGGGTTAGCGGATCGAGCTGGGCCGGTTTACTCCTACATTTTCAATTATCTTCCCAAAAACATTTTGTTTGTTATTCCATTTTAGACTTTTTTAATTGCAGCACTTCATTTAGCAATCCAATAAACATTTACATTTAACGAATGCATTTACAAAATAATGCCTTTTCTTATCAATACATGTAGTGTAACAGATACTTAAACAAATACAATTTTTAATGTCATTTTTCACTTTTCAGTTTGTGATCTCACATATAGCTATAGAAGTCGACATTCACGACAGATTCAGTTAGTGAATCCTGTCTTGTTTGTCATTCGATGAAAGTAATGTGGTTTCACGTTCAATTATGCAAGTCTCACATATGGCTATAGAAATGCGACATTCCTGACCAGTTCACTTGGGGAATCACGCGCTAATACGTACGTTCGTGCCTTGTGTGATTTCGCATTCAATTATTCACGAGTCTCACATATGGTACATAGAAATTAGGCATTCCACGGCTGATTCATGAGGAATCACATGCACGTACGTCGTTCGGTAGCGATGTAATTTCACATTCAGTGTGCGAGTCTCACATATAGGCGTAGAAATGCGACATTCGACATATTCACTTGGGGAATCTTGCCACTGTCTACGTCGTGAGTGGCAATGTGATTTCGCATTCAGTGTGCAGTCTCACATATGGTATGAAATTAGGCATTCGCGACCAGTTCACTTGGGGAATCGCGCATTTGTCGTGTTAGCAATGTGATTTCCATTTAACAATTACGGTTACCCTCATGACGAATTCAGTTGGTGAATCTTGTCATGTTGGTCATTCAATAAAAATGTGATTTCACATTCCATATTTGCGATTACCTTCATAGCCGAGACCGGTTGGTGAATCGTCGTATCGGTCATTGTGTGCCATTTAAAATCAATTTACTTTTATCACGATAATTTCGACTTTATAGTTGAAATACATACACACGTACGCCATGTGTGACAAACATTCGAATAACAATAATTCAAAATCAATATATACTTATATATATTTCCTGAAATAACATTCATAATCGATCTTAATCACATTTCAATTCCAATTTCACTTCCATTATTATCTTTTCAAAGATATACTTTCGATCTATGTACTTATTTCATATACTCATTCATGTATACTCCATTAAATTATACTCATTTCAAATATCTTTCGTTCATATACTCATTCATGTATACTCATTCATGTATACTCATTCATATATTCATTCACGTGTACTCATTCATATATTTCATATCATTTTGTTATCATTTTGGTTATATGTGATAATAATCATATATAACTTAACCACTTCTATGTGTTCATGACAAATTACCTTTCATATTCATATTCATGTTTTAGGTTCGTTTCATTTCCATATCACATTCATGTTTCATGAACACATTTATACATATTTGCATTTTCTATATTTTCCTTGTTTCATGCCTATTACATGGCACTTCATATACTTGTAAGTATGATGTCACATGAAATCACACACCTCATTCATGTGTTCTTATTCCTCTACCCAGTCTACTTTACTTAAGTGGAATCATTCGATCGGATCATCGAGCCTAAAGTTATGGCATTTTCATGCCAACTAGTCAATTTACCGATATTACACTTTGGACAGTTTGTAATACTCATTTTTCAGTGTCTTGACTCTATATTTGACACTTGTTCTTTGTACTCCTTTAAATCTAAGGTGCTAAGGGTTCTTCTCCAATTAGAAGATCACCCCAGTCGAACACGAAACTCGAGATTATGTCTAAACAACTTGGATTTACTCTATGTTCAATAACAGAACCAGAAATTTGGCTTGAACATGGCCCCACTTTGAGTTAATTTTTGGGCCACATAGAATCAGAATTTGAAGATTTCTATTTATGGATGTTTGGTTCTCCTTGAAGTCTAGTTTAATTAGCCACTTGAATCACTCAAATCGGATAAGAAATGAGCAAGTTATGGCTAAAATACGAACATTGGTCAAAATAGAGCGAAGTCTGGAAGTACGTGTGTAACTGTCTCGTACATGTTCAGTTACGGAAGAGTGTACGGTACATGTTCAAGGTGTACCGGTACATGTGTTTCAAAAATGCAAGAATGTGTGCTTTCTCAGATTTTATATTTTCCATCTCCAGACCAACTCTATACTTCATACACACATCAAAACCATTTCATATTCATCTTGTAACCTCAATTATACTCAAATCATCTTTCAATGGATATCTTTTCTTAAAACCCTTCATGATTTACTCTCAAGCTTAACTCTAATATGGATAATAACACGTACATAAACCAAACATGATGGTTAGTTAGGGTTTGTTCTAAATACAGCTTCGATTATTCTCGATTAAACCATGAATCCAACCTCGAAAGGGAGGATTATACTTTCTTGTGCTATTTAAGAATTTACCAACCATACTTTCCATAATTTTAAGGTTAGGATGAAACCAGAAAAATCAATTGAAGAAATCCTTATCCAAGGTTGTTCCATACAACCCAAAACATATATTCATGTTAATAGTCAAAGTTCCATACCTTTTTGGCTTTGCTTTCCTCTTCTTCCTCTTCTCTTCTTCTTCTCTTCCTCTTCCTCTTCTTCTCTCTTTTCCTCTCTCTCCTCTCTCTCTCTCTCTCTCTCTCTCTCTCTCTCTCTCTCTCTCTCTCTCTCTCTCTCTCTCTCTCTCTCTACGGTTTCTTCTTTTTCCAAATGAGACCAATTTTTGGTCTTAAATCTCATGTTTGTTAAGGCCATGTTTGGCCAAGACAAGAAAACCCTTTTTTTTTTGTTTTAAGTTTCTTTAATTGCCTTTAAGTCCTTAGGTTCTTCCCTTTTTGCAATTCAACCATGCCATATTCTAATTTGACCCACAATCTTTCCTCAAATTCCATAATTGCATACTAACTTTTTCATTTATGCCTTTTATGTCCTCAAGTGGTAAATGACCACTTTACATATCTCTAATATTCATTTCGGGTCTCTAATTTATTTAAAATTCATATTTAGTTTATAATATATACTAAACAAAGTCAAGCTGGCTAGAGGTATATTTAGATTACACTTACAAATCTTAATGCTTAGAGTATATGAGAAAATCTCTTAAAACTACTTGGTAGGCATGAACCAAACTAGATTCCCAACGCAAATTCTTCAGGTCCATCAAATAGTAAGGATGAGGAGTTACCTTTGCGATGATTCTGCTGGTAGACGAGGCGAAAAGATCGAGGAAAGAAAGAGAAACCAAGATCTACACACAAAGGAGAAAAACTTCTGTAAGAACCAGACTCATTTCCTGATTTTTTTTCTTTTTCTTTTTCGGTGAAGAACGAAAGCTTTGAAGATCTAAAAAACCGAAAAAATATTATTTCTTGTTGTTCAAAGATTTTTTTTTCGGTGAAGAACAAAGGATTTGAAGTTATAAAAACCGAAAAAATATTCTTTCTTGATGTTCAAAGTTTTTTTTGATGAAGAACGAAGGATTCGATGTTCTAAAAACCGAAAAAGGTCATTTCTTGATGTTTAAGGATTTTTTTTTGTTGAAGAATGAGTGATTTAGAGCTTTAAAAAATCGAAAAAAATATTTCCTAGTTCTTGGAGATCCTGGGAATACTCTGTTGGATTTTTGGATTTCTCTTTATTGAGGATGAATCTTTCAATGTCCCCTTAGAAATCATATGGAACATTCACTACAAATAACTTAGTAAAAAAGGGACTAATCTACTCACCAGTGCAAGAGACTAGTTCGTGTCGTGGAGAATGGCCGAAAAAATTATAACTTGTAGCAAAAGAAGGATCGACGGAAGCCACAACATCATTTGCAATGTCGATTCGAACGTCGCTATCTGAGACGTCGCTTCTAGTAACAGCGACAATGTCGGCATGAGAAGTAGTTGTGGCAACATCGGTTCGAAAGTCATCGTTTGTGACGTTGCTTCGAGCAACGTCGCTTCGAGGAGCGGTGGCAACGTTGGTTTGAAGAGCAGCAGCAGTGTTGTCAACATAAGGAAGAAGACGGAGGTCCAAGGCAATACCACGGCCATGAGAGGAGGGAGAGAATAAGAAGGTGAAGAGAAGAATGTGGAAGGCTTGGTACGTAAATCAAAGGGATTTTTTCCTATAAACCTTTCAAATCTCAAGGGAGAGTCTTTTAATGCAGTAGGAATCAGTTGTGTAGGAGAAGGGAAATCAAAAGTCGCAGGTTTGAAAAAGAAATTAGTAGGAGGCTTTTCTCAAGGTATTACTCTAGACTTCTTCAAATCATCCAATCGAGTTTGGGTTTTGTCTCATTCTTTCCACTGATAATCCACATCCAAAAGGATAATTTGTACTTTAGGCCTCATGGTAAAAATGAGGAGAGCAAGAGAAATGAAACTCTTTTTGACATATAAAAAGCTTTAATACATACAAACATGGCCTATGGGCCATTTGTAAGTGGGGGGCAATTGTTGACACTAAAAATAAATTTTCGGCTTAATTGGTGGTGGAATGGGCTGAATATATATGTCAACCCAATCCGAGAAAGCTCAAGCCCATGAGAATCAGCCCATGGAAAGGTCCAGGGATATTTTCAAAATTTTTAAAAAAATTTCAAACCCACCAATAGAGAATATTGAGACTTTGTCTCCAAAGAAAAAGGTGGAGAAGACTTTTTCTCCAAGTCAGGACATGGTAGAGCATGTGGACAATTACTTGAACTGGTGGAAATGACTTGGGGAAAAAGACTCCTTAGTGGAGACGTGGAAAGCTATTAGAGAGGGGTTGGTGCAGTTACTCAGAAATGCCTATAAAAGGGAATCAAAGCATCAGAGCAAAGATCCGAATTTTAAAACATTCAAAACCGAGTAAGAGCATTTCAACATTTCTCTTATTTTTCTACAAGTTCATTAGTCGTCCTTTTCCAGATTCTTAGCTTAGTTTTACATGTTTTTCTTTACAAGCATTTATTACTTCAAAGTTTTCTTACTTCAACACTTGATTTTCAATCCAATTCTACAATGAAATCCGTAATTTTTCAAGCTAGTCCATTAAATTTCTTCTTAGCTTTCAATTCAGTACATGCAATTTAATTTTCAAGGCATTTTTCGCTTAAAATCTAGGGAGTTTCAAGGGAACTAGGGGATCGATTTTTCATTTGAGCATAAGTTAGATGTCGATACAATTTTCAGTTCGAAAATACTATAATTTCCTTACTGCCTTGTGCCCTCGGCAATTTTAGGTGTTTTTGTATGTTAGTGAATTTCACTAGAAAATCCCTTCGAACTCATCTAATACCATGCTGTATATCATTTATATCTTCTTATTCTTTATGTTGTGCATATTTGTTGGGAAGCCTCATGAACCTATTCTCATCAACATTCGTATGATATTGTCCAATTTCGACCTAAGTCCTCATGGTTTTGTTTTTGGACTTTTCCTTCTAAATGTTTCATACCAATTGGATGTTATTCATGTTTATATACTCATAAGTCTTCCCATTCATAACCAATGTGGGACATTTGTAAGACTTTGGGTGCACACTCAACAATCATCTCCTCGAAAAAAGTTCCACAAAGCCTCCTTTTAAATCAGGATTTCCTTAACTGCATTCGGGCACAAGCCTTAAGTGATACCTCTTGTTGGGAAACCTCATGGACCTATCCGCATCCATATTGATATGATATTGTACACTTTTGAGCCTGCGTCCTCATGGATTTGTTTTTGGGCTTTTCCCCCAAAAGGTCTCGTACCAATTGGATGTTATCCATGTTTATATACTCATAAGTCTTTTCATTCATAACTGATGTGGGACATTTGTAAGACTTTGGGTGCACAGTCAACAATCCTCTACTCGAAAAAAGTTCTACAAAGCCTCCCCTTAAATCAGGATTTCCTTAATTGTGTTCGAGCGCACGCCTTACGTGATACCTCTTGTTGGGAAGCTTCATGGACCTATCTGCATCCATATTGATATGATATTATACACTTTTGGGCCTAAGTCCTAATGGATTTGTTTTTGGGCTTTTCCCCCAAAATGTCTCATACCAATTGGATGTTATACATGTTTAAATACTCATAAGCATTCCAATTTCTAACCGATGTGGGACATTTGCGTGACTTTAGGTGCATTCCCAACACATATTAGCCTTGTTTTCAATTGAAAACACTTTTAATTCACCACCAAGGTTCACCTTCTTCCCCACTTAACTTTATTTTTTATTTACTATTTGTTGGATGTGTTATCGTATTATTATTTTTGTTAATTTTTTGCATTCATACATCGAGTAGTTACCTTAACTTAACCAATAGAGACTTTAAGGACAACTTTCTGCCATATATTTCAGATAAGTAAGTTGAACCCCAACTTTGGCTCATTTCTTCTTTCTGTTATTAAAATTGAGTTTTTAAGATATAAAAACTAGTATGCCCATTGAATAAAACACATCATAACCAAAAATATGGTGTACAAACTTACCAAATTTTGAATTGTAAGGCTCAATTACTCATGAAAGATGTTTCTCCCATACACTTTCTTACTAACGGTACCTCCCTCAAAACTCAATTAATCATCACGGACTCCTGAGTAAGGGTTGTTTGTTTTTTTTTACTTAATGTCAAATATAACTTTTATTTAGCTAAATATTGAATAAGGCTTAATAATATTACATATGGAGTTGTATTTTTTTATATGTTTAAATCACCATCTTAAATATATTAAACAAATAATTTATGTCAATAATTGTTCAATAAGGATAATATAACTTTATTATTATAATATATGTATAACATATTATCGTATGTCCACATTTCTTGCTTATTTGGTAGAGTATTCAAAGTTTTAAAAGGTTGGACAAGGAGGAGAGGGGTCCTAAGTTCGTGGGGATATTTACTTAATGCTTAATTATAAAAAAATTCTTAATTATAAAAAAAAACAAACATATTATCATATTTATAAAAAAATAAAATGATAAATTATTATGAAAATTAATTTATTATTATAATTATTATATTTATTTAAATTATATAACTAAAATAGAATATACAAAATTAATAAATTTTAAATAATAGATTGATGAAACCAAAATTAAATATGGATGTTTAAAAATATTTTAAAAAATTTTATGCATATTCTAAAATATGAATTTTTATAGATAGTAAAAGCCAAATAAGAAGAAAATTTTAAAAATTTAGAAATAAGTTATTGAAAAAAACAGTATAAAGTCTAAAAAGCAAATGGCTTTTCAGAAAAAAGC
Source organism: Tetrastigma voinierianum (assembly GCA_016808115.1). Classification (NCBI taxonomy): domain Eukaryota; kingdom Viridiplantae; phylum Streptophyta; class Magnoliopsida; order Vitales; family Vitaceae; genus Tetrastigma; species Tetrastigma voinierianum. Next base: position 549,007 of record JAEQBH010001039.1, on the reverse strand, counting down.
AAAAAAATCGGAGTTTTGGATGTAAATAATGTTTTTAAAAAAAAATTACAAAGATAATGTATATTTTAAACTATTGCCCAATCTAGTTCGTTTGAACCACGTAGTTGACACCTCAGTAAAGGCTATTGTCATGAACAGCGGCTTTTAAGCAAATTTGATTCAAAAGTCGTTGTCCTCAACAGCGGCTTTTAAACAAATATGATTCAAAAGACGTTATTCAGGACAGCGGCTTTATCAATCCAAAAACCGATGTTTAGGACAGTGGCTTCATCGTGTTTAAAATTTGAGCGAGCCCCTCCCCTTCTTTTTCTTTCCTCTTCCATTTCTTCCATTTCTCTCCTCTCCTTCTCCCCTTCGGCGACGACGATAGGGCTTGGTGTTTTGTGCCCCATTTATTCCTCTAGTACTCCATTATACTCCACAGTAGGTAACCCTCATACATTGAACTATTTTTTATTGAAAATTTTTTACATTTCCGGTATTATTTGGTGTGTTTTGTTCATAATGTAGTGATAAATCTTTGGGTTTGGTTCCCATTAAAATGCTATTGGTGATAATATTTGTTAATTATTTAATGTTTATTGATAATGTGGTGATTAAATCTTTATTTTCTTGAGAAACCAAACATATGAAAGCTAAGGACTTGTTTGGTGCCTGTTTTTTAGAACTTTTTTTTAGAACAATTATTTGAAAGCCACGATTGAGACATTATTTTGGTGTTTAGTAAAGTGTGGATTTATTTTAAATTTAGTGTTTTTGTCCGCACATATGGCTAAATAACATTGAAAATTTCTTACATTTTCGGTTTTATTTGATTTGCTTTGTTGATAATGTGGTGATAAATCTTTGGGTTTTGTTCCCATTAAAATCTGTGGTGATAATATTTTGTTTGTATGTTTTGTTGATAATGTGGTGATTAAATCTTTATTTTCTTGAAAAACCAAACATATGAAAGCTAAGGACTTGTTTGGTAGATGTTTTTTAGAATTGTTTCAAAGAAATGTTTTTGAGAACAATTATTTGAAAACACATAGAACATTATTTTGGTGTTTATTGAAAAGTGTTGTTATTATCTAAATTTAGTTTTTTTTTTTTTAAACAAATTTGCTTAAAAAGCAAAGTAAAAGTCACGAGCTAGACCCTGACTAAGTTTGCCCTGGATTAGGATTCGAAGGAGAGTTGAGTATGTTCATCCCGATACTAATGTAAGGCGAATACTTAAAGTTGTGTAAAATTATAAATTAATTCTAATTGAAAAATGACATTAATTTAGGGAAGGCAAGGTCTTCTCATCCCAATCATATGAAATTTAATTATAGTTTTTTCTATTTTTATACCAAAAAGTAATTTAAATTTGTGGGACATGGAAATACACATATCCACATGTCTTCACTTTCCATTGTAACATAGTACGAACCTTGGATCATTCACTTTCCCATTCCCGCCTTGGTTCTTAACCACTTGAACTAGGTTTTATTGACTTTTTTTTTTAATTGAAAAATATTGGCATTTGTTTTTATATTTATTTCTATTTTTTCACCAAAAAATAATTTACACTTATGGGACAGATATTGAAAATAAGTATATTCACATATCTTCACTTTTCATTGTAATTCGTTTCTATTGGGACTTGAACCCCGAATCCTTCCATTTCCCACACCCGCCTTGGTTCTTAATCACTTGAACTAAGTCTTATTGACATTTAATTTTTTTTATTGAAGATTATTGGCATTTGTTTTTAAATCTTAAGTTCTATTAAAAATAAATATGATTTATAAGCTATCAAGCTTGATTGAAATGGTAAAGAGGTGGGATAAATTTATATTCTATGAGGTACCATTTGGGTTGAAATGATATAATTTCTATTATTTTAGTTTTAAAAATAAAAATAAAACTCAAAGTTTATATTCTTTTGAATTGATTTTACAAATCATTGCTATTTTAACTTAAAATCTTTAAGAATTTTTTATTTCATTTTACACAATAATTAATATTTATTTTTTTAATTCTATTCACTTGACATATTACTTTGTAGTCTTACATATTTTTTATAAGGATATGACCAGTAGTGATATAGTGACCATATGCTACTCTTTTACCATTTATGAATGAATAATAGAAAATAGCAAGCCTATCTTTGAATGAATTTTAATTCGAAACCAAGTCAGAATACTTCCTATAATCTCTGGCAAAATATATATGTTTCCACCATTCCCGTAACATGTTACTTCCTATAATTTATGGCAAAGTATATCCTCATATTATTTAACTGATTGGAACCATTTTGTATAAGTCAAATATATATGTTTCCACTATTTCAGTGATATGTTATTACAATGGAAAAATACTAAGTACTGAAACATATGTGAAATATGTCGAGAACAAAGTTGTCATTATGCCTTTGGATGTACCGGTTGATTGCACGTTTGAATTGTTAGGTGATATGATATACTCAAGAACAGACATGGATAAGCAAAGGTTCAAATTAGTCCTTAATTGTAAGTATCCCCTGAAAAGTGGAAATAGGTTCCAACCTTGTCCAATATGGGATGACAATAGTGTGTACCGAATGTTGAAATTGATTAACATGGAGGAAATTGAATTGTATATTGAGGTCGTTCGAGTTATGCCTCAAGTGAATCAATCTGCGGGTGCCTACACAAATTTATTGGTTTGAGGAAATGATAATGTTGCATAATTGGACTACGGTTGTGGGCCTAGTAGTGCTCCAACACCTGATACTGATAGATGTGAAATATATAGAGATGATGAAGACTGTGAAGATGAAGAAGCTAATGATGAATCTAATGAAGATGGTGATGATAATTCTAATGGAAATATAAATGTTCAAGCTGATGGACATCTCTCATCATTCCATACTCTTAACCAAGTTTTGGAGAATGAGCAAGGGATATATGTCTTTGTGGATGCGGCAACTTGTGATGTATCAAATAACCCAGATGATGAGGACATAGATGAGTCATCCCCTATTCAGTATCACTTAGCACCATCACCTCAATTTGAAAATGTAGAAAACCTTGGTAATGTTATTTCAAGTTATTGGACTCCATGGGTGAAGCATAGTACCAGATACTCAAGTGGAGAATTTTTAGTTGACCAAGTTTTTAATTCCAAATCTGATTTGCAAGAGGCTACAAAGATTTACTCAATTAAAACACACCAAGAATTTGTGGTTGTTGTATCCTCAAAAAAATTGCTAGTTTTAAGATGTAAGAAGACCGAGGAAAGTCAATGTCCATGGAAGCTTCGTGTCATGCTTATGAAAGATACTTGTTTATTTGTTATCAACAAGTATAAAGGGCCACATACTTGTGTCAATACTTGCTTGAATCGGGACCATCATCAATTGGACTCAAACTTAGTTACTGCTCATATGAAGGAAATTATTAAGGCACAATTCACTTTGTTTGTAGCTGCTACTCAAGCAAGTGTGATTGGAGAAATGGGGATATGAAATTTCATACAAAAAGGCAATTGATGGAAAGAATAAAGTAATTAGAAACTTATTTTGTGACTTTTGTCAATCATATATAAAGCTACTATGTTTCTTTTTAGCCTTAGAGCAATAAAATCCTGGATGTGTTGTAATTTGGAAAAAATTTGATAGTAATATGTCAAACACTGAGATATTTCAACGCGTCTTCTGGTTATTCAAGCCATCTATTGAAGGGTTCGAACATTGTCGTCCCATACTGAGTATTAATGGTACACATTTGTATGGGAAGTATAAAGGCACGTTAATGATTGTTATGGGGTGTGATGGAAATAATCAGTTGTTTCCATTGGCATTTGCTATTACAGAAAGCGAGAACTTTGACAGTTGGGAATGGTTCTTAGCATGTATTAAAAATAGAGTTACTCAACGGATAGGAATTTGTGTTATATCCGACAAACATCCAGGTATTATGGCAGCTATGAGTGATCCTCATCTTGGGTGGGCTGAACCATCTGCCTATCACAGGATTTGCATGCGTCATATTGCAAGCAATTTTATGACTCGCTTCAAAGATAAACTCTTGAAAATTTTGGTCTGTAGAGAAGCTTTAGAGACTAAACAACGCAAATTCGATAGGCATATGGCTATAATTAGGAGAGTGTCGAGTACACTTGATGGTTGGAGCGTCCCTCTTGAAATATGGGCACTTTCACGCAGTGGAGGTCGAAGATATGGGATAATGACTACCAGCATGTCTTAGGTATTTAACGGTGTTCTGCCCAAAAGGAGCTCGTAGCTTACCCGATAAGCGCATTAGTTCGGTTGACCTTTAGGCTTAATGATTTGCTTTGTTGCGAAATGGAAACGAGTGCTAACTGATTGGCATTAGATGAAGCGATACACTACTTATGTTGATGCTCATGCTCAAATTAAGGCCTGTGGTGGTTAAGGTCAATAATGGGAAAGGTTACTTACGATCACATCCAAGGACCCATTTGCGTCAAGTCAAGGAGGGATCGAACATGTCGCCTCAACTTACATGACTAGGGAACAACATGTAAGCCCCCATATGGATTTCCATGTAGCCATATCATAGCAATAATGCCGTCACACTCGTGTTGGATTTTCGATTATTCACTCAAGGCTACTACACTACACACCCTACTATGATACTGGGCAAATCTTGTCAATCCCATATTCATACTAAGATGATGGCTCAGCGTACGATGGTCCTACAATCAGATTCCTACCAATGAAACGTATAGGCGACATCCTAAATCAACCCATTACCTTCATAATGAAATGGACGTTAGGAGGGGAAAAACCATTATCATGGTGCCATGCATAACCAGTCACAATCACGCCTTATAAGAATAGGAATCATAGTGATGAAGCAGCCAAACCCAATTTCAGATATATCATTGTTCATCACTTAATAATTGCATTCTTGAATTTATGATACTAGTACCTAAATGTTTTTGTTATTAATTATAGTGTCTTCTGCGGTTACCCTACTAATACGGCGCTCCACTGGTCATGATGTGGACCTTCTGATCCATCTACTCGTATTACAGATGTATAGATCGTATTGAAGAGATAAGTTTATATGTATGTATTTTATTAAATATCATTAATATTACATATCATCAGTGTAATGTATATATAGAATAAATTCAAATTTAATAATCTTTTTACCAGTCTCAGAGGTACTCCACCCTCACTAACTGGATGAAAGCCTTCATCAAGATAAACAGCGGAGTGATGGATCTACGTATTCTTCCACAGCATCCGCTTCTATGATCTTCAATATAACAGATCGGGCCACATCAAGGATCAGACACACCATCAACAACCCTCACTTTATAGATCATGCTTAAGACACACACGTCTGTACCATCAGAGATGATCATCACACAGATGCCGCAAAACCATCCTCGGTCTCTTGGTTTCTATGGACCAAGAGTCACCGGACATGCATGCCCTCAGTGTCGCGAGGCAGGTCGAGAGTCGCCACGTCATGCTCACCACTGACATGCTCCTAAAGGATCCAATATCTCCATACGATGGTTATGTGACCAATTATCCACCCTAGCACCTGACGCAGATAAGGTCACTTTATAGCTGAGTGCGCATGGTTTCATCTTAACACTAATTTGATCCTTCTTGTTTACGAACAAAAAGGGAGTGCATGTCAATTTGTGCTTTCTCCTACTACTGTGAGATTTGAAGCAGACTGTAGCATATAGTGGGGGTAGTGCAGTAATAGTGATGAGTCTTAAACTCATCTATATTTAATCCATTTTTCTGGCTTATTTTTAGTTTATTCAAGACTGCAATGCCAAATTACATGGATTATTCAACAACTTGTTTTAAGGTGTTTTAATTCAAAAAGGAGAAAATCTTATGAAAGAAGAGAAAATAGTAATTACAGCTTTGTGTTTGTACAGTTTTATGCAATGCATAAACATCCTAGTGAATGGCTATAAAATCATGCTTCTTTACGTCGATGTCAAAACTAAGGAACCCTGCCAACAGAAAAAGTCATCTCACAACATCAGAAAACAAACAAGGTGAATCTCTCGCTGCGATATAAAGATCCCACATGAAACGACTCATTATCATAATCTGGAAAATTCATTCTAAGACATCAGAGCAAGTAAGCAGGGCAGGACAAAGTGATGAATGTTATGACATTAATCAAGAAGACACCTACCATTAAAACAATGTTCAAACACAATTGTCAATATCGCAACATAAATGTTCCAATCCAGAGGCTACTACGATAGAATGGAAACACGATGTGATCTTACGTGATAAAGTTAAAGAGCCAAAGAGATCCGTCGCAAGGTGAGAAACTCTACGCTGGCAAATACACGCCAAGAAACAAAAAGTTTGTCGCTGACCGGTGACACCCCGATCTCGGTCCGCGGAATTCACCCGCCACCTCGAACATTTATTTCTGATCCTAGATTACGACCTATAATTGAGTATAAATGCCTCGCTCATAAAACCAATACTATAAAACCCAATATTTTATACAAAAAGGGAGTTTACAATTGTTTTTGATTATACTTATAAACTGGTCTCGTGTCTTAATTCCATAAAATACAAGAAATACCTGGCCGCTTTTTCGCTTCTAAGGTCCTTGATATGTCCCACACCCAAGACGCCTTCTAGACTAAAAAATATATTCCCACGATTTGGTGAGCAAAGCCTGAGTGAATTTCTACTGCTTCCCACCTATGCAATGCAATGGTACACCAATCATACAACTCATGCTAATATATCACCTATGCATATATTAACAAATTTAAATCCTATACATCATGTTATTCAAATGTTTTATAATAATAACATAACTTAGCTCACATGGGCTAAGGCACAATCCTGCAGCTTGTCATGAAGTTTATTCCATAATTTACTAATCAACATGTTATTCACCCATGGCAACAACACACATCACACATTAAATCATACAAACAAATTGTGGACTCCGTCTAAACCAATTAAGGATTTCACTTACCCAAATCTGAACTCGTTACTACGGTATCCAGCCTCAACAAATCCCTATCCATTATATGACCCTTAAGCAAAGAAAACAAAGAGTGAAAAAACCCCTACCTTTCCGTTTCACGAAACTCCCCACTTCAGAAATCAATACTCTGACAGACCAATCCTCGCTCATACCGGCGAACCGCCGGCCCCGATCGTCAGAGATCTAGAGAGGTTGACCTTCTCTGAAACCCCAATTCCAGCCAATGTCCACAAACAAACAGAAAATGAGCCGGGCAAGACTGACGTCTCTCCCAAATTATAAGTTTGCCTCATTTTTCACCAACCACACACACACTCACGGAGCCAGACCATTTTATGCCATGTGTCCTCATGAGGACATAAAGTTGTACTGTCCCCGCCACGTGGTAGTCCTCTATTCCCCGCCACTGGCAACCCTTGGTCTACTATGTGTCATCCTGACACCTAATGCCAAAAACGTGGAAACTTTAACACCGAAATCCAACAAATTGATTTCGGTCATCAGATTTCGCGAGACACCTCAACGAAGTCCGCTTCGCCATCCGGGAGATCAGAAAATTCTGATTTTGACCGAATTACATTTTATCCTTCCTTAGGAAACTGGATTTTCTCCGGTCTCACAACGACAAAAATGTTGTATGCTGTAAATAGAACCGCAAATAAGGAGTTAAAACTCCGTCAGAATTGTTGATACAAGGAAAGTAAATTTATGTGGTTTTAAGCTCCTCACTGATAATATTCTATTTTGTGGGAATAGTGTTTATCTTTTTCATTCAAAGCAAAGTGGTGTTTGTCATAACTCCACATTCAGATTTGTCAAGTTCCAAAGAACAATTAGACTATCACTGGCTGACATGTGACACATCTGAGAGGCCCTGTAGTTCGAAGTGAAAAGGGTACTGCGGAGGTAGTGGTACCGATACCACAATTAATCTGCACCCAATACCCACATGCAAGATAAAGGTACCTGCATCAAAGATAGCGGGTACCGTACCCTACAGCCGCTGGAGTAACAGCAATTTGGCACCGCAGACGCACACGCATCTACTGGATTCGCAAATTTCAATCTTGGTGCAAAGGCACACTCGTCTTTCATCACCACTCGAGATCACAATGAGGATTCTATTTAAGCCCAATTTTGAAAGGTAGTCAGAGAGAGTTCAAATTCTAGGATTTAGCTCTTCAACTTCAGATGTTTTCTCATTTTTATAGGTTTCAGTAAGAGTAGTACTGTTTCTTCTTCTTATTCCGAAGTTTTTATTTGTAATCTTTCAGCTTGGTTTCATAACTTGGTGCGTTCATTGAGAGACTCGCATTTTTTATATTTCAACCTTGCTATCATGTTATTTCAATTCTATTTACTAGTAGTGTTCCAAAGAATTATGAATCAATTTCACTTTAATGGAGTTCAACCTCTATGATAGGATTCAGAACAGTGAAACCCTGCACCCCATCTCAACGAACAACCCAACTTCCTTTTGTGCTTCAATGGGATTAAAATGGATATTGAACACTTGTGAAAATTCTTCTAAAACCTTAGTTTGGCATCTTCGACAACATGAATGAGAGATTTTTTGGCACACTGCAGTTAACTCAAATGCAAACTAAGAGTCCAAACAAAATTGTCACACTTGATATCGTCAATTATTCTCTTTGTCTACAAAAGCTTTTAAAGTTAAATCCCCATCAAGACCATTCATCAACGTACCTGTGGTTGAGATCAGGCGAGATGGCGCCACCTAGTCAGGCGAGCTAAACCCTAGGATCCATCATCCGCCCTTAGTTTTACAATAGCTGTCAATCACACAAATGATCCAATCATAAACTCTTATTTTACTCTTTTTATTCAATATTCATTAGTACAACCTATGATCTAAGGAAACTAATTCTCCTCAAACAATCTGGATCTCTATAGTAATATAATGTTTGACTACACTGGCCTAATCTGGGAATAATTTCAAAGACACACGAATAGACGGCAATGAAAACACTTTCTAAGTCGGACTAAGAAATGCAATCCGCCGCCGACCTTGTGGGATCCACAATGTAGCCTCTAATTTAGGCCCAACTTCGACCCCATAAATAAAACATTCGAGGAAAACGAGGCAAATGACAATTTAGTATTTTCTTTTTTCTTTTTTTTTTAATTTTCTTTTCTTCGTCGATTAGAAGTAGTTTAGGATTTCAATTTGTTCACTGACTTGGTAGAACAGTGGGATTGTTCGTAAGTTGAGCCAAATTGTTAAAATCCACTCATTATCAAGAATCTAATGAAGTTCGTAGAAAAAATGGAATTTATTTCTTTCTTAATAATACGTTTGTAATACAAATTTTTGACTGAAAGATTTCAAAGGTTTAATGCGATTCACTTTCTAGGAAACCCAACTTCAATGGTGATCTAATGTTGGTTATGGTCTTTCCGACTTAGAAAGAGACTTATTTAAGAACTAACTATTTCAATGGTAAGAATCAGCGCAGTGCTCCCAATCTGAGTAATCTGATACCCAATTAAGACCTGCTGTCACGTCTAATTTCAAGAGGCCTCCGAGTGACACAGCTGGATTCTACAGAATGGATGCATTACTAGGCAGGCTGCCAAGACTATTACTGAAGAACTACTGTTTCCAAAATATTACTTTTAGACAATCAACAACTTACCTATGGGTTTGAGAATTAGCTATGATCTATCAATTTAACCCACTAGAGATTTCTCCTTAGTCTTGATGAATGACCTCGATCCCAAAAGAAGGATCTAATCATAAGAGAGAATCCTCTTGTAATCTCAAGGATGAGACATCATTCATCTCAGAAAGATCCGACAAATGGCCCCGCCCCCTAGCAAGAATCAGAGTCATAAGAAATGGGTATAAAGTATTGGAAAAGAAAAATACCCAAATCTTACAGAGAAAATTAGATTACAAGTAATTAGTTAGATACATGTTCTAAACAATCAATCACTTAACTGAAGAATGTATGGTTATGGAGAAATCCAAACCATACAATTACTTACATTTTCAAATTTCAATCTGAAAGAATAGAATTCGATTAAGTCGAGGAATTGACAATACACAAATCCCAAGGTCTACCAAACAATAATCCGGTTCATGTCCAATGAGAGTCCAGAATCAACTTCATTATAGATGAAATTAAAACCAGACCAGTTTAGTTAACAAAATTATATGACATGTAGTTCAAATAGCGGAACTCGAAAGAAGAAAGAGTTGAACTTTAAATTTTTTTTATCTCCAAGGATAATCTTAATTATAGTCACTTCTTTTTACACAAAGATCCCAGATTTGCATTTTGACCAACTAAATCTTCAATGAATTCACCACAAATCATTTTCATAAAACCCTAGAAAATCCAATTTTTTCAAAAGGGCAAGATCGTAATTTCCGTCAAACCCAAAATTTTCTAGATCTCGACTTAAAACGGATTTCACCATAACTGTCTCGCAAAACTGCTTAACACGCTGGTTCATTAATCTCCAAGACTCCGTCTGACTTACACATTTTTCGAGGCATCTATTTCTCAAAATGAAATTACATGTGTGATGGACGAGTCACCTAGAATATGTACTGCGCACACATGTAAATGAGAGAAATTGATGGTTGACCGCCGAGATAGTGTCAAATGTCAAAAATCCAAGCTTTAGGAACATGATTGCATTACGTGAATAGTTAAATGATACGCATTAAAGAGGTTGTTTGTCACCTCTCACCTTAAGAGACCAAAAGAAATGGGGGAGAGAAGGGGGGAGATGCAAAGGCCATGGATTTGGTGATTTGTTGAGAGTACGCTCACTTCTCTCTAGATTCCTCGCTAATCCACTCCATTCAATTTTCTATAAGAATGAAAGCGTTCTATTAAATATGCTCATTATGGTTCCCGCCAAGGAGTTTCACAACCTGTGATAGGGGTTTTATCCTACCACAATTCTTTGTCATGTTTTGATGCTCAGGTTAGTTCGAGGTCGAGGGCCGCCTTCATTGGTCCAAATCTTAACTGGCTAAATTAGTGAATCTATTTGGATAATCCACTGGGCTTTAGACTGATCATGAGCCAGGCTGGTAACTATATACTAAATCTGTGTTTTTGTGAGACCGAAAAACAAGCATGGAAATCATTTCAAAAGTGGAACAACAAATTACGAGGGTCGCTTCAGCGATGTTCTCACTGCTTGATTTTAGATCAAGAAATAAATTCCATAGTTTGTAACTGACCAAAAAACCCATATTGTTTGTTTGAAATTGTTTAATAGAATGGCTTGTGTTGTGTGGAAAAGATAGGTTAATATACATGATTCTAATGTGTTAACACAACACATAATTATATAAAGGCACTGTGCTCAGAGTCATCAAGATGATACGTGAATCGTCATGAGTCAGGTCAGAAAGCCATTGGAGATGATATTGTGAATTGCCCAAGGAGTCGTGGCTCGAGGGTAATTTTATACGATATTGTGAATGGCTCAAGTGAGTCAATCTGGGGGAGTCGGGTTTCCATCAAATTTGAATTATGTGGTGTGATTGTAAATCGAGAATATATGCATATTTGATATATTGTGCGGAAATATTTGAAAAGGGCATAATGTACTATGCAATCAACTTAACCTAGAAATTAGGTGTGATACTGATATGAATTTTATGAAAATGAAATATGGTTACAAAGACTCTAAGAATAATATTTCCTGTGAGAATGGGGTCAGAGACTACCCAATGATCATTCTAATTAAGGATCAAACAACTGCTTCTGAAGTCTCTCCAACACACTACTTAGAGGGTAGTCCCATAGCCTTAGTACCGGACTTGAGTACTTCAAAGAACAAATGTGCTCTTGTTTGAATATGATTATTTTTCACAATGCCAGTAAGTGCGAGGAGTCAGGAGACTCGAGACATGGAACGGGCATGCGTATTATTCAAGCAGGATCACGATTACTATGGGGTTAAACTATACTGCACACGCACTTGTAGGAGTAAACCATTTAGGGTGATTCCACCATCGGGCGATAGTCACCGCGCTAAGGGAATATTTTTCAGCAGATAATTATGAGAATAATCATTCTGGAGAGCGGGTTTAAAGAAAGTCGGTCATGGGTTTGATGGGGATAATATGTATTAGAATTGTAAATTTTAATATGTATTTGTATTAAGAGTAATGTATAACTCTTGGAACCATGTAAACTAAACGTTGTCGTATTTGATGAGTACGCATACGAAGATATATCTGCCGATATGTTGTTAGCGAGTATTATCACAAATCTACACATTTGCTCATTTTAATTGGATATAAACCCACATGTGGTCATGAGAGATTGGTGTCGGGATAGGTTTTGGCCTAAGATTCTACAAAGAGACTCACGATTTTACAGGAGGTGTCTGTTACTCAAGATCCACTTAGTATTCCATGCTGACAAGTTGTCAACTGATACCTTGGCCAAATACATAATTTGCATCGGTTATAAACGACACTCAGAGCCTGTGGTGGTTATGTTAGTCCTGACATGTTGGCCACATACAACAGATCAGAGCTTCCAGTTTATAAATACCCGCAGCTTAGTGTCGAGTAAGGAATATACGATTACCCAGGTTTGGAAACTAGCTTTAGCCATGGTCACTGAGGTAAGGATTACCACTTGTGCTCGGCGTAGGTTAGGTATGTGATTACCTAGACAATCACGGAATAGGATTAGAAACGACTCGCATTTATCAGGTTTGATGTGTGATCAATTTATAACATGTCGATTGTTACGAATATCAGGTGATCAGGTGCGTAGGTAACAAGATACATAGAAGAACTAAATAAAATGTGAAACACTAGGTTTAGTGAGAAACAAAAAGGTTTGATTTTGGACATAATGTCTTAATTCAATAAAAAATTGATAGTCTGGGCTTGGAATGGAATACGGCTCAGAACGAAATTTATTCATAGATTAAGAAAATGACTAAAATTTCACAATAAAATTTTCTTTAAAGGGTAATGGCAAGAGGTAGCAAGGAGGTCACAGAGATGAGGAAAAATGAAATCCTTTGTTGTTAAAAAATGATTTAATAAATGAAATTATGTCTCGTATTACCTATAAAATGCAAGCATTGTGTATGAAATAAGTTTGTATGAATAAGTATCTGGGCTGGTTATGCCTTAGAGATACCGCATTGAAATTGAACTCTTCAATGGACACTGTGATTTAATATGCGTAATTGGACCTTAGTCAGTTGTCACCAACATGTTGTTTGCAAAGCAGGAGTCACATATGCACGTGGTTGGATGCATATGTGCATGGAATTTCGGGACGAAATTCTTTTTAAGGAGGGGAGAATGTGAAACCTCGAGAAAATCCAATTTTTTCAAAAAGGGCAAGATCGTAATTTCGGTCAAAACCTGAAATTTTTCTAGATCATGATTACCTAAACGATTTCATCAGATCTGCTCAAGGAATCTAGCTAACACGCGACTTCGCCAAATTTCCGAGATACCGACCATCGCTGAAATGAGTTTCTGTGCCAGAATTATGTGATGTGACAGTCACCAGAACATGTACTCATGTGGATACATGTTGCATGAGTAGAGAAATGATGGAAATGGACGGCCGAAAGTAAAGGTCAAATGTCAAAAATCCAAGCTTAGGAGCTACATCGGCATTATGTGAATAATAAATGATAATAGCACAAAATATGAACATTTCATTACTCTCTACCTTAAGAGACCAAAAGAAAAACTTGGGAGTAGAAGATGCAGCAAATAATGGATTGGTGATTTTAGAGAGATATGTTTCACTTCAGATTTATTTAATCCGACCATTTCAATTCTTCTAAAACAAGAAGGAAAGTTGCTTTACACAGCGAGGCCTACACGTGGGCTTCGATTTTAAGGAGTTTCGACAAACTCCGTGAGGTAGGGGCTTTATCCTACTTGTTTTACCCTTTGTTTAAGTGTTTTGTGATGCTTGTGTTGGTTTGAGGCCGTGAGGAGCCGTTTGATTGGTCCAAAATCTTGGAACCGGCTGAAATTTTAGTAATCAATCTGATGTCCTACACGCCAGACTGATTGGGTGTTTGTGCCAGTAATTTATATACAAACTGTGTTTTAAGGAGTAGGAGAGACCTAAATGGGCATGAAACCTGGCTTCAAAAAGTGGAACAATATACCATGAGTACGCCATTGAGAGCCCACTTGCGCCGCTTTCTGTAGAATCAAAACAATTTCCTTGCTCAGGGTAATCGGACCAAAACGTCCATGTATTGCTTGCTTGAAATTGTTTGAATAGAATGGCTTGTGTTGTGTGGAAAAGATAGGTTAATACATGATTATAATGTGTTAACACAATGACATAATTATATAAAATATAATCAGGTTCAGAGGCCATTGAAGATGATCATTGTGAATCGCCTTCAAGTGAGTCGTGGTCAGAGCCACTGGAGATGATATCGTGAATCGCTTCAAGTGAGAGCTAAGTGTTTGTAGTGCAATCGAGATGATATCAGAATGGCTCAAGTGAGTCAATTTAGGAGTTGGCTGGATCAACAATTGCATGTGGATTGTAAATTTGAGAATTTATGCATATTTGATATATTGGTATGAAATGATTGAAAAGGTATAATGCATTTTCATATGCAATCAAACTTAGAAATTGTGTGAGCGCATGACATGAATTTTGGTGAAAATCTAAATACGTGTTGGCAGGCTGAATTTTACAGATACTCTTCCCGAGAATGGGGCCGGGAATGCCCAAACGTGACTGGCTGGACGAGGACCATGACTGCTTTCGAAGTTCTCCAACACATTCGCTCGAGGGTAGTCCTGCCATTTTATCGATATTCTGTGAGTGTATTTCGAACAAGGGTTTTGTTTTGAAAATGATTATTTTCTACATGGCTTAGGTAAGTGAGGGAAGTCATGAGACCTTCTAGACATGGAAACGGACATGTAGACATCTCACAGGATCACGATGCATTCGAGTGTGTGTTTAATCGGGACATCAGATAAGGCACTTATGTATAAACTCCATTTGTAGGATTCCACTACTGAGCGATAGCTCACCTTGCTCAGACACATTTTTCGTGCACAGGAGCGCATTTAGGAGACGGCCATTTTAGAGCCGATTTTGAAGAAAGTCTAAGTAGCTTATTGCTTGGGACAACATGGCTAGAATTGTAAATTTTAATATGTATTTGTATTAAGAGAATAATAACTTCAACCATGTAAACTAATCATGAATGTATTTGATTATACACGTAGATATTTTGGGTTGGGATATGTTGTTACTTAGATATCTGTACCTGGCCGCCATTTTACCATTTTTAATCGGATAAGGAACCCGATGTAGTCGAGATCGCGCGGATAGTTTTGTATCAGGTATATTCTGACAAAGGAGACTCTCGCCTCGATTTTTGTGAGTGGTGTCGTTACTCTAAAGATCCACTGGTATTTCATGGTTATCGAGCTGTCAACTGACACCCTACTTTGAGGCTACAATTTTTATTATGAGCATGCATGTTCTATCTCACAAACGTTTTGAATGCCTCACCCAGGATTAGATAATAGTTCTTTAGTAAATGTTAATGAAATTTGATCTATATATATAGAAAGGTCATAACAAGATTTTGGTGTCGTTGCCAGGGATCAAAGGAATTTAAAAATCAATATTTTGACAAAAGAGAGAAATACTAATTTGCACATTTTTCTTTGTTTTACAAAAATTTCAAAAAACAAAAATAATTTTTAATAATAGTATAAATAGGCTACCATATTTTGAAGGTTTAAACAGAGTATATAATTTTTATCATTTGAATTAATTTGATCTCAAGATAGTTTCTACTTTCACAAAGAATTAAACGCAAGACTGTATAGATCTCACGCCTGACACTCGAAATCAAAGAACATCATATGGTAACCCGAGAAGAGCCACAAATGCTGTGTAATCTAGAACATGGGTAAATCGTAGAGAAAGTGGATCACAGCACTCCAAGAATAGAGAGACTCTAAAGGCCCGACACTATGGAAGAATTTCGAGGCCTATTATCCAAGATGGCACCAACAGGAGACAACTGCCATTGAAGCAAACACCTTGAGCCAAGCCGCCTTAATACTATGTGCAAGAGGCATCGCCTCACAAGCCACCCTTCTCCAAGATCTCATGAGCACTTAGGAGATTCAAGGAGGATGGCAAACACGCCGCTTAAATGGAAATGAGACCGTGTGTAATCGTTTCAACTCTTCCCATTTTCATTGAGAGACGGTAACAACTTCACCAATTAACGCTTTAAATGGATCACGAAATACTCGAAGAACCGGTGAGGCATACATAAGTAGATTTTTCCTCCAAAGCTCACCGTTTAAGAGGAGAAATAATTGTCTTCTGCCAGGGAGACAGAGTCTCTAAGGCGTATGCGGGAGAGGTTCAAAGATTGTTGAAAGATGTCCTATGCATGGAATAATAGATCCGACAACCAGATGAATATTTTCATCATGCCATGAATTATGCCTGGCGGGTATAATCACGATCCTACCGCGGAGCTTTTAAAAGAAGTTAAGTGCAACGAGGCAAAGGAACCGACACACTTCGCTAAATGCAACTACAAGGCTCCATCCGCTTCGCCAGCGTGCAGTAGTCAGGGAAGGAAAATGGTCTTATTAGCTAGATAGAATGACAAACATGGCTAAAAGTCGAAGAAGTATCGAACAAACTGGAAGCAATGAAAGAAGAATGCACACCACACAGTCAGGAGCAAAGAGGTTAAAGAATGAGAAGAAGTGTTGAGGGACTTGTCAAGAAGAGCCCTACCAAGTCGAGAAACCAAGTATATGAATGAGCGCGAGAAGTTATCACTCAAGCTTCCAACCCCAACCCACAACACACTATACACTAACACCGAGGAACCATGAAAACTTTCATATGCTGAGGAGCACAACAGTGGCCATAGACCGACAGACTACTGCTAGTTTCCATGTTTAGCCTGTGTCCAAACAGAACAACACAGCAGAGGGACAATAGAGGAGAGGTCAGCAAGAAAAAGGACTCAACTTTTCAAGATCGATGCTTCATCTTGCACAAAATCAAAAGGATTTTAAATCTTCATGAAAATAGATTTTCTGACCTTGAAAATTTCCAAGCAAACACAATTGTGTTTCAAACAAATACCAATGCCACAATAAGAAACTTGGAGACCCAAGTAGGGCAATCAAGATTACAAGGCCAATCCGTAAATGCATCTCTAGCAAGATTAGATCAATCCAAAGATCTCTGCACCACCACTCAGAGTATTGTCTTAAACTCATATATTTTTAACTTACTTTTTCCCGGGCTTGTTTTCAGTATTTTCAAAGCTATTTTAATGCCAAATTATGGAGTATTTACAAACTTTGGGTTTTGCAGGTATTAACTCAAAAATGAGAGATTTCCAGTAAGAAAGAAGAGAAAAACAACAATTGCAATAGTCCATGTCGCGACTAAAATTTGTATGTCGCGACAAACTTCTAAGTAATTACCAAAGAAAATGTGTCAGAATAACATTTCCGTGGCTGCCAACAAGATTCTTAATATCGATAACAGCTAGGTCACAATAAAAGACAAAGAGTCACAATCGTAATCGCCATCCCGAGAGGGTGTACGGTACGTGTAACCGTAGGAGCGCATATGTGCACCAAGTGTCATTGTAGTATTTTTGGGAGTTGTTGTTCAAGATGAAATTGTGAAATGATAAATTGATTGAACCCAAAATTTTGTACTAGAACAAGGGTAAAGTTGTAATTGGTCAAAATGGGACACAAAGGACATAAGATGAGAAGATGATGGACTAAAGTAGAAATAAATGTTGTTTTGCAATTATTAGCGGATTGAGAATCTAATTTTAATTAAGGCAAAGATGATAATATAAAAGAGGTTGAGACAAACAAACATTTCATTTTTTGGTCTCACACTTAGGGCTCCACGTTTGGGAGAAGAAAAGGGAGAAGAAGAGAAGAAGAAGAAGAAGAAGAAGAAGAAGAAGAAGAGGGAGAAGAAATACAGGTATGTTTTTGTATTGGAATCATGTGTAATTTAGGTTTTTGGTAAGGATTTAGGGTTTCATTTATTTAGTTTCTCCTTTTCTAGGGTTTAGTTAGAGCACTATCCCAACCCTAGAGTTGCTGAAGTTATGTGGTAAACTCCTAGTTGTATAAGATAAACATGGAATCCTTCTATTTCTATGGTTTTATATGGATGGTGGACTTTAGTACGACCTCCTGATTTTTACCTAGGGTTGGTTATATAGTTCAACCACCAATACAAGTGTTGTAGTGTGGTTTTAGGTAAATTCCATGTCGGGTTTCGAGGTATTATGGTGAATAGAGAAGGTAAGGAAGAAGTTGGTACAAAAAAAAAAGTGGCAAAATCAAAGATTTCTGTGCAAACCCGCAAGGTGGTACAAGATTAAAATGTAGTGGTACTCTGCACTCTTAACATAACCCATTTGGCACGGCATCACAAGTGGTACCGTGTACCAATTTATGTAATGTGTTTGGTACCAGATCTTTAAATTTATAGAATGTTTGGTACCGATATCAAACATAGTAGTACCGGTACCATAGCTTCCAACAACCCAGATTTTTGTAATTTCACATAGGAACCTTAATAAATGATTAAGAGAGGTTCAAAGAAGAACGAAACTCAATGAAAATGCACCGTACCTCGGCGATATTCATTGAGTGTGAGTAAATGCTAGTTACTAAAAGTGACTTGCCTATGGCTAATGCTTAAGTTTTATGCGATTACGCATGATTAATGTTTTCTACCGTGATTCTCTCGAGTGTGTAGGTAAAAGCAAAAGGCTAAAGTTGTTTGAGTCATGCTCAAGTTTGTAAGTGGAAATGTGATGTTCTAAACCCATTTTAATACTAGTGTATTATTTATAAATCGCTTTACATCGTATGTTATATTGGTGCGATTAACCATATTTCAAGCAAAGAATTAATAAAGTATTAAACCATATTTCAAGCAAGTAATGGTTTTTAAAGCATTAAACCATATTTGTAAAGCAAGCAAGCAATGGTTTTGAGTTGTAAAACCATATTTCAAAGAGCAAGCAGTAAGTGTGCTTTGAGTAAAACAGTCTTAAGAAACCCGCTTTTAAGCAAGCATTCCGATCAGGTACTTCAGACGCATGGTGGAAGCTAGGACATCATTTCATATTTAGATTTGGTTCGGCCTGCGAAACTTAGTTCATGCATCATGGCATATTAAAGGGACCGCGGCACGATCGGAGTATATACTTCAAGAAGGCGAATAAGAGTATGGTGACGCAGTAATCAAGGTCTTTCCACCATTTACCTAAAAAGGTGATGTGGGCCAAGGACCTTCCACCTAGGGTGATGTGGAATCGCAGCCCTTCCACCGCACCCGCTAAAGCCCGTGCCCCGTGTTTACTAGGGTACAAAGAAGCAAGAAAGGCCTGGAAGGATTGATCTTGGATTTATAAGCATTTTCATACGCTTTGAAATCAACCAACTGGTAAGCAGCAACACTGCACTAAGCCCAGTTCTGTCATGAAAAGTTTTATAAACTTTTAAAGCAAAGCAAGAAATCATACTATGAAAAGTTTTATAAACTTTTAAAGCAAAGCAAGCAAGCATACTATGAAAGGTTTTATAAACTTTTAAAGCAAAGCAAGCAAGAAATTATGAAACGTTTTAGAAACTTTTTATATAAAGGTGAGTCAGATGGGGCCAGAGATATTTTAAAAGTAAACAATTTTATAAGATACACTCACCGAGCCTGCTTATCCATATTTGTTATTTTAAAACTATTTTCCAGTATTACACGCTGATGCTGTATATATTAGAATCTCCCGACTTTTGTATTAGTGTTGTATTAATCATCTTATATGAAATACTTAATTATTAAAGGGAGTATATGATGTATATAGTTTTATTTATGAAAATGTGATGATCTGAAATTTTTTTGAAGGAGTACATTAGTTGCCATATTTGAAAAGTGTAAATTGTGTTTATGAAGATTGTGAACATGTCCATATAATCATATGTCGCCAGATTTTAGAATAAATCACAAGTTTAGAAAAGGAAATTTTTATAATGAAGCTTCAAGAAGTAAACACAAATTTTCGCCTATAGAAATTTCTAGTTGTTAGAAGTAACTGCTCTTTATGGGGTGGTTAAGACAATCTACGCTAGTAGTGGGGTGGGGGTTGACAACAACAGAGAATGAGAAAAACATATACAAGTCAACTGGGAATAAGATAGCTCAGGTTAAGGGCGTAATGCCGAATTGAAGGCGTATTATCGACATAACCCTCTTTCTGCCAGCGACACCCGGCTTCTCGCAATACGAAAAATTTGTTGAGACATAATAGATTTAAGGAGGAGTCATCGCGATAAGAAAACTAGGCCGCAAAAGCGCTTAATGGATTAATCAATCACTAATACAGAGCTTCAACGTCATATAAACTTCTGCTTAAAAGGTAGCTTTTGATTATCGCGACAGAGATCTTCAGGTCGCGACACAGGAATGAGCTGAACATAGAGAAACGAGGTCACAACATTAACTCTGCCGCAACGCGCCAACACAATGTAGCTAAGCCATGTCGCCGAATACACAAACCGGGCCGCAATGTTACAAGTGAAATGAACATAGAAAAATCCCGTGAGGACAGGGAAATGGGTCGCGACATCGAAGATACAAAGTTAGCGCGTATGCTATGTCGCTTACAGAAAATATGTTGCATATAGAAAGTGTTGTCGCGACTTAACATATTGGGGTCGCGACATGTAAAACATCCCCAACACAAAAGTCTAGGCCGCAACATAAAAATGAAGTCGAATGAGGAAATCAAAGCAGGGCGAGCAAACTCCTGGTCATAAATGTACTTTTCGGGTTGCGACCGAGATGACAAATAATGTAAGACAAAGGTCAACAAGAACCGTGAATATAAATGCTGTCGCGACAAGAAAAGCTAGTCGTGGAACCTACTAAGAAGCAGATCAGTAACAATCGCCGCGACATGAAAACTGGGTCGCTACACCAACTCGCGTGTCGCACTAAAACTGGCCGCGACATGAGTATCGGCGTCATGGCCATTCATGCTCGAGGAATGAACAAAATACTATCGCGCGATAGCGAAAACTCGCTACAATGCAAAGTTACTACAATCGAAGGAGAAAATGTTGCAACAAGAATATGTCACAACTCAAGAAAGAACGGCACAAGATCTTCTAGGTCATACGCACGATCACAATGTGAATAAAACCTACAACAAAAATTCAAAACTATGTCAAAGGATACAACTGCGTCATAATCGAAGACAACCTAGGCCTAAGTGTTGTGGATCTATAAAAGAAGCATCAAGTTAAATCTCCAAACTTTTGTAGCTTTATAAATAGAAACGATCATAAAAGCGAGGCAATAACAAAGAATGACGAACTGTGAGTACCTAGGGAGTTCTATAATTCTTTTGTAGCTATATTTTTGTTTAATTTTTCTTTTTCTTATTTTTCATTTTCTTCGTAGATTAGCGTAGCTAGATATTTTAATTTGTCACTGGATCTGAAACAATGATTTGTTCAGAAGTTTTGAAGTTGAAACTACTTCACGACACGTTTGAATGTAAATAACCCAAATAAATGTCGCAAATTGTTTCTTCACTGACAGCACTTAGAGTGGAATCTTCCGCATCTGGTAAGATTTCAATGTATGTCAGAATCCGGCCGAGAACTCAACTTCCATCAAGGACTGACGTTAGTTGCAGGTCTTTCTGCAGATGAAAGAAAATTTCCTTGTTGAAATTTGAGATTATTCAATGGGCGTTGTTTCGAGTATTATTTGTTCCCACCTTGCAGCTGTTCCATGAAAAGATCAGTTGCTTAGCTCGATTTCCGTGAGGACCCTGGGCGTACATGCATGGATTCTCGAGAGCTTGCACTGTTACTGGGGTGGCATGTTGCATAATATTGATGAACCAATGAACTTTGAAAGGCTGCTTAGATAAACACTCAATTTGCTCATGGTTTGAGAATAGGTTGAGTGATATATCAATTTAATCAATTAGAGATCTCTCCTTGGTCTGGAAGAATGATCATGAGATCTAATAAAGGAAAGAGAACACTCTTTCAGATCTTAAGGACGAGACATCACTAATGTTGTAGAGATATCAGAAGGCCCGTCTCGGGAATCAAGAAATCAAGTAAAATATAAGAAATGGGTATACATCGAAAAGAAAAATACCCGTGATTCACAGTAGAAATTATATTTACAAGTAATCGATTAGAACTCATGTTTGTGAGAATGAACATGAACCCTACTCTGAAAAGTATGGTTATGAGGAATCCAAACTATACCGCTCTTTACTCTCGACAAATGCATTTCACTTAGGGAAAAATAGAATGGAGAATAGATGAATCGATAATTCACAAAGTTGTTGAAATCCCAATGTTTATTTCAAAGAATGATCCGTTCAGTCCAAAGGTACATTTAGGATTTGAATTTTTCTTTATATTAAACAGGGGATTCTAGTTTTTAAAATCTTAATAGTTACTAAATTTAAATTCAAACTAGACGTTCAAATAGTATATAACTTGAGTAGTTGGGGTAGTTGAAGTTTAAATTCCTTTCAATCTCTATGGGAATGATATCCGGACTTATAGGTCCACTTTATTACTTGTACGACATGTGCACCTGCAGTTTTTAAGACCAAAGTAAATTTTCAATTGAGTTTAGTGACAAAATTATTTTTCTTATGAGCATATAATGTATTTCTGGTCTCAGACTGCTCGTGCCACTGGCGTGGGAGTAATTTTTAGTCTTCAGTATTTGTGGCGACTAATTAATATGCATAAATATTTCAGCCAACAAGTTTTTGCATCATCATTAATTTAGTTACTCCTTTGGTGATAATGTCACAAATTTGGTCATACAATAAATTTCGTCAACAAGAGGCAAATACGGATTAAGTATAACAAAGTGTAAGACAAAGCATGCCTAGGAAACTTGCCACAAGAATAAATATACTAGAGGAGAAAACAAAGAGAATTATCGGAATGAAGACACTTTGCTCTAAGTCCAAATACGAGACAAACCCCAAGTAGCTCGTATATAATCCAAAGGTGAATTTTTAAATATTAAGTTTTAAATAATTTAATTGATTCAATAGAATTTTATGTATTTGAAGTTTTAAGACCACAATAGTTTTGAAGTAGTGTTGCTGATTTTTGTGACAATGAAGCAAAATTCAAGAAGATCCTATTAAGAAGCACATTGTTTCAAAAGAAAATATGTAGAAAATGACAACAAGTGGGGGTAATTCTAATTCCTAAACTCAGATGGCAATGACAATGCATATCCTAAGTCAGGACTGTTAGCATGTTTGAACAAAAATACATTTTGAAAATCAGGGAAAGACATATTGAATTTAGAAATGAGATAAGTCTTCATGCTTGAATTGAATAAGTTTGACAGTTTGAATAAGTGTTCATAATTATCTTCAATTGAGTATGAGTGGTTGTAGATTGCTTTGAATGTTTTATGAAAGAAGAAAAAGAAAGGTAAAAATTCAGAAAACTTTGATTAATGTCGCAACACACTTTTTCTTGCGTCTTGGACACGAATTGGAAAGAAAATCAGTGGAAGTTTGTTTGAACACACCCTCCAATGTCGCGACATAAATTCAAAAGATGTATCTAAAGGAAATGTCGTAACATATTTTCCAAACGCACACAACCACCAATTGCTCTCTAAAACTATGTCGCATTAACCATTTTTGCTTGTCGCGACAGAGCATTAATTGTAAACAAACCCTGTGGCAATGTCATTGCGGATATTAAAATGTGGCAAGACAACTCCATTGCCTTATAAATAAAATTTTTGAAATCAAGAAACAAAGAACTTTATTTCAGAAAAGTAAGAGCTCTAATAATGAAGGAAGCTTAAAAGACAGAGGCTTCATCACAAAAGGATTTAAAAGGTTATCTTTCCTTTTGTTGAGAAATGCTAGAAAAAACAGAGTAATGGCAAAGCATCGGGTGCAAAAGGATGCGAGCACCTATCTCCGAGCCTACCGCTTACTACGCAATGTCCCCGTCTCTCTATCCTCGCTCTCTCGTCTACCTACACCTGACGAACACCCGTGCTAAGCTTTACGCTTATAGAATATAAGTACGATAACCACCAACGCATCACATGTTTATTCATATGCATTTCATATATCTATTCATTTCTATAACTTTAATTATCATTCATCACATATACTTCTAATAACAAATGTTTAACTTCTTTCTATATTCTGTCTCGATATATCTTTATCTATACTATTACCGTATTCTCGTTTCTATGCTTTATATCCTATACTTATTATGTTCATTTCCTTTCATGTCTGGGATTCCGTGCATGTATCATATACTTTCATATATAACCTATCTTATACTATATCCTCACGCTTATCTACATTCTTATACTTTTCTATATAATGATACTTTGTTTGCTTATATGATACTTTTCATGTACTATATTTTCCTAAGTGTTTTCCATATACTATACTTCTTCATATACCCTTCTTTTTATCTACTTTTTGTACTTTACTTGCTCATATCCTTTCTGTTCTATACTTTGTACTCTTCTATATACTATATTCATAAAAATCAGTTTTTCTACTCCTATACCTTGCTTTCCTCGTTATACTTTTCATATGGCTTTCTTTTATACACTCGCATCGCCCATATGCTTTTCTCTTTATATTAATCATCTTAGTATATTACTTTGTTTTTGTTATCGTCTATATTTCACCAGCAAATATATGCTTCTCATATCATGTCATATGTTCTATATATCATTTCCTTTGGTTTCATGTCTGCAATACCTGCGGATATTTCTGAAACTATGTACCCGAAGGTACTACACCGCACGCGCGTTGATCTCATTCATAATAATTATGTATCACCGCACGAGATGCTGACCTATGCCATATGCTAATAAAATTACGTACCTATCAACACGAGGCAAAGGATTCTGCCTATTGTGGTGACCTCGCGGGGCCACCGATCCAAACGGATCTATATCATCACCCAAACAAACAATATTCGTTTACGGTCACGCAAAGAATCAGATCTTCCCTATGTATACGCCATTCATCCCTCTACCGTGTCCAAGCATAATCACGACATTTTCAGATATATCTCTATAAGTAATGAATAACTATTGCTACTATAATACCATGTATATACTATCATTACTTTACTCTATTAGTTCTCAACTGAGTTTCCAAGTATTACTTCGCTTCTCATTATATCTATATAATACATATATTCATCTTTCTATCATTTAGTTTTGTCTATCATATTTCATGAACATCACACCTTTGTATTATATCATTTATGCATCCTATCCTTTATGCTTCATATCCCTTGGATGAATATTCTCAGATTTGTAATTATTCTATGCTTTGTCATCTTTTGCTTATCTCTATCGCCTTTATCATTTATGTGCCTTTCTTATCATGTGTTCTTAGCATGTTTCCTCTTATTCATTTCCTGGTATGTTCATCATATATTCCTATCATTTGTTATTTCATGTCTTTATCTATTCATATACTTTCTATATTTCTATCATGTTTCATCTATTCGTTTATGTATGACAATCATATGTTCATAACATATAATCTTATATTCATATGTGCCTATCAATTGTGTACTTATTATCGATCTTATGACATATCCTATCATCTTATCATATCTATGACTTATACCTATCATATCTTATGACACATCCTATGGTTAATATCATATTCATGTTATGAAACATATCTATACATATTGCATTTCTATATTTTTCTTGTTTCATGGCTATTACATATAGTACTTCATATACTTATGAAGTATAGCTGCCCATGTAGGATCACACCCTCATTCATATATTCTCATTCCTCTATGAATCTAGTTTACTTAGGACTTGGAATCAATCCACTCGGATCTTCCAAACTAAAGTTATGACATTTTCATGCCAACTAGTAATTTTACCGATTTTTCTAGTGACAGTTTGGATTACTCATTTTTCCGAGGTCTTAACTTCATTTTGACAATAGGTCCTTGTAATTTATTTAGCTAAGGTGCTCAGGGTTCTATTCCAACTGGAATCACCCAATTGGAGAATCCCGACTGCTGTCCTAAACAACCTTACCACTCATGTTCAATGGATGCACTTGACTTGAACATGGCCCCACTTTGAGTAAATTTTTGGGCCGCTTAGAGTCAGAACTGAGATGCTTATTAAATATGTTTTGTCTTGAAGTCTATTTTAGCCGCCACTAATCACTCCAAATCGGATGTTAAACGAAAGCAACTTCTATTACCAAAATACAAAAAACTGGTCAAACCGGGAACTGTAACAGCTCCCACGCAGAGAACTTAACTTCTACCAGAACTTGGCCAAAATTAACTGAAGTTCTACCGGTACAAGTTCAACTTCTACCGGTAGGAGTCCCCAAAAGTGCGCCCAGATTGTGTTTTTCTCTCCTTTTCCGTTTTGATATCCAAGCAACTCTACACTTCAAACACACATCAAACCATTTCTAATTCACTTGGAATCTCTTTTCTATACAATTCATCTTCATTTCTTATCTTCTTTCAAAATCTTTCCATGAATTTCCTGTAATCATTCTAATATGGGTTACCACCCATATACACACCAAGTATTAAAGATTTGTTAGGTCGATCAAACTCCCAACTCACTTCCTTTTCATTTAACATGTATCCAACCCAAAAGGGAGGATTCTATACCTACCTTGTTGCATATGGGGTTTTACCAACCCTAATTTCAAGAGATCCAAGGTTAGAATGAATTCTAACAAAACCCTAGCTTTTGGAGACAAGCTATTAACTAAACCAAGCCTTAGAATTTCATAAATCCATACTTGAATTCAGTTTCCATACAAAAACTAAAGTTCCATACCTTTTTTTGATCTTAGCTTCTCTTCTTCTCCTCTTCTTCTTCTCTTCCTCTTCCTCTTCTTCTTCTTCTCTCTTTCTCTCTTCTCTCCCGTTTTTCTCTTTCGGGGAGACCAAAATATAAGATATTTTGATCCCCACCTTAAGGCCATGCTCACAAGCACAAACCCATTTTGACTTTTAACTTTTATTTGCCTTTAACCCCATAATCCCTCTATTTACATTTCATTTTCAAGCATATTAAACATTAACCCCTAATCTTTCACTTTTATGACAAATAGGTCCTTTTTAACAAATTACAAGATTGCCCTTGTATCTTGTAAACTTTCCGGGTCTCTCGTTTTATTTTCCGAAAATTCCATTTAGCTTATAATATACCCTAAAACAAGTCCGAAAACTGCTAGGGTATATTTCGGGATGTTACAATGAGAGTATGCAGTATGGACATCAAGACCAAGTTTGGGGGAAAATTTTCTTTATAGACATCAGTAGAAAAGAAAGGGATGAAGAATAGAGACAAAAATTCAAAAAGTGAAGATTGGAATCTGGGTAGTTTTTAGCCTAAATTCTCCAATTATCCACCCACTAACCCAAGCCAAACTTTACAAGCCTAAAAGACTTAATTATCTTAAAGTGGTTAGCTTGCCTAAGCATTAGGTGGAGAGAGAATGAATATGGAAAACAAGCATAGCGAGACTTAAAATGATATACAGAATCGTGTCAAACCTGTAAGATTAGTTTAATTTAGCCAAGGAGAAAAGTGAAAGAAGACCACACACCTATAGATCAGATGAATCGACTGAACGTTCATTTCGTAATCAATAGTTTGTTTGTGATAGCAATTGAAACTTTTTCCTAAGTTTGAATTGAAAACTAAATTTGAAACCAACTGCAACTAACTAGTTTCAATTAGAAACATTAAAAAAAGGATCAAGTAGCAGCGTAAAAATGTCCCTGCAACAGCATGAATTGTTCGTGACAACAAAATTTTCTTTTCTTTGCTTAGGGATAAGCAAAACTTTAAGTTTGGGGGAATTTGATG
Organism: Tetrastigma voinierianum; assembly: GCA_016808115.1. NCBI lineage: Eukaryota > Viridiplantae > Streptophyta > Magnoliopsida > Vitales > Vitaceae > Tetrastigma > Tetrastigma voinierianum. The sequence continues at coordinate 521,046 of JAEQBH010001039.1, read as the reverse complement.
AGTCTTAAACTCATCTATTTTTAATCCATTTTTCTGGCTTAGTTTTAGTATATTCAGATATGTTTTAATGCCAAATTATGGATTATTCACCAACTTTGTGTTTTGTAGGTTGAACTAAAAGGAGAAAATCCAACCATAAAGAAGAGAAAAGAGCAAATCATAGCAAATTATAGTCGTAATAGGAGTTTTGTGTGTCGCAACAAACATCCAAGCGAATGGCTAAGGAAAAATGTCACGACAGTAAAAGCTTATGTTGCAACACAAAGGACTGAATATAGAAGAAAAGCTATGTCACGACAAAAGATGCGCAAATATATTACTATAACATGAGAAGAAGTAATAAGTTCGGGCTTAAGACAAAGAAAGATAATGTTGCTATGTTTCATGTTGATGTCAAACCAGGAGGAACCCTCGCTGCACATAAAGCTCCTATTGTGACACTAGAAACAAATAGAAGGCAGAATCTCTGTCGCGACATAAAATATCATGTCGCGACATCGTTATCAGAACTCGGGAAAACTCGTCGGTGACATCAGACGGCAGTTGCGTCGCGACAAAGTGATGAAATGTCGCCAGCACTTAAAGATTGTTTCGGGTCCCGATGCAGACACCCCAATCACGACAAGTGATCGACTCAAGAACCGACCATGGTAATACAAGAGTTTAATGTTACGACATAATGCGTTTTAAAGAGAAGTTTTTGATGTCGCAATGTAGATATTAAGGTCGTGACACGTAAATAATAACATGTAGAAACAAGGTCGCCTGGGCATACTTTCCATATTGGCGACAAAGATTCCAACACAAGGAAGAGAGTTTTGTCGCGACATAAATGCACTAGGTCACGTACACAAAGCAAAGAGCTTAAAGGCAATTTCGTCATACATAAAAGCCTGGCCGCACATAAGACATCTACTACACAATGTATCTGCGTCACAACATAAAAATGAAGCCGCAACAAACAGGTTTGGCAGTAGACATAAGTCTCTATCGCGATGCACTTTCCCGGTCGCATAGAATGGCCGGGACAATACAAGAAACATCACAGAATAAGAACTAAATAAATGCCGCCATGAGCATTAAAAACTGGTCGATGTCGCACATAAACAATGTCGCAACATAATTGTCAATGTCGCAACATAAATGTTCTAGTAACCACACATGAGAGTGTCGCAACATAGAATGAACAGAACGACATACCTTACAAACAAAGTGTTAAAGAGCCAAAGAAAGATTTGTCGTGATGGAGGAAACTTTGTCACGATAGAATAACATGCTGAAGAAACAAAAAGCTTGTCGCGACAAAATGCTGCATGTTGCAATAAAAAACTATAACTAGGAGTTAAAACTCTGTAGCGACAACACTTTCAAGTCGCAACCAAGAATGCAATCTTGGCTAGGAATTTGGGGATCCACAATATAGCCTCGAATTTAAGGCCCAAACTTCTGGGGCTCTATAAATAGAAACATTTGAGGAAAGCCAGCAAACAATTTCTGGCTAAACCAAATAAATCTAGGAGCTAAGGACTCTTTTGTATTATATTTTTCTTTTATTTTCTTTTAATTTTCTTTTCTTCGTCGATTAGAATTAGTTTAGGATTTCAATTTGTTTACTGGACTTGAAACAACAGACATTGTCTGGGAGTTTCGGGCTGAGCCAAATTCATTGTTGAAAACCTAATTTTATCATCGTTTAACTCAATGAAGTCCAGAGAAAAGATGGAATTTATTTTTATTCAATTAATTATAGTTGCATTGGAAATTTCCCCGACGTGATTTTTAAGTTGTTACCGCTGATTGGGTTTTAGGAAACCCAACTTCTACTAGAAAAGATCTAATGTTACGCATATGGTCTTTCCGCTACACTTAGAAAGAGAGACTTATCGGATCGGTAATCGAATCACCTGAATGGTGTTGTCTACGAAGCAAAGTGTCCCAATCCAAGAACTTTATACTCAATTAAGGACTAATGTCTATGCTCTGATTTTCAGGAGGCCCTCTGAGTGACACAGGGTTGGAGATTCCCAAGAGCATGGATGCATTACTTAGGGGTATGCTAGACTATTATTGAAGAACTAATGAGCTCTAAAATATTACTTAGATAAATCATTAATTTACTCATGGTTTGAGAATTAGTTGAAGGGTCTATCAATTTAATCAATTAGAGATTTCTCCTTGGTCTTGATGAATGATCTTGATCCCGTATTAACTTAGATCTAATCAAGGAAAGAGAGAACTCTTTAAAATCTCAAGGATGAGACATCATTCATCTTATAGAGATCTGGCAAATGGCCCTGTCTTGGGAAGTAAGAAATCTGCAGTCATAAGAAATGGGTATGAAGTATTGGAAAAGAAAAATACCTAGATCTTACAGAGAAAATTAGATTACAAGTTATCGTTAGATACATGTTTCAAAATGAACACAACTCTCTGAATCATTAATATATTATGAGTAAATCCAAACTATAATACCGCTCGACATTTTCGCATTTCAATTCTGAAAGAATAGAATTAGATTAAGTCAGAGGGAACTGATAATTTCATGTTGAAGAAATCCCTGTCTACTTCAAAGAATAATCCGGTTCATGTCCAATATTCAGAATCTAAATTTCTTTATTATAGATGTAGAAATTTAAATAAAGAGGGATTTTAGTTAGGTTACCTGAAAATTATATGGATAAGTAGTTCAATAGTGTGGAACTTTGAGAAGTTAGGTAGTTGAACTTTAAATTCTTTTATCTCCGTAGAATGATATCCCATCAGGTCCACTTTGCCATTGTACAACCCGTAATTCTTGCATCATTTTGACCAAACTAAATCTTCAATGAATTCAATGACAAATCATTTTTATTATGAGCATACATGTTCTATCTTAGTCAACAAGTTTTTGATGCCTTTACTAGGGATTAGATAATAGTCCTTCAGTAATAGTAGATGAAATTTGATCTATATATACAGAAAGGTCATAACAACTAGCATAATTATACCGAGAGTTATGCCGAGCCAGCTTGGATTCTACATGCTAGATTAGCTATTGTATTGGCACCTCAAGTATGTATCCATATAACTTTATTTTATTATATAAACATTCATATACACAGCACATCATTAGTTAGTTTGCTTACTTTTTGTTTATTTTTTATTCTATCGTCTGCAGACTTCACAATGGGCAACTCCTGCTGGGCGACCAAGAAGACATCCAACACCTCCAATCACTCATGCCTATACGATGACTGGCACACCGATGTCAGCCGGCGGAGACGAAATGGTGGTCATGAACAGCTGGTTTCAGCTCTTCTATCAAAGCAGAGCGGAGTACCTTCGACATCTGTGAATAACCCATCCATGTACTTTATACCGAGACTGTTCAGATGCACAAACTCTTGATTAGGTGTACATGTAAATGTAAATGGTTATATAGTAATTTGATTCATATTCACATCAACGTTATTGACGTAAAATGTAAATGTGTAGGTCTTATGGCATCCATAATGCCGAGTCAGTCGACCATTACCAGGAGACCGCTTTAGCTAATCAGAGATCCACAACGATTATCGCTTATATGTCTGGACCGCTAAGACACTGTCCAGCTGTATCTCACCCATTAGCTACACCAAGATACCTCCATCTTGTCTTATTAAGATTACATAGAGTGGATGCACGTGGACAGACGTAGATTAGCTAAGTATCACGCTGACAAGTCTTTATGGGCCGAAGGACGAAGGATTGTGATCATCAATTTTGCACTTCATGAGGTATTATGGACTTCACATCCATATATGTGAATAATATCATCAGACATAAGGCGCTTTTACGACACTACCCACTCCATGGGGATATGAGGTGATCACTACAACTGTATCACCATCTTTGCAAGTTAGAGTCTCAGGTTTATAAAGCGCTTTTAAATTTGAATAAATAGATTACGTATTTGTAATTGGTCAATGGTCCTTTTAGATCTCCTCGGCGATATAGCTAGTCACCGCGTGGGGCTACCTATAGGATTAGTGTACAATTTACATCATATTACATTATATCATGTTGTTCAGATCTGGAGTAGGAGCACTTGAACACTTCGGATATGATCAAGAGGCATCTACTTCACGTGGACCATCCATTAGACCTTTGGTGTCATCCACTCCAATTCGTATGCAGCCCATTCGAGGTAGAGGGAGAGTTGATCGGCGAGGTCGTGGTCGAGAAGGTGGGCGAGGTCGTGGTCGAGATGGTGAGGGAGGTCGTGATACATCTGAGCCGACATTGCCACCATTATCACCCACTCCGATATTTGCACTTGATACTTCCATACTTCCCCATACTTACCCATCATCACCCAATACTTTCATCCTTCCCCATACTTACCCATCACTCGATACTTTTATACCCCCATAAACTTACACATCACCTTCTATACCCCCACAGACTTACACAACTTTACAATCTCCAGTGTCGCCAAAGCTAGCTTCCATGGCAGTAGATATCACCTTATCATCTCACCCTTTATCATCCCCTACATTGCCTATCATCGATGACACTGATGAGACCACAACAGACCTTATGCATCGTAGTCAAGCACTTCTAACTAGGCGACCGCCTTCACGCATAATTTAACAGTACTTCATTTATCACCTTCACTCGAGATCGCATCATCCTATGTGTATCAACCAAATGCGTATTATGCGCATGCATCCTAAGAGAAATATCAAAACTCCATCTCGTGAGACTCATTGATATATGTTTATATTTGTATATATTGATATTTGTATATATATATTTTTTATATATTTATATGATTTGGTTTATATATGAAATCAGAGTTTCTTGTTTACTGAATTGGTTATAATTTGAATGCATGTGGGCTATGATTTATATATATATTCTTTGCTTCATGCAAACTCACAGTCATAATTGTTAGATGTGAATCATACTTGTATTTAGGGGTGTGAAGCAAACAAAGGGCTAAAAGATATGATAGAAGTCAGGTTTCGCTAATATTTCCAATTAAGGCAAACACGTTGGAGGCTGCTGTGTTTACATAAAAAATATGATAAGGAGATGAGAGAAATGGGAAACGGAGGAGGGAAGAAGAAGAAAGGTCTTGCTCAAATTTTAAACACGATGAAGCCGTTGTCTTGAATAGCGACATTTTGATTAATGGTAAAACCACTATTGATGACATTATCGGAGGGGAGAAGGAAAGGAGAGAAATGGAGGAAATGTAGGAAATGGAGGAGGGAATAGCTAAGCGTATGGGGCTCGCTTCAAATTTTAAAACACGATTTAAGCCCCGTCTGAACAACGGTTTTTGATTAATGATAAAGCCAAGTATCTCAACAATCCATTAATCAAATTCCGTTTAAAACCATTGCTCGTGACAACGACTACTGGCGACGCCACAACTGGGGATTAGGTTAATTTGAAATATACATTATTTTTGTAATTAAAAAAAAACCATTATTTACATCCAAAACTCAAAAAACCGTCTCTCGGCCGAATGGTCAAAAAAAAAAAAAAAAAAAGAAAGAAAGAAGAAGAAGAAGAAAAAGAAGAAGGAAAAAGAGAACAATTAACAAAGTCGAGATAAAATTAAAAACGGCAGGCCCCGAAATAAACTTAACGGTCCGAGCTGTGACAGAAGCCCAAAAAAAGGAAACCCACGCCATGCACTTTCTTGTCTCCAGGGCTGCCTGCTTTGTCCACCCAAAATCACCCTTCTCGATAATGGCCACTTCTACCATCGTCAGCTCTGTTGCCTTCACTCGTAAGGCCCGCCTGAGGGGAGTTGTCTTCGATATGGACGGAACCCTAACGGTCCCTGTCATCGATTTTCCGGCCATGTACAGGTCCGTCCTCGGCGATGAAGAGTACCTCTCCGTCAAAGCCAAGAACCCTACTGGAATCGATATACTGCACCACATTGAGACTTGGAGCCCCGATAAGCAGCGCAAGGCCTATGAAACAATAGCCGATTTTGAGCGCCAGGGCCTCGATCGGCTCCAGATTATGCCAGGTTGGTTGTTGTTCTTTTGAAAACCTGTTTGGTTGCCAGGAAAAATGCTTGAAAAAAAGAAGTGAATTATATTTACTGTCAAGTGAGCTTCAGCAACTGTTTGGATTGCTTGGATTGCAAAAATCTGTGGATTTGTTTTCCCGCAGCAACCAAGATGGGTGCTGCTAGTTAAAATTTTCGTCATTTCTGATAATTGTATAGTGATTTGGATTGTGTATATTGATTAAAAAAAGCAAGAGGAGGAGGGATCCTTCCCACTAAATACAAGATCCGACCGGAATTTGATTTAATCTCCCCCACTATATAATTAAACTCACACAAAAATTAGTCCAATTATGGCTCTTTGTCAAGACCGCTCAAAGCTCCTCACATTGTTGTCTACTCCTTTTTAGTTACAAGCCAAACGCTAATTAAGTTGCATAGCACTGAAGAGAGTGCATAATGTCTATCCCGTCTTCTGTTTTTTCCTCTAGGATCCTAGCATTTCTCTCTTGTCATATGATTCAAGGTAGAATGAGCCAATCAATTTATCAAAGGCCCATGCCTCTAATGGAACTTCCCAAACCTCTATAAGAGATAGTCATCATGTGGCATATGTTCTATGATAGAATCCTATCCATCTTGGTTGGATTGAATTGTTCTTATGGTCAATGTAGAAAAAGAAGATCAATTGACTCTTCATTCCTAGTAGCTAAGATGCATTAATTAGGATTAACAGATTTGCAAAACTTTTCCTATAGTAGCAGGTTGTGTGTGTCCACCTTCTTGTGCTCCAATAACCATGTGATAACCTTAGATAAAAATTCTGAATTCCCTACAACTCTGATTGGAAACAATGGATTTGAAAATGATAAATTGAACAAAGCTAAAAACAAAGATTTTACTGGAAATAAACTTGAAGGGGAAAGAGGCCATAGGGTGAAGGTATAAGCCTTTCAAGATTCTCAAATTTTAAATTTGTAAGGTTGATATGAAAGTTTAAGGTCCAAGACAAAGAGAGGCAAAATAATTGCCAAAGATTACAAAGATGGTGAGATTTTCCCCAGGAACCTCAATAGCTTTTTAACTAATAGTGCAAGATTCAACATTGCTGTCTTACTAAACCTTGAAATCTCTAGACTTCTTTGACATACACACTATGTATCAACTTATTAAATGATCTTTTTCTGCTCCCCAACCCTTGAACAAAGAGAATCCCTTCGCAATTTCTCAATATTTAAAACTACTTATGCTAGAATCTGTAAAGAGATAATAAGGAGCAAGAGATATGAGACAAGTAAGATTGAATTAAAGTTATTCTCCCCCCAAAGACTAAAGGCTTTTTTCCACCCATCTAGTCATTAAGTTTCTATTAACCATTGGATCTTGAAATCCACTTTCTAGGGCATTCCTTCCTAAAGGAAGACGTAGATACGATAAAGATTAGTCCGAAACTTTAGAACCAAACATCAAAGACAATCTATAGATTCAATCTTGAATTGCATTGATTCCAAAGATTACACTCTTATCTAAATCAATCCTTAGCTAGTTAACCTAAACAATTGCAAAAAGACCAGCAAGAATTGATTCGAGGTTTTGCAAGTCTTCCATAGATGCTCTATTAGACATTTTTCGTTGCCATTATGGAAAATTGGGTTTTGTCTTCAAGTGGTTAGTTTGGATTAGATGAGTATCTTTATAGCACGCTTCTTCGTCTTGGTAAATGACACTCCTTCAGGCCTTTTAGAAGCTCTAGAGGGTTAATACAAGGAGACCCTTTGTTTCCTTGTTTATTTATCTAAGTTATATAGACCCTTTCCTACTTGCTTTCTTGGCCAAAAAGGGGGCTTTTATTAAGGGATTCCTAGTCATAGGAAAGTATAATGTGGGGATGGAGGTTTCCTATTTATTCTTTGTAGATGGTACCTGCATATTTTGTGATGTTAGCAAGGAAAATTTTGAACACTTGGGGTAGGTCTTCATGTAGTTTTAGGTATGTGTAGAGTTAAAGATTAATCTAGAAAAAAGTTAGTTAATTTTTTTTTTGATTTATAATTAAATAAGTATATTAAGAAGAGGCACTTAAATAGGGACCCAAGCAACACAAGAAGGAAACTCACCTCCAAGAAAGATTTATAAAGTCTTCTTTCTTGTAACATGCCATTGGAATTTACCTTCTTATGCCCCAAAATTCTATTTATCAAAAAAAAAAAACAAAAAAGTTTCAAAATTTTAAAAGATGGTTTTAATGTTTCTAGGATGACATAGTAAGGTTGATGCGCTTTAAGGCTTTCCCCTTATTGCTTGTTTGATTATGTAATATTTAGTCTTTTAACATTTTATATTTTGATTGGAAACAAATAATTTGTCCTAGTTTTTATTTTTAATATACTTTTTTTTATCTACTAAAGAAAGCAATTTTAATCTAAGAGCATTGATGCATGTAAGTACTTAAAAAACTCTTTTAAGTTTTTAAGTTCTTGAATGGATGGTAGTATCTTGAATTTTCCAATGTTTAAATAAATAGGAATATCAAGGTTTGTTGTTACCTTTGTGCCTCATGTTTCACTATCAAGTTCCATTTCAATCCTATTATTTTTCCTTTGTCAAAGAAATTAGTTGCTATACTTTGTGGATGTCATATTTGGTCCGTATTTGATAGCATGGCATATGGTGTAGGTGCTGCAGAGCTTTATAATTTTCTTGACTCAAAGAAAATAAGGTACTGTTCTTCTTTTTTCTTCTTTATATATCATTATCTATATATGTGTATATATATATTTATGTATGTATGTATGTATGTATATTGAAAGTTTTTCAATATTTCTTTGAATTCTAATCAATTTTCTTCTCACCAATATTTCTTGATATATCAATAGAATCAAGTAATCAATATATCCATCAAACAAATATTTTTTTGTTCTTGTTTCCAGCTTGGATCTCAAGCCCTCAGAGTTGGTTCTAGAAAGGGCCTTTGAAAAAATGTCTTGTTTGTTTGATAAAAAAAATGTCTGTTGTTTGAAGAGTTGTTGGAGTGTAAACCAATAAAATAGTCCTTTCTTCTATCTTCTTTTTAAGAAAATTATGATCTATTTCCACATGCTTTGTCTTATCATAATACACTGGGCTCTTTGTGATTGATTGTCACGAAACATCTTTATAGAATCTTCTTTAATAATTTTCAGCTCATTTAGGAGTCTTTTTAATCACCTCTATTAAAAAATTTCATGTGGCTTTAAATTCTGCTTCTGCATTACTTTGAGCTACGATAAAAAGTTTATTGGTTCGCTAAGTAACTAGATCTCCCCCATACATAGGTGCGTTATCTTGAGGTTGATCTTCAATCAATTATGGAGCTGATCTATTTGCATTTGAAAAAAAAAATTAGTGTTTATCTTCTGTGTTATTTTGAACTAGTCCCTTTCTCTGAGTCATTTGGAGATATCTTATATACGATATATAGCTTTCAGATATTCCTTATTTGAATTGTTCATGAATTGGCTAACCATGTTCATTGAATTAGCAATGTCTGATATTGTGTTAGAGAGATAGATGAGTTCCCCCTGATCTTTGGTATCTTTAGAACACTTTGCACATTGTTCTTAGTTTCAGTGATCTGATCCATAGGGGTGTTGCAAGTGCAAATTTTTTTATCTCGATAAAAGCAGAGCAAAATATTATTAACACTAAAGAGACTAAAAACTAGGTTTCCAGTGTTATCTGGGAAAAAAACCAGCTTAATACAAAAAAGAAGAATTTGCGAAAAACACCATAACCTAACAAGCAATCTTAGAGAATGCACAAAAAAATTGTTACAAAAGAATCCTCCCTCAAATCTAAAAGGCCAACCCAATAAGAAAACGAGCTAAAGAAGGAATGCTTTAGTATAGGATAGGAGAAGGGCATATCTTCGAAGACTATACGATTTCTCTCCTTCCAAATTGCCCAGATGAGACAGAGGGGCACTGCCATCCACAATCATTATTATTATTTTTATCTTCGAAGACTACGATGTTTGATAGTGTTTGTAGGTGCACAATCAAACATCATAGTCTCTATGGTAAGTCAAGCACTTACCCACATTGGGAGACTATAATACCCATTCTTGATTTAACAATTTTTAGCCTAAGAAAATATTTTAAGATTCCACTACTCTTTAATTTCGAGCTCATGGGCAACAAAACTCTTGAGCTTGCCTATTTTGTTATTATGATCTCTTTTCAGGATTTTTTCATCCATATAAACAATGATAATGAACTCTTCTCTTAGTAGTTGTTTTAAAAATAGAGTGTAGTGAGACTAACACTAGGAGTAATCGAACCTCCTTAGGACCCAGGTGAAATAGTCAACTAAGATTGGAGAGATTGCTTGGGACCATATAAGGATTTTTTTGGTGTAGGAATTGTCAATCTGTTTCAAACTTTGTAGTCTTGAAGAATTTCAGGCTATCACTTCTTCTAAGCCAACTGAGAATCAATCATAATATGTGTTGATGCGAGTTGTTTTGGTTGGACCATTTTCCCAATGAAAAAGTAGGCTAGAAAATTATGGAGGGCGGTATCCCTTTGTCTTCTTTGGGCAATTTGGATGGAGAGGAACCATATTATTTTTTATGATTTGCCTTTCTCCCTATCAAGGCTAAAGTCTTCTTTTGTTAGCTTGTTAGTTTCTTGGGTTGGTTGTATTGAGATGGGGGAGGGTTCTTTTGTAAGGATTCTGTTGTGCATTCTTTAGGCCATTACTAGGGGTGGTAGGTGTTTATGTTTTTTGTATAGGCCAAACCTTCTCGATATATTCCACATGCACAGTAATGGGAGCTTGTTGGCTATCTGCCCCCACCTCCTCATTGCATTAAAGAACCCTTTTTGTTAATATAAAAGAACCAGAGTTTAAAAAAATTACATTAGGGTATTCAAGAACAGGAGAGCTTGAAAACCCTCTGTACAACAAGCGCATTTTCCATGAAGTAAACGAAGTCATTAAAGAATTTATGCTCAATGCTATATAAATTTGCCCAGTCTAGTGCTCAAAGTTAATTTTTGTTCTTTGAGTGGTAGTGATCCCATTTTCAAAAACCACTATATTTCTTTCCCTCCATAAGTCCAGAATAGACATATGGGAGCTGCCATCAAATTTTTATTTTTTTATTTTTTATTCACAGGCGCTCCTTGCCAAGCTTGCAGGATTTGTAGGACTAAGTGATATATATTTTTTGTTAATATATATTGCTCGTTTACTTATCAAAAAATATGCAGTTGATGAAGAGGCATGACAACACATGCAAATTAGAGCCAAAGTGGGAGGCTTTTTGGAGGGGTGGAGAGTAGGAGGTAGAGGAGGGGAGGGAGAGTTGATGTTATGACCCATTATGAGTCCCACATCGCTAAGTTACGACTTGGCCTTGTGGGTTTATAACCTCTTTGGCTCCCTCCCCCTGACAGTTATCTTTTAAGGATGAGTTCTACCTAAGTGGTTGTAACAGTGGTATCAGAGCGGTTCATTCTTTAGGATGGCCCTTGTCTCCGAGTTGTGGGAGGATTGCTACCTATGAGATCCGCGAAGTCACCACGGAGTTGTGCGAGGGCTGCTACTCGTGGGGTCTGCGAAGTCACCAACCGCCGTGGACGTCAGTTCTAAAAGAGGGATGGATTGTTATGACCTATTCTAAGTCTCACATTGCTAAGTTACAACTTGGCCATGGGAGTTTATAATTTCTTAGGCTCCCTCCCCTTGATAGCTAACTTTTAAGGGTGAGTTCTACTCAAGTGGTTGTAACAGGAGATTACCTATCTTCTTTTTACTGATGATACTCTAGTGTTTTGTTAGCCTAATGAGGATAAGTTGACCCACTTTTGCTGGATGCTTATGTGGTTTGAAGCTCCTTTTGGTTTGGAGATAAATTTAGAGAAAAGCGAAACAATCCTGATGGGTAGAGTGGAGAATATTGAGGAGCTAGCTACTGCGTTTGGCTGTTGAGTTGGAGCCTTACCTTCCTATATAGGCCTACCTTTGGGAGCCCCCTCTAAATCTATTTGAGTTTGGGATGGGGTCGAAATTTATCTAGAGACACAATGTGGAAAGGCGTACATAAGGGGGGGTTGACTTAAATTTGTAGTACCTATCATGACATGCTAGTTTATTTTGTGCCATGTTTACATTCCCAAGGATTGTCAGATTGAGACTAGAGAAAATTCAAAAGGGCTTTTTTGGCGTGGCAGAGCTTTGGAGCGAAAGCCTCATTTAATTAATTGGAGTTTAGTGTGTACTTCTAAAACCAAGGGAGGGTTGGGAGTGAGGAGATCGGACAATCTTAATAGAGCTATATTAGGTACATAGAATTGGTGCTATATGGAAGAGGGGCGCTTGTGGTACATAGTGATTAGAAGTAAATATCGGGAGGAGGAGGGTGGGTGGAGGACAAGGGAAGTTGAAGGTGCCTTTGGAGTTGGTGTGTGGAAAATCATTAGAAGGGATTGGAAGATTGTAGGTAGGGGGATGACCTTTGTAGTAGGCAATGGCAGGAGAGTGAGATTTTGGTTGGATAGATGGTGGTTGGATGAGCCTTTGAGGGAGGTGTTTCATTCTTTATTTGCTATTGCAGATTCAAAGGAGGCTTAGGTGGTAGAGGTGTGGGATGGGGCTATGGGGGAGGGTTGTTGGGCTCCTAGATTTCTTAGATCTCTTAAGACCTTCTTTTTGGAACTTCATGAGAGAAGGCTCATTTGTGAGGAGGACAAAGTGGTGTGGATAGGGGCAAAAGATAGTAGATTCTCTATGAAACGTCTTTATAGTGGGATGGAGCAGAGGAGACTTGAGGCCTTTCCCTCAAAGGTGATTTGGAACTTGGATCCCATCAAAGGTGAGGATTTTTGCTTGGGAGGTTGTTTGGAGCAAAATTTTAACTTTAAACAATCTTTAGAAAAGAGGTTGGGTGGTGGCGAATTGATGTTAGCTTTGTGGAAAGGAGGAGGAATCCATTGATCACCTTCCGATTCATTGTGATATGGCTTGTGCAATGTGGCATCTTTTACTTTCCTTGTTTGGTGTGCATTGGGTTCTTCTTGCTACAGTGAAGGGAGTTCTCCCGAGTTAGCATGGATCCTTTGTAGGGAGGAAAAGAAAGAAGGTGCGGCAAATTACTCCTCATGTGCCTTTTTTGGATGGTGTGGCAAGAGAGGAATAAAAGAGCTTTTGACAACAAGGAAAATTCTGTTCATTGGATTAAACTAAAGTTTTTGTGTAATCTTTGAGCTTGGTCTTTTGTTTTCATGACTCAAGGTCCCTCTTCTTTTGTAGATTTTGTGGATTGGTTAAGTATGGGTTGAAGGGCTTTGGTTGTCTTGGTTTTGGGAGGCTTCCCTGTTTTCTTTGGGGGTTTTTTGGCCTTCGTATATGTATACCTTGTGCGCTTTTTCGGTGTTTTCCTTTTTATTAATACACCCCTCGCTTATCAAAAAAAAAAAAAAAAACACTACAAGGGCCCTTGCAATTTCTAACAATTGTCCACTCTTTCTCTTGGCTATCTCATATTGTTAAAGGGTATCTATGCAAGAACTGCGATGAATTATGCCTATAAAAAGAAAAGAACTGTGATGAATCATATCTTCTTTTCAATGAGAATTCCCTTAAGATAGAATTGAAGCAATATCTTGCATTGTTAGTTTTTAACACTTGTATATTAGCATAAAAGTACGTTCAAATCATGTCTATAATTTCTTGAAAATTTGACTCTCTTTTGATTTTTTTTTATTAGGAATATTCGAAAAATTCTAAGATCATTTACAAAGGACACAAACAATCTAGTCGTTGTTATGTTTTTTATTTTAGATGACCCCCCAAACATCACTATATATCATAGTAAAAGGATGAGATGGTTTGTATGGTTGAATTGTGTAGGACATGGGAACATGCTTGGATAATTGAAAATTTTCACATTGAAAACCATTCGAACTGCTAGTAAATGATGATGGAAAGAGTTTTTTTTTGAGATACACGAAGCTAGAATGTCTCAAACAATAGTGTAATAACTGTGAAGAGAAAGAAATTCTCTGTTTTTTTTTTTTTTGCTTTTTACCCATCAAAAAAAAAAAAAAAAAAAAAAAATCTTTGATTTTAATTTTATAAGTGTGTGTGTGTGTTGTATATATATATATATAGATAGATAGATAGATATCTGTTTTATTTTTTTATTTTTTCAGATTTTGTCTTTTAAATTAATTCAAAGAGAATATGTTAATTGCAAACAAATTTGAATGCATGCAGTTATGATTATTTATTTTATGATACCATCTAATTGTATTATTTATTTTTGATAATTTCATAGCTCATTTTAGTGTTTTTTGTACCTTTTAGCCAGCATATTATGCATAGCATAGCAATCCAGGATCTGAAGATGAATTCACTCTGAGACTTCCTTGGTTAATGGTTGATACTACGACTTTAAACCATGCAGAGTGCAACCACTCCAACTCATTGAAACTTGAAAAGATCATTCTGATGGGACACTTATCAGACAAAAAAAAAAAAAAAAAAATCATTATGATGGGTCTCCCTTACAGCAAATGATAATTTCTCTTCCTAGCTTCCTTGTCAAGTTATCCTTAAAGGTTATGGACATTCCTCCATAAGAGGAGCATCCCAGCATCACACATTCCTCCATAACTTTTTCCCCTACTTTGTATTTATTTAAATAAGATAGATGAGTGACTAGTATAAAAAAGTTACCATAACTTTATTGACCTTTCCTTCTGAATTGAAAGTGCCAATAATATTCGTTAGACAACCTAGCTCAATGTATCCAATGTGATATTTTTTTTTGGGGTAGGCTTGTGTATGGGCTTGATTACTCAACCCCAATCTTAAGAGGCTAATTTGTGGTAAATTCTATTTTGTGTTTCAAATTGTCATATACTGTAGATAAAAATGGTTACAGAGGCACATACCATCAAGGAGCTCAATGAATTTCTTATATGCATGAAGTTTTGGAGTTTATAAATAAAAGCATTATATAGTTCAAGGATTGTGAGTAACTTCATTGCTTTGTATATGATTATATCTTGTTAAAGGTACTTGTTCAATTTTCTTGAATGTGGAAGGAACTTGATGATGCATTTGTGTTTTATCGATGAAGTTTGTCTCGAACTGTTTGCAAGTTACATCCTATGTGATGGTTTGTTCAAATGAACTAATTTATTCATTTATTTTTTCATGTGTTGAAGTCATGCTAGGATTCCCAATCGAATATCATATGAGGATTCCATCTTATTAACTGACACTTTTTTATTGAAAAAAACTTATTTTTTGTATTGTAATGCTATTTTCTGTCAAAGATAGAGTTCTGGGGTGATGAATGGTTTACTATTTTGTTTTCTTAGAACACTTTCTTTCATTGTTCCTAGTTTAGTAGTATAGTCCATATGAACAATGATAATGAAACACTTCTCCTAGTAGTGTGTTTTAAAAATAGAGTAGTGAGACTAACACTAGGAGTAACCGAACCTCCTTAGGACCCTGGTGAAATAGTCAACCAAGATTGGAGAGATTGCTTGGGACCATATAAGGATTTTTTTATTTTAATTTGTAGACTTTGTTAATGTTTGTTTCAAACTTTAAGACTTGAAGGAATTTCCATTTATACTTCTTCTAAGTCTTTACCAAGGAATACATCCTTAGTATGTAGTTGATGAAGAGGCATGACAATAGGTGCAAATTAGAGCTAAAGCAGGAGGGTTTTTGGAGGGGTGGTGTGTAGGAGGGAGAGGAGATTACCCATCTTCTTTTTTGTTGATGATACTCGAGTGTTTTGTCAACTTGGTAAGGATCAGTTAACTCACTTGTGCTGGATGCTTAAGTGGTTTGAAGCTTCTTTTGGTTTGAAGATAAATTTAGAGAAAAGCGAAATGATCTTGATGGGCAGAGTGGAGAATATTGAGGAGCTAGCTGCTGTGTTTGGTTGTTGAATTGGAGCCTTACCTTCTTCCTATTTAGGCCTAGCTTTGGGAGCCCCCTCTAAATCTATTTGAGTGGGTTGAAGAGAGGCTGCGGAGGAGACTTGCAATGTGGAAAAGGTAGTACATATCTAAAAGGGGGTAGTTGACTCTGATTTGTAGAACCCTATCCAGCATGCTTTTTATTTTACGTCCTTGTTTATAATTCCAAGGGTTGTTAGATTGAGACTAGAGAAAATTCAAAGGGACTTTTTCTAGGATGGCGGAGCTTTGGAGTGGAAACCTCATTTAGTTAATTGGAGTTTGGTGTGTACTTCTAAAACTGAGGGAGGGTTGGGAGTGAGGAGATTGGATAATCTTAATTGTGGGTAAATAGAATTGACACTACGCAGAAGAGGGGGGCCTTGTGGCACAAAGTGATTAGAAGTAAATACCGGGAGGAGGAGGGTGGGTGGAGGACAAGGGAAGTTTGAAGGTGCCTTTGGAGTTAACGTGTGGAAACCATCAGAAGGCATTGGGAGATTGTAGACAGGGGGATGACCTTTGTAGTAGGCAATGGAAGGAGAATGAGATTTTGGCTAGATAGATGGTGGTGGGATGAGCCTTTGAGGGAGGTGTTTCCAAAGGAGGCTTAGGTGGCAGAGGTGTGGGATGGGGCTATGGGGGAGGGTTGTTGGGCTCCTAAATTTCTTAGATCTCTTAATGATTGAGGGGTGGAGGAGGCGGAGACCTTCCTTTTGAAACTTCATGGGAGAGGGCTCAATTGTGAGGATGATGAGAAAGTGGTGTGGATGGGGGCAAAAGATGGTAGATTCTATGTGAAACTTCTTTACAGTGGGATGGAGCAAAGGAGATGTAAGGCCTTTCCCTCGAAGGTGATTTGGAACTCTTGGGTCCTAAAAAAGGTGGGGATTTTTGCTTGAGAGTCAGTTTGGAGCAAAATTTCAACTTCAAACAATCTTCAAAGAAGAGGTTGGGTGGTTGCGAACATATGTTATTTTATGAAAAGGAGGAGGAATCCATTGATCATCTTCTGATTCATTGTGATATGGCTAGTGCAGTGTGGCATCTTTTACTTTCCTTGTTTAGTGTGCATTGGGTTCTTCTTCTTGCTATAGTGAAGGGAGTTCTCTTGAGTTGGCATGGATCCTTTGTAGGGAGGAAAAGATAGAAGGAGTGGCGAATTGCTCCTCTTTGCCTTTTTTGGATGGTGTGGCAAGAGGGGAATAAAAGAGCTTTTAACAAGAAGGAAAATTATGTTCATTGGATTAAACTAAAGTTTTTGTGTAATCTTCGGTCTTGGTCTTCTATTTTCATGACTCAAGGTCCCTCTTCTTTTGTGGATTGGTTAGGTATGGGTTGAAGGGCTTTGGGTGTCTTGTTTTTGGGAGGCTTCCCTACTTTCTTGTGGGGTTCTTTGGCCTTCGTATATGTATACCTTGAGCGCTTTTTTGGCGTCTTCCTTTTTATTTATTTTTTGATAGATAAACAAAGAAATATATTAACAAAAATAAGTGCCAAGCCCCAAAGCATACAGTGAGTATATAGGGGAGCAAAGCAAATAAGGGTAGCGAAAGCAAAAACCTACCACCTAACCAAAAAAGGCTAAAGACACTAGAGAATGCACATTAGCACGGTTACAATAGAGTACTCCCCCTCACGAATTAAACCTACCCAAGAAGTGAGGGAAGTAATGAAAGAATGTTTCAGCCTAATGGGAGAAAAAATGTCATTATAAAAAACGTCCCTGTTTCTTTCCTTCCAAATCACCCATAAAAGACTAGAGAGAGCCGCATTCCACATTTTTTTTGTTTTCTTTCTAATGGGAAAAGTTGTCCAGCCCACCCTCAGTCTCTTGCTCCGGAGAAAGGGTGGCAAGCCTAATCCATTAGACTTGAGGAAATGAGGCTGCAAGGCCCTAATGAAGAGACGGTGAAGCAATAGGTGATCTATACTCTCCTCATCTTTTTGACCACGAGGGGGCATCTGTCATTTGAAACCCCCTTTTTAAGGTAGTCCATTATCGGTGTCTGCCATTAGGCCTCAGTGAAAACACTCCTTTAGAGAGCCTTGAGTGTTCCATATAAGACCTGCGGTAATGCTCCATGGTGAGCATATCATTCCAGTGGCATAGTTATCTCTTGCGGTTGTGTTTTTGGTAACTTTTAGCCGGCTATAATATCCATAGCATAGCAATCCGGGATGCAGAAGGTGACTGCTGCGAGACTTCCCTTGGTTAATGGTTGATACTACGACTTTAAACCATGCAGAGTGCAACCACTCCAACTCATTGAAACTTGAAAAGATAATTCTGATGGGTCGTTGATACGATCCCACATCGGTTCTACACAAAAGTGTGGAGTGGTACTTAAGCTTGAGAGGTTCTCCCATCTATTTGGTCGGTCTTTTGGGTTGGGCTATTCGATCGGGCTTGAGGCTCTATCATTGGTACTTTCATTGAGGCGGAGCACGGCGAGCACATCGAGAGGAATTTGCCCCGGAAGAGGGTTACCGGTGCCACAAGGTGGGTCAAAGTGGATGCCTATCTAGAGTGAGCCACCCGGAGTGAATGTTGTCCTGAGCGTTTGGTTTCTCGAGAGTATGTAATGATCTGATTCATGGATCTGCACAAGATTGGCAGGAGTGGTACTTAAGGCTTTGAGGGTTCTCCCTTTCTCGGGTTGATCTTTTGAGTTGGGCTCTCCGATTGGGCTTGAGACCTGGCATCCATTGGGTGCTCATGGGGTAGTGCAGCGGGAGAGGGGCTATGCAGGGCTACCTAGAAGAGGGCCTGCTGATGCCTTACTAAAGGTGGAGTCGAGTGAATGCTAGCTAGTGTGAGCCACCTAGAGTGAATGTCATCCGCAGATGCCCGGTTTCTCAAGGGGTATGGAATAATCGTCCCACATCGGTTCCCATAAAGAGTGTGAATGGTGCTTAAGCTTGAAGAGTTTTCCCACCTATTGGTAGTCTTGCAGGTTGGGCTCTGGGTTGGGCTTGAGACCCTATCGTGGTGCTTTCATTAAGAGTGCATGCGTGGCGGGAAGGTACCTGGAAAGGGCTTCCTAGAGAAATTTATAGGTGTCTAAGTGTGGGTCTAGAGTGAATGCTAGCAGTGTGAGCCACCCGGAGTGATGGGTCTCTGGAAAAATCCGGTTTCTCGAGGGTATGGAATGATACGATCCCACATGCATTCCCACACAAGAGTGGCAGGTGGTATAAGCTTGAGGAGTTCTACCACCTATCGGACGGTCTTTTGGGTTGGGCTCTCGATTGGGCTTGGAACTTTATCATTTGGTGCTTCGTTGAGAAGCGGCATGTAGTGGGAGAGGCTGCCCAGGAAAGGAGCTTGATTGCCCCAAAGGTGGAGTGCAGGTGAATGTTATCTAGAGTGTGAGCTACCTAGAGTAAATGCCGTCCATGGACGTCTGGTTTCTCAAGGGGTATAGAATGATACGATCCCATATCGGTTCCATAAAGGATTGTGGAGTGGTATTTAGAAAGCAGAGGTTCTCCACCTATGGAGACCCGATCTTACTGGGTTTGGGCTCTCCGATTGGAAAGCGAGGCACTATCATTCCCTTACAAAACATAATTTCTCTTCCTAGCTTCCTTGTCAAGTTATCCTTAAAGGTTATGGACATTCCTCCATAAGAAGAGCATCCCGACACCACACATTCCTCTATAACTTTTTTCCTTTGCTTTTATTTAAATAAGATAGATGAATGGCTAGCATAAAAGAATTACCATAACTGTGATGCTCCTTTTGAGATTAGGACGTGTCAATCTTATTCGCTAAGTTTGACCTTACTCCAGTGCATCAATGTGATTTTTTTTTTTGGGGACATGTAGGCTTGTGTATGGGCCTAATTACTCAACCTCAATCTTAAGAAGCAAATTTGTGGTAAATTCTACGTTGTGTTTCAAATTGTCATATGCTATGTGGTTAAAGCATTCTTTTGTTTGTAATTTGTGGAGTTGGATTAGCGTATTTAGGGGAACATGCTTCCTCCCTCTTAGGTTTTTTGAAGTGGTTAGCCTCTTGTTGAGTGCTGGTGAGGTTTTTTGTGCTTCAACCCCTTTTTTTGTTTGTTTTTTGGGCTGCTTTGTATACTCCCTGTATACCCCGTGGGCGTCTGTTTTTTGCTGTGTTTATTTATAAAAACAATATATTGTAGATAAAAATGATTACAGAGGCACATACCATCAAGGAGCTCAATGAATTTATTATATGCATTTAAGTTTTGGAGTCATGAAGAAAAAACTTTGTCATATAATTCAGGATTGTGGTAGCACAACTGCTTTATATGATTATATCTTGTTAAAGGTGCATGTTTGATTTTCTTGAAGGTGGAAAGAACTTGATGATGCATTTGTGTTTTATTGATGAAGTTTGTCTCAAACTGTTTGCAAGTTACATCCTATGTGATGGTTTGTTCAAATGAGCAGCTAATTTATTCATTTTATTTTTCGTATTCATTTAAGTCATGCACAAGTTCCTAATGGAGATATCATAAAGTTCATCTTGTATAACTGACACTTTTTGATCGAAAAACAACTTATTTTTTGTATTGCAATGCCATTGTCAATCAAAGATAGAGTTCTGTGGTGATGAATGGTTTACCATTTTGTTTTCTCAGAATGGGATTAATTACTCGTAATGTTAAAACAGCGGTTGATTTGTTTCATCAACGATTTGGGGTAAGTCTTACTTGAGCATAAAAAGGGATATTGTCCATAAAGTTCATGAAACATGGCATAAAGTTGCCCATCTATAGTTGTTTTCAATAAATTTTTTTGTTTTTATTTATTTTTCTACAGGCTGCTTTAGGTGTTGCTTGTTGGAAATTGGAGAAAATCTCTTAAGTTTGCAAAATTAGGTTTATCATAACTGGCTAATTTTTTTATTTTTATTTCTTATTTTTGTAATTGATAGCCGGTAGATTTTTCAACTGTCATATATAACAGAGCAATTGTATAAGGGCTGAATTATAGGAGTAATTAGGGCCAGTATATGCTAATCATCTTGTATAAATACTATTGTTTCTTGAATGAAATAATTGGTTTTATCCAATGGGGTATTAGAGCCATGGTGGTTTCTGGGCTTGTTTTCTTTCTTTCTTTGGTATCTTTGCCCTTCCTTTCTATGACATTTTCGATTGTTTGTTAGTCAACTAAGCTAGTTCAATATGACCGAACAATCTTAAAGTTAAATACTCCTCAAAAAATGCAAAGATGTCAAGTAGAAGCATAACTAGATGTGAATTTGACCATTCCAGGCAATGCTGGATCTTTCCTAAGTGCTAAGAACTTGCATTTTACAAAGGAGCATTTTGATCTTCCTTGCTTCTGGATCATTAATTCAGGATCTAGTGATCATACGGCTAATGAAACTTCCCTTTTCTCATTTAGTTTGCTATGTTCTGGAAAACAAAAGTTGTAGGTGGCAAATGGATCCCTTGTAAGTGACAAAGGAAATGTGTTTTTCTCATTAAAAAATTATTCACTTCTGTATGACACAGTCCTAACATGTTTTGCAATATTTTGTCCAGTAGTAAATTGGTGAAAAACTAGGATTGTACTGTAGCATTTTGCCCAAGGTAATAATTTTTTAGAGCAAAACTATTACTTTATTATTTTTTGCCCAAATCATTGTATTTTTTGGGATCTAACTTTCGGGAAGATGATTGGCAATGTTAGGCAAAAAATTACCTTTATCTCCTAGGTACCAAGGAATTAAGAAAAATCCAAGCTTATCAAATATAGAGAAATATAGTAAAGGAAATAGATGTAAATTGGATAATGTATGGGAGGAAACAACTTTTTTTTTTTTTTTTTTAAATTTTCAATTGCAAAGGTTATTTTCAAATTGTTCATCAATATAGGTCATTCCACACTCAAGTGTAAAGTATGTGAGCTGGAAAAAAAGTCATCATGTTCTCTATCCTTTAAGTAATTGGCTTTTTGTTTTTTTTTATGATGAATCAGACTTTTGTTCCCCAAATGGTGTAATAGGATACGTAATTAGTCGTTTGTTTTCAAAAGGCTCGTCTTTTATTTTTATCTAAATTTTGAAACAATAAATTTGTAAATAAAAATTTGAATATATATATATATATTTTTTTATCAGTAAGAAGCAAATATTAGAAAGAAAGAAAAAGGAGCTCCAGAGTGTGCCGCAATTAGTGAACAAGGCCAAACAAAACAAAACAAGCAGAAAAATAAGCCAAAAACCACTACCTACTCCCCCGACCATGTGAAATCAAACAAAATGTATTATCAACACTATCACAGTTGCTTGAGTCCTGGTGGAAACAAGTTGGCACAATCCTTTGGGCGGAGGAGGCGCCGTTCTCGAACCTGACTGTTACAGCGTAGGAGAGTCCCAGCTTGAGCCTGATGGGTATATCCATTACTGCTTTGGCTCCTTGCGGCCCCAAAGGAGTGGCGAAGGACCCGATTGAGCCAGCTAATCAGGCGATAGACGAAAAGATCCTCTGACATTTTAGCATTTTTACAATGAATCAATAAGTGGTCTATGGTCTCCTCTTCCTCTTTGCACATGAAACATCTATTTGCAAAGTAAATCCCTGGCGTTTAAGTTGATCAGCGTGAGCACTTTACCCAGCTGACTTCCCAGCAAAACCGATTTTGAAGACAGCCAGATTCGACAGCGGTAGGGGATATCAAGCGAGGAGGTATCAAGAAAACCTTTATACATGATCTTAATCGGGAACCCTTTTCCTTGACATCCTTGACAAAGTTAATCTTCACCATTGGGCGAGAAATTTTGATCCGCGAAGAGTTTGTAGGAATCTTTACCATCTTTCAGAAGCTCCACGATTCGTTGAGTGGTTCTTAGGAAGGTTGGGGACCCGACCTTGACCCTAGCCTCTTCCCGGATGTCGCCCGCATCCAGTGACCTCTTTATTTTCATGGCTAAATTCTTGAAAGAGGAGAGCTAGAACTCAACGTCTCTCCGCACCGATATCATTTCAGAGAATTGATCCTCCTTAGTCCCTTGGAAGCGAAGACAGCGTTATGGGGCAAGACCACTTTTCATTTCTTCCATAAGCTAGTCCAGTAGCCACCTCTCCGAGTCAGTGTACAACCCCATTGAACTAGCCAAATTCAGCCAAATCACCTTTCTCAACATTTATATCGTTGGCAAAACTGTAGCTCCATTTACCAAGGCAGGGCCTTATTCATCTTAGAGAAGCTTTTTATCCCAATGCTTCCTTTGCTCTTCATCCCGAGCCTACTTGTGTGATTCACGAAAGAGATTTTCTTATCAAAATTCGCTCCCCAGGCGCCTTTGAATCGCTTAATCGGCACACGCTTTTTGAGGCATTTAGAATAGAGAAAGATAATAGATTGGGAGACTTGACAGGGTACTACGAATGAGCGTAACCCTTCCGCCTTTAGATATATGTCTTTTGAATCTTACAGGAAGCCGGCCTCTTCAGGAATCTCTCTCTTCAGCGAAGATCCAGGCACGAGAGCCTGTGTGGCACTGGGAAGGCAGGGTAAGACGTTGGAAGGGAACCAATTTTACATCCTAGTTTTGAGGCCAACTCCTCCGCGTTAGTCACAGGCCTAATTGGGGTAATTTTGCTTTTGTTTAAGTTAATTTTCAAACTTGACATGGCTTGAGCCACATGAGAATCTGAAACAGAAACTTTGGCGGTTTTTGTCGACCTCATGAAAGAGGATCGTGTCATCGATTAACAGAGAAGGTGGGAATGAAGCCAGTCCTCGCCTCCCGTTGCAATCCTCTTGCCCGGAAAGGTAGTTTCCTTAACTGACACGATTATCGGACAAGCGAGAGCTTCCATTAGATATGAGGTAGGGGAAAGGGGATCACCCTGTCTCAAACCCCTAGAGCTTGGAAAGAAGCCAACTGGTGATTCGTTTATGAGGATCGAGAATGAAGCTGTGGAGATGCACCATTTTATCTAAGCTGAAATGTGTTCTTGAGACCCCATCTGATTATGACTTGGTACGGGGAACTCGGCTAATACGTCGTGGCTTTTTCTATGTCGGGCTTCTTGACCCGATCCACCTTTTTCCTTCTCGGGGTTGAATCCCTTTATCTTGTTAGCGATCGAAAGCGATTAATCCCGAATCATGCGCCCCTCACAGAGGCATTTTGGGACTTGGATATCACCTTATCCATGACCCTCTTGATCCTGTTGGCTAACGCTGGTGAAATCTTGTATAGGCCTCCCGCCCAAGTGGTGTATAAATCATGAAGTCCTCGACAGTCTGTTTCTTGGGGATCAAAACCAGAAAAGTCGCATTTAGATTTTTAACAAATCTGCACTGATCATGAAACTCCTTGAAAAAACCTAGCACCTCATTCTTTCAGTCCTAACTAAGGCCCAGGCTAAGGGGAAACCATCGGGATCGGGAGCCTTATCGTAAGACCCGAAATAAGCGTCGGTTCTTCCTCACGGCTTTCCTCGGCTGGCAGCACGGCCTCGCTGGCTTCCTCGGCCTCGATCCATTGAAAGCGGAAGTGAGGAGGGGAGGGTTCCTGACTATCTTTGGGTAGACGGATTTTGGAAAGCGATCCGCGGTCAGTCCTTGATATCGGCCTGCATGCAGCTACGCCATTGATGCAAATACTTTTGAAGCAATTTCTTCTCCTGTAGGCGTTAGCCATCCTATGAAAGAAACCCGTATTCCTGTCCCCTTCCTTTAGCCATGTTTCTCTGGATTTCTGTCTCCTGGAGATCTCCTCCAAAAGGGCCCAACTTTTGAAATTCGCTCTGGCTTTAGCACGTTCCTCAACTTCCTCGATGTCCAATCCCTTTTCCTCCTAAAAGTAACCAGTAAACTGTATCAAGGCATCCTCCCTTGTTAGTCTTGACTTTGCAAATACTTCTACATTCTAGCGTTAAGAGTACCTTCCGGGGCCTTTAATTTTGAGAGGATGGCTGAGGAGAGGCAAAGTAGAGCTGGAGACTTGCCACCACCGCTGAGATCTCTTTGAAACCCTCGTATTTCAACCACATCAATTCGAAGCGGAAAGGGGATGGCCCCATTGACACTTGTCAGCGTCAGCGGTATGGAAATGATCGGGCGCGGCTGGGGAGGCGTCTGCAGGTCACCTTGTTGCGGTGGCTCTCGATCCCGGCGATGACTAAAAATCTGTCTAAGCGGGACATTGATCTATCGTTGAGTCCACCCCTCCAAGTGTAGGGCCCTCCTTGAAGCGGAAGGTCTCTCAGCTCTAGATCATTCAGGATGTCAGAAAACCTTCTCATGGAGTTAGAGAACTTGCCCCCTTTAGATCTTTCATTAGAATAGAGAATTTAGTTGAAATCGCCCACTTAGAGCGCACCATGGAGCTGAGGCCTTTGATCAGACAAGCTCCTCCATAAGGATTCTGGTCATTCTCCACTGGAGCCATACACCGGAAAAAGCCCATTGATACCCATCCTCAGCCATTCTAAACAAACACGAGACAGAGAAGCTACCAGCCACGAGTCCACCGGCGATCACGTATTATCCCAAAGCGGAGAATACCGCGGACCTTAACAAACCGGTTGAAAAACAACCCACCCCCCAGTACTTGCGCACCATATCGATATTCATCTGTTGGACCTTAGTTTCTTGTAAACAAACCAGGTCCGCCCTGTGAATTCTAAGAAAGTTCTTGATCACTTTCCTTTTATCGAGGTCATTCCGCCTCCCCAGCATTCCAAGATGAGTACTAATCTTCATTTTAACTTTAACAATAGATTCCCCCTATCCCTTCCTCCTCCTTTGTTTGTCTTCTTCCCATTATAATTAACTGTGCTCCTCAGTCTTCTTAATTCCCGCTTGCTTTTTGAGACTGTCAAGTTTCCCTTCTCCTTGCCGGTTTTTTGCAAAGCCACTAAATTTCTTAGTAGTTCATCCTTGTGCTGAACCCCACAGTTGAATCCACAATCGCTAATTGTGAGTGGCTGTTTTTCCTGGTTCATAGTAGGGAGTCGGTCTCGATGTCATTTTGAACCTCCTCCTTGCTTTGGTGGCTGCAGGCACCTCCCACCTCGGTCTCGGCTCTGACCACTCCGGAGCCATTCCTGTCAGTGGCACCACCACTGAGTGGTTCCATATCCTTATCTGATGGTTCCCACTGGGCGAAGAGCCCTGGGAGGCAAGGGGCCCGGTAGCTTTGAGAGAAAGAGATAAGGGAGGCTGTTACGTAGAGGTGTCCACCAGTACTTTGTTCATATAAGGCCTTTGTTCATTTTCTTTGAGCTAGATCTATCTACGAAGCGCGTGGCTACCCAGTATTGTTGTACCCCTCACTTTTGACTATTTAGATGGAGATGGGATTTTGCATCTTGAGGCAAAGCAGGCCTTGAAAACTTGGAGAAAGCTACTGTCTATTATTATTCATGACCTTTCTTGTGTGACGACTAAATAAATAAGTTATTGCATGTAAGGGGGCCTGCGGTGGAACAGGCTTAGACCCACAAATCAAGACCAAGCCCACATACTACCTGGATCAGATGACCTCAAAGAATCGGTCGAAATTTGAACCAACCTCGATCTGACCCATTAACCAAGCATGAGCGGGCTTGTCTTCTCTTGTTAGGGTTTGGATGGATCGGCGCTTTTCTGCTGAGGCGGGTGAGGTCCTTTCGGACATCCTAAACTCTCGACCTCGATCTCACGCTCCTCCTTAAAGTGTATAGAGTCGTCCCCTTCTACTTCGAGCTTACTAGGCCAATTGTTATCTCCCCTGAAGTATTGGGAGAACTGAGGAAATGGCTTAATCTCCCTCCCCCAGGCTGGTTGTCACCGAGAGCGTTATCTCCGCCGGGACCGACGTCTGGCCTTTTTAGGGGCGTGAGGCTTTACACCTGCACCTAGCGAGAAGGCCTTCTTCACATTCGACAGTCTGCGGAAGGAAGGAGTTTCTCAGGACCTTGCAGTGGATCAGTCCAATACGCAGAAAAAGCACTTTTTCTTGTGACTTCCTTTGACCTCATGAGATCCCTTCTCTTCTCTGTTCCAATCCCGTTATATTGTTGTCCTGGCACATCCTGACGTTTGTGTTGGGAACTTCTCTTGAAGGCCCCTTTCTTCGACAACAATTGCTCCGCTCTCCTGAAACAAGGCGAAGTTAGGGTTCGCCGTGCCTTGTATTTTTTCCACTAGCATCCCCTTGAGCTTTGCCCTTTGGACTCACAACGAAAGTCTTCGTTGTGGGCCTTCCCGGTATGCTCCTAAACTTCTTGGACTTTGGCTTAAGGGCTTTTTGAGGTTGGAGGCCGGGTTTTGTGTTGCCTCCCCTCGAGGAGTAATGGCTTCCTTCGTGGTGTCTAAATAAATCGGCTTTAGATCCATCCTCTCTTGTAAGCCTCAATTATTTTGAATTTGAACTTCCTGTATTTATCCCACTTTGATCACACCGGTTTACGACCGCTTTGGAATGACCGTGCATTTGCGCGCGATTTTCGAAGACCTTGTGACCCGCTATGCGTAGCTGCCGGGGTGTGTGCTCCATTTCATCGCTCGACCTCCACCGCGTCGTCGGTGGCGTGATAACACATCATCTTCCTCGATGGGTTACGTAGGCTTACGATGTTCTGTTGCCGAGGATATCTTTGCATGCCCGATCTACGGGATTCTCCATTAATGACATCACTTTTATTGGAAAATCTACCGCGTCGTGTCGAGACCCATATCTGATAAAAATGGCCTCTTGGGCCCTTGCATGTTACTCACCAAGAAAATATATCGACTATATCTGATAGTTTCAGGTTAATGAAGTAAACAGCACTGACCTTATATAAAGTTCTGAATTTTAATACATGTTAGGCAAGGCAAATAAAACCCTGCTTACGACTTTCTTAATCGGCCTCTAAGATGGCGAGTCTTCTCGAGCCTTTCTTAGCTTTTTTGAAATAAATATTATAGGTGAGGCCTGACACTTGCCGTGGTGGATTACCTAAATAGTTACTCCCACTAAGTGCATATCTGATGATCCAATACTAACTTTACCTCTTTTAAATCAATGTGATCTCTTGAATGTCATCACAACATGTCTCGAGTCCTCACAGGCTCCTCCTTGCCTAAGCCGTGTAGCGAGAAGAAACACCATTTTCAAAACAAGAAACTTTGTTCATAATACCTTACCAGAAAAATTTACGTAAAAATAATAGGACTGCCACTCGGGAAGCGAATCTTAATTTGGAAGAACATTCTAACAAATCACTGGCTCCTCCGGCGTGGTATTTGGACCATCTCCAACCTGATTCCGGAAAAATAAATGGAGTGAAATTCTTTGTAACCATGTTCCTTTTGTTTCATTTTTTCATGTGCGCTCACACCTAGTTTTCAAGTTTGGTGGATATATAAATGCATCTATACAATTTCAACACAATTTATATCGATTATATCAATTCTTCATATCTCAATTGCACTTGTGCACATGTCATTTCAGCGTGATAAACCAGCGCTTCGATGTTCTGGCCAAAACAATCGCCATTTCATCTCGATAGCTTCTAAAACACGTTATGTTTATATAGTATAATGTTTATTTAACACATTAATTCATGCATTAACTTTGTGTTTTCCACCCATGACTCAATGATTCATTCAACGTTTAAATACAACGCGCGCGTGGGCGTTTTTGGTCAATTCAAACCGGTAGATTTGTTTTTAACAATCACAAAAGCGAGCGTTAGGAAAACTGTCCATGAAGCCGACCACTCGACTCACATCGGTTCCGCTTTGTGGGCAAATTCAATATTTTTGACTAAGTATATTTCTCAGCACAATTTTGTTGATTAAATCAAGCAAGCGCCCAACGATCAGACTATAGGTGTCAAACTTGACCTTAAAAATTTTTCACATTTGGGTTCGAGTTTTGGGACGATCAACCAACCACTCCGACTCGATCGGCTTTCAAACATTTTACAAAACACTTAAATAAGGGGTAAAACAAGTAGGATAAACTCTACATACCTCCTTGGAGTTGTCGAAACTTCTAACAGGGTGCTCAGTGTGGTTCTGGCAGCGTAGAACCACAGCATATCTTAGCGAAGAAATCAAAATGGTCAGATCGTACAGGATCTTAGGGAAAGAGAATCTTTCACTCTCTCTGCAAAAAATAAAAACCTAGCTCTGCGATTCTTTTTCGATCCGACCCTTTGCCCGAATTTGGTCTTTTTGAAGAAGATGAAAACCATTTGATCACATCTTTTGCCCGATACTCGTGTAATCTTGTATTAATTTGCTGCATATCAAGCCTCTTTGGATTTTTGACACTTGCTATCATTTATCACAGTTTCATACGTCTCTCTCTATCTAAACAAGTTTAGTAGTCACGTGTGAAGGGTGACTTTTGATACATCACGCAATAGTTCTGACTTTAGATGCTCATTTTCGAAAAACTATCTAGAATTAAATGTTTCCGAATTGAGCCGAGAATGAAGCGTGTTAGCTAGATTTCGTGGGGCGATTCGACAGTGAAATCTGTTTAGTCATCAGAGATCTGAAAAATTTTGGTTTTCACAAAGTATGATTTACCATTTTGAGAAAATTGGATTTTCTAAGGTTTCCTTTGAATACCTGTAGTGGTTGGATCTCCCACCATATTCGGAGTTTGTAACTTCTTATGTGATTGATAGAAAGAAAACCTGGTCTTTGTCTCATTTCATTGAAATTCTTTACCGAAAGATCAGTTTCTTAAAATTTCTTCATCACAAAACAACAAAGGCTCCTGACTATCTCCACTTTTTTGGGATTTCTCTGTCCCATGGCAGATACAAAGGGAGGCTGACCCTCTAATCGGCTTCTAATATGGCATACTGTTCCTTTGCAACTTTGTTAGTGAGTCCATGATCAAATTTGTCACTTCGCCTAAAGATCTGCTGCATTCTCCACTGACCTAGTTTTGCACACCTGCCAGCGGAATTCAAGACCTGGAAAAATGAATTACTGATTTACAAGATGTGAAAAATGCCCCCGCCTGACCTCAGTTTTTTGCTGAGCTTCCACCTGTCGATAACAGGATCTGTTCTTCATTTGTGACTTCCGGCCTTCCAGCACTCATGTTTTACTTTCTTGGTCCTTTTGGAATGCACTGTAATATCGGCCGAGATCGTGGCTGTCTGATTTTCTTCGAGAAGTCATTATTTACCATGAGTGATTATGACCTTGGGTTAGACCTCCCGCCCATGCTCTCTGCCTTGCTTGAGAGGATTTATGTGCTGTGGTTTTCTATTTTTCATACTATCCCACCGCTACGGGCTTCTTCGCAAATCACCATTATCAGTTGGTTTCCTTCTTTGAGGAAGAACAATCGTGC
The DNA here is from genome assembly GCA_016808115.1 of Tetrastigma voinierianum. Lineage (NCBI taxonomy): Eukaryota > Viridiplantae > Streptophyta > Magnoliopsida > Vitales > Vitaceae > Tetrastigma > Tetrastigma voinierianum. The sequence goes on along the minus strand of JAEQBH010001039.1, from coordinate 490,796 downwards.
ACCATCTAGATCTTTTTCATGACAGAGAATAAGCGCCCTGATCACATTTCTTAACTCCGACACCTCCTACCATTTCTCTATCATTCGAAGCACCCCCACTATTCTTGTAAGCATTAGCATATAAGACTCAGCGCTGATAAAATTCTGCCTTCTTCTCAAGCGAATCCAGGCATAGTCCATAGCGCTATGTTGCTGATGTGAACCACTTTACCTTGTATTACCACTTACGCTTTGACTCCCAGTTTGGAGATGAAGCGGAGAACTTCATCTTAGCGGCGAACAAATCTAAACACTTACAGCATCATTTAAAATTGGAGAGACTAAAAATATACTGTTTTTGTAATTAGCATGAACCATCATGGGTTTTGGTGTCTATAAGAATACTGGTTTTCTTGTATTATCATATCTAGTTTTCTTAACATTCAAAAGCATTGAAAGGCAAAAGCGGCTGTTTTGCCTTTTCCTATTCAGGAAAAAGTTTAAGATTTAACCAATAAGTCATGAAAAGTTCACAAAACAGAGCAAGCGGCTGAATCTTTTGAAAGCTATTTAGCTTCTAGCAAAAAGTCAAAAAACAAATGCTACCTAGGAGAAAAAGTGAAAGTGCTTTTTCTTTATTATCCAAATTGATGCATGGAGATACTCATTGGTTACTCATTTCTTTGGAGCTAGGTGGTTTACCAGTTTAATTGATGACTATAATAAGACTACATGGGTGTAACTCTAAAAAGGAAAAATATGAAACGGTTCGCACTCTTAATTCTTTAACAAATGTTCTTAACTCAAGTTTGTGCACAAAGGAATTTGATTAGATTTGATAATGAGGGAGAGTATTTCAATGAGAATCTAGGTGCTTTCTTTACACACAAAAGCATCGTGGATCAATGCACTTGTGTTGATACTCCTTAACATAATGAGATGACGAAAATGAAGAACAAACATTTTCTTAGAGGTAGCTTGGACACTAAAAAGTTTTTTGGTATGCCTATAAATATGTTATGTATTCTAGGGTTTTGTAGTTCTCAGTGCATGACCCTGATATTTTGATCTTGTTACCATTTTGGAATAATGGAGGTTCTCACTCTACATGGTCCTATGAAGCACCGGTTCTGACCATGTGTTGAGAATGTCAGTATTCAGTGGTTTCTCGGGACATGCGGACAGTGAGTTGTTATACTGGCTTGTCATTAAGTTGACCGGATAAGAAGTCAAAGGCTTTGAGACACAGGCTGGACATATTCATGGGTTTTTAATAGTGCATTTAGTTCTACAAAACTTCCAGCTCTAATGGAGCCACATAGTTCTTAAGAGCTTCCTAACCTTTTTGAATTTATTTGTTCTTCTTACGCTTTAGCACGTTCTTTTGGACTCTTGAGTAAAATATCAGACGGATATTTTCTAAAAATATTAACACGAAAATTATATAAGGCTGATGAAAATATTTTTAAAAGTCATAAAATAATAAAGAATTAATAAGCTCACATGTGTTAAAGACAATAACTGTATTTTGTTGTCAAAACTTAGATTTCATATTTAATCTCAAAATAGAATTAATTTACAATGAAACTTTATTCAAATATTTCAAACATATTTAAAAGATAAATTAAGCATGAATTTTGGGATGGCCAGTCTACTAATTATTAAATTAAATATATTTAAATCAGGTTTTCACCTTCTCTAAATTGGGACTAAAGACTAAAAATAATCTTTTAATTAGTAGCTTTTTAAATATCATATACTAATTCATTTTATCAAAATGTTGGTATTTTGGTTTTATTTTGAATCTAGGAAGGATACTATTCTTTAGTTTTTAATACATGTTGAATCTTTGAATATTTATAGAGAACAATGTTTGGGACAGCTTGTTTTTTATTTTACATATAAATTTTCTTTTAAGGATAATATTTATGCTAGGATAGTTATTTTTTTATTATTTTGTTATGCACACGTGTAGCACCGTGTCTATTATATTACTGAGTTTTATTGAATTTTTCCATGCCCCGTGTCGCCGTGCTTCATTGTCCCGTGGCTGTTTTGTGTCTGTGCTTCCCTATTGTGGTTTTTCCCTGTAGGGTTTCACATAATTTGTGTGTTCCTTTCTTTTTCTTGTTACTATTCGTTTTTCTTTGAATGAAACAAATCTCAAGGAGTGTCATTCCCAAAGATTTGCATTAATCTCTTGTCAAATTTGGATAATAAAGTCAAAGAGATCATACTTTGTTCATCATATATGAAAGAGGACGACTATTATTATTGTTTGTTGATTTTTTTTTGATAAGTTATTATTATGGTTTGTTGATGATATCATAGTCACTAGAGATTACTTGGAGATGCAGAAACTGAAAGAGAAGCCAAGGAATTTGAGATCAAAGATTTGGGAGATCTTAAGTATTTTCTTGGTGATGGCAAAATGAAAAAAGAAGAAATCTTCTAAGGTAGTGACTTGTTAAAGAAATGATATTATTATTAAACCAATTCACCGTGTGAACTTCACCCAGAAAGGGACTAGTGATTCTGCGTGGTGATAGGCCTGTGGTGTAGGAGGTCTTGGGTTCCTAGCCACTCTATCAATTTATTATTCCTTTTTGATTTGAAAGATCAGAGGACTATTTGAGATTTTGTTTCTATCTGAGACATGAGACTTGCATGTGAGAGAGGTATAGATAAAAGACGATCTTCTGTAAGCCCCATTCTACAAAACATGTGGAGCTTTAGGGAGAGTTGGTGGATTTATGAGTGTTTAATGTTTCAAAAAGCAGTTTTCAGAACAATTCTTCATTGTTTGTGGAAGGACAAGAATTTTCCATTTGGATAACTCAAATGTCAAAAGTAGTTTTTGACTTTTCTTCATGAAAATACTTTAATAACATAATACAGCAATTTACAACATATTCTTCATTTTATTGTAACAGCAATAACCCAAAAGATTAAAGCACTTTACAATTCTAAAAACAAGTTTTTGTTAAAGTTCTGTCAGGATTCTTCGCTGTGTTTACAAACTATTTTTATGATATTTTAAAGGAAATGGCTCCATTTCAAAATAGTTTCCAAAGTCATATATCTTAAATGAATATTTCTTAATTTGTTGAATGAGGGTGAAATCTTGGAGTGTAATCAGTATGGAGCTTATATATAAGATCAGAATCGTAAGTTAGGAGCTTTAAGTGAGGAAGCAAAATGATTGGTAAAGGCAACCTAGAAAGGAGCTCTGTGTTGAATTAATTTGTTTGTTTATTGCATAAGGCCAAAACTTGCATATGTTATTAACATAAGTATGTTTAACCTGCGTGAACCATATAGGCTGATAAAGGATCTTAAGAAATCTGAAGAGCTGTTTGGATGGAAGTTGTTATCATCTAAACATAATAAGGGTTCCTCTGATGCGTAACAGAGGATCTTCACTCATAGAAGATCCATTTGGTTCTCACTGCTTGCATGGAGGAGACCAATTCTGGGACTATCTAGGGTAGAAAGATTGAAAGCTTGCTGGTACTGGGATACCAAGTCACTAGGTCAGAGCCTCTGATATAACCATAGTTATTTGTTGAAAGTCAACAGTTAGAGGAGCTTTTACAGGAAAGAATGGATGTAGAGATTGAAAGACCTATAAAATTGTTGAGACTACAAAATAACAATAGACGTTGATCATAATCCCATTTAATATGACAAATCAAAACATATTGAAATAGATGGATAGGTTATAAAAAAGAAGATTGATCTTCAATGAAGGAATAATTTATTAGTTTATTGATAAATAAGTATTCATTAATTTTAGATAATGCTCATATGGTTCCTACAGTATACATTGTTTAACAAAATCAAAAGGCAATGGATTGCGGTTAAAGATTAATATAGACCTAGAGACTTCAAAAATAAGAAACTAGTTATTTAGGTTTGATGCGCATTGTGCTAAAGGTATTGGATTCTATAACCATAATTATGGGGAACTAAAATATAAAAATAATAAATGAATCAAACTTCATGTCTGAGGATGAGGACTTTCTACAGAGAGTATGTAATGGTTTGAGAAAAGAGCTGAAATGAGAAAAATAGAAATTATAAAAAGTTACTCAATATTGTATTATGATTTTTGTTTGTTATTTTTTTATAGTACTTTATCCATACTTAATATTTCTTTAGGCCCATTAAGGATTTCTAAAACATTTATTATCTTATGCACTGAGGTAATTAATTTAGTACATTGACTTGAGTCGGGAACAAAAGATTTTACCATTGATTTATTGAACATTTGTTTGTCAATATTTTACTATGAATATGGGTGATTGCATACTTGAATCATAAAATGCCTCTCCATGGATGGGAAACTTAGTTCTCTGTGTTCATTGAAATCTTTGTTGCATACGATGGAATGTTGTTTGACATTTGCTTAGGAAAATGGTTTTATATACAGTATTTTTCATCATTTGAACTTGAACCCCGTCCTATAACATTGATAAGGTTGGTCATAGCCTATTTAATAAGGTGATAAACGTTAACTATATTTTATGAGTCAATATGTTGAGTCTTTGTGCTTGTGGATTCAATTGAACTTCAATATGAAATTCATATTAAAATCAAGCTAATTAGAATGGTATCACTTGTCATTAAAGCGCTATTAGTATTTGGAATCAATTAGGATTAGCTAATTAGATTATAAGACAATTAGAATCAGAGTTATAATGGGTTATTAGAATCTTAGATACTTTGAATTTCTTAGTAAAGCCTATAATAAGGCTAATAGATGTTAATCAAAGTAATTTGATTGACATGAATGATATTGTTTTTTCTCTTATTGCAAGTGTTGCAATTCTTATGATTTTATTGATTTTCTTTTAAGCGAGACTCCAAAAGGCCTTAATGAGATTTTAAGGTTTTCAATCATTTGCCAAAAATGTGCATATCCAAGGAGTGTCACAGCATGAACACCTTTTTTTTGAAGCTTCTGTGCTACTCAGTGTGACTTCAGTTTATCTATTTAATCATTATCCCGTTTTCTTTTCCATTGATATGCACTGGTACTTGGCATAGTTCTTTCCTGTCAGATTGGTCTTTTTAAGATCTTTTTGCTGTGAAATATTAGATTTTTTTATATTTATTGTAATAACTGCCATTTTAGATGACATTTTCTCCAGCCCTAAGCAGAGAATTTCGTCCCTGTAAACCTGACCCAGCTCCGCTACTGCATATCTGTTCTACTTGGGAAGTTCAACCCTCTGAAGTAATAATGGTTGGTGATAGCCTTAAAGATGATGTGAGTTGTTTTTCTTGAATCATTTTTAAAATAATGTTTCTGATTCATCAGCAAGTGGTGGTTTCTATTGTTCAGTTCTTATACCTGAATTAGAAATCCTGATGCTAGCTTTGTGCAGTTCTAAGTTATTATGCATAGTGCACAATTTATTGAATTAGTCTCAACAATAAATGACTCCTACTTAGGTGTTTGTATGCTAAAAGAAAGGATGGCCATCCCATTTCTCCATGTGATTCAAGTCACTCTTTTTCGGGTATCATCCCATTACTTCTATGGTATCATCCGATTTGCCACTTAATCACATGGCATTCTATCTTTGTGTGTGTGGAGATATTCTTTCCACAAATATGAAATAGAAAATCTTAGGACCTGTTTGCTTCTTTACAGTTTTTGAAAATTATTTTTTGTTTTGAAACAAGGAGAGCAATGAAAATATAGAGAACACATGTGTTTCCCAGTTTTTTTTTTTTGGAATACTAAATTCAGATACCAAAAATAGTTTTCAAAGAATACTGTGTTCTTTGTGTTTTCAAAAACAGGAACCAAACTTACATTTTCTAAAGACCTGCTCATATCCCCAGTCTGCTATACTCGATATGTTTCCTTTGCATTATAATTCACTGTGATAAATAGAGTGCGTTCTCGGCTCTAATCATTCATTACCTGGTGCTGCTTACAGGTAGCTTGTGGTAAACGAGCCGGATCATTCACATGCTTGCTAGATGAAACAGGGAGGTACAGTTCTGAAAAAATGGCCAGTGCAGAACTAGAACCTGATTTCAAGGTAACTTCCCTTACCAACCTTCATTCACTACTGGAAGCAAATTTTGACTTGATACCATCATATGCTCAAATCCTTCCATAATATCAAATGGGTGCATAACGATACTGGGCTCAGGTCATTCTTCATCCAAAATATAACGCTGGTTTAAGTTTCTACAAGATGAACTCTATATTTAATCAGTCCTTTTTGCATTAGCAAAGAGTAGTTTCCTGGAAAAGGGCCAAGCTTTAATGAAAACTTGGCTTTCAATCTATCAAAAAAAAAACTTGGTTTTCTGAGATATTGGCCGATACAGCTATTTGGTTTTGGGTGTTGTAGAATAGGTTGGTTCAGCTGCCCATATTACGTTGGGTGGGTGGGTGGGTGGGTGGGTGCTTAAGATCCTTGCTGTACAGACGGATTACAGATAAATGTCTTAGTCCGATGCAACACTTTTTTGGGGCTACATTATTTTTGTCTTTGTCCGGTTATAAATATTAGTTATGAAGATTATTGTGGTTCTTGTTTTAATCATTTATGTAAGATTTGTGTTTTGTAGTCTTCCTCCACACACAAAATGGAAAAAAAAAATGTAAGGGCCTGTTTAGTTATAATTTTTTAAAACTGTTTTTATCCTTAAAAACAACAAGAAGGAAATCAAACGCTTTGGGCATGTTTGGTTTTGTTTCTCATTTTTCTTTTGTTTCAAAAAATATGGTGAACACAGAAAATACTAAATTCAGATAACAAAGATAGTTTTTATAACTGTGTTTTCAAAAACAGAAAACAAAGGTTTGTTTGGTTTATGTTTTTGAAAACTGTTTTTGTGAGCAGTTTTTAAAAACAAAGAGAACATAATTTTGGTGTTTTTTAAAAATTGTTTTTGTTATCTAAATTTAGTGTTTTTTGTGTTTTATATGTTTTTCAGAATAAAAAATAAAAAGGGAATAAAACGTGTTATCCATGTTTTTTTGTTTTTCTTATTTTTGAGAATAAAACTCAGTTTTCAAAAACTGTAATGGAACAGGCTGAACTCCTGAACTATTTTTCTGATAAAATCAGCGTTTTTGCCCATTTAATCCGACATTTATTTTATTTTATCTTTTTTTTTTTTACATGGACCAATAATGGTCTTGTCTTATTATTTTTTATTTTTCGTATTGAATTTTTATTTTAAACAATTATATAACAATATTTTTTATTTATTTTTATTTTAAAAGATTAGAAAGATAAATTTGTCGACAAGTTGGAGAGTTATTAAGGCAATTAACGAAGATAAGTTTTATAATGTTTATTTACATATTGAAACAAAATTAGTTGTATGAGATAGATTATGAATACAACTTGTCAGTACAAAAAGAATTCAAACGGAATTATTCATGAACCTTTCAAAATGAGCTTTCCAATATAATAATTTATAAATCGTATTTAAAGTTCCGAATGATTTATTTTTTTATTCAAAACGCAACAAAAATATATCATTTTTGTAAATTTAAACATTGGGAATGCAATTATGCAAGTGATAATAAAAGCAATCCTATAATAAAAATTAATGTAAGAAATAATTTGGAAATGAAGATAGTAGGAAAAGAGAAATGTAAGCTCAACCAAGCAAGGGTATAGTTAATAAGAGTGTTAACCTAAGCCTTTAAGCTTTCATGGATCATAACTCCAACTAACGTTATGTTTGTTTCTTAAAAAGTATTAAGAAAAGAAAAAAAATACTAATTTCTTAAAAAGTGTTAAGGAAAGAAAAAAAAATATTAAGAAAAATTATGGTTTTAAAAAGTAGTAAGGAAAGAAGAAAAAAATTCTAAGACTCTAGTTGGAACCTTGAAATTACTGAGGAAAAAGAAAATAGAGAGGGAAAGTGGTAGGAAAGAAAATTTGGAGAAAAAAAAATATTTTAAAATAGGTTTAAATTTAGTAAATTAATTTTATATGTTTATCTAAATCCATTTTATTTGTTTTTCTTTATTATATATAGACTAAGAAATTTAAAAATATGTAAAATTTTGATTATATTTTATATTTTATATTGTGAGATTAAACATGAGAAAATTATTTTTCTTAATTTTTTTTTCTCTAGTATTTTTTGGGTTTCGAAACGAGTCTTAAAAAATGGTTTTTTATGTTTGGTCGTTGAGAAAATTTTCAAGAAAATCAAATATAAATATGATTACTTGAAAACTTATTATAAATTATTTAATCTTGAAATCATTGATGAGTTAAAATAAGTAAAATTGGTTTGAAACAACAAATAAAAATAATATATCAAATTTAATTGCATTTTTATTGTTTTTTTTTCTTTTCTTAATACTTTTCATTCTCATTTTCTTTCTCTTATATTTTTCCCCCAAATATTTTGGAACCAAACATAGTATACGTATTCTGATGGATTATGGTTCCAAGAATCCTTTACAATACGAGATTTTAGAATAGTCTCAAAATTCTCCATTTTAGATTATGGTTTCAAAGTATCCTAACAATATATAGTAACACAGAAAAAAATTCTGAATTTACAGTATTTGCTCAAATGGAATATAAAGAAACTAAGATTGAAAAGTATTTTTCTCTACTTAATTCTAATTTCTAAGTAGAACATAAAAGCCAAATAGTATTTAATAATGTTATGTTGTAGATTGTTTTTGAAAATTTTATTTCTATTGAACACCAAAAAGTAAAGAAAAGTCTAACATGTTATTCTTTTTTTTTACAATGAAATACTTTTATGTATAATGTAGTAAATTGTTCTCACTATAACTCGAACCCGAAACTCCTCCATTCCTTATGCCAACAAGGCATGATGGGCAACATGTTATTCTTTTTATTTCTAAAGTCTAAAAACAAATTACTTATCAATAAAAATAAAACATTGATGCTTTGATATTCAAATAATATCGTATATTTTAAAATAAAAATTTGAGGTCTTCAAATAGGAATTGAAAACCTAAATCAGTTGTTATGCATATTTTAGGGTGGATTGGTCTAACTGGTTAGATGAAAAACCCTTCTCATTTAAAAAACTTATTTATTTATTTATTTATTTTTGAATATGAATAGTCTAAATAGCGGCGGTTTTCGTTTAGAAAGATCTTTTCATCCATTTTATAAAAGAGTAAAATCGATTTAGGCTGAAAGATTTTCTATGCACTTATAAAAATGAGATAGATGATACTAGTGTACAAACAATCTCACAAGGAGATTGTATATAATAATAGGTTTTCATTAATCTTATATTTGAGATATTTTACTTCTTGATTTTGATTTTGATTTTTTGTTAAATTTCATGTAACCTCTTTGATTCTCCACACCATATCTAGTCAACGTCCATTTACATTTTCATTTCCCGAAGGTTGGCTATCGTATATTCTTTTATTATGGATTGGTCGAACACCAGCTTCTTTATTCACGTTTTAGTGGTCGCAACGATTATTGTTTAATTTGCGAAGGTTTGACATTGCAATCAAATTACTGTTTTATCTTGTGGATTGACGCACCGATTCTTGTACATTTACGAGTGGATTAAGCAAAGCTACCTAAATATTATTTGTTGTAATATTCCACTGGTCACTTACAAAAGAGCCCTCTACTTGAAAGCTTATCTCACTAGCAACAAGAGTATAGGCCGTTTTTTATCAAAAAATTTCCATTAGTGGAAGGGCCCCAGGATTGAGGTAGGAAATTGGATAACATGTTCCAATTTCAACCCTTGCTTACGAATCCAGTAGTTATCCACCGTCTTGGATAGAGTTAGTAATATGCGTTAAGCTTGATAAACCAGTCTATTTTAACTCGAATTTTTGAAGGATTGGGTTATAAAATTTAAGGTCCGAATAAAATTAGACCAATTTGGCCCGTGACCCCATATATGGTTATTTACGGGTTAGCGATTATTTCGAAATTTTTTATTTAATTTTTTAAATGTAAGCTTAGTAATTGAGATTTTCAGTATTAAATACATCAAGGTGATATTTTGGCTATCTCTTACCCATAGTATAGGGGTTTTAAAAATAATCATTACTATAATATATGATTAATATATTAAACTTTGTTATTTTAACTATTTTATTTTTATTTTTTAAATGTATATTTTTAATATAATTTATATCATAATTTAATATTTTAAAAGTCTTGTATAAAAATTTACGGAATGCATTTAAAAATTCTCGTATGAAAATTTACGGAATTGAATTTTCAACAAATAGGATATTTTATAATTATACGGTTGAGATGCATTTTTGGAAAACATATTTTTTTATTCAAAACATAAATGAAATTTATGTTGTTAATATTATAAATTAATTAATAGATGATAATTGGCCAAGTATAAGGATGTCACGTACTCTAATATGAAATCATTTCTAATGTGGAATCACATATTATTATTAGATATAATAAGGATGATGATGAAAATTAGAAGCATATGAGATTTAATTTGATGCTTTGAAGTTGTTTTTTTGAGATATATTATTAAATTATTTCTTTATTCTTTTGGTACTATTTAGTTAGTTAGTTAGTTTGGTACTTTTGATATAAGAGTCTTCTAGCATTATGTATTTATTTAAGTTTATTTACTATTATTATATTGTTTATTTCGATCGATTGCCTCTATTAATTATTATTATATATTTGTATATTATTTATTTTTATTTGAAGGAATGATGAATTTGTAAAATTAATTTTTAATATTTTAAGGTTTTGCTCATTTATTTCATATTTTCATTAGGTCGGTCAAAAAGCCCCATTTCGAATAAATAGAATTTAGATTAGCTATTTTTGTTTTGGCCCTCTGGCCTAAATGGATTAGTCAGAAATAGATTGAAGCCCGTAGGTTATCAGGCTCTGGTGCTTGAGAACGAGTTGAAGAGTGAGACCCTGATAGGCTTATCTAGCAGGACCATTTCCCGAGAGGTTTATCAGTTTCCATACACATCAACAGCAGGACCACTTCTTGATTTTTATTTAACTTGATTTATTTTGTAAATGTTATTTGAAAATTTAACTTGATTTATATTTGTAATTGTTATTTCCAAATCATATTAAGAAACATTAGTTTATAACTTTATCTTGTTATCTTTAAAAAAATAGATTAATATCAAACATTGGTTTCTTAATAGTTTTTAATTTTCCGAAAAATGAATATAAATGTATTTTTAAAAAATTTAAGATACTCCTATCAGAATAAAGATTGAGAAATAAAAATTTGACTAATTTGCGTTAAAATCTTTTATAATGTTTTCCGGGTAACATTTTAAATACTTTATACATGTAGCATATTTTAATTTTGACTATTGGAATATGATGTTGTCAATGAAATAAAAAATTACCACATGAGTGTTAATTTATATATATATATATATTTTTTTTTTGAGGGAGTGTTAATTTATATTTGACTACATAAATATTATTTTGTTAAAATTAGTTCTAAAAAAAAAGCTTATTATTTTAAAAATTAATATTTCTTATGTTGTCAAAAAAAAAAAAAATCTTATAATTACACAAGCCCAACTTGGGAAAATTTAAAACTTAGAATCTGAAGAGAAAATCCCACCATGGGTTATATATATATATATATTAAGGGAGTGTTAATTTATATTTGACTACATAAATATTATTTTGTTAAAATAATATTTGGTATGTGTTTAAAAAATTAATATTTCTTATAATTAAACAAGCCCAAAATGGGAAAATTTAAAAATTAAAATATAAAGAAAGAGGCGCCCACCGTGGGGCTCGAACCCACGACCACAAGGTTAAGAGCCTTGCGCTCTACCGGCTGAGCTAGACGGGCTGGTGATCATAAGTGCCATATTTTAATATAAAAATAAAAATTAAACATGTAAATAAAAATCAAGAGGATTATTTGATTCTAGTTTATTTTAGTTTTCTTACTACTTTCTATTTTTTTTTCCTCATTTAATTAATTATTTTACAATATATTATTAGTATAAGCAATCTCTGCTAAAGAATTAAAATAACTTGTTTCTCAAGCAATATCAGACCCAGAAAATATAGTCAGGGGAGGCAAAATATTTTTAGGAGGGTATTGTAGCACAATGGTTAAATAATTTGTTTATAACCTCAAGATCAAGAGATTAATTCCCATTAAAAGTAATTTTTTTTCAAAAATTTTAGGGGAGCACAAACATGTGCAAACAAACGGGGAAAATTATTTAAAAAAAAAAAAAATCAGAAAAAAAAATCAGAAATAGAAGTTATGAAAAATATGTGTAATCCTTATAATAAGAAATTGTGGGATAAATTTAATATATATATATATATATATATATATATATATATATATATATATATATATATATATATATATATATAATTCATAATTTTAAGTATCTGCTTCAGTGATAGAATGTTTATCGTTTTAAACAAGCAAAGGACATAAGGAGGGGGTCCCAGGGCGAATCATAGTGAAGACTGTTTACTACCTTGAAACTAAAGTGCATTTAAAAAAAATGATTCTTAATTTTTTTAATCATGTTGCATACCTACAAGTTATACAAAATAACTTTATATAGCCATAATGAATAATTGATAGCAAAAAACTATATACAAATTTATATGATGAATATTTTATAGCATGAAACTCTGTAAGAGTTTGCACATTTTTTGTTACGATAATATATGTAAAATAAAAATATAGGAATATCTCTCTCATATATATATATATATATTTATAATTATTTCTTAGTGTGAAATTTTAGGAGAAAATAAATGAAATCTTTCATTACTTTGTGAAAATAAATTACAAAGGCTATTTAACAAGGATGTGGCCTCCATTCTTCCCTTTAAATTAAAGAATTCAAATCTCAGTTAGAGAGAATTTCAAAATTTTAAAAAAAATAGTTAATAAACTGATCTAAATAACCAACTGAATAAGAGTTACCTCCTTTCAACACTCCCCCACAAGCTAGGTTGTATATGTTATGCAATCCTACCTTGAAGTCCAATTCTTCAAAGCTAGTCCTTGAAATGGCTGTGGTGAAAATATTAGCAATCTACAATCTTGTAGGAATGTAGGTCAATTGGACTACCCATTGTTGACTTTCTAAGAGATAAAATTCCTATTTATCTCAATGTGTTTCGTCCTGTCACGATGAACTAGATTCTTGGCAATACTAATGGTAGCTTGATTGTAAGAAAACATTTTTATAGTTTTCTCTATGTTAGCTCCAAGTTCACTCAACAATCTTTGAAGCCACATCTCCTAACAAATGCCAAACTCAAATGCACAGTATTTTGACTCTTCACTACTCCTAGAAACCACTAATTACTTCTTGCTTCTCTATGTCACAAGGTCCCTCCACACATATGAACAATAGTTAGTTGTAGGTCTTTTGTCAATTAACTCCCCAGCCTAGCTTGCATCTTTGTAAATCTCTATTTTTTGGTTTTCACATTTTTTTAAAGTAGTAATCCATGTCTAGGAGTCATCTTCAAATACCTCAGAATTTGGTTCACAACTTCTAGATGATCTTATGTCGGATTGTTCATGTGCAGTCACTACACTGACTACAAATGCAATGTTTGGTTTGGTGTGTGAGAGGTATATCAGTTTACCCATTAGTCTCTGATAACTCCCTTTGTTCGCTGGAGGGCTATCTTCACCTTTCTTTGCCTTCTTATTGGGATCTATAAGAGTGTCAATTGGTTTACATCCAAGCATACATGTTTCATTGGGTAGATCTAGTATGTACTTTCTCTGAGAGATAACAATTACCTTCTTGGATCGAGCAACTTCCATTCTTAGGAAGTATCTCATGGGGCTAAGATCCTTGATCTCAAACTTAGTAGCAAGTAGTTCTTTCAACTTATTAATTTCTTCTTCATAATCCCCAGTCAAAATTATATCATCAATATAGACAATTAGGATAACAATCTTCTTCTCATATGAGAACTTCACAAACAATGTGTGATTAACAATGTGTGATTAGTTTGACATTGTTTATATTCTTGTGAAGTTATGGTTTTGACAAACCTGTCAAACTAAGCATGTGGTGACTACTTTAAACCATATAATGCTTTCCTGAGTTTATATACCACTTGGCTGTTGGAAGAGTTCTCTAGTCCCGAAGGCACTTCCATGTATACTTCTTCTAGATCGCCATTTAGGAATGCATTCTTGACATCAAGTTGGTGTAATGGCCAGTCTTGATTCACTACGAGGGAGAGTAGAACTCGGATTGTATTAGGCTTGGCAATTGGTGCAAATGTCTCACAATAATCAATTCCATATGACTATGTGAAGCCCTTGGGCTACTAGATAGGCTTTATACCTCTCAACACTTCCATCTGCCTTGTATTTAACTGTAAATATCTACTTGCATCCCACCGACTTCTTCTCGTGAGGAAACTTTGAAAGTATCCAAGTGTCGTTACTTTCTAGTGCTTTGATCTTATCTTCCACTGCTTGTTTCCATGCTGGAATTTTTAACTCTTCCTAAATAAAGTTCGAAACCTATGTATCATCAAGAGTAGACACAAATACATTGTATAGAGGTAGTAACTTCTCATAAGCAACATAGTTTCCAATTGGATGTTTTGTGCATGCTCGAACACCTTTCCTTAGGGTAATGGGAAAGTCAACATCATCAACAATAGGACTGATGAACTCATGGTTATATGAATTTGTCCCTATGCAAATTTATGAAGCAGTAGGAATCGGCTCAAGTTCTTGGCCTACCCTGATTTGTGTAATGTGTCTAATTACTCATGAGATTTCCTTCTCTTCCTAAAATATACTTTAAGTTCCTGCTGGTTTTTAGTTTCAAGTTGCTATGAAACAAGTTCAGACAAATTTGTTTCATGGTTTTGAGGAATTTGGTTGATAGATTTGAGAGGTTCAGACTGATTTGTGAGAGGTTCAAACTATTTAGATAAGAGAGGAATCACTTGTGAGATTTCAGGTTGATGAATGTCCCAAAACTGATATTCCCTTAATTGCTTGCTCCCCCTGAATTTGAGGTTTGAGGAAATAAGACCGGTGCTCAAAGTATGTGACATCCATGGAATTGTATACCTTGAGGGAGTGGGATAACACTTATATCCTTTTTGGTTGGATAAGTATCCTAAAAAGATGCATTTGAGTGATTAAGGGTCAAGTTTTGTCTCATTTTGATGGTGAATGTGGACAAAAGCTGAACACCCAAAGACTTTAAGTGGAAGATTTGATGTGAGGAAAGGTTTGCATGAGAACCTAACGAGGATTCTTGAATTTAAGAACGTGGCTTGACATTCTATTGATGAGGTAGGTGACTGTTAAGATGGCTTCCCCTAGAAATATTTAGGCACGTTGTTAGAGAACATGATCGATTGAGCTACATCAAGTATATGTCTATTTTTTTCTCTTTGCCTTTCCATTTTGTTAAGGGATATCTACACATATAATGCCTTGTTCCAAGAGACAAGGACCAAGAATAGAATTGAAATACTCCTTGGCATTGTCGGTTTTTAAGACTTGGATTTTTCTTTTAAATTAGGTGTTAATCATTGTGTTAAAGGATTTGAAGATTGCCTATGTTTATGATTTTTCTTTAATGAGAAAAGTTCATGTGGTTCTAGTGTGATCATCAATGAAAGTAAAAAATCAACGAGTTCCATTTATATTTTTAACTTTCGAGGGTCCCTAAATGTCACTATGGATAATAGAAAATGGATATGAAGGTGTATACGGAATGCTTGAATATACATGTTTAGTATGCTTGGCAAGTTGACAGGTTTCACAATGATAAGAATTGGGATTTCTATTGTTGAATAAATGAGGAAACAACTTTTCAAGATACACAAAGTTTGGATAACCAAGACGAAAAAGCCATAACATAACTTCATTTTCATTTGAAATTGACATAGAATTGAAAATAGATTGACAAACATAACTTGGAGAAGGAACCGTTGGATGAAGTGAAGTACTTTCTTTGAGCAAATAAATTAAGTCCACCACATAGCTCAACAGTCAGCATTACCAATCACCTTCCCCAAATCCATTGCCTGAAATTCACAAAAGTCACACAATTCAAATCACAAGTGAGCTTGCTTATAGAAATCAGATTACAATCCAAATTTGGAACATGAAGAACATGAGAAAGAATAAGATCCTTTGTTAATTGAATTGTTCCAATTCCAACAACTTTTGAAAGAGAACCATCTGCTATCCGAATTATAGAAACACCATGGTTCAGTTTATAGTGCTGAAAAATACTAGCATCTCTTGTCATGTAGTCAAAGGTTCCATAGTCTAACTATCCAAGGTTTTGATTTCCTGATTTTTATAGTAAAGGCTGATAGGAGAGTCCCTTGGTGTGCAAGCATACTAGTGTGCTGATGGGATTTTGTTGGAGTTGCTTGAGAAGGAATAGAAATATGTCCAAACAATTTCTGCAATGCATCAAGTTGTTTCTTAGTAAAAGGACTAGTTTTAACAAACTTGGCATCATTTGATATTGCAACAACATTGGCATGACTCTCTTGATCAAAATTTGCACAATTAGGCTTCCAATCTACAGGTTTTCCATGTATTTTCTAGCATGTTTCTTTAGTATGCCTAGGTTTCTTGCAATGTTCACACTATGGCCTCCCTTCTTTAGTTTGTTGCCCTGGTTTTGAGAAGAACTGTGTATATAGGGTTGAGCCTTCCATAGTTGGAGTGGTGCTTGAATCACCTATCATCATCAATTTCTTTTGACTTTCCTCCCTTCGAACTTCTAGAAAAGCCTCTCGTATAGAAGGCAGGGATTTGATTGCCATGATTCTCCCCCCTCACCTCATCTAGGTCTTTATTGAGACTAACAAGGAACTTGAATGTTCTCTTATGTCAACAATTTTCTTGTACTAGGTTGAGTCATAAGGGCATTTCTAGGAGTAGATCTCAAATTAATATCGTGTAAGAATATTGAAGTATTGAGTGACATTTAAGTCTCCTTGTCTCATATCATGAATTCTAGTTTCAACTTCAAATAATTATGATGTATTTTTTGAACTAAAGTTCGCCTCATGTGCTGCATCCCAAATCTCTTTGGCTATTTTGTAAAGCATAAATTTTTTTCCAACTTCAGTGGTCCTGGAATTGATTAACCATGACATAACCATATGATTTTCTGTTTTCTTTATTCGATACTTAGGATTCGATTTTTTTTTAATAAAGATCTCGTCTGTAAGGTATTAATTTGTCCTTCCCTTTGCCACTAACATACATGACGGTATTAGGCTATGCAAATCTTTTATGTGGATCATTATTATCATTAGCTCTTTTAGTGATTACATTTCAACAAGACAAAAGGATTTTTTGTAAAGAGAATCATTTTTTCAAAAGGTCATTTTTTTATGAGATTCAATATAACTAAAGGAAACAATGTTTTACAAAGCACTTCTTTTCTTTATGTTCGGAATTATTATAGGGTCCAATTTATTCAACAATTGGATCATTGGAGTTATCGTGTCATTAGTTTAAGGTTCATATTTTTAACCATAGGTATTCTTTCGAGAGTAGTGGGCTAATGAGGCATGTTGACCATATTGGAATTGGGACCCACACTAAACTTGGGCATTTATTACAGATTGTAACCATTGAAGAAAATTCTAACCATTATGTCTGTAATTGGTAATGAGAAGGGATGAACTTTCTTGGATGTTGGATGAAGAGTTTGGTTCAGGTTTGGGACTGATTTTAGAAGGAGATGACTGTGAATGCATGTCGTATTTGGTCATGATAAGGAATTTGCAATGAAGGAATTTTGAGATAGGAATTAGGGTTATGAAGATGGCTCTGATACCGTGTAAAATTTTAGAAGAAAGTAGATGAAATCTTTCATTATACTATGTAAAAATGAATTACAAAGCCTATTTAACAAGAATGTGGCTTGCATTCTTCTCTCTAAATTAGAGAATTCAGATCTCAGTTAAAGGGAATTTCAAAATTAAAAAAACAATTAATAAACTGATCTAACATAACCAACTGAATAAGAGTCACCTCCTTTCAACACTTAGTATAACTTATTTAGATAGTTTCTAACATTTAGTGGTTTACCTAAAGATTACACAAACCAAATTAATTAACAATTTTATAGCTAAAAGTTTATATAGAGAATATTTTATAACTTGATGTTTTGCAAAATTTTCATTCTATAGTAGTAAATTAAATAACTCATGGTCAAATTTTTTGTAAATTTATTCTTTCTTTTTATTAATTATTTAATGTTGCCGAATAATTATGTTAGCTTCCTAAGTTTATAATAGTTATTTTACTTTACAATAATATAAAATATTGTTTATCATGATCAATTCATATGGAGAAAGAAAATATATATTTTAATATATTATTATAATTAAAAGCTATATATTATTATTTTGGTGGTCTGAAGCTTTATGAAAAATGATTCTATCTTATCAGAGCCTAAATCCATATAAAATAATTAACTACGACATTCTTATAGCCCAAAATTATGTACACAAAGTTAATTACATATTGTGATAGCTTGGAAAGAAAACATAAAATCTTTCATAGCTTGAGTTTTCATGAAAGAAAATATGTGTTTCATATAAATGGAAACTATAGATATCATTATTAATTCATATGTTATTTTAGCTTTTTTTAAACACATATATTATTTTAGCTAGAAGCTACAAAAATAAAATTTAATTTTATATTATGTGATTTCTCATTGCATGGAGCTATATAGTAGAATAATTAATTTTATAATCTCCCATAGCTAGAAACCATATAGAAAACTTATGATTTGAGGTCGTATATGTGAAACAAAATGTATATTATACATAAATAAAGATTATTATAAGTATTATGATACAAAAAATTGTTGTTTCACTTATTACGTAGATTTACAAGAATATTTGATGGAAAATGTAAGAGAAAGAAAATAGAGAGAAAAAGTAGAAGAAAATAAAAATGAAAAAAAAATAAAAATAATGTAAAAGTTAATAAATATTTTTCTTTAACCCTTCAAATTTAATAAAATAATTTTAATTCATCAAGACAAAGATTACATAGTTTAAAAATATTAAATTTCTCATTAATTTTAATTATTTATGATTTTCTTTAAAAATAAAATAGAACAAAAAAAAATAATAATAAGAAACCAATTTTTTCTCAATACTTTCTCAAAACCAGCGTAAATAATATTTTATAAATGATAAAGATACTCTATAATGTATTATTATTTATTTTATCCAATAACACACGTACAATATTTAAGTATGCAAATGCATTTAAGATGAAAGGAAAATTAAAATGATTATATTATAAACAAAAACTAATTTATATTAGCTTATTATACCTAATTCAAGTGATAGAGTGCTACCATTTCAAACATATATAGGGAAACATTTATAGGTTATAGGAAGGGGTGTCCTAGGTTCGATTTATAGTGGAAACGGTTTACTACCTTGAATATAAAATGTAATAAAAAATTCAAAGAAAAAAAAAACTAGTTTATATTATTTTCATGTTCGTCATTATATAATTATTAGAAAAATAAACATCTAGATAAATATTTGGATTTGAAGTAAAAAATAAAGATAAATACTTGGATTTATTTTAAGGTTTTAAGTAAAGAAATATTTTGTTTTTACAATGATGCTTGATAAGTTTTTCTTGTCTTATAGTTCAATGGGGAAGCTTAAGCTAAGCAACTTGGTAAGCGAACTTTAAGCCAATAATCAATATAGGCCTTAGAGATAAAGCAATTAGGAATAACAACGAGACGAGTTTGGGATGAGGTGATCCCATCTAAACACTGTCCTATTAATTTAAATTATTTTCCATTTGCATTCTTCTTGAAATATTAAACAGGTTGAGGCGAGTATGATGGGAATGGGAAATCCCCATATCCGCCCCGTTTACCTTTCTATGTTTTATGTTTTATTTATTTTTAATTTTATTATATTAAAATTCATATATGTTATAAATAGATAAGATAACATATTTTTTTACAATTTTATTATATTAAAAAATTATTATTATATATTATAAATTAAAATAAAATAAAATAAAAATAAAATGAAAAAAGGTTGTGTTATGAAATTTTTTTGGGAGGTTATTACAACTTCTTATTTTTTGAAATTCCAACTGAAATTTAACAAATTTTAAGTTGCTTCAAGTTTTCTTGGATGAGCAAGGGGTGGAAAAGCTCAAACTTTCCAAAGAATTTCTATTTCTCTCTAATTGCGGAAAGAATTGTACGTCTTTTTTGGTTACAAATGATCAATTTATACTACTACAAGATGCCACATGACCTCCTACAATTGGTTCTTGATCCATCATGATGATGGATATCGTGGGGGTAGAGTGCGTAGTGGAAGGTACGGTAGTAGAGTTCTTGGTAGTCCACATGACACCCAACGTCCCTATCTGACTAAGTTTGCATCATTTGTGATGAGCGATCTTCACAACTCTATCTGACTAGGTTGGGTAACCGGCTGATTGGTTTTTGGTCCTCGGGCTCAATGCATGGCGTGCCTGGGGCGATGTGAGGCATAGGGTGGACTAAAGCCCTCAAGAAGGTGCTCGATGTCTGAGTGATAGGTGTTAGGCCTAATGCCTTGGGCTTAGACCCCCTGGTAATTCAGGCTTCTCATGTGCGATGCATGTGAGATTAGACTTATCCCATTCTACTAGTCCCCCTAGCGTTAATGGTGCTAGAGTGGTGTTGGAGTGGCACTATGTGGTTTCAGTTCCCGTGCAAGTCATGATTGTGCAGTGATGCCAGGCCTTTGGTCTGTACATGTGGAAACAACGAGTTGGGCTTGAAGATAGTGCGTCGTTGGCTACAGTTGGAGCATTTAATTCCCCTTTGAATGTCCCACCATCAATGATGGGATTTTTAGGGATTAAATTCTCCCATATTTTCCTTTTGAGGTTTCTTGACTGTTGCTTCAAAGTCTTTCCACTGCTCTCGACTTCTTTTGCAAGCCGTCACCATCAGTGGTTTCTTTAGTGCTCGTCGGAGTTCTTGCTACCCTGTTGCATGTGATCTACACGATATTACGTTGAAGGTAAGCTCTAAATTTCAAGGTGTCTCTCTTGTCCCCTTTCTGTTCTTTGCTACACTTGTCATTTTCTGGTTTTCTGTCTATCATCTTCCACTTTTTTTGTTTTTGCCTTTGGGAGGGGTTTTGTTTGCTTTGAGCCATCGGGGTCGATCCAAATCCGTCGTTGTCTCCTGATCTTTTGCTCATCTTTTATTGGGGCATTTTTTTTTATCTCGAGATTTTTTTTTTTATTCTTTGATGGGTCGTCACTTCCTTTGTGAATAGATGAGTGACCCCGACGGCTCAACTTCATCCCTTATAAGTGATGATAGCACTCAGAGGCTGGTCCAAGACAACATGAGGGTCAATCCTGGTCAGCATTGTGGTTGGGCTAAACATGATTCACCATCTTCCGGCTTATAGGACACTCAAACCCGCATCATTGCCAACGGGGTTATAACATGGCTCAAGTTTGTTGGGAAGGCTCAGGTTGATGCATTTTGGAAGAAGTATTCTTTCCCTCCCAACGTTTGAGTGTCATTCTCGTTGTCAGGGCCTCAGTTAGCGGATTGCACAGACGAGGACTGAGGTGGGATGAACTTCATTTACTGGCTCGAGGTTCATATGAATGAAGGGCTAAGGTTCCCTTTACCTACGTTAGTGCACCCGTTTTTCCATTACACCCGCCTCTATTCCATTTCCACCCTATGTGAACATAATCTGGGTTCTTCCGAGAGTGTGCATGCTAAATCGTTGGTATGACATATGCCCAAGATTAGAGGAGGTTCTTTATGCTCACGATAAAGAGACATATCTTGGGAAAGTACTATTTCGTGGCTAATGCTAAGCCGTTTCAACTCGTTACCAACTTGCCTGACACCAACAAGAATAAGCCACAATGCAATGTCCTACTATTCGATGCCTGGGGTTGCGTTAGAGACCTAATTCTTTGGGAGTTCGTGCTAAACTTGAACCCCGACTTAGGTTGGGTATTGGGACACCAACGTTTGTTTGTTCTTTCCTTATGTTTTTCTTACCCTTATATCGCATGATGTGACTTTTTACTCATGCAGACAATCAAGGCCGTGGGAAGTTTGTGGATGATCTCTCCTTTGCTCGGTTTAACCTATTGGTGCGGGTTTTGAGTTGCCTGACTTTGGAGAGGGACTTCAAGTTTCTACTGACACCCAAGAACATCCGGGAGGTCATTGATAATCCTAAAGAGTTCGTTCCTTAGGGCATTCTGAGACTAAACTTCTCGGGGTCTGCAAACATTGGGGCGAGGGAACGGGTACAAAGTAGCTTGATTGAACGGATCAAGGAAGGAGCATCCGAGGAGATGCCCAGCGAAGACTTGGGAAGTAGGTTCCCTCTCATTTCCCCAAATAACTCGATGCTGCCTCTTGGTACCAAGCGCCAAGGGATGCGAAGCATGAATCTATATCTCAGCTTTGGAGAAGGATTAGGGAATCGAACTCAAGTGGTCGTACTGGTGCCCAAGAACGAGTGAAGGGGCTAGAGACCCTACTGTTCCAACTAAGGCTCGTGGACCTCAAGCACGACCCAGGGTGGAGTACCCCCTTTGGAGTGACGAGGAGATCCACCGCAGTAGAGGGAGGAGGCACAGAACAAGGGGAAGGGGAAGACTGGTATGTTCACGGTGTCCTCCTTGGATAAGCCTACGTCGTCACCCTTTCTCGAGGCCCTCTTATACAACCCTTCTTTATTTAAGGAGATCCCCTCGGAGGTCCCTAACGAGGGGGCATTCTCCTCCTTGGAGGACTTGTTCGATGGGAGTAGTTGTCGTCACTCCATCCCTGATGAAAGATGCTGCCCCTTTCAATGTAGTTGTCCTCGTAAGTGCTTGTCTCTTTTCTTGTTTGTATAAATTATTACTATTTGTGTTACCAACTTGTGTAATTCTGACTTATGTAATCCTTTCTCGCATATGGGCATTTACATGGGGAGGTATTATGTCAATTGACATCATCGGTTTAGCCACCTCTCTACATTGCACGAAAGTGTTTGGATGCTGTACAGCCAGGTCCAAGCAGAGTCTCAAGTGCTTGAGCTAGAAAAGGAGTTGGAGAGGGCCACGTTATAATGGTCGACGCTTGTTAAAGAATGCACTGCTTAGGTTGCCGATGCTAAGAAAATGAAGAAGTTGGAAGCCGACATGGTCGAGATGGAGAAGGCTATGTCCTAGCTTTAGAGCATCCACTAGGCAGAGTTGGAAAAGAAAGACGCCTTCTATGAGGCCGAGAAGGAAAAGATTGCCAAGGCGCTGCAAGAAACCTACAATGTTATGTTGCTCGGGAGGGATGCACAACAATTTAAGGCGGGGTACTAAAGGGGTTATTCGGAGGCCAAACGGGACGTGGATGAGCGCTTGGGTGAAGCAACAATGCAGGACGCCCCCATATAGGAAGTGCTTGAGCTAAGTTGCATTAGAGAGGCGTGGGCACAATTGGGGCTCGAAGGCGAAGGGGGCTCAGGTGGAGTTCCGAAGGTAGCTATTCTCTTGGGCTGGGCTTTCTTATTGAAGTCCCTTGGCCAATGCCCCCTTTTTAAAATGTAATGCACCTATTCCCGACGAGTTGTGCCTAGTGGATTCCGTTTTCAATGAAATTGAAATTTCCAATGTTGAATAGATCTTCTTGCTTGTTGTTTCTATCGACAACTTTGTGTTTAAACTTCTAAGGGTGAGTTGCCTGAGACTTGGGGCTGTTGAGGGCTAGTTTCCTTAGATTAGGGGCCTCTTTAGAGGCTAAGCTTCCTGAGGCCTTGGGCCGTCGAGGGCTAGCTGCCCTAGGCCAGGGACTTCTTTGTAGGCTAAGCTACCCGAGGCCTTAAGCTGTCAATGGCTAGCTACCATAGGCCATAGGGCCTCTTTGGAGGCTAAGTTGCTCGAGGCCTTGGACTATTGACCAGTGACCTCTTTGGAGGCTAAGTTGCCCCGATGCCTTAGACCATCGAGGGCTAGCTGCCTTAGGCCAGTGGCCTCTTTGAAGGAGTAAGCTGCCCGAGGATTTGGGCCGTCAAGGGCTATTTGACTTAGGCTAGGGGCCTCTTCGGAGGTTAAGTTGCCCGAGGCCTTGAACCATTAAGGGCTAGCTGCCTTAGGCCAGTGACCTCTTTGGAGGGCTAAACTGCCTAAGGCCTTGGGCTGTCAAGGGTTAGCTGCCTTAGGCCGGCCTCTTTGGAGGAATAGCATTCGATGTCGAGTGTTGAGTGGCATAGTAAAAAGATAAATGGAGAAAATACACGATCTTTATTCAAGCCTCCCATAAATCGAGGGCAATTCTTAACAAACAAGGCAAAGAGAGGCACTAATGGAAATATTTCTTTAGATAGGCCGAGTTCCTGTGATCTGGTTCTGGCCTTCCCACACTGAGATGGTAACGTAGTGCGCCTTCGATCCATCACTGGCGGCCCCAGAAGGTATCTTTAGTTTCCGTTTAAGCCCGCCTTCATCAAAGGTCCATCAAGCACCAGTCGCCTCTCAAGGCCTTTAGTGATTAATTTGTCTCTTTCGATGTAAGGTTTCTGCGTATTTGGCCATTCGATTGCAACTTTTCTTTATTATTTTCTAGCTCATCCAATGCAAAGTGGCTATCCCAAGCAGATTACCGGTGCGAAAAGACGTCTAGTCTGGACTCCATTAGGATTAGTGCTTCGGCTCCGAAGGCTAGGGCGTAAGGAGTTTCTCTAGTGGGTGGCCTTGGTGTTGTATGGTAGGCCCAAAGTGCGATTGGTAGCTTGTTGACCTACTTGCCTTTAGCTAACGCCAGTCTATTCTTCAAGTAACTGAGCAAGGTCTTGTTCGTCACTTCAGCTTGGCCATTTGACTAGGGTATGTAAGGGTGGAGTAGATATTTTTTATTCCAAAATCTGAATAGAATTGATGAAACAACTCACTTATGAACTATGACCTGTTGTCCGAGACTATGGCGTGCGTGACCCCAAACCAACATATGATGTTTTGTTGCATGAACTAGGTCAAGTAGCTTGCCTTAATAAGTGCGTAAGGCTCGGCTTTCGCCCATTTTGTAAAATAATTTGTATCGACTAGTAGGAATTTTCTTTGTCTTGTAGCTTGAGGCAGCGGTTCTACGATATCGATCCCCCACATAAAGAAAGGCCATGTGCTGGATACTGGGTGGAGTCCAATAGCTGGGGCATGAGTGACATTGTTGAATTTCTCACATATATCGTAACTCCTGATAAACTACTCATATTCCTGTTTCATTGTCGGTCAGTAGAAGTCGTGCATCATAATTCCTTGACATAACGACCGCCCATCGATGTGAGTACCGCAAATGCCTCAATGTATGTGCTTATGAGGTGCTCGACTTCCTCCAATGGCATGTACCTTTGGTAAGGGCCCGAGAATGACATGCGGTATAGAATATCATTTATTACGGTATACCTAGTTGCTTGGGATTTAGTTTTGGCGACAACTTTCTTATCTTCCGATAGGACTCCATTTTTCAATTATGCGGATATTAGAGTTATCCATGAATTGTCTACTAGGGTCTCGAGGATAAGGGTTGCTTCCTTGAAAATTGAAGAATGTGCTAAGACATTCAACTCCACATAACAAGGGTATAGAGCATTGGAGGGTAAGGGCGTCGGCTATTATGTTTTCCGATCATGGGACTTGGGCTACTTCAAATTTTATGAACTGACTGTTAGTGTTGGTTGCAAATATGAGATGCAATTTTGATTCTAAAAGAGCGCAAGTGTACGCATCATTCAATAAGTAATATAATGTAAAAGTACGAATGTTGAACCCATAAGGAAGTGGTTGTCAAATACTGACATTGGGAGATTTTTTCTTTATCCAAGCTAATGTTTAAATGAAGTCTTGATCTAAACATATGAAAACATATCTAAAACGAGCTCTCATGGCACTATAAATGAAATGATTATGTGGAAGGGCTAGGGTTTTGGATTCAATTACACAATTCTTCAGCAATTAACCTTGATTCTCAATTAGATCACTATATGAAATTCTTGCTAAAAGTGAGCCTCACAAAGTTAGTCGCAAATCTCTCTCGATAATTTGCAACATGTTTCATAGATCTAGGTATTTTTCATTTCTGCTCAACCTCGAGATCTACGAAATGCACTAAACTCGATATAGCCTTAAAACACCACACAAAACTCATGAGTATGTCTAGTTAATGAAGAATTGTGTTGTTTCACTTAGGTATAGTCTATTATTCTCTTTCAGGCCTTGTAATAGACCACAAATCAAATTTATGGTGATCAAGCACAAATAAGCATTAAAATCAAAGTGAAACAACAACCAAATGGTATTTTATATAAGAAATAAAAGAAAGCTTAATAAATAATTACAAAATTCATGTGTAATCTCCCTCCAAAACCCTAGACTAAGAAACTAGAACATAATGAGGAAAGAAAACAGAGTAGAGTAAATCAAAAGCATGGATAAGGTAGGAGAAACTCTAAAAGTATGATAGTCTTCAATTCTTGTTCTTCGTCCTCCCCTTCTTCAAGCCTTCAAGAACTCTTCTCTCTATCGGCCTTGAGCAATCATTGGGTCGTTGCTCACGTCACGATGTTTAGGAGCTCACGTCACGACATGAGGGGGCATTTTTCTCTGTTGTACACGGCCACATCGTGACGTGCGGGTGTCACATTGAGACCCCATGTCGTGACATGAGGTTGAGTTTCTTCATAATTCTCCCGTTTTTGTCCCTTTTTGCCTCTAAAAACCTCATTTCTTCATAAAGCCTCCATTTACATCCTACAATGCACAAAGAAACAAAATTTGAGTAAAAGTACTTATTGAATTGATATAAATAGACTAAAAATAACCAAAGAATTGTGAATGTTATGAGTACATGTCGACACCATCGCCAAAGAAAACGTATGAACTTATAAATCGCCTATGTACAAGTGCATACATCAGGAACAAGCAATAAAGTGATAAGTATCGAGTGTCAATCCATAGACTGCTTCATCGAATACCAATCTAATTTAATTTTAACTTTATTTAGATGATTGTTACTTTAATCTTAGACTAGAAGAATAACTTATTTAAAACTAATTTTGCAAAAAGAACTTAACTGTAACAATCTATGGACTTAAACAATTATTAAACTAAGACTGGACGTTGAAATGTAAAAATAACTGATACCAATTATGACTAGATTTAGGGCATGATTTCACAAAGATTGTAATTGATCAAAGGGACTGGATTCACATGAAGTGCATTATTGTTTATTATTGTTGGCGGATTTCACTTTAGTTGTACTGATTTCTCTCGAGTTCTTCAATACATCTCTTAATTTTAGGTTAAGGTCATCTTTGCCCTAAGTACTAACTTTAGGAGTCGCGTCGTTGAATCCAAATGATAAGAAAACGCACGGAATAAAAAATTTAATGAATCCATCGTGATCTAAGCGGTTTGATGAAATCCAACAATGAATCAAAGAAATCCAGATTCACCTCTCAGAGACCGAATCCTTTTCGACTAGTGCAGATTTGCTTGATCACATACACGTTGAAACACAAACAGAACTCCTTTTGGAAACGATCCAGCAGCAACGAGCCAAGACGATGCAGTGTCCAAACGCCCTCTAAAGGTATCCACACGAACGGCTAATGGATGGGATGGATGTGCTAGCACCTTATGATAGGTCTTTGTCCCACAAAACCAAAGACACCTTAGTGTCTTCCAAAACTCTAAAAAGAATTCTCTCTAAAACGCCCACTTCAAAATAACCACCTACTTTTAGATGATAAACCCCATATTTATATCAAGCCTCCCAAACCCTTTTATTAAATGAATTTAAACCAAATTCCATTAACTATTAACGGGCTCGGGGCTTCGGGCTTAATCAAGGCTAAAGAGAGAGCCTTTCTAACATCCCATTATAGCTCATTCTTATGTGTGACCCTATAGGTTCACTAATGTCGCAATGGGCCCAAATCATATTCTAGTTTCACAAGTTATAATGGGTCTCTAGCAAGACATTATAACTACCCAAATCAAGTGAATTCGGTGACTCGAAAAACCTTACCATAGTATGATATTAGTCCTTTGTCACATGATGTCTCGATTAAACACAAAGCATGGATGAAGTCATCTTTATACAACTTAATCGTTTCTTGATTCCTCAAGTAGATCGACTAAACAAATGATATTGATAACTCCCATCAATCTCATTCGAGCACTCCGCCATGCATTTCGCCTCACTGTCTATCAAGAGGTCAATAGACATCTCACCAATTAAGAGCGGGACAAATTCCTTCACTATCACTCACATTCCTCCACATGATTTACTGCATGCCCAACCATAGCCTGTATTACCATCCTATTAAAGACGTCATTGAGCTACGTCAAGACATGAAGTTTCTCATGTAGGAATCCATGGTGAATTTAGGTCGAAGGACTCAAATACCACTACTGCAATGAGAATTATTGATGACATAATCTATGTAGTATTTCTCATAGCGAGTCAGTCCAATAACATGAACTTAACATGTATTTATGTTCTAAGTAACATCTTATGTTCATGACCAGCAAAACATGATATTTTCTCAGAAAACATAATAGTCTTACTTCATTATTATTCCCACAATAATGATCGACTATGGACTATTTAGAATAGTGTTCTTATGCCTTAAGGTTTTACTATCAAGTCAGCATACTTGATGACATAAAGTCGAATAACTATTCAAGGATCCTGATTTTATCAAGTTAAACTACAATTTAAATAACAAGATAAAATGATAAATGCCTCTATGTATATAAACATATAATGACAATGTATATGCCATCAAGGAAAGCATCACTACCGCTTGCTTAAGAATTTAATCATGTTGAACTCCTAGGACATCTCTACCTCTAGGCGCTAAACAATAATTCATATAGGTCTCCCCGCCAAATCTGGTTTCTCAGCTTAGATTCGAAAGTGAAAATCAAATAGAAGGTGGCCAATCAAACTATTTGTAATAAAGCATACTATGAACCATCCAACAAGTTAAACATATATATATATATACATACATATATATATATATATATATATATATATATATATATATATATATAAAAGGTTATAAATCCATCACCAAAGAATCAATATCCAATCACGGCTACATCGTAGCCCTAGAAAAACGAACTAGAACATGCTAAAATAAATAACTACAGTTTTTCGAATTGAATCCATGATAAGCAAGAAGAAAAGAAGAGAAGAACTGATTAGAAACTCTTGGAACGTCGTCTCAGATTGTTCCCTGGGCTTCCTCTCATGTTCTCCTTCAAAAAATCTTGTAATCTTCAATCCCCCTCGATTCCCTTAGAAGTTAGGGCTTCTCCCCTTTTATAGATGCACAATTTCGTCTCAAAAAGCTAGTTTAATGGCTGGAAATTGCCAGTGATGTCGTGACATGTGTGACTCACATTGCGATGTGAGGTAAGTATCGTTGTTGTTCTGCCTCTATCACATCGCAAATGATAGCCTTTGTCACGTTGCGATGTTTATGAGCCATGTCGCGACGTTAATGTGTTCTTGAATAATGATGATTAGACCGATGTAAATTACACCTATCACTGAGCGATAAACAAATTTGCAAATTTTAGATACCGAGTTATTCTCTCTTTCTTCACCTCGTACTCTCCCTAGATCTGGGACGCCACCAACTGTGAATCACACTAGAGCTTTAAGCACATAATTGAGAGTGCTTTAGCAACCCGAAGGTCGAGCATGACAACCTTGTACTCGGCCTCGTTGTTTAAGATTGGAAACAAGAACTTAATCGTCGAAAGCAATCCAGCGAGCCTTCTGAGACTACAACACCATGCCCGCTCCTCCTCCTCCCGACTGATGACCCATCGCCTGGGCATCCAAAGAGGTTCGGGGGTTAAATGACACGTTGATAACTTAGCAATGAAATCTAGTTAATTTACCTTGATGCATGACTCGTGATACACGATGTCGAACTTACTCAACTGAACTGCCTACTTCTAGAGCCTTCTCTATGCATCATGCATGTGGAGTATGGCCCTGATCGGGTAGCTGGATAGAATGACTATAGTATGGGCTTGAAAGTAAGGATGCAACTTTTTAGTTGCCAATCTTAGGGCCAAAGCGATTCGCTCAAAATCAGTGTAATGGGACTTAACATCTATCAACATCTTGTTCATAAAGTACACTGGCCTTTGTCTTCCTTCGCTATCTGTTTTTACCAAGGCATCGTTTCATCGCCGCCGCGATTCATGCCACGTTAGGTGCCTAATCAACAATATTTATACTCTGTTCTCCTATCGCCGTAGCAAAGCTACTGCAGTATAGTGGTCTAGGATCGAACACAGGGATGGGTTTTCGTCTTACAAATGACTTGTATAATGATTCAAAATGGTGAGGTTTTCATTTGGATTTTCGGATTTGCATAAAAAATGTGGTTGTTGTTGTCACTAAGCTAACTCGAGCGCTTTAAAATAAGATAAATATTCCGTTTTGGGTCACTAGTTTGGTATGATGGGGTTGTAGAGGTGTCCCCGTTATTTCCTTTCGCATTAGTGGCAAAATGACATAGTCATTTCCAAAAATCTGATCTTGTTTAACTTTAAAACCAACCCTTAGTAACATTCCTATTCAACCATAGCATTTATCGAGCATTTAAATGTTCCTCGCAGCTGAATAAAGCATTTAACCTACTTTCGCGGGCTCGTAATGACATCTAATGGATGTCATGTATCTAGCAATAAGAATACACTCGAACCTAAAGCATGTCAAGTATTGACTAAAGAAAATTACATTAAATAACATTTAAAACCTAGTTTTGATAGTTTGAAAACACAAATACGCTAGCACTGGGCTTCATGAAAATAGAGGAACACCCGTAAACCCACATCAACCAACCTAGCAACCCTCCTCTTCAAGGTTTTGAGGCTTAGCCAAACATCCTTTGAGTTGTCATCCTCAAAGGGGTGTGTTTGGCAGCCTAGAAAATGAGGGAAAGAGGAGAGAAGAGGGAAAAATGGGAACGGCCAGAATGAAACTGCGTAAATGAATAGTTAGGTTACAAATATTTATAACATGGCTTATATAGTCCCACAAACATGCGAAAATACCAAACTAACCTAAATAATATAGATTACATTGAGGGCAAAAGAGGAATTAATCAAAACTGAGTCGTTTGGATCACAAAAATACAATGCGATAATTACGAGGTACGTGAAATTTCGCTTATATACGTAAAGCCTTCAACCTATAGCGAAATTTCGCTATACGTAAAATTGCTATATACGGGGCCTCGCTTATGTAGCGAAGAACATATAGCGAAATTTTCGCTATCATTGCGAAATTTTTCGCCATGATCGCGAAATTGCCTCTCCTCTCAAGGTCTCGTTCCTCTAAATTTTTGCATTATGCATCTTCCAAACGCTATTTCTTCATCCCAGGCTTGATGAAATTGCTAACAAACCATACGAACTCGACATATATCCGCTCAATTTCGATGACAAGCTTGAATGATGGTAAAGGCTTACAAACCCGCAAACTACCAAAAACAACCTCGAAACAAGATCAAAAGAGGGTACTAAAAGGACCTACACATGTCAATCGGCTTAAATAATATGATTAGTACGCAAAAAGCACTCAAAACCTATCTTAAATAGGACTCAAAATAGCACTTTTTGGGTACTAATCAGCCGTTGAGGCTGCAATGTAAAGGTAGAGTTCTTCTCCTTCAACGGGTTAGGACAAGACTAGGGAGGAGGCAAGGTATTCCTTGATGACCTGGAAGTCCTTGTCACATTTTGCATCCCATTCTCTTTCAAAGTCATGAAAAAGGGTCTGAGGCGATCCGAATACCTTGAGATGAACTTGCTTAGTGCTGGTAGATTTCTCGTCAAGGCTTGTATCTGTTTCTTGGTTCTAAGGCGTTGCACTATAGAACGGCTCGGGCTTTCTCAAGTGCCATTTCGATTCCACGCTTACTCATTAGAAAGCCAAGGAACTTCTCGGACTTGACCCCAAAGCCGCCTTTATCATGGTTCAGTCATAGATGGTGCAACCTCATTAATTGAAAAGCCTCTCGTAGGTGAGCTAGATGATCGTTGCGGGACTCTGATTTTACCAACATGTCATCTACATACAATTCCATCGTTTTCCTTAGCAAAGGTCCGAACATCTAGGACATCATGCGCTGGTAAGTTGCTCTTGCCCTTTTAAGGTTGAATGGCATTATGTTGTAGCAGTACATACTTGTTAGAGTTATGAAGGCCATGTTAATCGAATTAGGAGGGAACATGGGGATCTAGTTGTAACCTAAGTAAGGGTCCAGGAAGACAACTAATCATGCCTTGCGATGGCGTCCACTATCTGATCAATCCGAGGAAGGGGGAATGTGTCTTTTGGACATGCATCATTAAGGTCGAAGTAATCAACACAAACTCGCCACTTTATGTTCTTTTTAGAGAAGGTCGATAGCGCTACCATGATCGATTAAGATACGTCGTATCAGGTAACATCGACTTCTAAGATTAGGATGAGTGCATCATCAACATGGGGTGTGGATAGCTGCCACAAGGGGGACTCGGAGAACGTTATGGTATCGTCTATTGAGTGCACGCCACTGGGGGTGAAACTATGCTAAATTTCGATTACCAATGTGGTTGATGATGGTCGGTCTTGAGTTTTGGGAACCATTGGGCCAGCAAGGATTATGTCAATTATGGGCTGGGAATTTGCTGGTGTGGAAGATCGAGGAGATCTAGCACCCGATCTTACATTGTCAAGGCTTGGCTCTTCAAGGTATCGTCAGAGGAGTCCCCTTTCTGGCCATGAAATCCAATAGTCTTTGTATGAGCAGGGGGATCTGGGATCTGGTTAGGGTAAACCGAGCATGATCTCTATTTTTGCTCTGCCTAGGGTCATCTCTGTCATGGTTCCTTATCCCACCAGTCTTTTCTTGGGAGTTAGTTCGCCACGAATCACATGATTCGTGTTTGTATCTCCTGTCTTACCCATCGTGTTTCCTTTTGCCTCTACCACGGCTGTCGTGCCCTAAATCAGATATGGAAGCTATAGTTCTCGCCTGCAGCTCACCGCGGCCATTTTCTAGCATGGAACATCGGCCCCTTTGAAGCCTGCCCACGTTGTCGTGGGTGCAATGAGAGTGAATCAAAGAATTGAGTGTTGCAGGCATGGCTTGTTTCCATGGTCAGGTATATGTGCTCACCGCCTGCTTCGACGGATTATCGCTTCGAATGCTTCCAGCAAAGTCCTCGACACCTGTGATTGTTCAATCCTTACGTGAAATAGGCTGGTTACGCTCTACTTCCTCCTAATTGAACACATATAATAGAAGGGTGTCATTGTCGCTTTGGAGTGTCATGACTTGGAAAAAATGCATTAGGTGGTCAAAAGGGTCCTCCAATCCATCATATATCTGGAACTTTGGTAACATGAAGTGCGGAGGAGCGTCTTAGTGGAGGATGGCAGGGACGAACGGAGAGGTCGACATGTCATTTAATGCTCGCATGGTAGGGTCATGGCTTCTAGGTGGAGATGGAGTCCTATTCGCTCAATTCATCTCGTCAATGGTTATATTTCGGTTAAAAGGTAGGATAGGAGGCTCATTGGTTGAAGCCGATCAGCTAGGCTTTAAGGTCTGACAAGACCGTCATGGCAAAGGGTCATCGCCGCTGCGTACATGGAAACATTCTTTTCCATTAAGGCGTCGTTGGCTACCAAGAAAAAGGCAAGCTATCGCTAATAGGACTCTTGCTATTCTTTCAGCATTTGTTCCAATGACAACATTCACTATTCCATTGAAGGCATAGGGTTGGAAGGTCTGACTTCACCCATCACCTTGCCTCTGAAGGAAGAAAGGAGCGTCTTAATGCAATTGAGAGAAGTGTGGGAGGTAGATTCCCATAAACAACGCTAATGGAAAAGCTCAAACTTTTTGAAGAATTTCTAGTTCTCTCTACTTGC
The DNA here is from genome assembly GCA_016808115.1 of Tetrastigma voinierianum. NCBI lineage: Eukaryota > Viridiplantae > Streptophyta > Magnoliopsida > Vitales > Vitaceae > Tetrastigma > Tetrastigma voinierianum. The sequence goes on along the minus strand of JAEQBH010001039.1, from coordinate 456,805 downwards.
GGAAATAATTGTACATGTCTTTTCTGGTTACAAACCGATCAATTTATATTGGAATAGGATGACACATGTCCAATAATTGGTTCTTGATCCACCAAAAGACGTCTTGGGGGCATAATGCGTAGTAGAAGACATGGCAATGGAGTTCGTGGAAGTCCACGTGTCACCCCAAGTCCCTATCTGACTAAGTCTGCATCTTCTGTGATGACTCGATCTTCACAACTTTATCTGACTAGGTTGGGCAACAGGTTGGTTGGTTTTTGATCCTCAAGAAAGAATGCATGGCATGCCCAATGGAAAGGTCTTGGCTTTCCACAAAGTAGAACCCCCCTCCCCCCTCTTGTATTTTTCGTCGCCCTTCCTTTTTTATTCTCTGGACGGGGGTTACATATTTGATGTTCATAATTGGGGCATTTATGAGTGGCCCTTTACTTCTTTACGTTACACATTCATTTGCTCATTAATTGGCACACATTAATTAGATCATATCTATCCGGGAGGAATTTGTCATGCTCTTTCTTTGACTTCATCTTCATGCTTGAGGTGGTTGTCCGAGGTGATTCGCTTTGACACTGTCAGCCCTTATCTTACTCGGCAGGCTCCTTTGATTCTCGCGGGTCGAATTAGGAACATCTATGCCTACTGCAGTGCGGGCACGGTTCCCGATAAACGTTGTGAGGCCGCGTGTTCTTGGACTTATCCTCGCTTCTTTATATTGATTCCGAAGCCATTGGACTTGGAATGACGCTAAACTCTTTGGTCGTCGTGCGTCGTAAAAATCCATTGTTGCACTCGAGAGGTATTCAATGTCGGAGTGGAGTTCCTTACTCCCCGAAGGTCACATGGCCCGAACTTTGAGGGCTCGGCGGCACGGGAGTTCCGCGATTGAAAAGTGACTTGGAGGAAGCTCGGATGAAATGGGCTAACTTTGTCAAAGAATATGTCGTCCCGGCCGTTGATGTGGAGAATGTGGCAAAGGCCCGGGTGGTGATGTGACGAGTGAAGGCAGTCTTATTGGTTATGCGGCCCCGGCCGAAAGCGGCGGGAACTGGAGAAGGACGATGGGGCGCCTCGATGGCGGTGTAGGGACACCGAGGTCCTCCTTTATCAGAAGTTGGCTAAGAGCGTTTCCGAAGAGAAATTGCTAAGGCTATTAGGCTCCATGGCCCGAGGTCTAGTATTGTTCCAAGTCTTGGTCATTCGAGGCAAAAGGTCCCGAGGGGTCCTCCCCGACCCGACATAGAGTTCTCACTAAGCCTAAGCATGTTGGTGACTCCCCAAGTCCGAGTATTATTTTCTTCCGCACGAGGCTTAGGATCTGTACATGAAGGTCTAGGCAGAGTCAAGGGTCCCTTAGTTGGGAGCGAAAGTGACTGATGTGTTATGTTCGAACTGCAGGCAGACTACGACGAACAATACGACCTCAGCCATAGGGCTAGCTTCGATGTTGGTGAGCGTAGTGTCCTACCAGGATGAGTTAACTTTGCTTTGCGCCCTGCCCTAGAACCTCCATCCATATAAGGTGCACCCATGGCCTCTACTTCAATGAAAGAAGCATGGGTTGTGCCCATCCTTATAGGTAGAGGGTCCTTTCGCTGGGCCAAGCCGGCCAACATCGAGCCTGTCACGGTTACCTTGGAGAAGTTGCCTCCTATTGCTTCTGAGCCCTCCGTTCTTGTTATAGTGCGGAGAATGCAAATCGATCAGCCTAGGGGGTCTGTCCCTTGCATTTACATCAATTTATAAAATGATTTGTTTTCAATCTTGGAATTTGCTAGGTCCTTTTTCGAACTCTTAAGGGTCAGGTTTTGACCCTCATAGTGCCTACCCCAACTAAAATGTTGTCTCAAGGATCCCATCTCAATCTAGACAAGCATATTTCAAGGGTTTTATCACGAGGTGGATGATGAGTCTTAAACCCATATATTTTTAATCCATTTTTCTGGCATAATTTTAATAGTTTCAGCTCTATTTATATGCCAAATTATGGAACATTTGCCAACTTTGTGTTTTGCAGGTGTTAATTGAAAAATGAGAGAAAACAAGCAAAAGATAAACAAAAATAATATATATATATATATATATATATATATATATATATATATATATATATATATATATATATATATATATATATATATATATATATATAAATAAATTGCAACAATCTTTGTCACGACATAGTTTGTGTATGTCGCGACATATTCAAACGAGCCAGAAAGAACTATGTTGCGAGAAATTTATGACTAAATGTAAATAACAAAGCTCAGAAGCATAACTCAAAGGCTGAAGCGGTTTTGTAGCGTGAAGTTTTATCTTCGCAACATTATTGAAGAAGATTATGAAGAAAGCGTCACGGCGATTACTTAACTCTGTCAGCGACAATGACCCGAAGACGAAAGAGGTATTATTCGCGATAATATTTCCTCTATCCGCAGTATAAAAAGCTGAGAATAACGGATGAATGCGTGCGTGACAAAAAATGCTGAAGCTGACCTGAGTCAAGCAGAGACCAGAGTGTTTTTATGTTGCGACAAAGTTTTGAGAACCAAGCTAACCCAAGGAAAGTGCAATACGCAACAAAGAAAATTATGTCACGACATAACATTCAGAATTCACAACTAAGAGCAACAAAATCTTTGTCGCGACAAAGATTATTTCTATCGCGACAAACAAAACATGAAGGAGGTGAATTCTCTATCGCGACAAGGAGATGAAGAGCAAAACAAGAGGAGTAGCGACAAAGAAATTCATGTCGCGACATAGTGAAAAAGTGAAGAGGCGGAGATATCTATCGTGAAGAAATTTTCTATCGCGTGATAAAAGCCTCACGAATAAGAGAATTCTATCGCGACGGAATAAAATTAGGCCACGAAAGAAATTGAAGAACAACTTAGATTGGCTAAAAAAATATGTGTCGTAACAATGATTTCTATGTCGCGACGAACGGCTCGGCATGGCGACAGAATCGAGAAGAAAGTGCACGTAATGCGACGAGGAGTTTCTGTCACGACGAGAAATTGATGGGACTTCGAAAGTCTGTTGTGACGGAAAACTCTGCTCCAGCGATAGAGTTGGCGAGTGCGAAAGGTAAATGTTTATTAGCGACAAACTCACAAATGAAGGACATGAAGGCTGGATACAAACAAGTTTGGTGTCGACCTGGCCATTCTACATTGTGAATGAGAACCAGCGCACATCGAAAATTTTCCGCGACATTATCAGCGTCTATCAGCGATAAAATTAAGAAGAGCTCGAAGAATAGGTGTGACAAGGCGCATGCTCTGGCGAGGCCAGCGACAAAGGTGAAAACTGTCGTGATATAACTTTCTATGTCGGCCAATTGACCCAGGTGTGCTAGAATTTTGGGGATCCTGACCTGATAAATGAAGTGCGTGACATTGGGAAGTCATGCGATGAAGCTCTAGGGCGCGTGCGTAGCCCCGGCAACTCCCGGGACATCTGGGTAGTTTAAGACTCTTGTATATTTTATTTTTCTTTTATTTTCAGTAGAAATAGTTTCAGTAGAGTTAGTATGTAGGTTTTAATTAGTATTCTTTTAGATTTCTGGATTTGGGTATTGAGCGAAGTGCAAGCAGGCTGGGTGTTGCAAATTATCTTTCTCATTATTGTCTGAGTTCAAATGGAGGATGGAAGGTTTCTGGAGTTCATTTATTTCAGTTCGTTCATGATTTCAGTGAATTTTCCCGATCAGTTAGTCACTGATATGAATGAACCAGTTTTGAAAAGTTGAGCTCTCTAGAAATGGGTAAATGATGATATTCATTTTTATGCATAAGGTGGAAGAATGCTTTAATTATAATTCTTGAATTTATTTGATTGGTATTGTTCTTGAATTTAAGTGTTCCTAATTACTAATCATAATTATTACTTGAGGAAAAGGTCACCGTATCTTATACGATTTCCGAGGAGGCCCTCCCAAGTGACACGAGATGGAGAATCCTGAGAGTATAGAGCTGTTCTTTGTGGGTATGGTAGACTAATACTAAGGAACTAATGAACTCTGATGGGTTACTCAAATAGATCACCAACTTACTCGTAATTTGAGGATCGTTGAGTGAAGTATCAGTTTAATAAATCAGAGGTTTCTTCTCTTTCTACTGAATTGATTTTGATCCCGTGTTAGCAAGGATCTAATCAAGGAGATGGAAATTTTCATCATAAATGAAGGATGAGGTGTCAATCAAATTGGAGAAGGCTTATAATATCCCGTCGATGGGGGCAAGAATTCTCCAGTCCTAAGATAGGTATGAAGTACTGAAAAGGAAAAATACTTAAATCATATAAAAATGGTTCCAAATTACAAGTAACTGATTAGAATCATGTCTTAGAAATGAATATGAACCTTTAATAAGTGAAAAGTGTGGTTGAGGGAGAAATCCAAACTATACTACTATGCATCTTGACAAACTCAGTTTTCCAATTTAAGGTTGAGCTATGAATTGATAAGATCACGAAGTGATTATCACTCATTGATCTATATTGATTTTGTCTCACTCGGCAAATCCCTAACCCTAATTTTATTAAAAATTATTTTCATGTATATTAAGGAATTGAATCTAGGACTAAAATTCTTTTTAGTCATCACATCATCAGAGCAGTAGATTTCAAATAGTAATGATCTTGAGTAGTTGGAGTAATTAATCTTTTGATTTATCATCATTCCTCGTGGGATCGATATCTGGACTTTAAATATCCACTTTTATTACTTGAATGACATGTGCACTTGCAGTAATCAAGAACAACTCAATTTTTACTGAATACAATTTAGAAAATGAGCTAATCACTCTTTTCATCTACACTAGCAACTGGCAAACAAGTATTTAGCGTCGTTGCCGGGGACTAAATAGTTCTTAGAGCGATCTTAGAAATTTGGCGCCACCCGGCTAGCATCATCTGAGTTAAGTGTAACAAGTTTTTTATTGCCGTTGGTAATAGTGTTATTAATTTGTATATATATATATATATATATATATATATATATATATATATATATATATATATATATATATATATATATATATATATATATATATATATATAACCAAGTACGAACAAGTTTGGCGTCGTTAGTAGGAATCGATTGATGAATTTAAAGATCAATATTCTAACTAAAAATAGATTTACTAATTTGGACATTTTTCTTTATTATTATAAATTTCATAAAATCACAAAAACAGTTTTAACGGCAGTAGTTGAAGAAGCTACTAAAAATTTTTCTATGAGCTTAAATAGAGAGAATTGTATCCTACAGAATTCATTTGATCTTAGTGTGTTTCTATTTCAGGAAGAGTTTAAATGCATAAAAAACCAAAAGCAGATATGCTGCCTCTAGACACTAAAATAGAGAGAACACTGAAGAATCTTAGGCAAATCACAAGTGCAGAATCCAGAAGTATGGCAAATTAAAGAGAAAAGTTGCAGGCTATTCCAAAAGAAGAAGAAGAAGCAAAAAGATATCAGAGGCCTAATACTATGGAGGACTTTTGGAGACCTATTATCCAAGAGGAGTACTCTGCTGTGAGACAGCCTGCAATCAAAACCAACAATTTTGAGCTGAAGCCAGCATTGATTACTATGGTACAATAGCACCAGTTCACTGGTCATCCCTCTGAAGATCCCAATGAGCATATGGGAAGATTCATGAGGATGGCCAACATAGTTAAGCTAAATGGGATGAGACCAGAAGTAATCAAGCTGCAGCTCTTCCCCTTTTCACTGAAAGATGTGGTAGCAACTTGGTTTGACTCATTGCTCATGGGATCAGTGAAAAACTGGGAAGAGTTAGTGGAGGCCTATATGAGCAAAATTTTCTCCAACCGCTTTTGGAAGGATGGTGTCTTGGCGGGGGGAAGATGAGAGTCTCTACAATGTATGTGAGAGATACAAGAGACTGTTAAAAAGATGCCTTATGCATGGAATAGATTTAACCACTCAGATGGATTTATTTTATTATGCTATGAATTATGCCTCCAAGGGTATAATTGATGCATCTTATAAGACTTTTAAGAGGAGAAGAAGTGCGGAAGCAAAACAGAGCGATTGAAGACCTTGACAAATGCAATTACAAGGCTCCATCACGAAGCTTAGGACGGCCAGGTAAACTAAAGGGAAGTGGTTTGATTGGTAGAGCGAATGACTACCATAGAAACAAAGCTGGATAAATTGATGAAACAATTAGGAAATGAAATGAGAGAAGAATGCATAATGCACATGAAGTGGGAAGCCGTTAGATGAAGGAGAAAGAAGAAGAAGAGTCTTGAAGACAAACAATGAGGGTTCTTACCGGGTTGAGGAGTCATGATTACTGAATGCTGTCGGGAGCTACACTTTCAGCCAAACCTGACTGCCCACTCATTACACACCAGCACTCATGAACCATGAGAATTTCTCATATGGTGGAGAAGCCGCAGCAAGGTGAGGACACAGACCGAATATCTGCTAATATCATGCCTCTTGGGTTCCAATACGCAACAACCATAATGACAAGAAGAATGACCCGATAATCTTGAAATTTGAGGAGATCTAATTCCTTTGTAGACTAGATGCTTGCTTTTATAGGGGAAAACAAAAGGTTGCTAAATATACATGACTAGAAGTTTCTTGAGCTAAACGGCATTCAGAGCGAAACCTCTGTGTTTTAGGCCAGCAATATCTCACACAGAAGAATCTAAAGATTCGAGTTAGAGCCCATTACCTCCAACTATGCGGAATCGATCAGGTTCATTTCCAAGTGACACGAGAAGGATCGAAGGGATTATAAAATGATAACTCTAAAGTGGCGGAAGCTGGAAGAGAGAAGAGTTGAAAAGAAGGACACTAAGGAAGAGAATTATGCATAAATAGGAGAAGAATTTAAGCAGCATAGCTCAGAAACTACAGAGGAAGAGAAAACAACAAAGATGCCGCCAAAGCAACAAGTAGTCAAAAAAGAAATTCTAGGAAGAAAGGAAGAGGTTAAGGCTTATGAACCTCAAGTTCCATTCCCTCAAAGGTTGCATAAAGCAAAGCTAGAAGAGCAATTCTCTAGATTCTCAAACATTTTTAAGAAGATAAAGATCAACATCCCTTTCTCAGAAACATCGACTCAAATGTCTCTTTATGCAAATTTTATGAAGGAGATATTGAGCAGAAAAAGAAAACTTGTTGAAGAAGGAATAGTGAGCCTGATAGCAATCTGCTTGATCGCGATGATTTAATTCTTTACGAAAAGATCTGGGGATCAATCGGCTTCATATACCACTGTGTGAAGTGGGCATGTTGATATGGGAAAAGCACTGTGTGATTCTGGAGCTAGCATCAACTTGATGCCCTTGTCTGTTGCTAAAAGCCTAAGTTTGGGGGAACTTACTCCTATAGCCATGACCTTGCAAATGGCAGACATAACACTAGCCCATCCTGAGGGTATTTTAGAAGATGTGCTGATGAAAGTGGGAAAATTCATTTTCCCTATGGACTTTGTAGTAATTGATGGGGAGAAGACAAGCGAGTCCCATTTGTTAGGAATACCTTTCTTAATGCGAGACAGCTTTGATCGATGTGAAGAGAAAGGAGGGTAACTCGGGGTTGGAGATGAGGCAGTGCACTTCAATGTAAATCACAGTTTGAAACAGCCTGAACTAAGTAATGCTTATTATGAGATTGTAGAAACAAAAATTCCCATTAGTTCTGAACTGATTAATGATTGTATTTTTCCGAGTTCAATGAATGAAAATGAGATAAATTTCCAGTATCTTGAGGATCTTGAAGTTGAATTTCTGGACTCCAATGTTGAATTGAAAAAGGCAATACTTAGTGTTGAAGAAGATAATACAAAAAAATCCAATAGTTATGAAAAGAAAGATGCTGAAGTAAACAAAAGTTTATAGGGTTTAATTCTAAAAGAGTTACCTGGACATTTGAAGTATGCTTTCTTGCAACCAGAAAAAGGGAAACCAGTCATCATTTCAACTGGACTGACTGAGCTTGAAGAACAAAAACTGTTGGAGATTTTTAGAAAATATAAGAAAGCAATAGCTCGATCCATATAAGATCTAAAGGGAATTAGCCCTTCTATCTGTATGCACAAGATCCTATTGGAGGAGAATGCTAAAACCTTTATAGAACATCACAGAAGGCTGAATCCAGTAATGAAAGAAGTAGTCAGAAAAGAAGTTTTGAAATGGCTAAATGCAGGGTTCATATATGTAATCTCAGACAGTCCTTGGGTGAGCCCAATTCATGTGGTTCCAAAGAAGGGAGGATTCACTGTGATTAGAAATAAGAAGAATGAATTGATTTCTCACAGGCGTGACGGGGATGGAGGTGTGTATGGGTGCAGGCGAACTGCTTGCTGAGAAAAATATCATTATCCTCTACCTTTCATTGACCAAATGCTGGAAACAGAGGGTTAGCGAGACCTCCATTCTTTTGTTTTTCTTTATGGATGTGCAGTTTATAACAGTTGCAGCCTTCGGGATCAGGGAGAAAACTACATTTACATGTCCTCATGACACCTTTGCTTTAGAAGGATGCCTTTTGGACATGTGATGCTCTGCCACCTTTCAAGATGTATGATGTCTATGTTTTCTGATTTGGTGGAAGAGGCTATGGAGATCTTTATGAATGACTTCTCAATATGGATCTAGTTTTGAGCATTGTGTGGAAAATTTAGAAAGCGATTGCCAGGTGTGAGACAAAAAAATCTAGCTCTAAATTGGGAGAAATGTCATTTTATGGTGACAGAAGGTATTGTCTTGGGACACAAGATTTCTGCTGCTGGATTGGAAGTAGACCAAGAAAAAGTAGCTGTTATAAAAACTCTCATGTCACCTACAACAATCAAGGGGATAAAAAGTTTCTTAGGACATGCTAGATTTTACAGAAGATTCATAAAGGACTTCTAAAATCTCCCGGACCATTATGTGGCGACTAACTTTGGAAAAGATCTGAAATTTGATTTTGATGAATCATGCAGATCTACATTTGAAGAAATCAAATCCAGTTAGTGATAGTTCCCATCATGTTGACACTGGTGATTAATGATTTTGAAATTATGTGTGATACAGGTGATTATCTGATGGGAATTTGTGTGGAATGGCTGAAAAGATATTCAAGGCCATATACTATGTTAGAAAAACCTGTAATGAAGCACAAGAGAACTACTCCACCATAGAAAAATAGATGTTGGCAATGGTGTTAGCTTGTGAAAAATTTAGACCTTACATATTGGGGTCCTATGTTATAATACACACTGATTATGCTGCAATTAAATATTTGATGGCAAAGAAGGAGGCCAAACCAAGACTAATCAAATGGGTACTACTGTTACAGGAGTTTGATATTGAGATCAAAGATAAGAAGGGTAGTGATAATGTGATAGCAAATCACTTGTCTAGATTGGAAATTACTACTGGAGAAGAAAAAGGAACTGACTTAGTAGAAAATTTTCTTGATGAGCAGCTATTTTTATTGTCAGTTCAAAAACCCTGGTATGCTGATATTGTCAATTACTTAGCTTGTGGAGTGGTGCCACCTGAATTCCAGCTACTAGTAGAGAAGAAAATTGAGAATTGATTGCAGATTTTATATTTGGGACGAACCACTACTTTATAGAAGATGAGTAGATATGATCATAAGGAGATGTGTTTCATAAACAGAACAAGGTGACATTATGGAGAAATGTCATGCATCACCATATGGAGGACACTTTGCAGGAGACAGAACAACCCAAAAAAAATCTCCAATCAGGTTTTTATTGGCCTACTCTATTAAAGACTGTTTTGAATGGGTGAAACATTGTGATGTTTGTCAGAGAATGGGTAACATGAGCAGCAGAAATGACATGCCCCTGCAAAGAATTCTGGTGGTGCAGATTTTTTATGTTTAGGGAATAGATTTCATGGGACTTTTTCCATCCTCATTTGGTAACAGTTACATTCTCCTAGCTGTGGATTATATATCCAAATGGGTGGAAGCATCAGCTTGTCCCAGAAATGATGTCATCACGGTGGTTGAGTTTATACAAAAAAATATTTTTAGTAGATTTGGAGCACCCAGAACAATCATCAGTGATGAGGGAAGCCATTTTGCAAATAAATTTTTTGCAAAACTCATGAGCAGATATGGAATCAAACATGTGATGAGTTTGGCTTATCACCCTCAGTCAAATGGGCAAGCAAAAAATTTCCAACGAGGAGATAAAGAAAATTATAGAACGATCAAATAGAAAAAAAGTTGATGCAAAGCTAGATGATGCATTGTGGGCATATAGGACTGCTTACAAAACTCCCATTGGAATGTCCCCATACAGAATCATATTTGAAAAACCTTGTCATCTCCCTTTAGAACTGGAATACAAGTAGTGTGACCATCGAAATTGAATTGTGACTTTCAAGCTGCCAAGAAAAAGAGACTACTCCAAATGAATGAACTAGAAGAGTTGAGAAATGAAGCTTATGACAATGCCAAAATCTATAAAGAAAAGACAAAGAGGTGGCATGATCAAAAGATTCTGAGGAGGGAGTTCAAGGCAGGAGAAAAAATATTCTTATACAACTCCAGGCTCAAGCTATTTCCAGGGAAATTAAAGTCAAGATGAAGTGGTCCTTACATAGTGGTAACAAGTACACCCTTTGGAGCAGTAACACTAAAAGATGAATCTGGAAATGAATTTAAAGTAATGGTCAGAGACTGAAACATTGTCTTGGGGGGAGCATAAATGAAGTAGATCCAGATTTTGAAAAGTGAAGAAAGTAAAGCTAAAATGAAGACATCCTGCATCAAGTGTTAGGCTAAGGCCATTAAATTGAGCAGCTTCTTGGGAGGCAACCCAAGTAGAATTTTCATTTTGATAGTTTGATTAATATTGATTATCTTTGTAAGTTTGAAGTTAGTTTTAATTTTTGTTAGAAATTTTATTATGAAGTTTGATAGATTGCTATTTTTTTTTTTTTAACAGGGAAGATCAACTAAAAAGAGATATTATTGGAAATCACACTTTCTCAACTAAAATGTGCAGAAAAGAACTATGGGGGGAGTATTTCTATTTCCCTCAATTTTTTTTTTAATAATAATGCATAGTTGAAGTTTTGGGAATATAAAGATTTTTAAAGCATAAATAGTTAAACAACTTTCTTGTTCCAACTGCTTGAATGCCTTGTTGAATATCTTGATGAAGGATAATGAGTGAAGAATAAGATTTGTTGTTTATACTTGAATGGGGATTGTTTGATGAAATATGAACTAAGTGGAAAACTTTATTGCATAATGTCATTTGGTTTGAATGGTTGGAAGTAAGAAAAGATGCAAAAAAAATTTTGAGGTAGCACAAAATCCTATTGTGACAAAAAACTGTTATGTCGCAACACTAGTTCAACTTTCGGTGCTAAAGGAGGACAAGCTTTTGTCGCGACAGGCCTTCTTTTTGTCGCGACAAAGTTGGTGCTAAAATGGACAAGCAAAGAAAAAAATTCGTCGCGACATATTTTCTCTATGTCGCAACAAACAGGAAACTAGGGCCTCAGAAAATATGTCGCAACAATTTTTGCTCAGTTGCGACAAAAAATTGTCCTAATTCAAATTTAAGTGAAAATTTCTGTTGCGACAATTATTTCTCTATGACGCGACATAGTATTGAACAAGGAGCACAATTTAGGTCAAAATTTTGTCACGACAATTAAAGAAGCACAACAACTCGTGGCCTATAAATACAAAAGTTGAAAACTTAAGATTCACCTGCCTCTTAATATTGAAACCACTCAGTCTCCCTCACCAAATCTCTCTTACTCATTCTAAACCCTAGATCCTTAAACCGCCCTCTCACAATGTATAAGCCCCAAAAATTGGTTCTAACCCTCAACGAAATCAATGAAGAATATGATGAGTTGGAGAATGAAACAGTTCAAGCCACTCAGGTGGTAACAGGGCAAGGTGAAGAAAGAGCTAAGGTAAACAATGAACTTAAGTAGACAGTGGAAGAATCTAAGAAGAGGAAAAGAGGAAATGAAGAAGCGGAGACGTGAACAAAGGCTTTGGTGATTGGGTCTACAACATGAAAACTATATTGCTTGGAGAGATAAGCTACAACACAGAGACTTTATAGGGGAGAGAGGCTTCAACAAGGGGGTTTCTCCATTCCAAGAGTTGGTCGAAAGCAAGGGATGACATCTGTTCTGCGAGCATAAAGCTCCTGGATTCGTAGATGTGGTAAAAGAGTTCTACACCAACATGATGGGAATGAAAGATAAAGCCATCTACGTCAGAGGAACATGTATATCCTTTAGTAGAGAACAGATAGACCATACATACAATCTTTAGGAAAGGAAAAATGGGTCAAAATTCAAAAGACTGGTGGAAACACCGAACTACCAGAAGATTGTAGACCTACTTACTGATGGCAAGGGAAAGTAGAATGCCACTAAGAAGAACCCACGAGTCAGAGCAGTTAGACCAACAAGGTGTGGTTTTATTTTTTATGTTCAGTCATGCTACCTTCCAAACACCTATCCACAGTCAGGGAGAAGGAGGCAGTCTTATTATATGCCATCCTAAAAGGCTATAAATTCAGAGTCGGCAAAATAATAGCAAAGTCAATTTTGAGTTATTCAGAGGATGATACAAAGGGTTAATTCCTGACCCAACACTGATTTCAAGACTCTACATTTTAGGGGTATCCAAGGAGACTAGGAAAAGAAGAAGCGCCCAGACATCGCCACGACATTAACATGAATCACCCGAGGGCTAAAAACAAAAAACGGGGAAGGTGAATGAAAATTTGTAAGGGAAGAAGAAGAACCGGCGAATCTGACAACAACAATGCGAAGGTGAAGCACGGGCTACACAGGAGACAACGAAGTTTGAGCCTAGTACTGACCTTCTCCCCTAAGGTGAGAAAAGTCCAACCAGAGCATGTTGAAGGCTCAGAACCTCTAAGTAACAACTCTGCAATCCTAGAGATGCTCAAAGCTATGAGGAAAGAAATGGAAGAGAGGGACAGGCAGCTGAAGCTCCAACTACAACTCAGGGATGAGTACATGGAGGCTGAGTTGAAAATAAGAGACCAAAATTTGGAAGAAGCTTTAAAGCAGAGAGATAAGGAATGGAAGAGTAGATGGGAAATCGGATAACAAGAGCTAAGTGAAGAACTGAGAGCAAGAGAAGATGCTTTTCTCTCATATCAACTCAGAAGAGATAGTGAGCTACTCAAAATGAAAGAAAGGGAGGATGCTATGGAGAAGAATTTGCTGCATAAGGCATCTCCTTCGGGTATCTGTACAAGGAACATCATAAGGAAATAAGAGCTTTAATTGAAAAAATGGACAAATAACTGGAGGGCACCCTGAACTACAGGGAGAAGTGATGGATTGAAAGCTTAGACATGATCAACAAGAACCTGGACAAGATGTACTCTGCCCGGGGTGAGTTTGAGGGAACCCTGAACTCTATTAGGCAGAGACAAAATGAAATGATCAACAGTAGCCTACCAAGCATGGGTGGTGCATGCTAAACAAAAGTGGAAACGTTAGGTCGAGACGACCCACCAGTCAATCCTTTGAGTTCTCACCTTCTGTTTGAGTGCAGTTAGATCAGTTAACACTGTCCTCCCATAGGCATGAAAGAAAAAGAAAATAGCTCTTTGCTCTTCCCGTATCCTTCTCCTCCTCACGTACTAAAGTCCACCCTTGAATGTCAATAAAATATAAAGTGTGCATTTTTATGCAGAAATTGATGTCCACTTTGTTTGTAAAATATTATGTGTTTTGTGCATATGTTCTTTCTTTCTTTATGTTGACTTTTGAATGAATTGGAATTGATGAAGTTTAAAGAAATGAATTATTTGAATAAATGAGAAACCAGTTACCTGGATTTAAGTGTCAAATTGTTGCAACATGTTTGGTTGATTGGAATTGATTAAAGAATGACATTGTGGTTGTGTTGGATTGTTTGAGCTAAATGCATGATTTAAAATGAACCTCTTGACTTGTTAAACAATACAACAACAACAAATCTAAAACAAGCTAAACAAAAATTTGATAGATGCATTGGGGTAGGACAAAATGAATGGAATTGGAAGGTTGTAAGGTTACAAAAGAATGTGTTGAACTTCAAGAAGAAGGAAGACTTTAATAGATTGTTGGAACAGATAAGACCTATAATTCCGTTGTGGTAAACAATTGGTTATAAAAAATCCCGATAAACTCTACACATGGTAAAAAATGACTCTGAAATAAATTGTGTTATGATTAGGAACATCTTCTGGGATACATTATAGTAATCTCTCCAATGTCCTGTAACTTATTGGATTATTAGTTAAGGCAAAATCCTAGGCAATACCACTAACAGGAAATGATTTAGGCCATCCTTGGAAGTTTGAGCCTTTCAAACCTACCCTATGATATGCATAAGCATATCACTAGTTCCCTATTTGAGCTTATAGCCAAATCTCATCATCAACCAGACAATTGAGAAATGATTCCTTTCTTAAACACAATCCTACAATTAAAGACACTTGTATCTAAGATTATCATACAAAATGTGCAAATGACAAAAAGAACAGGATTTAAGAACCTGTTTCAATTTACATGAAAATGATGAAAATGGTTAATAAAGACAATGCAAAGAGATAAGAGAAGATGAAGAGAATTATGAAAAAGTTGTGAAAGAAAAACATCGGAGGAATAGGTTTGGTCTTGTAGCCTTCCTCCCTTGAGAACGATTATGTCCTTAGGGAGTTCAACACCTAGTATTGCCACCCCAATGTCGGTGGTATAGAGTTATTGACCTAAAGTTTGTGAGGAGGTAGAAAGTTTAAAAAAGTGAAACATTGCACCATTATTCTCAACGGTGATGGTAGCTTCTGTGATCGTGAGAGAAGTATCTTCTGTTTGTGGGCAATGGATAAGAGAAAATATACCACAATGAAGAATATGCATAAAGATGCACAAACCTGATGGGAAGGTTAGAAACTTCAATTAAGAGAAATCAAGGATGTATCAAGAAGGCATGAGTGTAAGTTTCTGGGTAAAATTGAGCCTAAATTGTCCATTTATCTACCTAATTACCCAAACCACACATTACAAGCCTAAAAGACCTATTTGATTTTGAAAGTGGTATTATGCCTACATTTGTGGAGTAATATGGTGAACATGCATATGGGACTTTAAAAATGAAAAGTATGTGAGTATTATCGGAAGATTAACTAATCACACTTGAGGAAAAGACAAAGACGACACACCTGAATCGAGTTTAATGATTAATTTGTTTACACCATATGAATTATTTGTTGGTTTAGTGAACTCAATTGAAAATATTCCTGAATCTATGATTGGAAACATATTTAAAGTAGTTTTACAACCGACTTATGTTTCCTGCCTAATTGAGCTTTAAACAGAAAAATGTCCTTAAAAATCAAAGCTAAATTGTTTGAGGACAAATAAAATTTTCTTTTCTTTGCTTGAGGACAAGAAAAACTTTAAGTTTGAAATTTGATGAATAACCCTTCGGCTATTTTTTAATCCATTTTTTAAATGTTTTTAACGATTTCGACTCATATGCCAAATTATATGGAACATTTACCAACTTTGTGTTTGCATGTATTAATTGAAAAATGAGGAAAACAAAACAGAAAAACAAAGAAAAAAATGGAAATTCTTTGATGATCTTTTTCCTTAAGCGACATAGTTTGTGTGTTGCGACCACCATTCAAGCGAGGCCAAAAGAACTTTATGTAGTAGCCCGGCTAAATGTCATGACAAAGTTCGAGGCGGAACTCAAAAGTGAAAGAAGTAGTTTTGTTGTGACAAAGAGTTTTTATGTCGAGATATTATTGAAGAAGATTGTGAAGAAAACTATCACGACAGTCCTTAACTCTGTCGTGACAATGATCAGGGCAGAGAGCAAAGGAGCTGTGTCATGACAATATTTCCTCTGTCTCAACATAAAAAGATGAAGACCAACAGATGAATTCTGTCGCGACAAAAGACAATTTTGTCTCGACAAAAGACAATTATGTCGCGACAGAAAAAGCTAAGACTACAACACAAGTCAACTGAGACAAATGTTTTTATGTTGCGACAAAGTTTTTTAGAACGAAGCTATTTCGAGGAAAGTGCATCCTGACAAAGAAAATTATGTTGCGACATAACATTCAGAATTTACAACTAAGAGCAACAAATCTTTATTAAACGGCAAAGATTATTTCTGTAGAACAAAACTAAAACCTTGAAGGAGGTGGATTTAGAAGCTTCTATCTTCAAAAAAAAAAGAGAGGAAGAAGAAGGAGGGGAGGAGGCAGGAAAGAAAAGGAAAAAAAAGAAAAGAAAAAAGAAAAACATGTGACAAGAGATGAAGAGCAAAACAAGAGGAGTGGCGACAAAGAAATCCATGTCGCGACATAATGAAGAATTGAAGGCAGAATCTTTGTCGCGACAAATAAATTTTCTATCGCAATAGAATAAAATTAGGTCACGATAAAAATTGAAGAAGAACTTAGATTGGCCAAGAAAATATGTGTCGCAACAATGATTTCTATGTCGCGACAAACGACTCCGATAAGCGACGAGAATCGAGAGAAGAAAGAGTACGCCGTGACAAAGAGGGTTTCTGTCGCTGACGAAATTGCTAGGACTTAAAGAAATCCATTCGCTGACGGAGAAAACTACGTCGCGGCGGAGATGACGGACTGAAAAGAAGTAAATGTTTGTCATAGCAAGAAAGTATGTACGACCAGAGCTCTAAAGCGAAGGACATGAGAAGCTGGATGTAAACAGGTTTGGTGTTGCGACACAATACATTCCTGTTGCGACAAGAGCAAAACTGCCACACCAAAATTTTGTCGTGACATTATCAAAGTCTGTAGTGACATAATTCAAGAAAGAGCTTAAAGAGCAATTAAACGGGGCATGCTCTGACAGAGCGGCTGACAAAGACTAAAAACTCTGTTGTGAACTTTCTATGTCACGGCCAATTGGTAAATTGAGCCTAAATTTTGGGGATCCTAGCCGTAAAATAAATGAAGTCGCATTGACATTGGGAAATCATAAATAGAGCGCATCTAGGAGCCTTTGTGTTAACCCCGACAACTCTAGGACGTTTGGGTAGTTGAAGACTCTTGTATATTTTATTTTTCTTTTTAGTAGAGATAGTTTCAGTAGAGTTAGAATGTAGAATTTAATTAGTATTCTTTCAGATTTCTAGATTTGGGTATTGAATTGAAGTGCAGCTTCGAGTTGGAATTTGTTTATAAAATTATCTTTCTCATTACTGTTTGAGTTCATACGGAGGATGGAAGGTTTCTGGAGTTCATTTATTTCAGTTCGTTCATGGTTTCAGTGAATTTTTCGATCGATTAGTCGATATGAGTGAACCAGTTTTGAAAAAGTTGAGCTCTCTGGAAATGGGTAAATGATGATATTCATTTTTATGCAAAAGGTGGAAGAATGCTTTAATTATAATTATTGAATTTATTTGATTGGTATTGTTCTTCAATTTAATTGTTCCCAGTACTAGTATGTGCTGACGAGTCACGTATCTTACTCACGATTTCGGGGAGGCCCTCGGGTGACCGCAAGATGGAGAATCCTGAGTATATTTGTTCTTTGTGGGTATGGTAGACTAATACTAAGGGAACTAATGAACTACGATGGGTTACTCAGTGGATCACCAACTTGCGTGGTGAGGATCGTTGAGTGAAATGTCGATTTAATAAATCGAGAGTTTCTTATCTTTTCTCTTTGAATTGATTCACGATCCGTGTTGCGAGGATCTAATCGAGAGATGAAATTTTCATCATAAATGAAGGATGAGGTGTCAATCAAATTGGAGAAGGCTTATAATATCCCGTCGATGGGGCGGGAATTCTCAGGTCTAAGATATGAGTATGAAATCTTGAAAAGGGGAAAAATACTTAAATCATATAAAGATGGTTTCCAAATTACAAATGCTTGATTAGAATCATGTCTTAGAAATGAATATGAACCTTTAATCAGTGAAAAGTGTGGTTGAGGGAGAAATCCAAACTATACTACCATGCATCTTGACAAACTCGGTTTTCGATTTAAGGTTGAGCTATGAATTGATAAGATCACGAGAAGTGATTATCACTCATTGATATATTCAGTTTTGTCTCACTCAGTAAATCCCTAAACCCATTTTTATTAAAAATTATTTTCATGTATATTAAGGAATTGAATCTAAGACAAATTCTTTTTAGTCATCACATCATCAAAGCAGTAGATTTCAAATAGTAATGATCTTGTGTAGTTAGGGTATCTTTTGATTTATCATTAATCCTCATGGGATCGATATTTAGACTTTAAATATGCACTTTTATTACTTGAACGACCTGTGCACTTGCAGTAATCAAGACCAACTCAATTTTTACTAAATACATTTTAGAAAAGGAGCTAATCACTCTTTTCATCTACATTAGCATCTGGCGAACAAGTATTTGGCGGCGTTGCCGGGGACTGAATAGTTCTTGAGTGGCAGTACCAGAAATTTGGCATACACAGCTAGCATCATATAATTTGGTCTGTAATAAGTTTTTTATGTCGTTGCCTGGGATTAGCTAATAATCCTTTAGTAATAGTGTTATTAATTTGGTAATAGTGTTAATAATCATATGGGATTAGCTGATTATATATATTTATAATCAGGTCTGAACAGTGGATATCTCAAGAATTTTCTTCTAAGGAACTCATCTCATAGGATCATCTCAAGGAGTACTTCTCGTGGAGATATAATCATCTTAAGGAGTTCGTCTCATGGAGATATAATCATCTCATGGAGCTCGGCACAATAATCATCTCAAGGAGTTCGTCTCATGGATCTCGGCACAGGAAAATTAATGTTGATTAGTTTCATATTACCCGATACTGTGAGGTCAGAAGATGTTCCCTCAGTCTCCTCAGAGACTAAAAACATCAATAAGATAGCATTATGATAGAAGATATATCCTTATCAAAAGACAAAAATATCTCAAAAGGTACCCAGAAAATGCCTATCCTTCAAAAGGATAAAAGCCTGAAAGATAACAGTCTGAAAGATAACAGTCTTCAAAAAGACAAACACCTCCAAAGTGGAGATAACAATCCCTCAAATAACAGACTCCTCCCAAAAGGAGAAAATTTAGATGATACCCTTTTCTTTCAGAGAAAAAAGCGGAAGAAGTATATCGTAATCTCTTTAATAGCATATAGATATGGAAAAAAAGTATTTGTCTTTCTCCGAATTTATCTATAACAACCCTAATGGTAATGGGTATTACCGGACCTCTACCGAGTCTATCTATCAGAAGACTGATCATTTATTTATTCAAGTTGCCATAGATTTCGGTTTTGTTGTTCGGGTCTATGTAACCCCTAATTGTGATGAAATTCTTAATGACACCCTGAGAATTCAATTATATAACATGACAGGACATCAGAGCTTCTATATAAAAATTTTTACCATCGGTCCAGAATATAATGAAGATAGTGGAATGAGCATCAAAGCTTATCACCTCATCACAATAAACAACAATGAAGAATCAAGATTTCAAATAAATGATTATAAACCCATAAAAAATGGGTATTATATGACGTCGACAAAAGTAGAAAGCAGTGGGTATAAAGCGATCTTGGAAGAATGGCGGATCTGAAAAATTGCTTAGTCCATTGTGTAACAAACAACTGGATGATAATCATAGGTGATGAACAAACAAGAGGACAAAGAATGATGACAGAGAAAATCAATGAGTTGGACTAGCTATTATTGCCAGCCAGTCAAATGACAAGAATAGAAGCAAAAAGAGTTAAGAAAAAGACAAAAAATAACAGTGAAGGTTGGATAATTCTTGGGAAGAAGATGTAATCTCAGCTTTCCAAGTGGCTTAACAGAACATGTCTGCCATTATAAATGTAAATGATAACATATAAGTCTACTTTTGTATAGTAGAAACCTATTGTTTAAGTGGTCGATGATAAATGTGGCCCATAATTATGTATATGGCAAAGAAGACATATCTCTCAAGGACATCTGGATGATAACAATCAAAGACAAAGGTGACAATTAATACCAAAAAAAGGTGGAAAGAACACGTCACCTAGAAGATAATGCTTACTTTTCAAAGTGAGAAGATAGATGATAACAAAGTTGAATATGAAGATAAGATGATAACTGTGAGTTAGCAAAAGGATAAAGAGAATAGAAGCAGTATTTCACCTATAAATAGAGAATGTTTCTCATTTGAGAAGAAGCAGAAAAACCCATCCTATCTTTGTATCCATATTTTGTAATGACTTTCTAAGCTCTCTTTAGGGAATTTATCTTTGTAAGATAAGAGTGTTTTAATGAAAATTTGAATATTTCCTTTCAAAGTGTCTCTAATACTGCTTATACTCAATATCGTTAAGCCAAGAGGGCATTAGGGAAGAAGAGCTATGTGACAGTGAGGTGCGAAGGTCATTGGATTTTTGCATATAACATGTATTGATTAAAATTAATTCATCATCTTTTATCTTTTATCTGCATAAACTACTATCCCTGGGTTTATTCATATAACATGTATTGATTGAAATTAATTCATCATCTTTGATCAACTTGTTTATTCCGCTGTTTACGAGCTCTCATTTATCTATCATTTAATCAAATTAAGTTTTATGAAAATTATATATAATTATAAAATGATAATTTACCTAGTATATAATAAGATTTAAAAATAAAGTCAAGTCCTTCCTATATAAATAGGGAGATAAGTAAAAAAATTGGAAGTTGGATAATTTATAGGAGCTTTTAAGAAAAAACTACGATTTGTTAGCTTTTTCCCATAAACTCCTGATTACGTGTCTTTACCAAGGATCCTATTAGAGTTGATTATGGGTAAATAGGCTATCAGCTCTTGATAGCTACCCCAATAAGCTCAACCAAACAAGACCTTTTGAGTTGTATTAATTTTTTTTTTAAATGTACATGTCCCGTAAGTGGCAATATAAGGGGTCATAGTTTCAAAAATGGCCAGATCATTTTACCCCCTAACAGTTGTCAAAATGCACGCACCATGGAAAGGGCATGAACTCATAAAGCTGCAAGGTTGAAAATGGAGTCTAGAATCTGGATCCTGTAATAGAAAAATAATAATATATTCAACATGTAAATAGTAATACTGTTATATTTTCCACAAGAAAGACAAGTAAATAAACCCCAAGTGTATCACACATTGTAAAACACAAACACATTAACAGGTTTAATAAAGACCACTATAACACAGAACTCAAAAGCAGCAAATAATGAATCTAAAACGCAGAACTAACTCGCTGGTTTTACTCGCTCGAATTTGCAAACCCAGCCATATTGAGCATACGGCGGTCCTCCCTTAAATCTAATATGGTGCCTTTTCCTAGCCTCCTGCCTTCCTTGTGGTCCTTTCGGGATTACACTCCAGCATTCTATCACTTCTGGGTGTATTTGATTGATCTTGGAGAGGCAAGGGCTGCCAAATGTGGTGCAGGGAAAGGTTTGCCCTTCGTCGAAGCTCGCTGAAAGGAACAATCCAAAGTGATTTACTCTCCCTCCAAAACCAATACCGTTTGGGATGCTATCTGAACTGAAATTCACAGCACACTGCAAACAAAATAATTTTCAGCATGATTACTATTAAACAAATACACACACAATCTTTAAAATATTTGGCTTTTAGCATTTCACCCTATCCAATCCTCACAGCTTAAACTTTTTCCATCGTCCCACTGATATCACAGCTTAACTAATCAAGTTAAGAGCTATATAATACATGCAACTTGACTTAATGTTTTGGTTTCCAAATACTCAAAACAATCTCCACACGAAGTAGAATGTTTGCTCTCTCTCTCTCTCTCTCTCTCTCTCTCTCTCTCTCTCTCTCTATATATATATATATATATATATATATATAGCACTCTAGAAAACCTACAAAACACAGGAAAGTAGAAAGAAGTAGGAAAATACCAGACAAATCTATCTAAATAATGGTTGTGCTTTATTTTTTTACTGATAAGTACTCAATATTGTCCCCGATGGGACTTGAACCTGGTCCCCTTCCCTCCCTTAGCTCCCTATGCCCACACTAGCCCTTAACCACTGAGCTAGGCCTCATTGGCAATGATTGTGCTTTATAAACTCCCAAATAATTCCTAAAAAGGTTGATCTAACTTCATTGTCACAATATATAATTCTTATTTTATTAAATTGTAATAAAATGAAACAAGATATATTATCTGAACTTTTATCTTGCCCCATATTATATGTAAGCAACTAAACATGGTACAAAAGTATGTGGCAAAAAGACAAAACAAATTAGATATGCTAAAATATGCAACTTCTCCTAGTTAAAATATGATGTCAAACCTTAAGGCTATTTTTGGTTAGTTGATAGATGGAATATACATGTCAAATGATAATATATCTGATAGGATATGTCATACCGTGCTAGTGTTTCCATTATCATAAGAATAAACTTTGAATGGAAAACAAATTTCATCCTAATATTAAGTTACTTTTCAAATAAATAAAAAAGCCCAACATTCGATATTTAAAAAATCAGGAACTTTGTTTCACATTAAGCATCATTTAAATATCAATGCATAACTCATTTTTAAACAAGAAATTCTAACTTATTATTAATAATAGTAAAATATATTACATTTTAACCAAATATTTAAGCGTTATTTTTTTTCCCACAAAGAGACTAACATAACAAGGTTAAAAATACAACATAAAAGAGAACAAATAAGAAAATATTTACGATCCACTTAGGATGTATATCTAATCTTCTCCATGGGATTATGAAATTTCCTATATCTAAGGGGATATGAAAAGAAGATGAAATGTTATTCCAACTTCTATCTTTTTTTCATTCTCAATCAAACAAGTACATGGACTAATATATATTTATCAACCTCTTGAATATCATATATGATATTCAGCATTTCAAACATAATACAAGTTTTCATTTGGGGAAGGAAGAAAAAATTATCATCTATTAAGCTGCGGTCAAGTTACTGCCCATATTTTGAGGTTACTCTTTCTGGCATCATTATTAAACCTTCAGTATTAGCCAGACAAAATTATGAATAACAATACCATATTTTAAAAAAAAACATCACTTCAGAACCATATGAGAACGAGTGGACCCAAACTAGGCACCAAAACAAAGAGAGGAACTAGAAAGCTACCCATTGTATATTATTGTTTGCTCCAGTAGGCTTGAAAATAGATGCCTTTGGAAATATCTGAAAGAGAAAAGATTTCATATCCCCATAGAAGTCACTGTGCCTCTCCCAAGGCTGAGAAGAATAACCTCCATATATGTAACCTTCTTTATCCTTAATTATTAGCACTGTTGGTCCTTCATTATTTCTGCATTTCAATGGAACAATTACCCATTCTGACTCCTACTTATAAATAGTTGCAGCAACCGAGAAACTGAAATGGAAATAGAAAACATTCAGCATTTAAGTTTCTTCACGAAACAAACGGCAAGTATCAACACAGCATGAAAAAGCATTAATTCTTTTTATCCTAAACATAAAGCCTAGGCTGGGAGAGAGGCTGCATATATACGCCACTAATAGCTTCTTATCATAGTAGCTGAGAAAATCAATCAAAAGACTGCAAGACATAGAAATTCCTATTTAGTACCAACTTGTCAGCAGTCTATTATTCTTGATCTTATAGGTTTGAGGGTTCATGAATTTTTATGCACATGATTCTCTGCATAAAGAGCTAACAGGAAACATAGAATAAAAAGTCCAAAAAATCTAGGACAGACAATAAAATATGTGAGCAAGTTCCTTTTCACCTTCAAACAATGAAGTATCAGAAAAAGGAAGCATATATTAGCATTTTTGAGTAGTCAATATAATCCAGAGACACTTTGATGGTAATATTCTTGGATAGTAATGATTTTTGAATTTTGTCTACTAAATCAGGCAGTATCCTTAACTAGTTCAACATGAATCAGAAAAGAGAACAAAAAACTTAACTTTGTCAGCATGCTAAATAATTTCAAGAACATAAGTCACTTTGCATGATTGATACAGGCATTTAAGCCAATGTTGTAACGATTTTCATTTAAATACCCAGGATGTGTGTTCCAAATGTCGCCCTACTACACTAATGTGAAATGATTGAATCCTCTTTACTAGAGGAAATCATGGACAAGTGTTGTGTTAGGTATTTTGCTAAAGAAGGAATGAACCAGAGATTTTGAGGACTCTGGGTTGAGAAAAGAAAACTGCTAGTATTGGTTTTGCTAGAGAGATTACATCAAGTGGGAGGAATTTCGAGAGTCCCCCCCCTCCAAATATATAAACAAAACAGCAATGCAAAAAGAATGAAAACACTCCCCATCCAGGAGCCAGCTTGAAGGAGTCCTAACTACCAATCCATCCAAAAGACATGTATACCTCATACTTGGTCTTGTGAACCTGTTGCCCTCATGTTCGACTTATTTATTTTCTTTCTCCTAGCATTAGTGATTTGAATAGGGGGCTTAACATTACCCGCCACCCAAGCTTGAACCTTGTCCTCAAGATTGAAAACTGGAAATTGTTGCTGAATCTTATCAAAAGACTCCCAGGAATCCTCAAAAAACTGGTAAGTCCTTCCAACAAATTAGGACTTCAGTACCTGTCATACCAGGTTGCTTAGCTGGGCAGACCCCCTTGATCTCCAATGGTTCCACAATCAATTCCAAGTCGGCAGTTAACTGGTATGGAATAGTTGAATAGCTCGCATGGGAACCGATAGCACGCTTGAGTTGTGAGACATGAAACACATCATGAATTTTAGCAGCTGGGGGTAGTTTCAGTTGATAGGCAACGTGACCAACCTGTCGCAACACTTCGAATGGGCCGAAATAATCAGGAGTTAGTTTCTCATTCAATCGGGTGCAAAGGGATTGTTGACGATAAGGTTTGAGCTTAACAAAGACATGATCACCGACCTTATAAACAACATCACGACAATGAGCATTGGCAAACTGTTGCATCCAATGCTGAGCTTGCTGCAAGTGGTCTTTGAGCTCCAGCAAGATAGCATCACGATTCAGCAACTAATGTTCAACTTCCGCGCTAGCTGCTGAGCCCATTTCATAGCGGACTAGAGGAGGGGAATGGATTCCATAAAGAGCATGAAAAGGAGTCATTCCAGCAGTTGTATGGAAGACAGTGTTGTAGTGATACTCTACCCATGCTAGCCAAGTGACCCAGCTTGTCGGTTTTTCTGATGCAAAACAATGTAGATAAGTTTCCAACCCTCGATTAACTACTTCTGATTGTCCGTCAGTTTGCAGGTGATAGGCTGAGTGTCGAAGTTCAGACCCTTGCAAGGAAAATAATAATCTCCAAAACAGGCTCATAAAAATTTTATCACGATTTGACAAAATGGATGGGGTATACCATGGAGGCAAACCACTTCCTGTATGAAAATTCAGGCCACTTCCATTGCTGTGAAGGGGTGCTTTAATGCCACCAAGTGCGCATATTTAGTTAGCCTGTCTACCACTACTAAAATAATGTTATACCCCTTTGACTTAGGAAGACCCTCAATAAAATCCATCGTAATGTCTTCCCATAATTGATCAGGAATTGGAAGAGGTTGTAGAGTCCTGTCAGTGATGTTGTCTCATGTTTGTTCCTCTGACATGTTTCATAGGTTGTGACAAATTGTTGCACTTGTTTTTTCATACCCTTCCAATAGAATTCCATGGCCAAACGATTGTAGGTGCACCGTATACCTGCATGACTGCCCATGACACTGCTATTGAATTCTCTCAATAATAGAGGGATATATGGTGATTTCGAGGGAATGACCAGTTTCCCATTGTAATGAAGATGCCCTCCTCTAGCGAATAGCCAGGGTAGGATGCAGGATCCTGTTGGATGACCTGCTGAATATTAGATAAAAAAGGGTCGACACCTACCATTTTCTTTAACTCCTCGAAATCCTTTATAATTGGGGCTGACAGTAGAGATAAGGAGGCCCCTTCTGGTATTCGTGATAAGGAACCTGCTGCTGAATTTGAGCGTCCAGGCTTGTATAGGATTCTGAAGTTATACGGCATAAGTTTGATCAGCCACTTTTGGTATTCAGCCTCAACTACCCTTTGTTCTAGCAAAAAACGGAGGCTGCATTGGTCAGTCTGGACCACGAAATGCTTACCCAAAATGTACGGGCTCCACTTCTTAATGGCGAAGACAATAGCCATTAATTCTCGCTCGTATACAGATTTGGTGCGGGCTATGGTGCTGAGTTTTTTACTATAGAAAGCAATATGGCGTTCATCTTGCATCAAAACTGCTCCTAGTCCCAAACCCAAAGCCTCTGCCTTGATCACAAATTCCTTAGAAAAATCTGAAAAGGCTAAAACTGGTAGGCTAGTCATGGTTTTTCAGAGTTTGGAAGGCATGGTCCGCATCTGAATTCCAACGAAAGGCATCATTCTTGAGCTGTTGCGTTCGAGGCTAGGCCAATGCACCGAAGTTTCGCACAAACTTCCTGGAGGAACCAATTAAGCCCAAAAAAACCTCGTAAGCCCCAAAGATTGGAAGGGGTGGGCCAATCTAACATTGCCTGAATTTTGGAGGAATCAGCTGAGACACCCTGAGCATCAATAATGTGGTCGAGATATGTAATTTGAGGCTGTCCAAATACACATTTCTTGACATTCGCAGCTAGGTGATGGGAATGAAGAGCGGTGAAGACCAAGCGCAGATGTTCAACATGAGTTGTGGTGTTGGGGCTATAGATGAGAATGTCGCTTCGAAAAATGCAGTACAAAATTTCGAAGGAACTAGCGAAAATATGGATTCATCAATGATTGGATGTTGACAGAGCATTTGTTAAGCCGAAAGGCATAACCAAAAACTCATAGTGGCTAGTGTGTGTGCAAAAAGCGGTTTTCAGAGCATCTTCGGCCTTTACACGAATCTGATGGTACCCGGATGTTAAATCAATTTTGCTGAAAACAACAGCCCCATATGGCTCATCAATAGTTCTTCAATAACGAGGATCGAAATTTGTTTAGCCTGATAGCTCGGGTTTGAGAGCTTGATAATGTCAAGCCCTCAATTGCCGTCTTTTTACCAGTAAAACCGGGCTAGAGAAAAGACTGGTACTGGGTTGTATAATCCCTACTCCTAGCATCTCAGCAATTAAACGCTCCATCTCATCCTTCACACTAAGGATATCGATAAGGTCTTACTGAAATCGATGAAGTTCCTTCCTTGAGAACTGTGAAGAGAGAAGGAAAGAATCATTTTCTTTTTATAGAATGAATAAAATACAACATAGGTCCTACCTATTTATATAGGTTAGGAAGGCACAAAAAAAGGAAAAATAAATCAAAGGATATTACAAGAATATCCACATGATTCTCAACACTCACCTTAGTGGAGGCGTATAGGTTATATCTTGTAAAGGCTTTATTCTGAATGGCCCAATCATAGACCTTAGAGACTTATTAACGAAAATACGCTGGTTGGTCGGCTCAGAGGTTAGTAGTAGTTTTGCATCTTGAGGCAATCTTCTCTCAAATGAAGTGACAGTCCATTTCAATATGTTTGGTCCTCTCATGAAAGCTTGGGTTAGAAGCAATGTATAAACTATTTAAAGTTATCACACCTGGCGTCATTTGGCCCACCATTCCCAAATCTGCTCATCTGATGTTTAAAAGTAAGTATAAGTTCTGAGATGCCAAAGTCATAGTTTGATACTCAGCTTCAGCACTAAACCTGACCATTACATCCTGTTTCTTACTTTTACAGGATATTAAGTTGTCTCCAATAAATAAACAATATCCTGAAGTGGAGCGTCTATCTGCAAGCGAGCCTGCCTAGTCTGCATCACAATATCCAACAATCTGGGTGTGACCTCTGTTTTCATCTAACACTCCTTGGCCCGGTGTTCCTTTGATATAACGGAGAATACGGATCTGACATCCCGATGGTATCGTATAATTGTTTGTAGACATTAGCTAGCTTCCGGGAAAAGAAATGTCCAGTCGGGTGATGGTGAGGTGGTTTAATCTTCGCTAGTCATCGATATCTCACAGATCTCGTGGGAGCTCCCCTATCAGTGCGAAACGACGTCGGATCCATAAGGTGCTACTAATTTACAGGTCCCCAGCGTCTGGAATTTAACCGATATATCAGAACATCACTTTCCTCGAGATGTGACCACACAAGGAATTAAATAAGCTATCTGATCCACTACCTGAAAGTACTTAAGTTTTCCCAAATCTTTTGTCTAAATTTGGCTGAAGAGATGTTGTTTAAGTTTTCAAATACCATCATGATCACTTCCTGTTATAACAATATTGTCCATATAAACAATCATATAAATGCACTGTCCTGATGATGTATGATGATAGAAGGCAGTGGTCTGATCATGTTTGAGTCATCTTTTGAGCTTTTTGTACCATAGGCTCGCGTAGAGGCAAACTCGGAGAGGAATTTGCTTTAGGCCATGTAAGGAACCGAGCGTAGCACACGCCACAAACGAAATTCCCCTGAGCAACAAATCGAGCGGTTATAAAGTATTATCACGTTACGTGAGGTGTAGCGGAAAAGCACTCTTGATGTCAGATGATACGGGGCGAGCTCATAGTGATCATAGATACAGAAGACGAATGGAAGCCATCTTGGCAACAAGAGAAAGTGTCATAATGTCGGACTTATATATGCAATTATACCCTTAGCGATAGCGAGCCTTAAGGCAGTCACGACCATCGAACCAATCTTAACGGTATAAACCGCGGCAACCAACGGGGGACTTGCCCGGCGAATTACTTCTGGAGTCCCATAGTAGTAGAATGCAAGCGGTCATTTCTTCAACCATTACTGTTCCATTTCCGGATGAGAGAGGGCCTCATGTACAGTGTGAGGAATAGAAACAGAAGACAATGTGGAAATAAAAGCAGAATATGGTGAAGATAAACGATAATAAGATAGGAAAGTATAAATAGGATGAGGATTAAAAGAGGAACGAGTACCTTTCCGAATGGCGATGGGAGGATCAGTGGGAGATGACAAGATCGACGACGTGGAGGAGGGTGTCATAGGAGATGAGTCATCGGGAGGCCTGGTGTCGGTACGCGAACGACGAGTATAAACCTGTAATGGACGAGGTGGAGTAGCAAGGGACTCCGATAATAAGGCTGGAATGGGAAAGATGAGAGGTAGAGATAAGACCTCGAGACTAGAAGGAGGTGGGGTAGAAAGAAGAATGGTCTCGAAAATGTGACATCGGCGAGTAGGTATCGAGTGTATCGGGAGGGAATAGAAAGCGGTGCCGCGTTGAAGGCGGGAATAACCATAGAAGATGCACTTCGTTGCCTTAGCAGAAAGTTTATCTTGGCTAGGAGTAAGTATGTGGACAAAACAAGTGCATCTGAAAACACGCGGAGGGAGACAAAACAGAGGTTGATTAGGAAAGAGAAGAGAATGAGGAACTTGATCACGAGGAACGAAGAGGGCATCTGGTCGTGGTCAGGTAGCGGCGTCGAATAGCATCCCCCCAAAAACGTTGAGGAATCGTATGGTGGAGGAGAAAAGTGCGAGCTGTCTCAACAAAGTGGCGATTCTTGTGGCCACCATTTTGTTGTGGAGTGTAAGAACAAGGAGACTGATGAAGAATACCATGAGAGGATAAAAAGTCAGAAAAATGGGCAGAAAGGTATTACAAGGCAATATCATTGCGTAAGATGCGAATAGAAGTATGAAATTGATTGTAGATCTGTTAAAGAATTTTGAATCTTGAAAATAACTCAATTCAACTTTTCATTAAAAATAGCCAAGTATAATAGAAAAAGTCATCAATAAATGTAACAAAATACCGGAAACTGAAAGTAGAAGCAGTTCGGGATGAACCCCAAACATCAGTGTGGACGAGCTCAAAATGAGACTTGGTCCGAGACTCTAAGCACTTGGGGAATGAAACACGAGTATGTTTCCCAAGCTGACACGACTCACACTCTAGTGAAAATAAGCTGGAAAAGCGAGAGACCATCTTCCGAAGCTTGGAAATGTTCGGATGACCAAGACGACGATGGACGAGAAGAGGGTCATTTGTTGAAGTGCAGACGGTGGAAGATGGGGTCGAACTGAGATGATAAAGGCGGGAGCTCGTGTCCTGCCAATCGTCCTCATTTAGTACTCAGATCTGTAAGGTAACGGAAGAGTGAGAAAGGTAATCGAGAGCTGATTAAGGTCATTATGATAATTTGCGACATATATAATATTATATGGAAATCAGGGACATAGAGAAAATAAGTAAGAGGTAAAGATGGGAGGGACATGTTTGGACTGGAGTAACTAATACATGGTTTGAGTCCCATTAGCCAAAGTAATCATGGAAGTAGGGGTGAAGTGATAGTAAAGAGAGATCCTTGTGCGGACAAATGATCATAGGCATCGGAATTGAGAATCCATGGGCTAAGAGAGTGTGTAAGATAGGTAGAAGCATTACTAGTCTGGACAACAGAAGCAATGGAGGCTTTGATTTGGCAGCATGAGTGAGGCGAAGAAACTCCTCATATTCCCCAGGCGTAAGAGTCACACCCTGAGATGGAGGAGGAGGTTGATCCTCGGCTGGAGGCGGAGGTGATTCAAAAGACTGGGCTACATGAGCAGTGCGAGGCGAACGGCCATGTAACTAATAACACCGGTCTCGAAGGTGACTCGATCTATTACAAAAGGTACAATAAGGTCGCTAGCCTTTGCCTCGGTGGCCACGACGAAAACTCCGAGAATCACCGTGAGGGTTAGATAGACTTGCATCAGGGTGTGGAAACCTCGGAGTGCAGACCCAGTCGCGGTGGATGAATGGCGCGATGGCGAGCAAAATGTCATCAAATGTCGGGATGACGGAGCCAGTGAGGATCTGGTCCCGAATACCGTCAAATTTTGTGTCAAGTTTAATAAGAGTAAGGATCATAAAGATTTGATCCATGTTTGACAAGTAGGTCTTGGAATCAATGACTTTGGGCAGGATAGATGTGAGCTCCAGACTATCAACGGAAGAGATGACACGAAAGAGGCGTTGAACATGATTGGTATATAAATTCTTGGCAGGTCGAAAGAGGGTTGACAAGTCTGATAGTCCCCAAGGTTGTAGAGTGTTTTAGGCTCGATGGACTGCTTGAGAATATTACAGAGTAAAGCATCATGTTTCTACCACTGAGGGCGTTTATCTACAACAACACTAGACTTCATAGAGGTCAGATGGTCTTCAACACCATTTCCAGTAAACCATAATGTAACAGAATTAGCCCAAGATTGATAGTTATCACTTCCCTTGAGTCGATTGACAGCTATCATGGGAGTTCCAACCAGAAACAAAGAAAAGCTTGAAGCTTTTTCAGCCATAGTGGGAAAAATCAATAAAATCATCCAAAAAACAAGAATACCACAACTATTGAAGGTGAGAGAAGCTTGTGGAGGATGTTGGGCTCTTAGAAAAGAGCAGAGACAAATCGAACAGTTCGAAAAAGCGCCGAGAGAGAAGCTTGGGTAACCACAGTTAGAGGCTTTGAATGGAGGATCCAGGGAGCTACAAAGCTCTGTCGACGGGAGACGAGCAAGGTGGTGAAATTAGGTGGCGAAGAGATTCGGCCGCGATGCCACGCGGCTCCGGCACGCGAGGGGACAAGCTGCGAGGGAGGAAGACAGCGTGACGGCGCGTGAGAGCTGATTATCGAGTTCTTGCCTCACGGTGGGTCAGTGCCAACAAGTCGAATGGTGGTGATATCGCCCGGCTGGTCGTCGTCGGAGAAGTCGAAGATTACCTGCGATTGATGAGGAGTTTGTGTGAAGAAGAATTAGATACTACTTGATGAAGGTAGAGAGGTCTTCGGAAAGAGATCAAACTGATAGATGAGTTGTCGAATTAAAGACACGACAGACCCTGGCAGAGACCTTCCGTGGCTCACGATGCCATGTGTGAAGAGAAGGAAGGAATCCTTTTCTTTTTATTGAATGGATAAAACACAACATAGGTCCTACCTAAGAATATCCTATGATTCTCAACAAGAACGATGGCGTGATCATGGCTGCAGGTAGGTGGCAAACCTGATGGAACTGAAAAAATGTCTAAGAATTCCTTGATCAATCGGAAACTATTGTTAGAGGGTGGTGGGGTCCCTCAGCTTGAGAATTCTCATCAATTGACAAAAAAGTAAGTTGTCCAAAATCCAGAAGAACGCCCTCTCCTTCGATCTGGATAGCACACATCATAGATCGTAGGAATACTTGGGTTTTACACAAGGAAGGATCCCCTTGGAGTTGCATTCTTTTTTCCCCAACCTTGAATCTCATTGGCATAGCCCCCCAATTTATGTGTGACTCTCTGCTTGGCTAACCGGTGGTACCCCGAGCTCATACGAACTCCACTAATGGAATGGGAAAACGTTAAATTATTTCCAACTCGGGCCGAGGGATGATCGGACTTGCCTACATACCCCGGTAGCTCTAATTTCAACCCACGTACCCAACATCACCCCAAATTCCTTGGTTGAAATGGTCGGCAACCCTAACTCCTCCACCAAGGCAGTCGCTATGAAATTGTGAGAGGCCCCGGAGTCGACAAGTACCACTACCTCTCGATCTCCTATCTACCCTTGGATCTTCAATGTGTGGGGAGCTGATAGACCCACCATGGAGGATAAGGACATGGAAAATAGGGAGGAGTCTTTGAACTGGTCTTCGAGGGTGTCTGGGATGCCTCCTCCTTCTGGATCTTGAAGAGAGGCAACTTCACCCGTGAGCTCTTCCTCATCTAGTACCCATAATACCTGAAGCTCCTTCCTCTTGCAACGATGGCCCGAACCAAATTTCTCATCACAACGGATGCATAATCCCTTGCTTCTTTTTCAGATCTTCGGTTTTGTCAACTAAATAAAAACCCGACTGCTAGCAGCCCTAGAGGCGACGTAGCTTCGGGGTTGTCTTAAACCCAGATCACGTAAAAGGTAAGGTTTGCTTGGAGGGATCGAGAATGTGGAAGGTGCTACCCGCTTCGAGAATAAGGCTCATCTCGTTGGCCTTGTAAAGCCAAATTTTTGTCTTCTATTTGTTGGGCCACTCATCATTTGGGGTAGGCCCACCGAGGCCAATAATCTTAGTTCGGCCTTGATGTCAATGCGAAGCCCATTTGTGAAGGCACCCTCCAGCACCGAGTCCAGCACTTCCCTTAGTGTAGCCGACAAGGTTTCAAAATCCCGACGAAAATGGAGAACAAAGGACGCCTAACGTAGGGCGAATAGCTGATCCAGGAAAGCCCCCTCTTGTGAAATCCGAAACCGTTCTCTCAGAAACTCGTTGAAATCCAACCACCCGCAGAATCCCCGTCGACCATCTTCGTAGTAGTACCAAGAAAGGGCTTCACCTTCCAAGCACACCACCATGGCCCTCGCCTTCTTCGGGCCGGGCGAGATTGTTAATCCTAAAATATATCTCTAGCCTGACAATGCATCCATTCGAATTGTCGTCGGCGAAAACCGGGTAGAAGTCGAGCTATAGCGGTAAGATTTCTCTCCCTACCCCGAAGTGCGCTGCTGTGGGTATATCCTCTCCCTCTCCTTCTCCTACCTTTCCCTTTCCACTTCCAGAGGCCTCCAACTCCGAGGGTCGCCAGTCTCTAGTCCCCTTTTTCTCAAATCGAGCAAAGGGAGCTGGAAGCTAGGATTCCACCTCTTAATCGCCGAACCAACGTGAGTAAACTTCTTCACTATCGTAACGCTCTATGGCACTATTCAAACCTTTCTATATCCAACGGCTTCATACGCCAACCGCGGAACCAAATTGATTCCAACTTCGATTCGAGGAAGCCATACGATTCTCCATTTCTTCCATCCTATTTTCATTTCTTCCAAAGAATGATCAATCATATCTCATTGCTCTATCACTAATCGTTAGGGTATTTCATAAAGAAGGAACAACCAAAGATTTTGAGGACCCTGGGTTAAGAAAAGAAAACTGCTAGTATTGGTTTTGCTAGAGATATTACATCAAGTGGGAGGAATTTCGAGAGTCCTCCTGCTCTCCTAAGCTCTCACCAGAGACTGAATGCCCAAAAAAAGAATCCCCCCCCAATATATAAACAAAACAGCAATGCAAAAAGAATGAAAACACTCCCCATCCAGGAGCCAGCTTGAAGGAATCCTAACAACAGATCCATCCAAAAGACACATATACCCCCTCCAACGGTCTTCAGGAACCGCTGCCTCGATGCTCCACTTATTGATTTTCTTTCACGCCACGTAAGTGATTTGAATAGGGGCTTAACATGTCGGGCACGTGGCCTGGTTACCAGGATCCATCAGAACCACCAACTTTCTTGTTTTGATGTTTAGTTCCTCCACATTAAAATATAGTTTAGTTCTTTACAACACATGAAACAATCGTCTGAACAATAATCCATCATCTTCAATGTTGTATCCAACTGAACATTGTTGAGTACAAGCAAAAGAGAACACATAACACCCAATTTTAAATAATAACATAAGCAGTCACAGCATCAGCAACAATGGTACTAATGCTGCTTGCAAGACAAGGAAATAAAAGTTCCTGCATACCCTTTGCTTCAAAGCATAACTAACTCTATTGTGTATACTTCATGCTCCACAGCCATTAAATATTACCAAATAAATCGTATGAATCAGCAATAAGTTAATGAGAAACTGAATTTAAATATGAAAACTGTCATAGTGAAAAACAAAGATTAAAATATTCCTGAAGGCAGCATTTTCTCAAGATGTTCTTCCCTCCTCTTTTGATGCAAAAATCTGAGCAGAAGCAAAAGTTCACCTCATATTTTCTATTCAATTCTATAAAAAGTGAAACTCCAACTCTGACAATCAATTCTACACATAGATTGCACTATTCTCAATTGAATTAACAAAAAGTATAGAAGGTTCATCCCTTCTTTTTTCCAACTGCTTCATACAATCCAAACAGACCTGAGATTTTCATTGGATTAAAAGCCTTACAAATTTCTTGAATTGATTTATAAAATTTAATTGGTTAGTTCACAAAAATGGTTTAGGTCCATCATAGAAGCCATGATAAGTGGAACACAAAGAAGCAAGTTAACTTTACTGGTTATATTGCCTAAGAATGTGTTGAAACTTAGGCTATGAACTGCACTATGGTATAAAGATTCCATTCTCCAGTTCTTGTTGAGGAAGGTCTCACCTATAAGCTTGCTATGAAGTTCTCTTCTCGCTTATTATCATACTTTAGAATCGATGTTCTCCGGATGTGGCTAGTGAGGAACTTGATGACCTGGTCGCCTCTATGCAAAAGAAACATTTAATCATATAATGCATTGAAAAACTATGAAAATAAACATCAAAGTTAAATTAATCACCACCATCATAATTCTAGATTGCTCAAATACCATACTTGAGAAGTCCTAATACAACAATTTGGGCCTAAAACACTCAATATTTTTTTGAAATCATATAGGCTGCTTCACCCAGGGTTCGAAAATCCTAAGTAGAGTCCGGGGATTACCGTCGAAGTTTGAATCTTCAGGCACTCAAGACCGAAAGTCCAATACCGTATACCTGCATCATCACAAACTCGATACTAAACGCTGTAAACTGATGATTCGACTAAGATTCCGAAGTTAACTCAATCAACTCCTGCTTTCTTTTGAGAATGAAAAACCATTCCCCTACCTTTCTCAACTGCTTACTCAACACAACAAAACTATTTACATACCTGAGATTCCAAGCTACCAAACAGCACTGATCAGTCAAACTGATCTCAAACTAAGATCTCACGCAAACAAGGCAATAATGCCACTATCCATCCATTCAAACCAGTTTCCTGAACCCACATCACATCTCTGTTTGCTTTATGAGATCAAACTGATGATCTCATTCATTGATCCAGAGTGTCCGTTTATGAATGGTCCCTAGTTCGCAAGAGCGGCGCCGATGGAAGACAACAGAAAGCTGAGAGCAAGCATAGCAGAGAAAGAAGGTTGTGAGAGGAGAGAATCCAGAAGAAGAAGCAGAACTCGGGGTTTGGTCTATTGGCACTCTATAAAATGTTACAACTGGGTATATAATTACGCATTAAACACACCACTTGGTTTTTGCTACTTGCCATATTTAGATCCCTGGTCTCAATTTCGCCGCTTAAGAATTAAAATTAAGATAATTTTCGTTTTATTTGACTTTGAAACAAGATTTTGACCTATTTGGTTATTATTTTTTGAGAACATCAAAGCACCCCATTATTTTATTTTACTTTTTGAAAACTGTTCATTCCTTAAAATAAGAACAAGAAAAACATGTTTAAGGCCTGTTTATTTATTACTTTGAAAATCAAGTTGTTTCCTCACACACATGATAACAAGAAAGTGGAAAACATGTTGAAGCTTCCTATTTTTTTCTAGCCCTTCATTTTTAAATATAAAAACAAATTGTTTTATTAACTTTTTAGCTTATTAATATATTCTATTTTTCTAATAATTATATAAAATTTAATAATTTTAAATATTTAATCATTTACTGTGACGCCAATACAGACTGACACACCGATACAATCGCGAACATATCGTCTTCTAAATCGGTCTGCCGATGACCGATACTCAATGGGGATTTTTGAACCATGGCTCCACCACCAGGAGGCTTCTCAATAAGGTTTGATGAAATCATAGTTTAAATAAGTTTTAACTCAGCCACATTTTTTGCAATATTTTCTTCTGCTTCAGAATCATACTTTAATTAATTCACTTCATGTGATCCTCTAATATAATGAAAGCATGCTGAAGGGGGAATCAGAAGGAAAACAGGCAAAAAATAAACAGAAGATACTATGAAAAAACTTGAATGAAAATAAAGACCTGAATCAGATGGCATCAAATAAGCCTGCTGTGTGCTTCCTGACAGATGGGAGAAGACTACACCAACTTCTGAAATCCTCAAAGGACAAGCAGGATTCTGCACATCCTTCATCAGTCTTTGAAAATGTTGCAGCATTAAGAAAACTTTCAATGATATCCTCATGTGGTCTATATGCTGGTTCAGAATTTGTCTGAGAAGATATATCATCAAGCATCACAGCCAAAACAGCTTCCAGATCAGACCTGACAGTAGATTCCTGATATCATAAACATTGACACAAGAACATGTTGATGAGCTAAAAGTTTCCTTAAATGTATAATAGCTCAGATTGATTTCACCCTCTTGTAATTTAGCAGCAGCAACAATAGATCATATTTAACCCTAGTAACTAACAAAACAAAAAGTAGGGCCCAATAATGATTTTTAATTATTTATACACATTTCTGCTGGAGTTAGCAACAAGTAGATACTCTTATCCATAGAATTTAGGACCATGAACAAAAACTGAGAACTCCTCCTTTGCACCTTTATTAACATCACAGTAATTAATATTAGGAAAGATGAGAAAAGACAACAATAACAAAATAAGTTACTAAGATCAAATTTTTACATAACTTGAAGAGGACATACGAAAATAACAAAAGACAAACCAGAATATCTTACAAACAATGGAATTCTTTGAGATAAATTTAACAAGGGTTAAAGACCCTCCCTTTCTCTAAATCTTCTCATGGTGATAAATCACTCTTAAAGGTTAAAATAAACACAAAATTAGTTCAATATTGCCATACTTTACAGCAATTCTATCCAACTTAAAGTCTCCACCCATGCTGCAAAAAATATTTTTGAATGAAACAGAATATAACTCACTTTGAAACCCAAAAAATATGTAGCATAGAAAATTAAATATAAGCAGCTTTCATGTAAGCACCAGGAATGTAGACTGATCTTAAATGATTATGACCCAGCTTTCCTCATTAACATATAAGGAGAGCTAAGGATAAAGAAACCTTAATGACCTTCCTGTGTCTAGACATGAGAAGTGATTGTGTTATACCTTCCCACTACACCATCACTATTTACATCCAGTAATCGATACATGAACTCTTCAATATCATCTTTGGATCCTTTTTCATAAGTTCCCTGCAATTGGTATAGAAGTGAATAGAGTGAGCACCATTTCTCTCATAGCTAAATGAAAATATACATTGAAAAAGACCTAAATAATAAAATACATTTACAAGGACCGTACATATGTTTTAATGCTTTTAAAAATAATAAAAGCTGTTAGGATTACATGTGATACGTGAACATAACATTACTTTATAGAGTAAGATTTCTCAATAAGGAGTCCGTAGTTATTTATGTTGTTACCTGGACTTGACTAAAAGGACCACCAAATGCAAGTGAAAACACGCCTCCAAGTAGACATGCTTCCGTAGATGTCAATCTAATGTCCTTTGTTTTCAAAAGTAGATCATGCTTTCTGCCCCTTTAGCTCATAAGATTACACATACATGCTATAAGCTAATTTCTTATTTTGCAATTCAGTTTTTTTAACAAATGAATATTTTTTGTCCATTTTCAACTTGGAACCTCCTACAAAGCTTTCCAAACTCTTTTCAACTTGAGCCATCTGCTCAAGGGCTTCCTAGTTTTTGGTTCATACACATTTCTTCTAATAGATTCTGCATCAGTTCAAAGTTGTTTAATTATGCTTCCTAATACAATTCTACAATGCATTCACGATGCTTCTCCATGGCTTCTTATACAATTCTTCTAGTGCTTCCCAATGAAATACAGACCTTCACTAAACAGAAATAGAAGGGTGAAATGTGTAGCTGAGATGAGTTTTCCATTTGGATAAAGCAAAACAACTTTGAATGTGTAAGGATAAACATTGTTCATATGACAGAAGACATTCAGTT
This sequence comes from Tetrastigma voinierianum, assembly GCA_016808115.1. Classification (NCBI taxonomy): domain Eukaryota; kingdom Viridiplantae; phylum Streptophyta; class Magnoliopsida; order Vitales; family Vitaceae; genus Tetrastigma; species Tetrastigma voinierianum. The sequence goes on along the minus strand of JAEQBH010001039.1, from coordinate 418,009 downwards.
ATCTTCTCAACTTACTTTTGCAATCACAAGATCCTCAAAGGTGAGCTTTTGATCCTTACGATTCTGTGTAACTAAATCGAAAAGCCGATTGCCAAGAGGACCATGAAGCCCAAAAAATGCCTGATGCAAATAGAAAAGGCCGGTAAGATTTAAGAGTGCAAATCTTTTAAATCGGAAGCCATATAAGCCCTGATTCTAAGCAGAAAAAACTGGCTGGAAAAAAGGATATCAAAAGAACCTTAAACTCTTAAATTTTCCTGGTTTTGGATCCTAAGCCAAAAACTCAAATAAGCATAGTCAAGTATTGTGCAGCCCATAATTTAATTGGATTTCTCATTCCACAGTGAACGAGAATCACATATATATAAGGTTTTTCCTCATTGTTTATTTTATTTTCATTCTCCTCTGTTTTCTAAGCAATCAAACAGAGAAAATAGAGAAATTTGAAGTCAAGAAGTAACCTGGAAAACAGAGGGAGAAACGTATCGATCACTGCTTTATGATTGACCAGCCAGGACACGAACAATGATTTCAGATCATCCAGTTCAGTGTGAGTGAAAGACCTGCATCAATTATGCACCTAATTGGTTAAATAATTGAGATAATCAACCTATTACTTATCTGCCGGGAGAGAAAATAAAGACCTAGCAGCGGAAACATAGCGAGGATTAGTGGCAGGCGACTGAGAATTCCCCATCTTTTCCAGCTTTGGTTTCTCCTTTCTCGGTTCGACGGCGTATTTATCGCCCGCCCGTATCGTTCAATATCCGTTCAAACCTCTTCCCATTTCAAGGCAAAAAAACAGAAGGCGCATTTCACACTCCAGGCAGAATGAGAAATCTAATCCTCTTCTAATATTTTAATACATGTTTAAAAAAAAAATCTGTTTTTCTATTTAACTTAAACACGAAAGTTAATACTTAATATTTGATTCAAAAATGATAATATTTAATATAGACCTTTTTCACGACACTGATAACTTATTTTGTAGGGGACGAACTTTCAATTTTGGATGATTTGGGAGAGTGATGATTGCTGATTTTTAGAGAAAATAACATAAAAAAGTCACGGGTTTTAAATTCACCCAATTTGGCCTAATCATGGTGATTCAAAGGGGGTTTCATATGTCCTAATCGTCCGTCCAAGATACCCGCCTATAGATGATCCCCTAAACTCTGTTTAGGTTCTTCTTGCATGATATGTATTAAGCATAAATTCTAGGTGTGAGGTATAACGATTCTTATCGACTTTTAGAGGGGTCTAATAAATCCTCAATTCAACCCTTTGGTGGTTTCCAAACAAGAAACAATCTATTACGCATGTTGGGTCAAAGGTGTGCTGCCTAAGCACCCAATATACCATTCAAACTTGTTATGTATAAAAAAGACTAGTTAAAAGATAAGACTCCTATACGGATAGCTGGGGGAACCAAGACTACTACCACCCTATACAAGGTGTCCCCAGCTAATATACATACAACCTTCAAGCCTCTAAAACAATAATAACATTTTTACCTTAGGTTTGAAGCACGACTACCCTTTGCGACGCTCAAATCTCAAAAATTCGCTGACTACCCGTCAACCCGCGGAACGCTCGCGAACGCCGAGCGACCCGACATCTCTGACGAAAAATCGGGCAGTAGCCTCCTTTCAGACGCGAGTTCTACCCTTAGTACATAACCCTGCCCCAATATCCAACGACCGCCGACAGTGGTCTAAATGAGAGTAAATAATGGCCACTGGGCCCCCGTATCATCACTCAACCAATATATCCCAACCATATAATGGGCTTTCAAAAGTTAGAAAATACTCTTATACAAACATATATTAAAATTCTGCATCTCTAATACACGCCATACATTATAATACCAAAGCCAATAACCCTGCTTTTCTTCTAAATCTGGCCTCTAAGAAGAGCCGCCTTCTCGAAAAGCCCCCGTACCGAAAAACGTTTCCACAAAGGTAGCTAATGCTCGCATAATCACCCTAATCGTGGCTAGATTTCTCCACCTAAGCAGACATATGCACAAAGCCCACGAAACATTATTCCGGCAACGCGCGATCCTACTAACGCTCATAACGATCATCTCGGCGATCCCGAGTCCTCACCGACTCCTCACACTTGCCTAAGGCCACGATGAGAAACCTGAGCTTTCAACAAAGATGTTTGTTTTTACATGGACAACCCTCCGACAAGTAGTGGACTCCATCTGTTATTATATTTAGTGAACAACCCTCCGATGTATATCAATCGGGTCACCCGACGATGGATATTTTATACTGATACTCCTCCGGGAGCAATTATATTATTTAGTCTACCCTCCGGAACCATTCTCTCAAGAATCACCGGCGCACTCACTCCCATTGTTCTAGATGCCCCAAAATAAGTATACTTTAACGTACGTCAATTCAATATTAATTATATAACACATGTAAATATATAATAATGCATATATTCACATAATTTAAATCACACAAAATATGTCATGTAATTTCACAATTCATTACACCCAAAAATTAGCTCTACTTGGGGATAATTATCATCGAGCAACAACCTTGAATTACTCAACTAACACATTATTTCCCCTTACAAAAAATTATTTTGTGAACACTATTTATACGACAATGTCCCCGTTACCGCTCCGCACTAATAATCACTCCGCTCACTGCGAATCTGACTTCAGCCGCCTACTTCCTGGCCTCATACACATCACAATACAATTTATTTAACAATTTCCAACTCAAACACCCAAAAACAAATCCCGTGTCACTACGTCCAAATGATTTCTAAAAATTCCACATTTCGGGGCCCCAAGTTTTTTGGGGATCGATCAAACTACTGCTCAAGGCCTCAAACCAACCGAAACATTATAAAAACACTTAAATCAAGTGTAAACCCAAGTAGGATAAATCCCACTTGGAGTTTGTCGAAAACTCCCAAAATCGAGTCCACGTCATTGCCCTCTCCGCTGAACAAAATCCTTCCTTCTTGTTCACACCCGACTGGCCTGGATGGCCAAAATTTTTGTGAGAGAAGTCTCTCTCTCTCACTAAAAACACACCCAAGAACCCATAAAAGAAATGTCTGCTCTCCCACGTTGGTCTTTTTCAATCTCGAGAAGATGACTACTATACATAAATTTGTTTTATTATCGGTTTGCGTTCGCGTTGTTCTGATAAACCTTTCTTTCCGCGGATTTGAGATTATTCATCGCCATTTTGATCATCTTCCATCATAATACGCATTTACATCATACGACAATATTTAAACTAATGCTATACATCCCGGAATATTAAACAACAACGTTTCTTATCAATCAATCTGACAGAAGCGATCCGCGGAGATCATTCCACCTGCGAAACCATCTTTCATCTGAGATTCTTGTAACATGTCTGATTTTTTTATCAATATTTGTCATTTTCCGTACTGCGCCTATCTATCTTTGGTCATCATGGAAAAGGCGATTCAATCCGCTTCCCGCACAAAGATCACCATCGTTGATTTAATTTTGCTATAATAACAACAAGAAGAAGAAATGAGAAAGAAAGATTCGTCGTCTCAAATAAACTAAGCTCCCAAATGATGAAGTTTTTACTCATCTGAATACCGTCTCCTTCCTTCTTTGAATCTACGATGATCATCCCCAATAATATTCATTCATCATGATAACTGGATATTATGAATTTAACAAGAAAGAAGAAATAGAAGAAAGAATATCCAATATTTGATTATTAAAGATTCCGCTACGTTGATCAACAATAATCAATTTATATGAATGTCGTTACTTAACTCTGAATTTATTTCATAATATACTTGAATACCTGAATGGTCGAAATACTTCCTGGTTACAAAACCAAACAAGATTCAGACTACAAACCCATATTTTTATCTTCTCGCGGTTCTGATAATATCAGTTACAGGTGTAGCAATCTGAGTAAACGTCATTAAAAAAGGTATAAAGTCCATAAATGAACAATTCCTAAATGGGGGAAGTAGTGTGAAATTTCACACCGTCAGGGATGCAAAGAAGTAAATGCTTTAGAATAGGTCAAATTTCTCCATCTTCTTGCGTGATCATTCCTTCATGGTCCCAACTCGACTGAATTGGTTCTACATGCTTCCAAGCTCACACAAAAGATTTCGAGACATCCTCATTATTTGATCTCATGATTCCAAAGAGTCGTAAAAATGCTTAAAAAGGTCTACATATATATCTGTACTCAATAAAACCATTAGTAACGGGTTTCGGGGCTAACAACACGCAAAATTAGTAAAGTGTGAGTTTCCATCACAAAAAGAGTTTGATTTAGTGAAAATTAAATGCTTGAAAATGCACGTTTTTGAGTGATTATCATTTTGGCTACATAAAAATCAATAGGTAAGGGCCCAAAGTGTGCAGATTTTGATTAGTGATCAACAACAACCAAGGATCAAAATACGCAAACACTCCGCATATTTCCAGAATTGATTTTAAGGAAATATCTAAATATCTAAATATCGGGCAAAATATCAGGATTATTTTTACAAAAATATCTAAGTGATAAATTTTTTTCATATTTTAATTATATATAGATTATGAGAAATGATTCATATCTTTAATTAAGGTATTTAAAATCAAATGGATTAGTAATTATTAATTAAATATGTTATATTTAATATATTATCTCATATATTATGTTAAAAAAGATATTTATTTGTTTTTGTTATTATTATAAATATTATGTAGATAATGAGGAGATTCAAAATATTATATAATATAATTTTAAATTTTTAAACATATATTTTATTTCTTTTTCCTTTTCAAATTAATATTTGATTTAAAATATTATAAGTTATAATGTAAAATAAAAATAAAATAAAATATTATAAAGGGATTATGAACAAATAAATAATAAAAGAATATAAAAAAAGTTTGTACCATATATAATAAGTGCAATCAAATGCTTAGGCCGGGAGTGCCACTCTCACGTATTTTGATGTGTGTTCGAAACCTTCGTAAGAATTTTTTCTACATTGAGCCAAGGAATTTCTGAAATATCATATTTGGCGAGAGAGTAAAGTATCGAAAGTGGGCAGAGGCGATAAATGCGAGAGAGCAGAGAGATAGTGGGACCCACTCGTGTCAATGTAAGAACCTGGCCAACCCGGGCCGCATTAACGACCAAACACGAATTATTTTTCCCCAAAATAAGGTTTATTTTTTTATTCGCAGCCTTTGTTTGGCCCCATTTTTTAATTCTCTCTTTCACCTTAATGACCTAAAATATAATTTACCCCAAATTTCGGGAAAAATCGGATTTTTCGGGAAAATATCGGATTTTTCGGCGAAAAATCAGTGATTTTTCCCGATTTTTTACCGATTTTTTTTCTTCCGATTTTTTTTTGTCAAAATTGTTTCCATGCCGCTCGAAAACCGATTTTTCGCCAATAAATCGGCCAAAAAATCCTATTTTTTGTTTATTGACAACAACCATAATAACGATGAGGCTCTTAGATGGCGGAAGTACTGTCACAAAATCCTTCATCACATCCTCCCAAACAGTCTTCATAATTGGTAGTGGTTGTAAGAGACCAGCTAGAACTTTAGTGGAATGTTTTACTTGTTGGCAAATGAGACATTGAGAGATGTGTGCTTCAACTGATTGTCGCATAATAGGCTAGAAAAAATTGGTTGCCAAGCAGACCAGGTGCATTTGATGCCGGCATGTCCCCCACTTGGAGTGTCATGGAACTCACGCATAAATGGGATGACGGGCTGATAACAGAACGTCCTCGGAAGAATACAAACCCATGCAGTATTGTGTAAAGCTAAGGTAGAGTGCCCTGTTTGTGTTGCCCATGGAGAGTAAGGAGATAAGGATTTGTTAAGTTGTCTTGGCGTAGCTGATCTAAAATATTGAAAGTGGGGTTGGACATAAGAGCAAGCAAGGCTTTAGGGAGGTCAGAATCCATCGAATCCCCATCTGCCAGTATCCATGAGAGCGTCAGCCGCATGGTTGGAGCTGCCAGGCTTATATTCGATACCAAAATGAAACCCAAGGAGCTTTCTAACATAGGCTTGGTAGTCTGGGGTTTGAATAACTTGTTGGAGAAGCTCCTTTATGCTCTTATGATCTGTATGAATCACAAAAAATCGTCTCAAAAGGTACTGGTGCCATTATAGGACTGATTTGGTGATGGCGTGTAACTCCTTGATATATGATGAAGAGGCCCGAAGTTTAGGACCGAGCTTTTTGCTAAAAAAAGGCAATAGAATGGCATGCCTGCATTAACTCCACGCCTATACTAACATTTGAAGCATCTGTCTCTATGACAAAATCCTATTAAAATCGAGGAGACGCAGCACAAGAGCCTCAATCAGGGCTCGCATAAGAGCCTCAAAAGTTGTAGAAGTGCCAGGAGTCCATGTAAATGTTAGAGAAGTACACTAAAGAAAATCGCCCTTAGCACTTATTATACATATTACATATTGTTAAATATGAAAAAGGTTTCTTCATTTATTTGATATTCATGCGTTGAATTGATATAGATCTTTAATGAAGTCCATGATACATAACATAGCGTGAAGGAAATCATGATAAGATCATAATAATAAGATTCCTCTCATATGCAATTATGTTAGTATCTAAGTTATCCCTAGTCATAGGATCTACAAGACTGAACATTGTTGATCCGGACAAACTTGCACATATCATACTCCTTGATGGGATCAAGCAGTGTATCTTATAAACTGTGATCATGAGTTGATTAGAGTTGAGATGTGGATGCTTGCTAAAAGTAGCTAAGTACATCAGAGACTTAATATGAGACAATCATATGGATTATCTTTTATATGTAGATGATTCATCATAGCAATGGTGCAATTATCCTTAGACCTGAGGTGTTCTATACATTGACTTCATTCATTGTTGCCTTTCAGAGGTCGCTCATAGGGTGGTAAACGAGTACAACTTATGGTGTTCGAAGGTAATTGAGTAGCCGACAAAGGAATCACCACTCCCAATAAAAGAAGAATATACTTATGGCCCTTTGTCAGGGTCATTACTCGAGAATCTCTAGTCATAGTGGAAATGCCATGAAGAGTATCTTTAGGTGCATGATTGATGAGTAATGAGTCCAGGGACAAGATCTAATACACTTGAGCTAGATGTGGCATAGCCAATCGAGTAGGAGCTACACCTTATCCATTTTCTGAACCGAGTGGGGTATAGATTGATGAAATGACAAATTTCGCGATAATTGTATATGGAAGGGTTAACAGTCAAACCACTAACTCTCCGGTCAATTGAGGGTCATGATGTGTTATTAGATACCGCTCATGACTTGCTTGGAATCAATAGTTAAATCAAGTGGCTAATGTAACTGGGAACCTAATGGGTCACACACTTAGAAGAGTGTGGGGGTGATATAAAACGGATTTGGATGTGATCCAAATATGAGGGAGATCAATCTCGAGAATGGACTATCACGGGATTAGTGGAATCCCCAAGATTAAGAGCCCTCCAACTTGTTCATGGACTTAAGGCCCATGAGGGAACACGCCATAATGCATAAAAATGCGTGTAGCCTATCATCTCTAAAAGGGAGGGGCTTTTAAGTCATTTCATGAGCTAGTGTTTTTCTATAGAAGGACCTTTATGAAAAACCCTAACCCTGAGCCTTCATTTGCCCACTTTTTCAAGAAGAGTGTTCTTGAGCTAGAGAGAGTGTTCTTGAAGAACATCCAACTCTTGGTGTGATTTAAGCATCAAATCATCCGATTTTCAACTTCCCTCTTCGGATCTAGACTTGGCTGCTAGCATCGGGACTTCATTCAAGACTGTATCCTTGGATGTTATCAACTTCACTCTTCGTGTGGATATTGTTAGAGGTAAACCAAGGATGTGGTTTGCTTTGATCATTGCTGCATCACCTTTCCAATTCGGTTTAAGACCGACAAGAGGTATAAATCCCAGTTCCTCTTGGTTTTGAATCGATTTTATGCTTCAATGGATCCTTGGAGGATTTTTGAAGATTTTTTGTTGTTTCCGCTGTTGTGGCAACTATTGCCACCTTCAAAACCCAACAATAAAGGCATCATAATGAAGAAGGTCTGTAAATTGGGCTACAGTAGTCGCATAACGAGCAATAAAGCGTCAATAGTAGCATTTGAGGCTGAGGAAACCATGAAGTTGTTTGACATTTTTCGGAATAGGCCAATGAACCATGGCTTCAATTTTATTAGGATCAGAATGTACACTAGAGGAAGAAATAATATGCCCCAGATATTCAATGGTCTCCTGAAAAAAAAAAGGCACTTGAAGAGCTTAATGTAAAAATTGTGAGATAGTAAACAATCTAAAACCAAATTCAAATGAGTTACATGATTTGCTAATGAAGAACTACAAATCAAAATATCATCAAAGCAGACAATGAAAAACCAACACAGGAAGGTAGACAAAATTTGGTTCATGGTTGCTTGAAAAGTAGAAGAAGCATTAGTCAACCCAAATGGTATCACAAGAAATTCGTAATGCCCCTCATGCGTTCGAAATGCATTCTTGTATGTGTCTCTAGAATGTACATGGATTTGATGATAACCTCGTGGTGCATGTCAAGCTTACAAAAATGAGAAGCGCCACCGTCGCTCGACCCTCGGTGCGGCGCGTGTGGAGGGCAATTTCGCTTTCTAGTGGGCCCATGTAAAAAAAAAAAAAATTCCATTTAAAAAAAAGGGCTTATAATTATAAAAAAAATGAAAAAGCAGTAGTTGTTGACAAATGACATGGGACAAAGCATAAAGGCTGAAGCACACTTCGTTTTTTTTTTTCCGTCTCCTTTCTTCTCCACCTTCAAGCCCTAACGACCTAACCTCTCATGCTCTCAAGTATCATCGTCTCATGGCAATCGACAGCCAGTAGCAACGCCATTAGCACGGTGGAACCTTCGGCGGTGACAACTCCTCGGACTCTAGCCAACCCTCCAAACTCAGGTGAGCTTTTTCTTTTTCCATATTTTTCTTCACTTTTTTTTTTTCTGTTTTCTGGAAATTCAACTGAAATTTTTTGGAAATTCAGCTAAAAATTTATGGAAATTTGGTAGAAAATTTCTTCAAGAAGCTCTCTTCCTTTCTTTCTTTTGTTTTTCTAGTCTTTCCATAATGTTTTATTTATATTATTGTCATTGATGCAACATGCAGGAAATGAAATTCTTGGGGTTTTTTGTCAATTGGGATTGCTAAACTCAATTAGGATTTCTCCCATTTGAGGCAAGAGGGCACAAAGGTAACATTAAGCTTGATCCCTTCAAGCATTCTTCATAGAGTTTTTTCATCTGAATTTAAGCCTATAAGTTTTTGAACCAGGGAAGATGGTTCATTGGTTTGTTAATGATATTATTTCTAGTTATGAATATCCTTTTCTTTGAAAGTTAAACATTCTAGTATGTTAGCAAATAAGGAGATTGAGATGCCTTTCCCCTTATGAAGTAATGAAGCAAACCCACAAGGTTTCAGTTGAGACTAGGTTTTGCTACGACTTTTTACTCGAACGCCTTCCCCGACTCACGCTGCGAGGGACGTCACACAAAACAAAGAACTATTAACCTGACATTAGTGGGCCCATTTCAAACATATTTCATGAAGACGTAAACTTGTAAAACTACCACCATAGTGGTGTTTAAATTGTCATGTACATATATACTTGAGTCCAACTACTTGTATTTACACAAGTTCCACTATCTTAAAACATTCCATTTACATTTTCACTACAACAAAACTAATTCGGGAACCTACATCAAAAAGACTCCTATCACGTGTCGACTTAGCGAACACGGATGTTTCTCGACGACCTTCAAGACCTACATGAATGAAACACTCGTGCTAAGCTTATAGCTTAGTGGGAAAACATTTAATAGATATGACCACTTCTAGTGGTCCTCAATTACAGTATACATTTAAAATAATTCACATGTCAGAGTATTCATATCTCCCGTAGAAGTACTTATCAGAAATTTCATAACAGAAGGTACCCATGGGTACACTATAATACAAAAATGAGATATGCCTTAGCATCAGAGCTAACTTACTTTGTTTTCATATTGTTCATTATTCAAATATTTATCATATAAATGTTTGTTTGCATAGACGAGTAACAATGAATGAGAAGGACGTAGCACAATAGGTACCCGAAGGTACGGTACAATACTGAACAAAAGTGCCGAAGCACTGAACAAATGTGCTTGCATCACGAAAGCAGAGTCTTTGTGGCACCGTCTGAAGTGCCATAGCCTTGTCAGACGATGCATCACATAGAATTAGCCTTTGGACGGAAGTGCCAAAACCTTGAAACGAGACGTGCCTATTCATTCACCATCCAGTCTTAAGCAGACCTATAATTATATGTGTTTCAGAGCTTTTTATACTAGTATTTCTAACATTCGTTTAGGCTTTATAAAAACAGAAAGCAAAACAGGTAGAAAAGACGTAAGAGCAAAGTCTACCAAAAAGACTGGTTCACCTAGGCATCTCTTCGCCTAGGTGGAGCAGACAGGGATCAAAATATGGTCTCGAGTTTTCCTAGGCGCATAGACCTTTACCTAGGCGCATAGACCTTCGCCTAGGCGAAGAGCTTCGCCTACGTAGAGAGGTGTCGACAGCTTCCAGAAATGGGGCATTTTTGCCCTTTTTCATCGGAAAGTTCCAACCAAAACAAAACAAACTCAAAACAAACCACAAAACCCAACTCAAACCAACCTAAAAACACATTTATGGAAGAGTTAGGGTTTTCCTAACACAACATAACAAAGAGGAAGTTAGGATGGTTTCCTAACCTTGATGCCTTGAACTTCCAAACTAGCTTCCTTTTCTTCTCTTCCTTACTTGAACAAGTAGAACTTCAAAGAAAATGAAGAGAAAGCAACCAAATTGGCTTCTTCTCCCATAAACCGTATGCCTTAGCTCTCCAAAACCCCAAAATTAGAAATTCCCAATCTAAAAGACAACTTGTTGTCTTATGGGATTTGGCCCAATTTTTCCTTTTTGCATTTTAGTCCTCCATGTTTATTTCATTTGCAAATCACTTATCACAATTCCAACAATAGCATATAATCTTCTTGTATTATGTCCCTTAAGTCCCTAATTTGACAATTTACCAGTTTACCTATTTTCATACTTAGCACTTAAATTTTTGAAAAATACAAATTTGACTTTTATTATACCCTAAACATATCATAAAACTACTAGGGTATAATTTGGGGTGTTACAATTCTCCCTCTTTAAAAGAATTTCGTCCTCGAAATTAATACATGAATTGAAGAGTTGCGGGTACTGTGCACTTATTGTTGATTCCGGCTCCCAAGTTGCTTCCTTCATATCGTGGTGTTGCCAAAGCACCTTTACTAGAGGAACTTGTTTGTTCCTCAATTGTTTTACTTCAAGAGCTAGAATGACCTTTGGTTCTTCATCATAAGTGAAGTTTGATTGCACTTGTACATCTTGTACTAGCAAGATGTGTGATTCATCATATCGGTATTTTCGAAGCATTGAGACATGAAACACATTATGTAATTTGGCCAACTCCGAAGGGAGAGCCAAACGATAAGCTACTGGCCCAATTCTTTCTAAGATCTCATATGAAACCTTGGACTCAGTTTTCCTTTCTTTCCATACCTGAGTGTCTTCCTCCATGATGATACTTTCAAGAAAACCTTATCTCTGACTTCACACTCTATGTCTTTTCTTTTCATAACTGCATACAACTTTTGTCTATCTCTAGTAGTTTTCAACCTTTGTTGAATGATCCGAACTTTTTCTTTTGTCTCACTTACTATGTCAGGACTAATGACCTTATGCTCGTTTAGGTTTGTCTAGCATACAGGAGTTCTACATTTCCTATCATATAAGGCTTCATAGGGGGTCATGCCAATACTTGATTGATAACTGTTGTTATAGGCAAATTCCATAAGAAGAATATACAAATCCCAACTTTTGGGAAAATCTAGCATCTGACCCGAAGCATGTCTTGAAGCGCTTGAATCGGCTCTTTCAGTTGTCCGTCTGTTTGTGGATGAAAAGTTTTATGTGGATTAATTAAATTACACAAGACTAAGCGTAATTCTTTCCAAAACCTTGACGTAAATCGTGGATTGCTATCAGACACCATTGACAGTGGAATCCCATGCAATCGGACAATCTTATTCACATATAGTTTTGCTAACCAATCCATGGAATAGTCCAGCGGGATTGGTAAGAAGTGAGCAGACTTTGTAAGTTTGTCGATAATTACCCGAACAGAATCATGATACTTTTGGGTGAGGAAAATCGGACACAAAATCCATAGTAATGTTGTCCCACTTCCATTATGGAATTGGGATGGGATTTAATAGACCAGACGATACTTGATGTTAAGCTTTTACTTGTTGACAAGTCAGACATTTCGATACATATTCTACTACATCCTTTTTCATCCCTCGCCACCAATAATATTGTTTCAAATCTTGGTATATCTTGTTACCCCTAAGATGCATGGTGAATATGGTATTTTGGCTTTCATACATCAACTTCTTTTTCAATTCTTGGACATTCGATACACATAATCTATTCTTGTAAAATAAATCTCCATATTCTTTTATAGAATAGTCAGTCTCGTTTCCATTTCTAACTAATTGTACCCTTTGTTGTAACTTGACATCATTTTTCTGAGTACTAATCATCATCTGCCTTAACTTAGGCATAACTTTTAATTGATCTAACAAAGCTCCATCTGATGCAATTCTCCATGTACCGTGTTTCAGGGACAAAACAGAAATTGTTTTTCTACTTATGGCGTTCGCCACCACATTAGCTTTTCTTGGGTGGTAATCTATTATGCAATCATAGTCTTTGAACAACTTTAACCACTGGCGTTGCCTCAAATTCAATTCCTTTTGAGTTAACAGATACTTAAGACTCTTATGATCTGTAAATATTCTACATTTTTCACCATATAAGTAGTGTCGCCATATTTTCAAAGGGAACACTACCGCTACCAATTCCAAATCATGTGTGGAATAATTCTGCTCGTGCGGTTTCAACTATCTTGAGACATATGCCACCACTTTTCCATCTTGCATCAATACATATCCCAAACCAATTCTTGAAGCATCACTATACATGGCATATTCTCTACCCGGAGTAGGCTGAGTCAACACTGGTGCTTCAACCAGTATTTTCTTTAACTGATCAAAACTTGATTGACACCTGTCATCCCATTCAAACTTCACCCATTTCCGGAGTAACTTAGTAAGTGTAGAGGATATGACGGAGAATCCTATTACGAACTGTCGGTAATACCTAGCTAAACATAAGAAACTTCTCACCTCTGTTACATTTCGAGGCGATTTCCAATTCACAATCGCTTCAATCTTCGGAGGGTCAACTCTTATACCCTCTACAGACACAATATGGTCTAGGAATGACACTTCCTTAAGCCAAAAATCACACTTACTTAACTTTGCAAACAACTTTTTCTCTCTTGAGATCCACAACACTTTTCTCAAATGTTGTTCATTTTCTTGTACATCTTTAGAATACACCAAGATGTCATCTATGAATACCATTACAAACTGGTCTAAATAAGGGTGGAATACCCTATTCATCAAGTCCATGAATGCGGCCGGTGCATTAGTCAACCGAGATGGCATTACTAAAAACTCATAATGACCATATCTGGTTCTAAAGGCTGTTTTTGGGACATCAACATCTTTCACCCGAAGTTGATAATATCCCGATCGTAGGTCTATCTTTGAAAAGACACTATCTCCTTTCAACAGATTGAAAAGATCTTCTATTCTCTACAACGGATATTTATTTTTCACTGTTACCTTATTTATTTGTTGATAATCAATGCACATCCGGAGAGTGCTATCTTTCTTTACAAACAAACCGCTAGGTCGATCGAACTCATCCACAGCCCTCGTAGTCGAGCCTCAACTCTTTAGTTAAGTCAGAGCCATATGGTAAGGTGCCCTTGAAATAGGAGTTGTTCCATGTAAAACTTCAATAGCCAGATCTACTTCTCTTTCGGGTGGTAAACCCGGTAATTCCTTTGAAAACACATTAGGAAATTTCTTTATCACTGGCAATAATGAATAATCATTTAGCTTCTCTGATAGACCCTAGTTGATTTGTTTACCACCAAAGGAGACTATTACAAACAGTCTTAGTTTAGTATAGCTCGCTTTTTTGCTTGGTTCTTTGGTCCTACATTTGCCAAAAAATTGAACAAATCTGGAAAAGTTTGAAAATCAAATAAAACAAAGGTGAAATATTGTAATCATTGTTGGATAGACGGTCTTTGTCCATTATTAGACTCGTCAGTGTCACCAAGACACCAACGTAATTACTTTTTCATTTTTTTTATTAAATGGGACAAACTTAACTTACTTTAAAGCAAAAATATAATAATAATAATAACTTTTCAAATAATAATAATGATAATTGGATTATGGTAGAACACCTGGATGAGATGGTTAAGCTCCCTATTAGCATAACCATTGATATCAAGTTTGAGCCTTAGAAATTCAGTTATGTGAGTGTAGGATCTCAAACTATTTATGCCTTTTCAAACTATTTAATCTTTAAATAGAAAATGAAAAATTGGTAAAATGAGTTTAAAGAAACATCAAATGTTACTTGAAGGGATTTTGTAGATTATTTTCATTTTTTTTTAGTTTTTCAATTATTTATAATTTTGTTGTTGTTAGTTTATATATATATATATATATATATATATATATATATATATGTAGGTATATATATATAAAATTTTTATAAATTGAAACTATTACCAATCTTGATGTAAATTGTTCAATTACTTTAAGTCGTTGCGGATTTGGAATTCAAAACTCGGAATTCGTTTAAATACAAGCCGCTTAGCTTGAGCCTCTTTCCATATTCCAAGTGTTATTGTTTTTTTTACACTAATAACTTTTTCATATGATGTTGCCTCAAAAACATTTATCCGGTAGTGAAAAAAAAAAAAAAAACGAATACAGGAGATAATAGAATTACAAAAAGGAGCTATTAACAAATTTGTTCTTAAAATAGTAGAAGAACCTTCTAAGAGATTGGGTATAGATAATCTTGAACAATCTAATGAAAATTTAAATGATAAAAAATCATATCAATGAAGACTCTATTAATTTGAATGATCATGATAATGTGTCAAATCATATCAACGAGGATACTAATAATTTGAATGAACATGATAATGTACCAAATGCATCCAATATTGAAGATGTAGGCATTGATGAACACTTAGTCCCTCCTTTGGATATTTATGATCCTAGAAATTAGGGAAATCTCGACAATAAAGAGATTGATATTTTAGTTGAAAAATGGCCTATAAGGGAATTGAATCTTCACTTTCCTTTAGATAATAAATCTAGGCCTTTTTCATATGCTTATTATTCTAGAAAGATGAGTAATGGAGAGATTACCAATAGAAAATGGTTGGTTTACTCTAAACATGTAACGCCCCTTCCCCCAACCTCATCAAGTGAGGGGACTCCACACAGAACAAGGACTTCTTAACCCGATTTTCTGACATTAGTGAGCCAATTTCTATCATAAATTCATAATGACATAAAACTTGTAAAACTACCACCGTAGTGGTGTTTAAATTGTCCTTTACATGAGTCTCATTTACTTGTACTTACATAAGTTTTACTATTACAAAATTTTACATTTACATTTCAAAAACAAATTCCTAGATCTACATCAAAAAGATTCTTAATGTTGTGTTGGCCCTGACGAATGCGGGATGTCTTTGACGACCTCTTCAGTACCTCCACGGATGAAACACCCGTGCTAAACTTATAGCTTAGTGGGAAAACAGATAACATATATGACCACATGCAGTAGTCCTTAATTACGGTATACATATAACATAATTCATATATCATAATATTCACATCTCCCATAGGAGTTCATAACAAAAATCTTATAACAGAAGGTACTCTATAGAACATAACCGAGATATGCCTTAGTATCAGAACCGATTACTTTTGTTTTCATATAATTATTTACATATATCATCTTATTCAGATACACAACATATAAGTATTTGTCTGCATAGACTAGTAACAATGAATGAGAGGAACACAACACAATAGGTAAATTCTACTATACTGCACACAAGATGGAAATCGTAGGTGCCAAAGCACAATGTAGACGTTGTCCTGGCCACGTAATGTATGTCGTAGCTCCTATGTGAGTGTTGTAACATCAATAGAAAGTGCCGAAGCACTAAATGTGAGTGTCAAGCACTAATCGAGGTTTCATTCATTAACTATTCAATTCCAGTGCATACAATTATATGTAATACTGAACTTGTTATATTATTCTTAATCACACTCTTGTATTTATATAATGCTAGCAAATAAGGGGCGAGAAAACAAGTTTGCTTAGAAATTGTCTCTTTGCCTCGACGACGAGGGTTAGAGCATTTTACATATAACTTGTACACAAGTACAGATCATTTCATTCAATTAATTAAATTTCATGCTTATTGTTCAGCTCAATCGTAATCCTAACTAAGAGATGATGGTTTCTAGAATTAATGAAAGAAATGAGAGAAAAATAGGACTTCAGGTTCGCTTAGGCGTAGGGGACCTTGTTAGGTTTCTAATGGCGATTAAGCATACATACACAGTGGAAAAATTTAAAAATTTCGCATTTTTCTAACCCGATTAGGGATCCATGTAATATGATTGGATGATTCAAGGATGGAAGAATACCTTATTCGTTCTGGAAGATCCTTGTTCAGTAGCCTTGTGCGTGTGTCAAACACTCCTTATCAAACTGAAAGGCACAACGGGATCGCTCCACCCTCTACAGCTATCCACATGAACGAGCCTTCTTGGAAACCGAGAGAGAAACGAGTGTGCTAACACCGGGTTGAGTCTCACGAAAACCCTAGCCACCTCTCTCAAGTGTGAAAACGAATGTATGAATCCGCCTAGGGATCCCTTAGGTTTAAATACCAATTTTAATCCCAAGGGTTGGTTTCCGGCCCATTCTATGTGTGTGACACTGTAGGTCCACACAATGTTAGCAGTGGGCTCAAAAACCCATTTCGAGTCCACGGATCGTGAAGTTTAATCTTTAGCAAGGCATTATGACCACCCAAATTATGCTACGCTAATCGCTCGACATAACCTAACTATACAATGTCGTAGTCCCTTTGTCTCACGATATCCTAATTTTGAACACAAGGCATGGACTATGTTTCTTGTGTGTCTAATCATGCAATTTTCAACCTCCATATAGCTGATAATACAAATGACATTAATAACCCTTATTAATTCATTTGAGCATGGCCAATTTCTAGTCTCACATGTCGAGGGGCCCACGGATATCTCTCTAAAAGGAGGGACAAATCTCTTTCATCCACTCACATCCCTTTACATGATTTATTATATGTCCAACTACAATCTGTATTACCACCCTATTACAGATGATGTTGAATTGTGTCAAAACATAAACCTTCTCATGTAGGGACCTATGGTGTTGTTAGGTCGAAGGACAAAAAAGAAGACATTATTATGATGATAAGTACTTGTAACTTATAATCCATGTAGTATTCTCATGGTGGGTCCATCTAGTACAATGTTTACCAACATGTACTTATGAGCTGACTTAATATCATATATCCATGATTAGTAGAACATGATCATCAGTCACACTTCATACTAGTCTTAATTCACTATTGCTCCACCAATACGAACAAACTGCACAATTTAAAATAGCATTCCATTCAAGTCCAGTGGTTCTACTATCAAGTCACACACTTGATGACCATAAGTGGAATCAACTATTCATGGAGTAAATCACCAAATTAGAAATGTAAGATGATAATGAAAATGCCTCTTTATTAGTGAAATATGAAAGTAATAACAATTACACTATTGCCTTAAGGCACATCACTAACAATATCCCACCTACACTAGGGCCAATCTAACATGTATCTAATACCCATTGATCTAATATGACTCTCATGCTTTACTTGTGGGAGTGGCTTAGTCATGGATTCGCACGTCGCATTGCAGATACTTCATATCTTGACATCTCCCTTGTCAACAATCTCTCAGATGAGATGAAAACATCTAAGTATGTGTTTGGATCTCTGGTGTGATCTAGGTTCCTTAGCTTGTGCTATAGCCCCATTATTATCACAAAATAGGTCCACCGGGTTCGAGATACTAGGAACCACTCCAAGTCCAATGATGAACTTCTTGATCTAAACAGCCTCCTTAGTTGGTTTTGATGCAGCTATATACTCAGCCTCTATAGTAGAATCTGATGCAGCTATATACTCAGCACCTTCATTCAAACAAAACACAAAACCTGATTGCGATCTGAAATCATCTTTGTTAGACTGGAAGCTAACATCAGTGTAACCATTTACAACTAGCTCATCTTCCTGTCCTCCATAAAGTAAGAATGTATCCTTAGATCTTCTGAAGTACTTAAGGATATTCTTAACTCCTATCCAATGACTTTCATCGAGATTTGACTGGTATCTGCTAGTCATACTTAAGGCATATGATACATCCGATCGAGTACACTACATAGCATACATGATAAATCTAATAGCAGAAGCATAAGGAATCTTACTCATGCGGTCTTGCTCATCTTGCATCATTGGACACTGAGTCTTGCTTAGACTAATGCCATTACACATAGGCAAAAATCCACTCTTAGAGTTTTGCATATTGAACCTATTCAGTACTTTGTCTATATATGTACTCTGACTTAGGCCAATCATTCTTTTAGATCCGTCTCTTTAGATCTTAATGCCTAGAATATAGGCGACCTCACCTAAGTCTTTCATTGAGAAACAACTGTCTAGCTGTCATCAACGTAAAGCACTAGAAAAACTATCGTTCTCCCACTAACCTTCTTGTAAACACAAGGCTCATCTTCATTTTTGATAAAACCAAATACTTTAATTGCTTCATTAAAACGAAGATTCCAGCTTCGAGATGTCTACTTCAATCCATAAATGGATCTCTAAAGCTTGCATACCTTTCCAACATTCTCAAGATTGACAAACCCTCTGGTTATGTCATGTACACACCCTCGAGCAAATTTCCGTTAAGAAGTGTTGTTTTGACATCCATTTGACATATTTTGTAATCATAGTACGCAGTTATGGCTAATAGGATTCTAATAGACTTAAGCATAGGCATTGGTGAAAAAGTTTCATCATAGTCAACACCATGTGTTTGCTTGAAACCTTTTGCAACCAATCGTGCCTTAAAGGTATGCACATTTTCATCCATGTCATTTTCTTTGAAGACTCCACTTGCACCCCATAGTCTTGCACTATCAGCGGATCAATTAAGGTCTAAACGTGATTATCATACATGGATTGCATCTAAGATTTCATGGCTTCTAGCCATCTATTGGAGTCTGGACTAGATATGGCCTCTTGGTAGGATCCGAGCTCATCATGATCCATGAGAATGACATCATGATTGTCGCCAAGAAATCCACATCTCCTGATTCCGACGTATCCTACCACCTTCTTAGGTCTTATGTTACTTTGTAGTTTAACAAATATCTTGTGAAACCCGTTGAGTTTCCATAACCGTTCAATGTTTCTTGTGGTGCTCGAAATTCTTCAAGTCGAGCCATCCCACTAGTTCCTTGGATATGTGCTCTCTTCCAAAAATATAGCATTTCGAGCAACAAAACACTTATTCTCTCGAACTATCAGAAGTAGTATCCTTTTGTTTCTTTAGGATACCCCACAAAAAGGCATTTATCTTATTTAGGTGCTAATTTGTTAGAGATCTGACGCTTCACAGCCCCAAATTTTAAGAAAGACAAACTAGGAGGCTTCCCTATCCATATCTCATATGGTGTCTTTTGAACTCACTTAGATGGAATGCGGTTAAGTAGAAATGCAGTAGTTTCTAAGGCATACCCCCAAAAGGTTATTGGAAGATCCGACACTATCATTGATCGAACCATATCTACAAGGTTCTATTTCTCTATTATGAAACAATCTATCAGGTGTTCGTAGGAGTCAATTGTGAAACTATTCCACAATCTTTAAGATAGTCATCAAATTCTTTGCTTAGGTATTCACCACGTCGATCTGTTCGAAGAGCTTTAATACTTTTACCAAGTTAGTTTTGTACATCATTCTTGAATGTTTTGAACTTTTCAAAAGACTCATCCTTATGTTTCATCAGATAGAGATAACCATATCTACTATAATCATCTGCAAAGGTAATGAAGTATTGGTAGCCTCCTCTGGCATTAAAACATATTGGCCCACATACATCGTTGTGTATAAGGCCTAATAAGTCATCGACCTTTTCACTATGACCTGTAAAGGGTGCTTTGGTAATTTTGCCTAGAAAACAAGATTCACATACTTCATAAGATTCAAAATCGAATGAATGTAAAAGTCCATCTTGATGGAGCTTGGAAATACGTTTCTCGTTTATATGGCCTAAATGATAGTGCCAAAGATAGGTTGTGTTTAAATCATTAGATCTAAACCTTTTGGTATTAATGTTATAAATGGACTTTGCATTTGGATTGTCATGGTTTAGGATATAGAGACCACTTGATAAGTGAGCATCCCCATAAAAGATACCACCATAATAAATAGAGCAAGTATTATTCTTAATACTAAAAGAGAATCCAACCATGTCCAAACAAGAAATGGAAATAATATTCCTACTCATAGTAGGAACATAACAACAATTATCTAATTCCCAATCTAGTCCTGAAGGCAACGATAAATAATAAGTTCCTACAACTAAAGTAGCAACTCTTGCTCCATTGCCTACTCGTAGGCCCACCTCGCCTTTAGCTAATGATCTACTGTTTTTGAGACCCTGCACATTTACACAAATGTGAGATCCACAACCGGTATCTAATACCCATGAAACGAACGTAGATAAATTAACTTCTATTACATAAATACCTAAAGATGTGAATCTTGTGACACCTCTTTCTTTCAGATCTTCCAAGTAGAGCTTACAATTCCTTTTCCAATGACTGCTCATTGCGTAAAAGCATTGCCTCTTCCTTAGTTCCTAGCCTTAGACTCCGCTAGTTTTAGCCTTTTCCCTTAGTATTAGATCAGCTTAGGCTTCTTATTATCCTTGGCCTTGCCCTTTGTTACCCATTTCCTCTTCATGTCCTTACCCTTACCCTTTTGAACCACCAAAACATTACTAGTAGTTTAATGTTTGTTCGCTGGACCAAAAGACATATACAAAATTTATGACACGATTACCAAAGGACTATTGTCTAATCCCCAGCAATAATGCCATGAAACTTTGTTTGCATTATAATGGTATTGATTAAAAATGGTTTCCTAAGACTGGATAAATTTCTTCCTGGTTCTTGATCCATGATTCTCGCAAGTGCAATGTGCCGAACAAGTAATAAAGTGGATTTAGTCCGTATATCGATCCCATGAGATCTCAAGAATTTTCAATCAACTACCCCCGACTACTCAAGCCTTCTATACTATTCGACTATGATAGACAATTTGAATGTTTCTTTGAAAGCCTTAAAATAATAGAAAATTAAAAGAATTGAATTAATAACAACAAATGAATTGAATATCAAATAATAAAATAACAAATTTAGATTGAACGCTTATCTGCAAAAGAGCCTAATTAAAATAAACTATCAGAAACATCAATTCCTTCAGATCAGATCTGTACCTTTGCTTCATGAACCACGATTTTAAAACTAGTCCATGAATAAGGAAAAGTGCCTGGATCTCTCCAAACTCCACTATTCATTATCTAACCTTAACGTTTCTTCAAGACAAGTAATAGATAACCACTTAACTGGCCGCCTGCTCTTGGTATTTTTCTTTTTCAATACTTCATACTCACAACCTGGACTGTAAACCTGAGCTCCTAACCTTTAGTCATTGCATAGATTTACACTATACTGGTTTCTCGTCCTCAAAATTAGAACAGCTCATTCTTTCCTTGATTAGATCCTCATAACACGGGATTAAATTCCACCATTCGACCGAGGCGAACTTTCAGATGTTTAATTGATAAACTTTTCCAACTCATTCTCGTTCCAAGCTTAAAAGAGGATCACTGACTAATCACATAGAGCACATTAAATCACCAATAACAAAGTTCAAGATATCGTCCACGACTGCTCATTACCTCAGAATGCCTTCCCGTGTCACCTACCTCCGAAATCGAGCTGAGACAACCGTTTATGGGCAGGCTTAATAATCGATATCGGGATCAATCTTACAAAATAAACAAACCAGATTTACAAACTCGGGGTTCATCATTGATGAACAAATCTGTAGAAAGATAATTTCGACGATAGAGCTTATTTCAATGGAAGTCGGGTTTGGGGCCATCGATTACACCATACATTGGCTTGTCAGATCAAGAAACCACCGTAATTAGGAAACTGTCTCGAAATCCAAAATTGCTCGAATTCAAATAACCAGACAAGAATTTGAAGAAATATAAATCGCATTCAAATAAAACTTTACAATGCCTAACGCTCGCATCCAAATTTAAAACAAAAATACGAACTAATATAAAAAACAAAGAAATAAAAGAAAATTAAAATACGTAGAGCCTTCAAAGAACCCAGATCTCTCTTTCAAGCTTCGCCAAGAGTCGCTCCTTCAAAAGAGTACAAATACATTTATAGGGTTCCTGGTTGGGCCCCACTCGGACATGTACCCTTTGACTTTAGTTAACCGCCCAGCTTGGTTGCTGATGCCGCGACATCAATTCATTGTCGCGATTTCTCGTTGTCTCACCTTGTCGCAGGCCCTTGTTTTGTCGCGACATGTTCGTGAAACTGGCGTTGCCGCGCCTACTCGTCGAATTCCTCTTTCTTTTTTTGATCCGATGCCGCTTGGCCAGCCACCATCGCTACACCTCACCTCTTTATTGAGGTCGCGACATCACAATGTTGTCGCGACTTCAGTCTGTAAGGGATGTCGCCGAATTTCCTGGCGATGTCGCACTTCGTTCGTTTCGCGTCGCAACGAATAGACGCCGATTCTAATTTTTAGAATAATGTCATACGTCGTGCGTTGTTGCGACTTTCGCACCGTTGTCGCGTAATCGCTGAGTGGATGTCGCCAATCTTCCTTTCAGGCTGATGTCGCACACCTTTGATCTTGTCACTTCTTTTAGTGTATCCGGTCGCCAATTCATTCAATGATGTCGCCACCTCTTCTTTAGATGATGATGTCGCGCGTCGGATGTCGCCACCTCGCTCCTTTGCAAGTCGATGTCGCGATCGCTTCTGATTCGTTGTTGATGTCGCTGACCGCATCCGCATGTCGCGACTTAAATGTTCGGCCAATTGTTTATCTTCGTAGCAACTTTTTGTCGCGACCATTGTCCACCGTGACCGGGCTTAATTCCCACGTGACCTTGAATGTGTCAGCCGCGACATTATGTCTTCTCTTCATCAATTCGGTTGCTTGACTTTGAGTTTCTTTCACGCCACTGCTTTATCTTCAATTACGCTTCATTTGCAATCGAGCTTGTAGTTGCAACCTTAATATGTATTTCAATTGCCAGAGCGTTTCACTACATCAAACTTTAACTTTTCGCCTTTCCCGCCGCAATTTTCTTCAACCAAGCATCAGCATTTCACTACCATTCGCTCCTTTAATGGCAATTTATGTTTTCTTTGAATCTCTGCCGCACGCCAGCTTTGCGAAGTATTCCATATTCCCGCACATAAATCACTTTAGAATAAAATAAATCCAAAAAATGGACCGAAATAGATGACTTTAAGCTCATCAAACTCCCCCCAAATCTTAAAATTTTGCTTGTCCTCGCTAAAAGAAAGAAAGATTTGTCATCTCAAACAAAAGGACATTTTTCTGCTTTGTTCTCACAGCCTTTTTCTCATTCCACTCTTCTGCTCGGAATTAAGAGATATTCTATGATTTCTAAATTTCGCTTATGCAAGAACGTAGTATAGTATACTTATTACAAAATTCTTGATAAACCAATGTATTTTAAATAGCTTATTTAACAAGTCTCGCTCGTGTGTGTGTGCGGTGTCTTCAATCCTTTTGCAACTTCATGTTGAATTTAGTTAATCTTCGGGAATTTTTAGATTGTTTATCAAAATCCTATATGCTTGTTTCTTCTTTTTCTATCGATCTCCACTAATGTGCAGAAATTCAACCTTCGATCACGAGGTCTTTCTCAAAGCTTGTAATGTTAGGCTTGGGTAATGAGGCAGGGGATAGATGGAATTCTTTGTGTTAAGATTACCCAAACTCTTTCTTTCTTTCTTACTTAACTCGCTCTTCCTTTTCCTTGTAACTTTAGTTGATTTCCCCCAAACTTCATCTGGGTATTTTGAATTTTGTGTTTAAAACCTGCTTGTTCCAATTTCTCATTTGTATTTCTCATTGTTGGAACTCTTTCTCCGCTACCTTTCGTAAAAACATTGCCTGGTCTTTTAGGCTTAACACTCTTAGCTAATCCTCGGGGTTAGTAACCCCATACCGCCGGGCATTGGGGTACCAGTTAAACACCCTCTAACTTAATTGTTCAAGAGAGTTAGGCCACAAGACAAAACTTCTTCCCTTAAGCTTTCTTCGTTGTTTCCTCCCTGTTTCAGGATCCGTCCTTCACCCTTTTCTGTATTTCTCCCTTAGTTTTCCAAAAATATACTCCCCCAAACTTTATTTCTTCTTCCCTCCTTGAGTTTTTGGGTAATCAGAGGTTCTTTACTGGAGGATTAGTTATAAAGGATGGTTTGGGATTTCCAATTGCTTGTTTTGAAGATAGGGACTGATTTGGTTCAAATTTAGGAGCTAGGGTGTATGCAAAAGCATATAAATAATGGTGGCTAGAAAGGCTCAAACTGCCAAGGATAGCCTCATTTCGCTGGTTGTTTCTACTCTGTGGATTTCGCCAATCAATAATCAAACAAGTTCTAGGACTCCAGAATCCTAAATCTCGAATTCCTGTAAGATATTCCTAATTCCCGCCAAAGCCTCATAAGTTTTGCTTGACCAATGTGTATTATTTCTTCAAGCATTCGTACTTATTCACCGTTTACTTACATTATTTTAACTAAGTATTTCCTGTTTCCACGCTAAAGAACTAATTTTTCAATTCTTGCAACTAAACTGAATTTAAATAGATCAATAAGTACTCCTAATTCCAGTTTCTTTGTTCATGCCTTGACTATGCAAAAATTCTGTTCTTTGAGAAAGAACATAATTATTTATTTAATTCAAATTTAAAATAGAATACGTAAACGCAATTCGTGATCTAATGAATGACTCAATTCATAAATAACAAATTTTATCTAAAGATCAAATTATTTCGATATTGTACAATTTGGCCTTTTCTTACAAATAAACTCGTAAACCAAGTTCGAGAAACCCTTATTTCTTGATCTAAATTCCTATATCTCTCTTTTTGAAGGTTGCTACCCTCACACGCTCAAAGCTCAGCTCCACCTCGACCTTGAGCTCCTCCATGAGTGATTCAAGAAGCACAAGGTCGCTCGACAAATTGTTTCTCCCTTTTCTTTTGAGCTTTCTGGTTGATGGGTTCTAATAACCCTTCTCTTCCAATTCCTTTCCCATCAACTAATTTTCATTACACATCGTTTATGGAATAATGAACTTAATAAGTTTGTTTTCTCCGACCTATCTAGTCTCCATAAACTCGTGTTCATAACCTCAAGCTCTTTCTTTTTTTCTCCATCTTCCTCTACTTTGCTTATTCCTTCCCTTGTCTTCCCGCCCTTTTATAGTGATTTTGAATCCTCCTGAAGAACGAGGTTATTTATCTCTTCTTTTAATTTTTTCAATATATGTATTAAATGAGACTCCTCGAACTCTTTGTTCTCTTTGATGTTTCCAATGGAAATTTTTAGAATGAAGTAATGAATATCAAAGATTTTCCAAAATCTCCTCCGATTATTCTCCTCGAAAATGACCATTATAAACCAACTCCGCTCATTCAATATGTTGAATTCTCGTTTCGTGATTAATTATCTAATCTTCGACGGAATAAATGTTACCATACTAAAGGCTGAATAAATTTTTCGTGTCAGTCATTAACTTTAAGGCAAAATTAAAAGTCGCCCAAATTGGGTAAACTTTCCTCTCGACGCCGACATGAATTATGGAGGACAAGTCATCCCGAAACTCGACATCGCATCTCATGGCATTATTATGTTGTCGCGAATTTTCTATTTCTCACGCGACATACCTTGGTCGCGACTCCCATTCTTCTCTTCCTTCAAGATCGATCGAGTCATTTACATCAACTTATGTCGCGACATCATTTTCCTCGTCAGCGACATAAGTTTTTACGCGACCTAGTCTCAGAATTGCCTCAATTTAATGAATGCATGCCTTTTCACTATTTATCAATGTGTACCAAGATTCAATTAAATCATTCGTGATACAAGAATTCAAACATGTATTCTATTAAATTTTAAATGTAATTTATTTAGGAAGAATATACCCTTATTCGTCGCTCCTTCCCGTGAATCATCGGAGAGTCAGGATCGAGTCACCTTCTCGCCTCGAGCCATTCTCATGGGCACTTCTCAGAAAATTTCCGCAAAGGATTTAATTAAACAAAAATTAACTTCAAGTACTAACTAATCATAAAAAAACAAATTCACGGTGAATTCTAGTAAAAAAAAATCTATATAAAATTTAAACTAAATTTAAGGGTCGCTTCCCATCACTGCCAATTTGAGTCCTTACTGGACTTGTCGCTCTAATTCTCTCTTAATGAACCGCTTGAGCTCTTCCTTTCTTTCCTCTGCTTTGATAATGCGTTTCGCCTTGTCCATTGACTTTAAATTCTTCCCAAAGATCGCTTCTCGTTGTTATCAAGCCTAAATGTAAAGGTTTCGACACTACCGTGCATGGTCCACTCCATTTGGATTTTAACTTCCCGGAAATAACTTCAACTGAGTTAAAAAGAACCCCGTTCTCCTGCTCGAACTCTTTCTCCGAACCTCCGATCAAGCATTTCTTTGTTTTGTCCTTGCATATTCTAGCATTGTCGTAGGCTTCACTTCTCGCTCTTCCAGCCCATTCAATCGGGAGCAATTTCTTCCTTCATAGCTTTAAAAATCAAAGTTCCGCCTTCTTGATGGCCCACATAGTCAGATTCCAAGCCAAGAGGTAAATGACATGGTTTGCCAAAGACAACTCAGATGGACATTCAATGGGGAGTTTTGAATGCACCCGTAATCCCAAAGTGCATCATCAAGTTTGAAGACCAATCCTTCCCCGCCGAACTTACATTCTTTCAGATTCTTAATCTCCCGTCGAAATTTCAGTCATTCATTGTCCGGGATGATAAGCTATACTCCTTATATGCTTGATCCCATACCTGCTCATGAGTTTTGCAAATATTTTGTTTGCAAATGGCTTCCCCATCACTAATGATAGTTCTAGGTGTTCCAAATCTGCTCAAAATATTCTTTTGTAAGAAACTCACAACTGTATTAGCATCATTCCTCGACAAGCCATCAAGTTTCCACCCATTTGGAAACATAATCCACGCAATCACTATGATACGTGTTTCCAAATGATGGTGGGAATGGTCCTACAAAATCTATTCCCCATACATCAAAAATTTGTAATAACTATTATACCTTTTAGTAAGTATTTACCTAATTGCCGATATTTCCAATCTGGGCATCTATCACACACTCGACGATTCAACACAATCTTTAAAGATAGTGGCCAATAAAACCAGATTGAGATTCAGGAGCTGTTCTTCTTAAAAATGCCCCATATGGTGATGCATGGCATTCATCCGTACTTTACATTGTTCACTCTCCGCACACATCTTCCATAATCATGTCGCACCTTTTAAAATAGCAAAGTGGGTCATCCCTGCATGTAGTACTCGCATCGCTCCCGAGCTTTTCTTCTCGTTTGGTAGTCGAATTTCCCGAGAGTTACTCCACGCCGTGCAATTCACAATATCGCATACCATGCTGGAAGTTGGAATGACACCTAAACAATTGTTCATTTGGGAAGTTCTCTCAGTACTCAGCCCTTTTTTCTCATTGTTTCATTCCTACTGACAAGGATCGCCTATCACATCACACATCCTTTTATCTTTAATTCCGATCAAACTTCCAAAAGAGCAAAGACCCATCTTATCGATTCCGCTTAGCTTCCTTTTGACATCAGATATTTGATGGCCGCATGGTCTCAAAGAACCATAAATACTGGATCCGCCGGCTCTCGACTTTCTCACAAGCAAACACCATGGCTAGCATCTCCTTTTCAGTTGTAGTCAGTTTTCAGGTTTCATTGAAGGCTCCTGCTTACATGAGATAATTATTCGAACATTTTCTTTCGCCCCCCAATACAGCCCCCATTACGAAGTCAATGGCATCACACATTACTTCGAATCCCTGATCCCATTCTCGTGTAGCTACACAGTTTTTAAATCAATCGATCTTGGATTTCTCTAAAGGCGCCCCAGAATCATCAAAATTAAACCTCAGGTCCTTCTCTAGTAATCGCATAGTGGTCCTGGGCTATCTTGAGAAGTCTTTGATGAATCTCCTATAAAATCCAGCATGCTCCAAGAAACTCCTTATCCCCTTTACTGTTGTGGGAGGCAAGTGGTTTTGGATAATGGAAATTTTCGATCGGGTCCACTTCTACCAGCATAAATTTTGGTGATCAAGAACAATTTTCCTGGTTACCATGAAATGGACATTTTTCCAATTTAGTGCTAGTTGTTTGTCCTGCACCTTAGCTACTGTTTCGTGTTGTTCGGGATGTTATTGTTCAAAACTGTGACTCCATACACCGTGGAAGTCATCCATAAAATTTCCATGACTCTCAACCAACCATAACATTGACATCATGATCGCCGAAAGTAGCAGAGCATTGCACAACCCTCAAATGGCATCCTTCAAGGCAAAGGTACCATAGGGCATGTGAATGGTCTTTTCTTCGTCCTCGTACTATGAATTATTGTAGCTCAATAATTAAGCCCAAGAAACAAAATGAGGGTGTCCCCGCTAATCATTCAACATCCGATCAATGAAGGGCAAAGGGAAATGATCTTTCCCGGTTGTCAGATCTTCAGCCTGTAATCACGATACTCTCCATCCTCACAATATTCTTGTTGGAATTAATTCATTTCTTTCATCAAGGATCACAAGAATCCACCTTCGAACCACATGGACCGGGCTAACTCAAGGGACCTGTCTCGAAATTGCATAGATAAACCAAAGATTTAACCATTCGAAACACCTTTTCTCGACTACTTTTCATTACTGATCTCATTTCCTTTGATGTTCAAATCAGCTGGCTTTGCATTTTCTTCCAAAGCAGATTTTCGTGTATGCATATTGATGGATCAGATACCTTTTAACTCCTTCAATGTACTGCTATAGACTCCTCGATGATTCCTTAAAATTTCCAGCAACCTCCGCTTCTTCTCAAAGATCACCGAGTTCAGTAAATGAGCCATCGTTTACTCTTCGCGCCTCCGTGTAAGCATACTTTAAATGGCTTGGCAACTCCTTTTAAAACTAGCCTCTTCTTCACTGTTTCATGAAATTTCCTTCATTTTTGCTCTTTTTCAACCCATTTTGCTTCAAGACTCATCACTTTTTTCAATAGAATGTAAATCAAGCAGTAAAACAATCCGAATCAAACCTTCAAGATACTGAAATTCATCTCTTCTTCATCGATTGAAAGTCAGAATTAATCATAGGGTAACAATCAGAATTGCTGACATATACATCTTCTATTGACTTGATATCTTCCCTTTCTATGTCTAAATTCTTCAAACATTAAATTGAAATCACCATTTCTTCTCCAACTCGAGAGTGAGAATTTTCCTCGATATCGACAGTCGCTCCACCGCAAGGAATGTACTTTCCCAAAGCAGAGGGATTTGTGAATCTTTCTTCCATATCCAAGATGATGAAGCTCAACTGAAAATAAACTTTCCCACCCTTTACCAAAGACATTCTATGATTCCTTCAAGTTTATTGTGGTTCTATCCGCCATTCGGTGGTAACGTATCGTGAGTAAGCTCCCAAACTTAACTTCAAAATGTAATAGGGCATTGAATTGATATCGGTACTGGTGAGTCACGAAGAGCTTTCTGAAACTCAAACTCTCCAATGGTGCAGGAATGGCGTAAGCCCCCGATCCTTCATCTTTTCTCGGTAAGTCTCTCGATCACAAAGATCGCAAGTCGCAAATTAAGTTCACAATTCCTTCTTAGCACCTTCCTCATTTCTCAAGATGTCTTTTCAAAAATTTTGCATAAAGTGGCATCCGAGTCACCACTCGTGGAAAGGCATATCTGTTCACCAAAGGTTTTCAAAACCTTGCAAACTGCTCTCTATCTTTGATTTCCCCGCATCCTCCGAGGAAATGGGACTGCAAAGTGCATTGTTCCGGGGTTTTCTTCTGCTTCCGCCCTTCCTCCCGACAATGCCTTCTTCTTTCTCTTTCCTTCTCCAGTGTTTCAAAGATTGTCCGGGCCTTTCATCTCCCTTGTTGCTTTCATCTTTGTCTTTCCACCAAGTCTTTCCTGCCCTCCGAAATGACAGCCACGCAAATTTCCTTCGATTCTTCTTCGTGTCACCGGGAAAGGCATCTTTCATCCGGTTTTGTGCTTAAAGCCGCTGCTCTATTTGTGTCTCTAAGTTCTTGAGAGAGGCATTAGTTGTCTTCTGAAAAATTATGAGAATTGGTACTTGAGGCTTCCAATTCTGCAAACTTTTGTTCACGGGAGATTTCAATGTACTTTCGTTGTCCCCCATGAACGTAAGATT
The DNA here is from genome assembly GCA_016808115.1 of Tetrastigma voinierianum. NCBI lineage: Eukaryota > Viridiplantae > Streptophyta > Magnoliopsida > Vitales > Vitaceae > Tetrastigma > Tetrastigma voinierianum. Next base: position 387,189 of record JAEQBH010001039.1, on the reverse strand, counting down.
TGATCTCTTCAAAATGGTTGAGCCCTCCTCGACTCTCGTACTGCTCCTATTTCTCTGTCGCCAAGTAGAACCTTGGTGGTTGTCGATATCCTCGCTGAGGATTCGCCCATGCCTCTGGGCCTTGCGAGGCCCCTCCACCATATGAAAAATTTTCACGGGTTCTCGTCGGATGATAGTGTAGTCAAGGTGTTAGATTTGGTTTGAATGATAGCTTCTTGGCTCCCAAGTACTTAACCTCTCAAGATCATAAACAGCCAAAGGTACATCAAGACTTTCTCTCAATAGTTCTCCTCGATCGCTTCCTATTTCATGAGCAAGGTGCACTTTCCTCTCGCTGGTCTATTCTACGATGATGCATCCAACTTTGCTCCATGGTCACATATTTTTCTCACCTCCATGACTCCTCTTCCTCACTAATTACTCTTGAAAACTCGATGGAGTTTTCTTATATTGCATTTCGCCAAATCCTCAATCGATCTCTCTTGCCTCTCTTCAAAGACTTACATTCAATGCTCCACAACATGAAGCATCAATAATGCCCTGGGATGATCATTCAAGGTACGATACACGATGTCCATCCGGGTCTTCAAGTCTATTCCATGTGCATCGGGCATCTTTCAACAACCTTTGAATCTCTCCCATGCTACATGGGGAAGGCTCTTATCTTCCCCTGAACACAATTATCTCCTCCTTCTTTCCAGGTGAGTGATTGGGGAAGAATTCACCAAATAGGCTTCTACAAGCTCCCATATCAATTAACCATATGGTAAAGATTCATACCATGTGGTCAGACTTTAGAGAAAATGGGAATAAATGCACTTTATGACCTCCTGGGTCTCACCCCATTCAACCTCACCGTGGTTTGCCATCCCGAGAAACCTTCCCGGTGCTCATTCACTTTCGGGATGACCAAGAACCGTTGTTGCCAACCATCAGAATCGCGCCGGCTTCAGTTCAAAGTTATTTGCATCAACTGTAGGCTGTTTGATTGCAGAGTATTCATCCTGAATAATAGGTCTCCAAAAGTCCTCCATTGTATCAGTGATTAGAGGCCTTCGTCACGTTTTGTTCTTCATTCGGCTCGCTTCATCTCGCTATAAACAGTTCTTTCCTCGCCTCTTTCGCTTTTTCTCAAAGCTTCGAAAGTGTTCTCTCTAATTCGTGATCTCATTGAATCGTGACGTTGTTCTGCTTCCTATGCATTAAAGTTTTCCTTTGAAATAAAACATACTCACATTATCAGATTAGTCAAGCCAACAAATATTTTCAATATGGTTTGTTAAAGATTAGTGGCTAAAAATAACCACTGCTTGAAAAACTATTTTTGTTCTTTTTCTTTTTTTTAAATGTCCAAATTAGTATTTCCTTCTTTCGTCTGAATATTGATCTACTAAATTTTCGATCTAAGAACGGGCACTTAAAACTTGTTCACTGACCAAAGACATATACAAAATTTATGACACGACAATAAAGGACTATTGTATAACTCAATAATGCCATGAAACTTGTTCGCTATATTTCTTTACAATTATATTGATTAAAATGGTTTCCTTTAAGACTGATAAATTTCTTCCCCGGGTTTTGATCCATGATTCAAGTGCACAGTCGAACAAGTAATAAAGTGGATTTTATCCTACATCGATCCCACGTAGATCTCAAGAATCTTCAATCAACTACCCCGACTACCAAGCTCTATACTATTTGGACTATGATAGACAATTTGAATAAGCTTTGAAAGCCTTAAAATAATGAAAATTAAAAAGAATTGAATTAATAACAAATGAATTGAATACTGAAAAAATAAAATAACAAATTTAGATTGAATAAATTATCCGCAAAGAGCCTATCAAAATAAACTACAGAAACATCAATTTCTTCAGATTGCACTGTAATTTTGCTTCATGAACCACAGATTTAAAACTAGTCCAAGGAATATGAAAGTGCAAATGGATCTCTCCAAACTCCACTATTCATTATCTAACCTTGACCTGCTTTTCAAGACAAGGTTAGATAACTACTTTAATTCGGGTCGCTTGCTCGGTATTTTTCTTTTCAATACTTCATACCATTAACCTGACTGTAAAACCTGAGCTCCTAACCTTTAGTCATTGGTAATGTATTTACACTATACCGGTTTCGTCCTCAAAATTAGAACACCATTCTTTCCTCGATGATCTCAATACCTGATTGAATTCAATTTTATTCGAATCGAGGCTAACTCTCCGCATGTTTAAATTGATAAACCTGCCTAAATCTCATTCTCGTCCAAGTGAAAAGAGGATTTATCAATTTAATCACACAGAGCACATTAAATCACCACAATGTTCGAGATACCGCCCATGAATTGCCTATTAATCTTAGGAATGCTCTTCCCGTGTCACTCGCAGGGCCCCGAAATCGAGCTTGAGACAATCCGCTTATGGGTAGGCGAAGACCGATATTGGGATCAATTCCACAAATAAACAAAACCAAGAAGTAGATTTACAAACTCAAGTTCATCATTGATGAATAAAATTTCGCAGAAAGATAATTGACGATAGAGTCATTTCCAATGGAAGTCGGGTTTCTAAACTACTGATTACAATTCATACATTGGTCATTGATCAAGAAACCACCGTAATTAGGAAACCGGTAGTTCGAAATCCAAAATTTGTCTGGAATTCAAATAACCAGACAATAATTTGAAGAAATATAAATCAGATTCAGCTAAAACTTTAAATGTGCCTAACGCTCGTATCCAAATTTAAAACAAAATACGTAACTAATATAAAAAAACAAAGAAATAAAAGAAAATTAAATACAGGAGCTCTTCAAAGAACCCGCATCTCTTTCAAGTCGCCAAGAGTCATGCTCTTCAAGAGCAAATACATATTTATAGGTTCAAGTTGGGCCCTAATTTCGATAAAAATTCTTTTGACTTAGTTAACGCCCAGCCAAGGCTTCGATGTCGCGACATCAATTCATTGTCGCGACTGTTGTCTCAGCCTTGTCGCAGTTCTTTGTTTGTCGCGAAGGACATGTCTTGATAGGAACTGATGTTGCGACAGCCATCTTGTCGCGACCTCTTTTCTTTGGATCTGATGCCGCGACAGCCATCGACGTCGACCTCACCTTTGTATTTGATGTCGCGACATCACAATGCTGTCGCCAATCTTCCGGTCTTTGCAACATGTCGCCACCTCCTTATGATGGTGACCGCTCCTGCTTCCTCGCTGTCGCGATCAAGCGTAATGACGCCTGCGGACCTCGTCTTTGTATTGATGTCATGTACAACCGTAAAATGGTCGACCTTCTTCTTACAATCATGTCACGATCACGAGCGATGTCGCCACCCTCCTTTCTTCGTAGTTGATGTCGCGATAGCTTGATCTTGTCATGAATTCTCCTTTAGTGTGATCCATGTCGCGACCATTTGAATGATGCTGACCTTCTTTCTTTACGATGATGTCGCGGTGCCGATGTCGCGACCTTTATGATGTCGCTAATTTCCGCTCTTGCAAGCTGATGTCGCCATCGCTTCCGATTCAAGTATAAGTTGATGTCGCGACCGCATCCGGGATGTCGCGACTTAAATGTTCACCAATTGTTTTATCTTCGTAGCAACTTTTTAGTGTCGCAATTCCTCATTGTCCACTATACTGGTTTAATTGCCGTATCTTCAATGATGTCGACATTATGTCTTCTTCTTTCATCAATTTCGGTTGCTTGACTTTGAGTTTCTTTCACTAATTTCACCGCTTATCTTCACTACGCCTATTTGGCGCATCGAGCTTTGTAGTTGCAACCTTAATATGTATTTCGATTTGGTCGTAAAGGTTTCACCACATCAAATCCTTAATCCTTTCGCCTCCCGTCGCACCTTCCGCCATCGCATTGCTCGCCCACATCTCCGCCTCCTTTAATCGCAATTTATGCTTTCTTTGAATTCCCTCACGCACGCCAGCTTGGTGAAGTATTCCATATTCCTGCACATAAACCAGCCTTTTTAGAATAAAATAAATCAGAAAAATGGACTGAAAATAGATGACTTTTAAGCATCCTGTGGAGCTCAGAAATCGTTTTCTCCATGTCATGCATATTGTAGTTCATAACAAAACCATCATAAGCATTAAGTAGAGTTTATAGAATGATATTAGTGGCAAATTCTTAGCTAATCGGTAGACCAAGCTTCTCAAGATGATCTTGTAAAGCCCCTTCATTTTTAAGACATGTAGGGTCAGATCGAGTTGTTCGTGAACCATTTTGCAGGAAAGTAATGTCTTTATGGTGGCAAACCTCGCAATGTGGGCTTGCTCTTGGAACATTTCCTTAAGACGGGCTATCATGGTAATGCCTCCATATCAACCATCTGCTTCTGAAGCTCAGATTCCATGGTGGCAAGCATGTGGCATTTAACATCAACTGAATCATTTTGATGCTTAATATAAGTATCCCTTTGAGCCATAAGAGAATTTGCTGCAGGTTCTTCAGGGATAGGTTCATCTAGGACATACAACTTCCTTTCTTGCATGAGGACGATTCTCAAGTTTCTATGCCAGTTAAGGAAGTTGGTCCCATTGAGTTTGTCCTTCTCAAGGACTGATCGCAATGACAAAGTTGGTGTGTTATTTGTTGCCATTATCTACAAGTCACATGCAAAGTATTTCAGAATTTTAATAATTAAATATGCGAGGAATAAAATACTCCCACTAAATATTACCAAATAGTTAACCCTCTTGTTTTAATTGGATAATCTCAATATTTGAGACTTTAGTGGCCCAAAACCCATATTTCACCAAACTCTAAGTAAGCTTTGGCTTATCACCCAAAGTCTTGTTATTTAGGTAGGTAACCAATTACCAATTGTATTTAATGCAATTCTTGGATTCCCATGGGACTTGACAATCATATGTCATAAGTAAAATCCCATTAATGCCCTAGGTCCAAAACTGTTTTGATAACATTGTTAAGTCCACCAAACTCATACATATGGATATCACCATTATCCATCATTCCTTACTAAGATGGATTACATACCTTGCTTTGGCATGACCCATGTAGTCAATCGATTATGGTAGACATTTTATGACTTAATTTTTAAAGAGGAATTTAATTTATATTTTAATCCTACCATTTGAACTATAATTCATCCATCATACCATTCATATCACCACATGCATATAATAATGGCATAAATTAAACATAAAACATACTGGTAGGCACTCTTATTCTCACCCGACCTGTTCATGGGTCCTCGAATCGAAGTTCGCTGCTCTAATATCACCAAATCTTATCAAAATCATTTATCAAAACACGCCTCAGAAGGCCACACTTCACAGACATAAAATCATTTCAAATATACCGGAAACGCTTTTTAAAGGTGCTTCCATTACATTCATTCATACAAAAGTACACTACTATAAAGGCATATCGCTTTTCAAATGATTTACAAAATAGATATTCAAAGTTCAAAATGTTTTTCAAAATATCAGTTAAAAAGAAACATGACATGAATGGCCGTTGGAGAATACTCCGCAATTCCTTCTTATGACTCGATTTCTTGATCTTCGTCCACTTTCATCACTATCATCACTTAAGACTACAAGATTGTAAACGCTAAGCATTTTCTTAAGGCTTAGTGGTTCTATTCGATCCATTCTTCGCTCGCTTTAATTCAAATCATGCAATTTAACAATTCAAAACTCTCAAATCTTTTTGGATGATAATGTCAATACAATACATATACTTGTTTTATATACAATCATTTATAGCTCATTGATCATCCCAAATATACACTTTCATATTCAATAAATCATGCATTAATCAAATCATGCATTTCACAACGCTCTTTTCATTTCAATTGGCAAACATGCTTTTCGATTCCATTATTTCATAATCTCAAATCAATTCAATTCTGGTCACAAATTCAATTCACTTCTACAATTCAATTCAATCCCGCCCTTAACGAATTTAACCTATGTTTTCGTACAATGTGATATCAGACCACTGCACGGTCCCAATGGCCATGTGCCTAAGATAAAACGGCGAGTAACACAAGACGGTCTTTGGTTGGGCTGTCGCTTGGTTATTAAAAATCAATTAGTGAACACCACCGACACGGTCCCGCGGTTGTCAGACCCGAGGACACATCAATACAATCATTTGCGCACGCTTATTTTAACCCCTATCAAGTATACCAATCTATCCTTCATATGAACTAAACTAAGTAACATTTAATTAAGGGCGTTCAAATCTTTTATAGCAACATGCAAGCATAACATTTACATTTGTATAAATCCAAGCCATTTTAATACTCATGCAATTTCATTTGCAAAGCCATTTCTCACAATCAATTTCTTCAAATCAATTAAAACAATTCAATATGCTTTTCTTATGCATTTAGAACAAATAGTTCAAATCTTGAAACGAGAATAGGAGAAGATAGAACAAACCATAATCATCGCTTTGATTCCAATCTTCGAAATCTTGACTTCAATGCGGGCTTTGCTCCTCGTCAGCCCCTATTCAAATACAATGACAATCACATATTAGTAGGTTATTCTAGGAGTTTTTGGTCAAGGTTTATGTCTACCCGATACCCCTTCACTTGAAAAATTTTCTGGGGACACATGAGCCATATTTTGCTCATTCTTCCTTCAATAAAATTATATCTCTATGAGTCTATTTTTAGTAGGAATTGGAATCATCTCATTTGGATCATCCAAACTCAAGTTACGGCATTTTAATGCCAAACTGGTCAGTATGCCCAGCTCACTCGGTTACCTACTATTATTCCCAATTTCAGTTGTCTTAACTCCATAATTTGGTAATAGTTCCTTCCACGTATTTGAAGTTATGGTTCTAAGGTTTCTTTTTCAACTAGAATCATCCAATTTGGATCACTGCAACTCCAAGTTATTGCATTTACATCCGCATTTACTCCAATTGCAAAGCGTAATCATACTCGGTTTCTTACATATACTCCACTTTGACAGATTGGCACTTTGGGGTAACAATTTGCATAATTTCAAGTAAATACTCTTATAAGTATATTTTACCCAGAATTTGAATCACTCACTTGGATGAGTGAAACTCAATTTATGGCCAAAAACACTATAACAATACCCAAAACAGAGATAACCAGCTAAACATCTTGAGCTCACCTTTAAGCCCGTATTTGGGAGCCTTAGAGATACAATTTTCTCCTGTCCCTTCTATAAATTTGTAGCCCTGTCTCTTATGGTTATTTACCAATCAGAATAACTTCATTTGGATGATTATAACTTAATCTATAGCCAAAACAAGAACAGGGGTTTTTATGTAATTTACAAGATTTCCTTCAAAAACTCAACATTTTCCTTTTACAACACTACACAAAAGCCAATCCAAACCAATCTCAACCAATAATACAAAACAACCTCAAAACAATCCCAAACTCATTTACAACCAAAACAAAACTCTTTTATCCACATTTGGGGTTTTCCAACTCAACTAATAAGAACAAAGGAAAAGGGTTTATTTTCACCTCAAATCTCTTCCAATCTTCAATGCTAAGCTTTCTTCTTGTTTTGGACCACTTTAGGCTTTGATTTTCATGGAGCAATTCATAAATCTCCCCATTCAAAAACCTTAGCTCTCTCTCTCTTTCTCAAAAACAGGATTGCTCAAATGAGCTCCCCTTAGACCACTTTTTGGTCTTAAAACACTCATTCTCTTAAGGCTGTTTGGCTCAAATGTATTCTTTGATTTAAGGTCTCATAAAATGTTACTCAGTCCCATATTTTCTATTTTCATTTAAATTCTCCATATTTACTCTAGACCTTTATTCTTTTATCACAAAATGACCCTTAGGTCCCCATTTTACAAATTTCAATTCTTACTGGTAAATTTTCGGGTCCAATCAATTTTCATTTAGCATATAATATTTGCATTTGGCTCTTAGCCATATAATCATTTATTTAATATTAATTTAACAATTCCTGGAAAATACCTAAGTTGGCTCAATTTATACCTGAAATATATAATAAAATTATAAAATTTAGGGCATTGGGCGCATAACTCTCCTCTGACTTATGAAAATTTCATTCCTCGAATTTACCTTAGTCAAACAGCTATGACACGTCACGCATCATTTCTTAACTTTCCCAAGTGGCTTCTTCGGTTTTATGGTTTCTCCATAGCACTTTGATCTGCACCCTTGTTCGCAATTCTTTCACTTCGAGCCAAGATCTCTACCCGGCTCTTCTTCATATGTCAAATCCGGTCTCAAATAATCACCCAGAGATTCATCCTCGATGGTCTAATCAAGCACTCCCGTAGCATGGACACATGAAATACATTATGGATCTTCTCCAAGTCCAGAGGTAATGCTAATCTATATGCCACTAGACACACTTTTTTTATCACTTCATAGGGGCCAATAAATCTAGGGCTCAACTTGCCCTTTTTCCCAAATTTCATCACCTTCTTCCAAGGCGATACTTTCAAAAACACTTTTTCGCCAATCTCATATCGACATCTTTTCTTTCATATCTAAGATATGATTGCCTATCGTGGCCACCTTCAATTTTTCTTTAATCATTTTCACTTTTTATTCAGTCTTTTATATCAAGTCGGGGCCAATCACTTTCTTTTCACTCAATTCTGTCCAACACAATGGTGTTCTGCATTTTCTTCCATATAAAGCCTCGTAAGGCGCCATTCCAATACTTGATCGAAACTCGCAGCACACGATTCAACTAAAGGAATGTCTATCCCAACTACCTCATAGTTGATCACACAACTCCTTAGCATATCTTCCGGGACCCATCACTCTCTCCTCGATCATTCATTCGTTTCTCATGGGTGGAACGCTAGAACAAATTCAATCGAGTGCCCAAGGCCTTTTGCAATTTTCCCCAAAATTCGAAGTAAACCCTGATCTCTAGCTTGAAATAATGGATATAGGAATCCTGATGTAACCGAACTATTTCCTTGATATACAGCCATAGTTTGTCATGAATAGTCGGTTCTCACTCGTAGGAAGTGAGTCGACTGGGCCAACATCCACCACGCACCAAACTCAGCTGCGCTCCCCGTCAATGGTAACCAACTACAAAATCCATGGTACTCCACCATTCCACTCCGGTATTCCTCGATAGGTCGTGAATATCCCGAAGGAACTCGATGTCTGCTTTACTCTGCAACCAAACACTTGGTTACAAACTCGATATTATCTCTTTTCATCTCTGACCACCGTAACGACATTTTCGTGATCTTGATGCATCCCTGTGCTACCAGATGGATAACAAAAGATCCACTCATGTGCCCCTTCAAGTATGGATTTCTCTGGGTCCATTATCACTGGCACACAAACCCGATCTTTATAATACAAAACCCCATCTTCATTTCATCAGAAACTCGATTTCTTTACCATTTCCAATCCGACTTTACTATAACAACAATTTTCTCTCTATCTTTCTTTGTGCTCTAGCACCTCGATTCAACAAACTCGGTCTCACATCACTCTGCCACTACTATAGCTCATTGTCTCGTCAAAGAAGACAAACGAAAGCATTCAACACCTCGGCCGCTTTCTGCATCAGTTTCCTTCATTTCAAAGCGCTTCAGCCATCATATTGGCCTCTTCCTCGGGTGATAATCAATCACGTTAGCTCATAATCTTTTATCAATTCCATCCATCTCTCATTTGTCTCAAATTAAGCCTCGCCAGGAGGGCAAATACTTAAGACTCTTATGATCGTGTAATGAAACACTTTTCTCCGCACAAGTAGTGTCTCCAAATTTTCACCGCAAAACAATTGCGGTTAATTCCAAATCACGCGTAGTTCTTTCATGCGGCTTCAATCCGTTCTTTGCCGCAAGCTACCACTTTACCCTCTTGCATTAGGACACATCAAAGTCCATTTAGTGAAGCTAGTCACTAAAGATCATATTCCCACCAGGTCAGCTATAAGTACTAACCCTGCTAAGAATGCTTTCAAATTTATCAAACTTCTTTTCGACATTCTTCACCCTCATTCAAATTTCACATTTTGGAGTAGTCTCGCCATTAGGGTCGTGGATCATCGAAACCCCTTAAACAAATCTTCTGCATTGCCACCCAGAAACTACGCACTTCAGAACATTTCTTTTAAAGGCTTCCATTCGACAACCACTTTATTTTCGATCCACTCGTATTCCTTCTTTCGATATAATGTGCCCAAGAAAGGATACTTCATTCATCCAAACTCACACTTGCCTAGCTTTCCCATACAACGGCTTCTTTTCAAAGTTCTAACACTCACCCAAGGTGTGTGGTGATTCGATCTTTCAATACACAAGAATGTCGCCTATGAAAATTACTAATGTATAAATGATCCACATATCGGCCGAAAAACCTCGATTCATTAGGTCCACGAAAGTTGCTAGAGCATTTGTCAAACCAAACGACATTACAAGGAACTCATAATGTCCATATCGCGTCGCAACGCCGCTTTACGCACATCCACATCTTTGTTCTCAACTAATGATACCCGACGTTAAGTCAATCTTCGAAAAGATACTTGCACCTTCAGCTTGGTCAAACAAATCATCAATTCGGTAACAGATACTTATTCTTACTTCACAAATTGTTCAATTTGTCTATAATCAATACATAGTCAAGTGTACCATCTTTCTCCTTAACAAAAGCACTGAGCTCCCCACAAAGGATACAATTTGGCCGAATAAACCATTTTTCTAAAGCATTTCTGTAACCGGCTTCACCTTTTAACTCACGTGAGCTATCTCAGACGGCAGTAATGGATTCCTGTGGCACCCAAGACAACGCGATAGCAAACTCACCCCCTTCCTGTGAGGTAATCCCAACTCTTCCCAACATGTCCAAAAGTCACCAACAGTTAAGAACATTCACACACCCATTCTTCCTTCCAGTCAATCACACAGTTTCAAGTAGCCTTCCATCCTTTCCAGACCATTTTTCAGCAAGCAGGCCTGATATCACATTGGGAGAGTGGTTTGACCTCTCACCGATGAAAGTTACTTCATCCTCATTCCGTGTTCTTAAGGTCACTCTTTTCATTCCTATAACCATCAGCTGTGCCTGGACAATCACCCATTCCCAATATCAAATCAATTTCTCTAAAGGATAACTCTATCAAGTCTCCTAGAAATTCATATTCTCTTATTTTAATGGGACAATCTTTATACACTCTCCCTTGGTCACCCTTGACCCTAAGGGAACTTATACCACTCATGTTTGTCCTATTAAAACCAACAAGATCCGCATTAGAGTCATGTCATCCCTTTATATGCAAATGCAATGCATGTCAAATACCATTTTCAAAATCCTTTTACAAAATCGTTTAGGGCCTTTTTCCAGAAATGCCTAAACCTAGGCTCTGATACCAAAATAAAATGTAGCACCCCATTCCCGACCTGTGTAATACCCCGAAATATACCCTAGTCGTTTTCCACATGTTTAGGGTATTTTATAGGTATAAATTGAAGTTTTCGTAAATTAAATGTGAAAAATGGAAATTTGTAAAACCCGAAATTGTACAGCATTTAAGGATAAAATTGTAATTTGTCCAAAAAGGGGCATCAAAGACATGAGTTGATAAAACTAGAGGCCAAAGTAGAAATAACAGGAATTGAATGTAGTTAATGGAATGAGGGAGGACCAAAAAGGCAAATAAAGGCAAGTTTAATTATAAATAGGGGAGGGAGACAAAAAATAACTCATTTTTGGTCTCCAAACAAGAGAGCTTACGGGAAGAAAAGGAAGTGGAAGAAGAAGAAGAGGAAGAAGGAGGAGCAAAGCAAAGGTATGGATTTTTGGAGTTTGGTATGGAATTATATGGATTCTAGTAGGATTTTGTACAAAAACTACTTGGGTATGGATTGCTAGGGTTTCCTTTGGACATTAATTTGGTTCCCTAGGTTTTGCTAGGAATACATCCTAACTCTAGATTTAAGGAAGCTGGGGTTGAAAATCCCTAGTTGATATCAATTAGATATGGAATCCTTCATAAGTGTATGGTTTTGCAAAGTTTAGGTGAACTGCATGAATCCTGACTTTCACTAAAAGTGTTTGTGGAGTTGTTTGGAGAGATTCCATGTTGGTTTGATGGATGCATAGAAGTGATTTAGGAAGAAAAGCAAGGAAAAGGGTGAATTTCGCCATTTTCGGCGACCACCCAGATCGTACCACTTCAAGGTAATCGTACCACTGATAAGAATAAATGCATCACCTCTAAAGCTAGCATTTCCGCACTCACCCTCCGTAATCAAGTCTTGGTGACGTATCGAACGCAGTGGTACCGGTACCACCGGTTCGTACCCTGCTTGGTATTTTTGCATGGGCTAAGCTATAATTCAGACATCGGGAGTATAGATAAGGAAGAAATTATGAAAATGTATCAGACTACCGCCGGTGAAGCCGGTAAAAGTTCATGCCCCAATAATCAGATAGGAAGTTTCTGAATACATATAATAATAGGAATGCCTAAGACCAGATATTAAATGACACGACACTTTTGTCACGACGCGCGTGCACGCTCGACAAGGCTTCCAGATCTCCGCTAAAGGCTACGCACTCCCGTTTCCGATTAGCGTCACACCCCACTAGTGCCACGACACTCGCTACGCGGGCACGCTTCGATCGCTCGACACTCCCCTCGCTTTCAGGCTACTTCAAGACTTCAAGATCGTATAGTATCTTCAGATACTTATTGTGTTGTGTCTTACTCATTTTTTAGTACCGGTCTAGGTATTCCCATAGTTATATGATAATAACCTGAATGATGAATAAAAGTAAACAAATGTGTATCGTTCTGATCTATAGTACCTACGGGTACTTCTGAATAAGAATAATCTCTGTAACTCCTACGGGAGATCTGAACAAGCATAAACTTGCTATAAGTACAAGTATTAGTCATATGGGAGATCCGAATAAGCATAAGTCTGTTAGAAGCATAAGTAATTGTATAAGTTCCTTATATGAATGCATGCAATTTCCGATATTTGTTATTGTTATACACTTACTATAACTGTGTATATGCATATTACCTATGTTTCCCACTAAGCGTAAAGCTTAGCACGGGGTTTCAATCCATGTAGGTACAGAAGAAGGAGACAAAGGATTCTCCGCATCTGGCCCTGCCAAAGACACGAGTAGGGGTTCATCACTGTAGGTTCCACGCTCTGATCATGTAAATGTAATGTATAGTTTTGTATATGTAAATGAGATTCAGAACTGTATGTATATGACACTGTAAACACCACTACGGTGGTAGTTTTATTTTGTAATTTTTGTATATGAGATGTTGATACAGTTATAAGACTTGGACATACCAATGTCTGATAAAGAAGGTAAAGAGTCCTAGTATATGGTCTCACGCCCTGAACTCGGTTCTGACTCCAACATCTCTGGCCCGACCGAATCTGGGTAGGACAACTGTAATCTGCTTGGCGGTCCGAACCCAGTCCCGGTTGTTTAATATCACTCAATCACCTTATCAAAATCATTTATTAAACACAGAGCGTTATACTCATTATACAAAATCCGCTTCAAATATGGAAACGCTTAAAGGGGTAAGCCTTAAGCCATTTCATTCATACAAAAGTACAATTACTATAAAGGCATATCAAGCCTTTTCAAATGATTTACAAAATAGATATTCAGAGTTCAAAATGTTTTTGCAAAATATCAAAGTTAAAAAAGAAACATGACATGAATGCACAAGTCGGAGCATACTCCGCAATTCCTTCTCTTTACGACTGACGCTCCTCGATCTTGCAGTCCGCTCGATCACTATCTATTACCTGCACTGCGCATCGTAAAACAATACGCTAAGCATTTTCATGCTTAGTGGTTCTATACAAATCCATTCTTCAGTTTCAGTTTAATTCAAATCATGCAATTTAACAATCCAAAACTTTCAAATCTTTTTGGATGATCAATGTCAATACAATACATATACTTGTTTTTATATACAATCATTTATATTTATCCATCATCCCAAATACACTTTCATATATATTCAATAAAATCATGCATTAATCATATCATGCATTTCTTATAATGTTTCTTTTCATTTCCAATTACAAGATGCTTTTTGATTCCAATATTTCACAATCTCAAATCAATTCAATTCTGGTCACAAATTCAATTCACTTCTACAATTCAATTCAATTCCGTCCTTAATGAATTTAACCTATATTTTCGGTACACAAGATATCAGAATCACTAGCACAGTCCCGCTGGGTTACAGGTCGGTATAAAAACGGTTTTATAACACAGTACGGTCCTGTTGGGCTGCTGATTGGTTATTAAAAATCAATTAGTGAACACTACCGATGCGGTCCCGCTGGTCATTGGACGAGGACACATCACTGCAATCATTCATAGCATCGCTATTTTAACCCCTATCATATACTAATCTATCCTTCATATGAATCCAAACTGGCTAACATTTAATTATATGCTCAAATCTTTTATAGCAACATGCAAGACAATATGTACATTTGTATAAACTAAGCTCATTTTAATACTCATGCAAATTTTCATTTGCAAACATTTCATAATTTCTTCTCAAATCAATTAAAACAATTCAATATGCTTTTCTTATGCATTTAGAACAAACAGTTCAAATCTTGAACAGAGAATAGGAGAAGATAGAACAAACCAAAATCGTCGCTTTGATTCCAATCTTCGGAATCTCGACTTCAATGCGGGCTTTCCTCCTCGTTAGCCTCTATTCAAATACAATGACAATCACATATTAGTAGGTTATTCTAGGAGTTTTTGGTCAAGGTTTATGTCTACCCGATACCCCTTCACTTGAAAATTTTTCTGGGGACACATGAGCCATATTTTTCTCATGCTTCCTTCAAGAAAATTATAGCTCTATGAGTCTATTTTTAGTAGGAATTGGAATCATCTCATTTGGATCACCCAAACTCAAGTTACGGTATTTTAATGCCAAACCGGGCTCAAGATGCCTAACTCGCCGGGTTACCTAACAGTATTCCCAATTTCAAGGGTCTTAACCCATAATTTGGTACTAGTTCCTTCCACGTATTTGAAGTTATGGTTCTAAGGTTTCTTTTTCAACTAGAATCATCCAATTTGATTACCAAAACCTGCCATTGCATTTTGGCATCCGCATCACTCCAATTGCAAAACAGAATCATACTGTTCTTACATATAGCTCCACTTTGACAGATTTTTGGGCACTTTGGGGTAACAATTTTCATACACTTCCTCCAATTAAATTATTCCCCTAGAATTATATTTTACTCAGAATTTTGAATCACTCAATTTGGATAAGTGAAACTCAATTTATGGCCAAAACACTATAATAATACCCAAAACAGAGCATAACCAGTGAGCTACTCGATCTCACATTTAAGCTCGTATTTGGGAGTCTTAGAGCTACAATTTGCTCCTGGTCCCTTCTATACATTTGTAGCCCTATCTCTTATGGTTCTTTACCAATCAGAATCACTTCATTTGGATGATTATAACTTAATCTATAGCCAAAACAAGAACATAGGTTTTTTTACAAAATTTTGACAAACATTTCCTTTGAAAACTCAACATTTTCCCTTTTTACAAACACTACACAAAACCAATCCAAACCAATCCCAACCAACAATACAAAACAACCTCAACATAATCCCAAAACTCATTTACAACCAAAACAAAACTCTTTTTATCCACATTTGGGGTTTTCCCCAACTCAAACACAAGAACAAAGGGGTTTGGGTTTATTTCTTACCTCAAATATCTTCCAATCTTCAATGCCAAGCTTTCTTCTTGTTTTTGATCACTTTAGGCTTTGATTTTCATGGAGCAGTTCACAAATCTCCCCATTCAAAAACCCTAGCTCTCTCCCTCTTTCTCAAAAACGAGATTGCTCAAATGAGCTCCCCTTAGACTACTTTTTGGTCTCATTCTCTTAAGGCCATGTTTGGCTCAAAATGCATTCTTTTGACTTAAGTTCTCATAAATGCTAGCTTGCCCCATATTTTCTCTATTTTCATTTAAATTCTCCATATTCACTCTTAGACCTTATTCTTATCACAAATGGCCCTTAAGTCCTCATTTACAAATTTCGATTTGCCTTTACACTTGGGTAAATTTTCTGGTCCAATCAATTTTCATTTAGCATATAATATTTGCATTTGGCTCTTAGCCATATAATCATTTATTCAATATTCATTTAACAATTCCCGGAAAATACCCAAGTTGGCTCAATTTATACCCGGAATATATAATAAAATTATAAAAAAAAATTCTAAGGTATTTTTGGGGCTTTACAATAGCATGGCCCAAAACTAGATTGATCTTCATAAGCCAATATGAAGATCAAAGGTCAATCTTTGGTAAAAGCTCTAACTCCATGGATTTGCCTGGAATGTGCTGAATGGTCTCCACCATTGGTCCTAGTTTGAGAAGAATGCATCCTCTGGTGCCTTTTGTGATTTTGAGTGATCTCCATCCTTGAGCAGCTATTCTTCTTTACAACTTATAAATAAATTACAAGAAATAAAAACGACACGCATGTCGTATTTAAATTACATATCCCAAAAATGTTTAAAAATTAAAAATGACACGTAGGCCATATTTAAATTATATATCCTAAAATAAACAAATGAATAAATATTTAAATTAAAACATCCACATTCACATTGGTCTAAGGGCCATGCCACGCACCATACATATTTTTCACAAAACATACAATAATTATAATATCTCAATAATTTGTGTAGTTCATTAAACTGTAAATTCATTATTAATAATAATACAATCATGCAATTAGGGTATGTGTATCACACACACAACAATTAAATATCCTAAATATTCAATTGATAAACTCCTAAAACCATTATTATTAATAATATTAACAGGGGCTTCTGAGCAAGAAACCTCCTGTCTAGGGGCACGGCCAAGGGGTCCAGGCAACGCCTCGCAGGTTAAGAGGTAGCGCTCCTTGTGGGGTTTAAGGGGCAACGCCCCTTACGGTGGTCCCGCTTGACCGGTCAGAATACAGGGCCGAGGGCGCCGCTCAGGTGGTCCCCAACTACCAACCGGCAAGGGTCGATTGATAAAAATTTTGCTTTTCACAACCGAAAAAAAAATTTGTTTTTCATTCGTTAATACTAATCTGTTTCAATATGTATGGAACAGGTTACATAACCACGATCGACTACCAATAATCACATATTAAGTTAGTCATATTACATCAGATGGATCATCTGAAACCATACAAAACTCGAGATTCTGTTAATCGGGTTAACATCCTTTCTCCTAGTACCATCGCCCTTCATGATTTTGGAATTAATACCACCTTTTACAGAACCATATATGTTTGTATGCATCAACCATGAATAAAGACACAATCTTTAATTAACTACACAAATCCTATGCACATGTATGCATAAAGATACGATTTTTAATGAACTATACCTATTTATATGCATCATAAATGCATAAAGGTACAATCTTTTAACAGATTAGACAAATTCATACACATCATATGCATAAAAATAAAGAAACCATACTTGTACAACTCGGGAAAATTAGAAATTTTCAAAAATGGCAAAATGATAATAATAATAATAATAAATTGCCAGAATGGTTCAGTGAAGCCTAGAAAATTATTTAGATTTCGAATGACGAATCGGACTGCGCCGTTAAATTCATGTCACGAAATCTAGTGACCTAGAAAAATTTCGTCGAATTCTGAGACAATCGGAATTTTTTTACGAGTTTATGAGTTGTGAGTTGTCAATGACTCTAGGGACGAGGTTTTTATGAGAATCTCGGGAGTCAGGAAATAACTGAAGGTAAGTTCATTTAAAATGAATTGAACTGAAAAGACATAAATTGTTCCGGGACAGAAATGAACCTGGGACGGGTCATGGATGAATGGAGCGAAGTGGGCCCCATGTCCAACTTAAACTTAAAAGGGGAAAAGAGAAGAAAAATCACATTTTTCTCCCATTTCGGCAATGGGCGTGAAGAGAGAAAGGAGAAAAACTCTTCATTCTCTCTACGATCTACGGAGATCGGGTGGTCAGAATCCGTCGAGCCAAGATTTAAAGTTCATCTACTTGATGAGGGCTACGCGTGGGTACCGACAACACACAATTTCGTAGAAGATTTCGTGTTTGGAGAAGAAAAGTTAGAGAGAGAAACTCTGACTTCTCTCTAAGATCTATGGAGCTCGGGTGGTCGCCTCGCGTCGGGCCAAGACTTAAAGTCGGAGTACTCGGCGAGGGCTACGCGTGGATACCAGAAACTCTGAGTTTCACCAAGGTTTCATGCAGGAGGTTCGGGGAGTCAAAAGCTTCGGGTTTAGGAAGTGTCCGTGGGACTTCATTGGGTCGTTGCTCATGCTTCAAGAGGTAGGGAACCTTTATACTCGGGTTTATTTTCCATCTATGAGTCATTTTGGTCTTGGTTGAGCCTTAGGGGCTGTTTGGATGGCGTTTAGAGAACCCAAAAAAACGCATTTTTCTGGGTTCACGTATGTCACTTTTCACGTGAAGCCTCAAACTTTGGATGACCATAACTTTTTGTTCGAATTCCGATTCATGAGTTCTTGGGGTCTATGGAAAGCCCTTTGAGTCTAGAATCCATCTATATTATAACTTCATGAAATTTGGACTCATATTATGTCCGAAAATGACGAAACCGCAGGCCCCTACCGGTTCTACTGCAAGTCATCGCTCATACAGCCCAACTTCGACGACCATAACTTTCTGTCCGAACCCGATTCGTGTTCTCGAACTCACTGCTTCCTCAGCTCCGGGACCGCCATATGCATGTAAATGGAATTTCGTGCCCACATATTTTCTGAAAATTTAATCAGAAAACCAAGTACTGCTTAGTTGTGATGACGCGTGTGGTCTAAATACATTGAAATCGTGTATGTCAATCAGTGATTATATGCACGCTGATGCAATTATCCATGAGGCTCGTGGGAAATACATGAGTTTGTGTATGATCGAGGCCATTGCATTGCTTGTTGTAGGCTACTTGTGACTTGATGATGTCACAATTAGGCCTAGAGGTTAAATTATGTCAGTACTCGAGCCAATGGACTTATGATGTCAATGTATACGTATTGATATGTTGCGGCTGAATCGCAGGAATTACTGGTTCATTGATATAACTTTCGAATTGATGCATGGGTTGAAATGCATGAGTAGGCATGTACATATAGCACTCATATATATGTAGCATGGTGATAGGCAATGGAAAATTGCATTGCATTTATGCGTAAGTACATCGCATGAAATGGGTGTGAGTGCATGGGAAAATCAGCATTGTGTTTGGTGTTGATGTTGGTTTTGGTCAAGGGACAAAGTCCTAAAAGGTCGCATGAATGATCGGAAGTTGCCTAACATGAATTTTGAACAAAGCGGTTTTATCAGAGTATGTCCACTATTATATATCGGAGGGTTGTCCACACAATAAATTATCGAAGTATGTCCACTATTATACATCGGAGGGTTGTCCACACAATAAATTATTGGAGTATGTCCCCTATTATACATTGGAGGGTTGTCCACACAATAAATTATCGGAGTATGTCCACTATTATATATCGGAGTGGTCGGGTTCACAAAGTAAACAAATATTGGAGTATGTCCACCTAATTAATATCGAGGGTTGTCCACAACAAAACAAATATCTATGCTTTGAAGATTATTTTTCATACATGGCATATTGTATGTTGAGAGAAGTCGTGAGGACTCGTACGTGACTTCATGAGGAGTAGCATCTCATCCATGTCATGATTCCATTCTAGGATTGACATAATCATGATTGGAATGTGCTTGTATACGACCATTGCATGTGCACTTAGGGCGGAGTAGTCTGTGAGGATTTCACTTTATCAAGCATTGCTCTCCCAAATGTGGGACCCTTCGTGTACATGAGATGTGTAGAGATGGCCCTACTAGAGGTCGATAATGAGAAGAAATTCAATGTGCTTTGATTTATATTTTGTAAAACATGTATTATAATTCTAGATCTTGATATATGTTTTGTATAAGAGTGGTGTAAGTTTAAACTCTTTATGGACTATGGTCCTATAGTCATGTGCTTATATGTTTGAGTATAGATAAATGAGCCTTATGTGGCTATTTTTACTCGTATGTGGATCCCCGTTGTATAATATCGGATAGTTGTCAAGTGTACTTCATTGCGTCAGATTGATGTAGCCCCGCATAAAGGAGACTCGCCCGCTTTTCATTAAACCCGGGTCCTGAAAAAAGGGGACTCAATGTGAGCGTGCTCAAGCTACCCGACATCCATGAATCTTCCGCGAGTTGACGAGTTGGTCACCGCACTCTGATCATCACAATTTGGTATCAAAGCTTAGGTATACAAATACCTAGGGTGTGAAACCACGAGAAAATCTAATTTTCTGAAAAAGGCAAAATGGTAATTTCGGTCAAAAAAATCCTAAATTTTTTTAGATCTTAGATGACGAAACAGACTTCACTGTTGGAATCGTCTCATGAAATTTAGCTACCACGTCGAATTCCGAGACAGTCAGAATTTACACGTTTTTCGAGGCAACGACCGTTGTGAGGGACACTTGGCACATTTTGAGTGGCTCACAGCAGCTACGTGTCGTGTGCACCGCCAACTGAGTCATGTGGGCCCACATGGACATGTGGCACTCCCAATTGGAGGAAATCTCAAAGTAGATGGATAAAGCTGATAAGGAACTAATGAGCCAATGAGAAATCGACAAGTGGCAATCGAGGGACAAAAGAGGAATAAAACAAAAGAAAAGAGCTTCCATTTGTCGGAATGTGCAGCGAGGGTAGAGAAAATCAAATTCCTGCAGAGAAAGCTCCAACTTATCTCTAGATTTTGTTTTAAACCATCTGCTCAGACGCCAAGAAGCAGTTGTTCACGCCAGTGGGCCATGTTTTATAACACCGGTTTCAGGAGTTTCGACAACCTCGAGAGGTAGGGCTCCTCCTACTCGGCTATTTTCAGTTTAAGAGCCTTGTAAAATGGTTTGGTTGGTTTGAGGTCAGTGGAATGGCTGCTTTGGTCGGTCCCAAAACCTCGGACTGAATTGTTAGAATTTTGGGAGCCGCTGACAAATCTGCATCGATCCTGTGGCTGGAAATGGTCCCCTTGTGTTGTAATTGTGTGTTAAATTATGGTTTGGGTGATGTTGGGCCGGAAATGGTCATGGTTGGTTCCACAAGTAGAGCCGTGCTTGGTGTTTATACGGACAGCCAATTGCTTGTTTAAGGCTGGTAAGCGGGTCAGTTTGGTGGACCGAAAATGGTCCATGTGTATGTTAGCAAAATATTGCTTGAATTGGATGGCTTGAATTGTGTGGAAGAAGAAACTGTTAATGCATGAAAAAAATTAATGTGTTAACACGATGTCACAATTATATGAGATATAATTGTGTGTAAGCCATTGGAAATGAATTGTTAATTAGCCCATGTGAGCTAATTTTGATGGTATTGCCATGATGTTAGCCCATGTGGTATGTATGTGAATTTTGTCGATATATGCATGATGATATATTGGCATGTGTTGCATGAATTGTTTGGAAATGACATAATGCAGTCCATATGCACCGGGGCACCCTAGAATGTTTGGTGTGAGTGCATGACATGAAAGAAAATGAAAGAAAAATGAAAATGGTTGTGAAAGGAATTTCAAGGAAGATTTTCCAAAGAATTGCCTTGGAGAATTGTCCAACAGTTCATCTCGGAGAGTGGACCCATGGCGTTTTGGAGGTACCAGGCCAATTCACCTTAGAGGGTTGTCCAATATATTTACTGAAACTCGGTAGTACATTTTCAAGGACAAAAATATTTTGTTTTGAAAACAGTGTTTTTCTCACATTTGGCTTAGGCATGTGTGATGGAGTCGGTGAGGACTCGAGACATGGGATTGGACATGTAGACATTCAAGTAGAATCATGTATTTGCTTGAATGTGTTTATATTGAATCATTACATGTTCACTTAGGTGGGGAGTAACCCATGTAGGATAATTCTACTACTAGGCATTACTCACCTTGTCGAGGGATCATTATTTAAGGTGTATGGAGTATTCGGGAAAACGGCGCTCATTAGAGGCCGCTTTTAAGAAGAAAGCCGACATGTGGCTTTGAATACTTTTTTGTAAAACATGTATGAATTATTCAATTGAAACATGTTGTATTAAGAGTGATATATTAACTCTTGAACTATGGTAAAATATAGTTGATGTATTTTTGTGAGTATGGATGTATGGGCCAATGTGGCCATTTTTACTCATGTATGGGTCTCATAATATGAGACACAAAGGTTTTCTGTGAGTTGACGAGTTGTCAACGGACCCCCGAGATTTGGGGCGTCACATAGGGAGCTCGGGTTTGGGTGTCCATAAGTTTGGTTTTTATACCAGCTTCACAACATAGTACGATAGCTTAGGTACACAAATACCTAGGACTCATGGGGATGGCTTAGACTATGCCCATTGTGCATTTTGATGAATTGATTGTGACGCAGATTGAATTGTGTGAAATATATACTTGATGTAATCAGGTATGGAACACTAGGTTAGAAAAAACATGACCTTAGGGGTTCGAAAACATAGTGAACATGAAAATTCGGAAATTGAATTGAATTGTATTACAGATGAACTAAGTTAGTTCATGATGATCGGGCTCATTAGTGTGGCATATGCACCACTGGTTGATTGGAAAAAAAAAAATCTCAATTCTGCTATTTGACATGTGTAGATGGAAAATTTGTTAGTTATTTGGAGAGGTGGATGGGGCAACAACCAACCACCATCGGCCCTTGATAAACAAGCCTTCGTGGAAGCTATTAGTGTTTGCTGAATGCCGCCCATACGGCAAGTGTTATTTCGCCACCATCGCGACAAGCCGTTGTTATCGGGAACCAAGGGGTTAAGTAACCCGCAGATCCAAGGCACACTTTCCTCCCGGGCCTCAAGGGAGTGGGGAGGACCTGCAGGTGACACAGTCATTGTCCTAATTAGTCGAGAAGGATGCAGACGCTAGTAGTAAGAGGAAGGAGAGCCAACCTTCTTCTAGCTCCAAGAAGAGGCTGAAGACTTATGTTTTCAGACGACCTTCAAAGACAAGGTCACACCATCAAGGCTACATGTCAATCATCCAGGGGTAGGAGACACTTCAGAGCTCCTAGCCAGTCAAGGCAGAGAGCGTGTTTCCATTGCCACCAACCTGGGCATTATAGACGGGATTGCCCGCAGAGGCAGAGATACCAGAGGCATAGGACACCATAGTTCCAATCATCGCTGGATCAGCATTGCATGCGCCTGCTCCTCCCATCGCTGAATGGGCCAAGGGGACTAGTGTCAGTCCCAACGTGCTACGCAAGCACTCACTGATCCACGATGAGTTACATGGGCCAGGGCTCGTAGGCCGAGACTTCTAGCCAGATGGGGCAGATGATATGCTACCATTGTCGCGCCTGACAAGAGACTGATTTGTCTCGTATGTGGGATCCTGGTACCGCAAATGTGAAAGCCACGATCAACTGGGTATACGGTAATGCTACACCTCTTCACAAGAATGTCTTTTAAATTCAAATGCATCATATTTATGCTTATTGTTGCATCTAGTGTCGAGGTTTGGGGCTTAGAGGTGGAAACCTTAGAAAGGTAGTGTATATGAATTCTTCCCTAGGGACAACGGTGACTGTGGATCTGATATGTCGAGGTTGCGAGTTATAGATCTCTGGGATTCTACTCACAGTGAACCTGAGGGTCATGGACATTTCAAAGTTCGACGTCATCCTTGGGATGGATTGGTTGATGGCATACCAAGTTGTCATCGATTGTGAGCATAGGAGAGTTACCTCCTATACACGGGACAACACTCATGTTACGTTTCAGGGGGACAAGCACAATGTTTTGCCCCAGATCGTGTATGATTCCAGGTGGCATGGACATTTGATGGGTCAATCGGCTTAACCTTACCTCGATATGAGAGGTGAGATCGGACTCTGGGTCCCGCCTTGTGAGTAGTATACAGCAAGTACGAGGATGCTTTTCTGATGAGCTACTCGGGATTACCTCCCTGGGCAGAGGGATGGACTCAGATTGAGTTACACCTTAGCACGCTGCCCATCTCTATGACTCGCATAGATGGCACCCGCTTGAGCTAAGCAGGAATTCAAGGTTCAGATATTAGGAGTTAATGACAAGGGATTCATCAGACCGAGTACTTCACTATGGGGGCGCTCTGGTTCTGTTTGCGAAGAAGAAGGATAAGACCCTTCGACTATGCATTGACTACCGATAGTTGAACAGGGTTACAATCAAGAATCAGTATCCATTACCGAGGATTAATGACTGTTTGCCTCTTTCTATATAGACTAAAAACCCCTCAAATTCACATAGTTGTAAGAGCCTTACATTTCTCTTGCATCCATGTCAGTTTGGATAAATTTGCTTAATAAAATATTTCTTTCTTTAAGGTTCATGATTTAAAAATAAGGGTTTAGTCTATGACACGCAAGTGCAATGTGTCATACAAGTAGTAAATCTGAATGTAAGTCCGTGTATCATTCCTACGTAGATTGGTACGAATTTAAAGATCAAACTACCCCAACTACTAAAATTCTATGCTATTCGACTCCTCAAAACTCACAATGCAAAGGTTTTATCTAGAAAAAATAAAGATCCTAGACTATTGATTACTGTTGAACTAAAATAAACCAAAGTAAATGAATAAAAACAAATCAGAATTAAAATACTAGGATCGAATCGCTTTCCGTGAGAAACGAAACTATCAAGGAATACAATGAAACAAATACCTTTAAAGACTAAAGTACATTGCTCCACTGTATGGATCTAGTTTTGTCCAAGATTCCTTAAATGTTGGAATTGGATTTCTCCATATTCACCGGTTGGATACCCTTGCTTCTTTCGAAGACAAGATCAAACCACTACAGATTCCCAATCCTCTTCGCAGCATCCATTTTTCTTCAATACTTCACACCCATTTCTCGCTGACAACAGAATCTTTCTGCATTCCTTCCCGTGGATTTTCTTCGCAGTTTCTACCACTTAATCGATGGCTCAACCTCCGTATCTATTGGTTCGTCCCTTCCCTCGACAGATCTCACTAACACTGGGTTATGAACTTGCCTTTTAGATTAAGGTGAACCTCTGATTACTTATATTGTTAAATACCCTCCAACTCTTCAATTATGAGCTTAATGGGATTTATCAAATGAACTCCTGCAGCTCAACAAACATCATGGTAGTCTATACGCCCAAGTAAAGAATTTTCACTCGTGAATTTCATTCGTATCACGCAGTAGGCATCCCTTCGAAATCGAGCATGATACATTCCTCAACTCGTATTCTGCACTACTATTGGAAACTTATCAATTCAAAACGACACCAAATAAGTAAAACCTAAACCCAAATTAGTTCATATTTGTGCAGAAAGATTCAGAATTTAAATGTAAATCAAATCCAAGAGTTATATCCGACATCGCATCAAGGGTTTACAGAATGTGGAGCAATCGATCACGTATAACCACTGTAATTGCATAAACTCGAGAAGAAATGAATTCCATATTTGTCTAGATTTCATAAATTTTCGGAGCAATAATTCTAGAAAAATAACATAAATAAAATTTGACTCCACTCGTCTCTTTTTTAGCACCGGTTCGCAGTTCAAATCCAGGAAAAGAAATAAACCAAAAAATAAAAAATAAAAATCTACTCTAAACTATACACTACAGTTCTCTCCCTTTCCCCGCTTTTTTAAGGTAGTGAAGGCCAGGCTACTTTACTATTCTATACGTCTATTTATACTATCCGAAGGAATTGGGCGAATCTAACCGGTGGAATTCCCGAAAGCCCGACCTTTGTCCTATGTCGCGACCTCATATTTGATGTGTGACATGGATTTCACTGTTGCTCTTGTTCGAGTCGCGACCTCGTTTAGCCACATTACAGCAGTTCGCTAATAGCTGCTTTGCATGGATTAATGGTCGCGATATCGTTCTAGTCATGACCTTGTTTGCTCAGTGTTTCTCAAGAGTTGATGTCACGACCACGGTTTCATGTTGCAACATCGTTGTCCTTCTCTTCATCTGGTTTCTAAGTTCACGACCTTGGTTTGGGATTGCGATACAGTTCTATTGTAAGTGACCAGTCGTGACTTTTCTTTTTAGTGTGATTGTATTTAGATAGTCTTCTTCCTTTGCGGGGTTTCAAATCGTCGCGACCTCGGTGATGTGCTGACCTCTTTCGATGTCTATTTCTTTTTCTTACGAGTCGCAGCCTCTCGGTTCTTTGTTGCAATAATTTCCTTCTTTCAACCTCTCTATTCGAGTCGCGACTTCGGTGATGTCGAGCCTCGTGATGACCTTTCTCCTGAAATTGCGCATAGTCCCAATTGCTTAAAAGTAGTTGCGACCTTGATTTCTTCTACTCAGCTCTTCTTCAGGTCGCGACTTGAACGAGTGGTCACGACATCGTTTGTGGTCCTTGATTAATAAATGGTGCCGCCCAGCCGGTTTTTGGCAAGAGCCCGGTTTGGCTTCGGACGCGGTTCTCCTTTACGTTGCTTGACTCTTAATGTAGTTGCAGCAGTTTCTATTGAGACTCGGTTCTGTTTTTATGTAGCGACCTTAACGGTATGTCTCGACCTCGAATGGAACCTTTTATTTAAAGCTAGTTTGCAACCGTTTTCTTTGTAGAGACTTCTTTATGGCTCTATTGGTGATCCCACGTCAGCGACATCGAGTGGCGTCGCGACCTCGTTATATTCAATTGGGCGTCGTGACATCGGTGTGGTGTCGCGACCTCTTCATTGTTGCCTTGAGTGGGTTCTGTGGCAAGCTTAATCTTCAAGTCACGACTTAAGCTTGCTAAAGTCTTCTATTTCTTCCCAAAGCGATCTTGGTGATGTCATGACTTGGAAATGGCCCGAAAACTAAGCTTCACATGCTTAACTCCGACTTTGAGTTGCGACTTCATTTTTACTGCTTGTAATTTGGTCTCTTACAGTTTCTTGAGATTTTAGCCTGGCGTATTTTCTGCAAAATTAAATTTGAGTAAAATATCCACATTTCTGCATACAAATCAACATTTATCTTGTAATATGCTCAGAAAAATGGATTAAAAATCTAATGAGTTTGGAGTCATCAAATTCCCCCAAGCTTAAAATTTTGCTTGTCCCCAAGCAAAGAAAATAAAGAATTGTTTGTCCTCAAACAAATAAGCTTAAAATTTTTAAAGACATTTTCTGATTCCTTCCTATTTCTCATTCCATGCTTCTAACTTGAAATAGGGAGATACCATCATCATTTTAAATTTCGGTTCGATTCAAGAATAAGAAATGGTACTTATATCCTAGAATTTCTTGATGAAATAATGTATTTAGCAGTTTATTCAACAAGTCTTATTATGTGTGTGTGCGGGTCTTCAATCCTTTTCATCTTCATGTTGAATTGGTTAATCTTACGGGAGTTTCCTTGGAAGCGTTTGTCAAAGTCATAAGCTTGTTTTTCATATTGATCTCCTTTAATGTGAGTAAATTCAACCTTGAATCGATCGGAGTCTTCCAGACTTGTAATGTTAGGCGGTAATTGGGTAGATAATGGGAAAATTTAAATTTACAATCTTGATTTCCACCTTTTCTTTAATACTTATTGCCTTGACTTTCACTACGTTGCTTAACTGTATTTGATTCTCCTCCAATCTTGCTTTGATTAATCTTTTTGAATTCTTTTTATGGAATTTTAATTTCCATATGCACTTTATTCAAGCCAGTTCCTTTGTTCTAGAACTCTTTTGCTTCTATTTTTCTAAGGTTGGGAATAGTGCAATGTTTTGTCTTCTTAGGCTTTCTATTACTCTTAGATAACTTTGGGCTAGCAACTCCCATACCGGTTGGTATTAGGGTATTAGGTGTTAAAACACCCCTACGAGCTTAATTGTTCAAGGGAAATAGCTAGAGACAAAACTTATTCCCTTTTCATTAATCTACGCTTCTTTACTTCTTCACCTCATACCTTGTAACATTTGGAAATATTTTCCCCAGAACTTGTTTCTTCCTTCTGATGGAGCTTTTGCATGCTAGGCTGGATAACTTGGGCTCCTTTCTTCTGGAATTGTGCGAGGAAGAGAATTTAGGTTTCGATTCTTTGTTTATTGAAGAAATAAGGCTGCATTTTAGCTCAAATCAAGTAACTAGGATATGCTTTAGCATATATTGAGGTAGGCTTGGAAAAGCTCAAAGCGCGAGATGGCCTCAATCACTTCTTGTTGGCTGTTTTTACCTAAGATTTCGCCTCAATCAATAATCTAACAAGTTCTAGGACTATGGACTCTTAATCCTGAATTTCCCAGAAGATGTTCCTAATTCCTCTCAAAGTTTCATGAGTTTTGTTGACCCAAGTGTATTATTTCTTCAAGACTTGTGCCTTATTCCTTTATATTTATACTATTTCAACCAAGTTATTTGTTCCATCATCGATAACCATTTTTTTCCGATTTTGAATCTAAAGTGAATTTAAACATGCGCTGCGACTCTAATTTCAGTTTACTACTCTATGCCCTTATTTTTCACGCATTTTTTGTTCTTTAGGAAAGAAGCGGGTGACTATTTGATCCTTGCATAGACAAGGCACTTTATTATTTTCATGCTAAACATGAAATGACACAAACACAAAATTTCTTAAGTCATGTTCATCCATCAATAAACATCTAATTATTCACAATCAAATTTTTCATTCAACAAAGGAAAAGCAATCCAATAATGAAAAGTAACTATAAAATGAAAATTCAATAAAACAAGGGACAATTTGGATGAACAAAATGGATTTCTATTAAATTTTGGGAATGTATAGATTGATAACATGCGAAAAACTTTTAGTTCCCTTTCTTCTTTTGTAGGCCTTTTAGGTATAATGTTGGGAGGATCTACATCAAAGCTGGGCATCTTGGGGATCAAACAGGAAATTTCATTTCGAGATGTTTGTCTCTCTTTAGAGAAATTTCTTTGCCTTTGCGAGATATTTCATTGTTTAGTTGCACTGCATTAATGAGTGTGTCTTGCCTCTTTCCACGATTAAATTGTTCCTTCCACCTCGGAAATACGTCCCCAGCCGGTTGGACGAGTTACGATTGATCAAGTCCATGCTCTCGACCGAGTTTTCTTCTATACTCATCATTGTCTTCCAAGCTGCTGATCTCTTTCTTTCATTAATCTCTGAACTCCTTGAAACAGATTCCTTGGCATAAATGCTTGAATCCATCGATCTTCGCCCGCATTATTATTCTGTTTACATCCTCTTTCTTCTTGATATCTTCAATGATTCAGCATCCGCACCCCAGATTGATTATTATATGAACTTGCATGCTTGTCTTTATTCTTTCCATCATCTTTTCTTAGTTTCTTGATTCCTCCTTATTAATTTAACTCTTCTCCAGTCCTCGGAGTTTTCTTCCCTTATATGCTCCTTTCTTACATTGCTGACTTCCATAAATTCTTCTTTGATCTGTTCTTTGGCATCTTTCCCATATATCGATTCTCTCTCTTCCATCTCCTTTTCATTACTCTGAGCATTTCCATGATTTGATATTCCTTCTACATTTAAGATCATACCTTGGCGAGCACTTGTTCTGTACTTTTGGAAATGAAGGATGGGTTGAAACTACCACTGAAAGGTTCTTCTTCTTCTGGCTTGGAAAGATCTTGTCGACACTTCCTCTGACTACTCTTCTGTCTTTTACGCATTTGTCTCTGCTTTCTGTTTGCCATCCCACTACCATCTTCCTTTTGCCTCTTTATTTGGGGTCCCTTTGTCCTCTGTCGAGGGGTTAGAGCAGGGGACATTTCTCTTCTTCCTCCCAATTTCCCTTCACCCTTACCTAGAGACAAAGTTTGGTAATAGTGGTAGGGTGAGGGATCAGTCCTCTTTTATTACTATGGTGGTATCCTCTGATGGATTCTTCAATTAGAATGCCTATATTCATTTTATATCCTTCCCGAAAAGGCATACAAAGGATGGCTTCTTGTTTACGGCCCCGGCAGGTGTTTAGTAAACGCTATTACGAGCGTATGAAGTAAAACTACAAACCTTTTCTTCGGTGAAGCTCCCCTTTTGATGGCATGGTGGGGTTCTGTTGATCACCTCCCATTTCCCTTCTCCTCCAGTCAACCGATTCAGTATCTTTTTATAGTTTGGGTTTCCACCAACTTCTTATATACTTGAGCCCATGCTTAAAATCTCGAATTTAAACATTTCATTTATTCTTCTATCCCAAAGGCACCCCGAACACCTCCTAACCTGTGGCTGAATCATCCTTCATTCCCACTATATTTGCATAGAATTCACGTGGCTAGAAAATCTGGCTTTGTGCTCTCGAAAAGAATCCTGACCTCTTTTCTCTATTCCTTCCAAAAATGGAAATTAGTTTTTGAAAGCCTATTCCTTTACAAATTCCTTGTCAAACATCACCTTGTTCCACAATTCTTGATATTCTTTTGAAACGAAGTCCTTTTCTTCTTCTGTTGCTTCTTTCTCAGGTTGCTCATCCTCCTCTAGCTGGTTTCCTTTTTCAACATTTATTTCTTCCTCAGGTTGAGTTTCCGTCTGTATCTCTTCCACTGCCTTGACACTTTCACGCATGATTTCGTCGATCAATCTATTAAGATTTGCAACGTGGTCTTGATTTCTTTGCCATGAGATTTGCGAGGAAATGTTACTTTACATCTCTGGTTCTAGGGTTTGAGATTGAAAAGATGGATGCGAGAAATTGGAAGGTTGGGATGGTGCGGTTTAATGGAGTTTTGAATGGAACAAACGTTGGGCTCAATGTCATGATTGCGATTTGGGGGTCATGACATTAAATTTTTGAGCCACTTAATTAATGATTTTCAATGAATCCTAATTTTAATGTTGGAATACCCAAAATGAAAGGTTTAAAAAAAAACTTTTATTGAGTTTTGAATTTATTAAGTCGCTGACTTCAAGATTTTGTTGCGACTGAAATGGTCCTGACCAGGAACTTTGATCATGACTTTCTTTTCTACTTTGTGTTTCCACATCAGCATTCTTGGTTGCAACTTTTCCAGCATTCTGGCTGTAACTTTTGATTAGTGCGACCAAAAATTTGTAGGTCTCCCCGAACAATTAAATTCACAACAATTTCAATTTATTCAAATCCAATCAAGGCAAATACAACTCAATTCATCTTCATCATGCAAATATTCAACAAAATCATCCACTATGCATCTTATTCAAAATTTAAGCACCAGAACAAAGTAAAATTCCCCAAACCTTCAATCATGCCATATCAGAGACAAAATTTAAATAAAATCAAGAAGAGTATACTGCCCCTTTTTGTCTCTGATGTAGATTTGAAGTTTGATTGTAGATGCCTCCCCCCTTTTGCAGGCCAATTCTCATCATCTCCGCAAAACTAACAAAAAATATTTACCTACTCTTCAATCAATAATGAATCAAATTACACAAAGCTATTAGAAATTTAAACATAAAAAAATATAACCAGAAAAAACTTAAAAGAAACTGATGTGGATTGCCTTCACAAAGCTGCTCAATTTTTAGTCTTTAACCGACTGTTGCCACATAGCCTGCTTTTCTCTCAAATTTTTTCATTCGTAACTAAGAGTCATTCTTCCAATTGCTTTCTCCCAAGGTAGTGCTTTTAATCTCGACCATTAATTTTGAATTTTCATGATTGATGGTTCTATACACGCTCAAATTCGTGTGTGCTTGATACTACCGTATATGGTCCACTCCATCTGGATTTAAGCTTTCCTCGAAAGAGTCTTAGGTCCGGAGCTGAATAATGTGGACTTCGATCTCTACATGCCTTGAATTCCCTCCTCAAAATTCGTTGATCATGCCATTTTTTTGTTTTATCTTTGTAGATTTTGGCACTATCATAAGCTTCATTCCTCAACTCTTCCAATTCATTTAGCTGGAGTAGCCTCTCTTCTTTAGCAGCCTTGAAATCAAAATTTAGCTTCTAATGGCCCACATAGCTTTATATTCTAGCTCAAGAGGTAGGTGACAAGGTTTTCCAAAGATAAGCTCCTCGTATCGTGGGACATTCCAACAGTTTTAAAAGCGCCCCCCGCGTATGCCCAAAGTGCACATCAAGCTTCAAAGACCAATTCTTATGTTTAACTTACGCCTTTTCAAGAATTTTCTTATCTCCCCGTTGGAAATTTCTTGCCCATTTGTTCGAGGGTGATAAGCCAAGCTCATAATGTGTTCGATACCATATCTCGCCCATGAGCTTGTCAAACAATTTTATTTGTAAAGTGGCTCTCCATCACCGATTATAGTTTTCAGTCCCAATCCCGCCGAGAATATTTCTTTTCAGAAAATCCCACAACTCAGAGTTAGCATCATTCTTGGGACAAGCCGTCGCCTCAACCCATTTTGATACATAATCCACGCCAGGGAGTATGTATATATTTCCCAAACGGCCGAAAAGGCCCCATAAAATCCATTCCCCCATACATCAAACAATCGCACCACCAGATAGCTCGTCTGGGCATTTTACGCCTTTAAGTTAATATTTCCCATTCTTCGCATTGATCACATAACTTCACCCATTCAAAACAAGCCCTTGTAATAAGAGGCCGCAAAAACCCGACTTAGAGAATTTTATGGGTTGTTTTATCTCCGCAAAATGTCCTCCATATGGTGATGCATGACACTTGAAAATCTTGCTTGGCCACTTCGTACACATCTCCTTATAATCGGGATCAGCTCCTCTTTTAAACAAGAATGTCATCCCCTAGATGTAGTACCCGCTGTCAGTCCTTAGCTTTTTTCTCTGCTGGTAGCTGAATTCTAGTGGCATAATTCCACATGCTAAGAAGTTCACTGGGCCAAGATACTATAGGATTGAGCGACAAATTGAATAATCGGCCATCCGAAAATTTTCTACTATTTTTCTTTCTTCTTCTTTGTACAAGAGGTTTTCTTAATTCTTGACAAGTGATCGCCATCACATTGTCACAATTCTGTTGTTTTTATTTCTAAATCAAATTCCCCGTAATAACAATACCCACCCGAATAGTCTCGCTTTGCTTCTTTCTTGCCATTAGATACTTAATCAAGGCATGATCGTTGTGTATAATAACATGGGACCCCAAAATGTATGGCCTAAATTTTTCACACGCAAATACTATCGCCAAAGATATCCTTTCTCAAGAGAGCACCTCCCGAGCTTCTCGCTAAAGGCTCTTGCCGATAATATACGGCCTTGAATACTTTTTCTCGCCAATCCCTAATACAGCCCCATTGCAAAATCACCGGCATCACACATGATTTCAAATTCTCTGCTCCAACTGTTTTGCCATGATGGGAGCTTCAACTAGTCCTGATTTGATTTCTTCAAAAGAATTGGCGGCGTGTGGATTCATCAAAATAAAACTTAGTATCCTTTTCCAACAATCGCATGCTGGTCTAGCAATTTTCGAGAAATCTCCGATAAATCTTCGTAAAATCCAAGATGTCCTAAGAAACTTCTAATTCCCTTGACCTGTAAGTGGGTGGCATTAAATTTCTTATAATTGAAACTGTTTCGTCTACCTCTAGCCTTGCCGCGTAAAACTCGTGCCCCAAGACAATTCCTTCGTAACCATAAAATGACATTTTTCTCCCAATCTCGGGGAGCTAGATTCTTTGTCTTGACTTTGAAGCATCACCTGTTATGTGCACTGTTTCAAAACTGATCCATACACTCGTAAAATCATCCATGAAGATCTCCATAACTTCTTCTCGCAAACTTAAAATATAGACATCATGCATCTTTTGGAAGGTGTACCTGTGAGCATTACACAAACCAAATGGCATTCCTCCTAAAAGCAAAAGTACCAAATGGGCATGTAAAAGTGGTTTCTCCGATCCCAGTGCAATGGCAATTTGTTATATCCGTAGTATCCATCAAGAAAACAAAGCAAGGGTGTCCTCGCCAATCTATCCAAAGATCTCGATCAATGAAAGGCAAGGTAAAATGATCATTCAAGGCAAGATTCGCTTCTGTAGAGTCAATACACACCCTCCATCCCCGTCACGCTCGTAGGGAATAAGTTCATTCTTTTCATTTCGATCACATCGAATCCACCTTCGGGAACTACTACGCATCAGCTCACCCCAAGAACTATCCGATATAGCATATATAAACCTCGCATTTAACCATTTCGTAACTTCTTTCTAACAACTTCTTTTCATCACCGGGTTCAACCTCCTTTGATGTGCTCAATAGAAGCTTGCATTATCATTTAGCAAGATTAAGGTATTGCAAATGATGGACTGGACATCTTTCGATCCTCAATCAATTGCTAATTGCTTCCTTGTATTTTCTAATTTCCTTAAAAGCAACTTCGCTTCAACCCCATCAATGCAACGATATGACACCCGGTTTTCTCTTTTCTGGTTCTAACCTATATTTCAAATGACTGTGCAATTCTTCAATGTTAACCCTTCGCACTAGTTTTCGCCACGAAGTTTTCTCGTTTCTGGTCATACTTCATCTTGACTGCTTTAATATGCTCGAGACTGCTTTGTTAAATAAATTTCAGAAGGCGATTTCACAATCAAGACTCTCACATACTGAATTCATCTCACTTCGATTGGATAGAATGTTGAAGAATACACTCGTAAATTCAATTCAACACCGAGAAGACTATTGTTTTCAGCCATACAACTTTCTCGTATCGGCATCAGATGTTCCAAACTCCTATTAAGATTAAAGTGCACGCTTCATTCCCACCCTTAGTGTCGGCCTTCACCTTTCGCACATCTATCAAGGCAAATCTGGGGGTCGCTAAGAAAGGTCTTCCTAGCAAAAGAAAGGAACTCTGGGTATCTTCTTCCATCTTCATGATAAAAGTCCACTGGAAGATGAATTTCCAACCTCGACAAGTACATCTTCAAGAATACCTCTGTGTCATCCGTCGCCCATTTGGTAATGTAATTGCCGCTGGGGTGGTGCCCCCAAACTAAGTCTTTTTGCAATAACCGATGTGAGGCATCAAATTATACTAGCACCGTAATCACATAAAGCCTTCAATCTCATATTCCTATGGGAGCGTGTGGAATGGTGAAACTACCAGGTCCTTCATTTTGTCGGGAGCTACCGATAACCGTGACCGCAGGTGTAGCGCTTAAATTCACTATTCCCTTTCCGCCTATCTTCCTTTTCTTCGTCGCATTCCTTCGTAAATTTTGCATAAGTAGCATTCAAGTTGATTACCTTTTGCAAATGGGGATTTCTCATTTTCTTGAAAATGTCCAAGAATCTAGAAAACTCGGCTCTTCCCTTTGCCTCTTCTAAAGCCTCTTATGGAATGGCACTCGTAGGTGTATGTTAGTACCCTTCCTTCTGCTTCGCTATTACTCCTTCCCCGCCGTTCACCAGGTGGGCTCTTCTCCCTTCCTTTCCAGCCTCTTTCTGTTCCTCGCCCCGCCCCTTCTCTTTCCTTCTTTCCCTTCCGTTGTTGCTCACTTCTTTCCCACTTCTTAACTGAATTGCCATGCGCCTTGATTCTGAAAGTGTCAATAGGAATGTACCCTGCTCATTTCCGCATATTCAAGGCCAACCGCCTCTACTTGTGTCTCTAAGTTTTTCTAATGAGGCACTTGTATTCTTCGAAATACTTGAGTGTCGACTTGAAAGCTTCCAAGTCGGCGCTCGCTCATGGAAGTGTATAAGCCTCTCGTTGTCCCTCATGAATCGCGCAGCACGTCTTTCAAATGGTCGAGTTCTCCTATGACCCCGCGCTGATGCTAGTCATTCCCGCTTCACTCCCTGGATGCCGCCGCGAACCCCGTGGCTACCGGGATATTCCTATTGAGGATTCTCGCCCATGCCTTGGCCTTGTAATGCCCCTCCACCATATGAGAAATTCTCATGGTTCCCAAGGCCGGATCAGAATGTGTGGGCAAAAGCTTAGGATTTGGCTTTGAAATGGTAATTCGTTCATTCACGTACTTAACCTCCTCATCACCATAAGAATCTTCTTCTGTTGGTACTTCAGCACTTCTTCTTATTCTGTTTCTCTTTCCACCCAGTCTCTGGCTTCATGAGCAAAGGTGCATTTTTCTTTTCTCTTGTTTGTCCATCCCTGCGGCATGATGGCATCTAACTTGCCTCCATGGCTATCATTTTACCTCACTCCGACTCCTTTCCTCCTCGTTTATTACCCCCTTGAAAACTCGATGGAGCTCATATTGCATTTGGCCGTGCTCCTATCGATCTCTAGCCCTTCTCGCACTTTTTCGTTTGAATGCTCCACAAAGATGAAGCACGATACTACTCTTTAGATGTAATACTTAAGGCATGATATGTCATATATCCATCCCAGGTCTTTAAACCCATCCACACATATGGCACCTCTTCAAAGAACCCTCAATCTCTCCTGTGCTATATAGGCCTCACCTCCCTGTTGGAACACTATTATCTCTTCTTCTCTCCGAGGTGAGAGATGGGGGAAAGAACTCGCCTTAAGTATGTGTTTCTTTTCTACCACTTCTTCCCAGCATCAACCTGAACCATATGGTAATGATCTCATACCATGTGGTCAAGTATATCTCGTAGTTGAGAATGGGAAGAGATGCGCCTTTTATTCACCTCTCGCTTCACACCATTCAGCTTTACTCAGACATTTTGCCATCCCGAGAAATCTACCCGTGTGCTCGCTTCGGGTCTCTGTAGGTGACCGCTGAACTGATGTCAGCCGCACCATCATATCAAAGCCGGGCTTTTGGGCTCAAGTTATTTGCATCCACAGTAGGTCGCTGTCTCGATCGTTGCATCATTCTTCCCCGATCAATAGCTCCGCAAATCCTCCTCCATTGTGTCGCACAGGAGGCCTTCTCCCGTCGTTGTCCGTTCCTCTCAGTCCCGTCATGTCCTCATATAGCCATAGCCGCGCTTTCTCATTTTTTAGTCTTTCTAGTCTTAGTGTTCTTTCCACTCGTTATGTCCGCTGGAAACAGTCGTAATCCTGCTTCTATGCATTAAAGGATTTCCAAATCAAACACACTCGTATTAATAAGATTATCAAACTAAACAAAATATTTTCAACATGGCTTGTTAAAGATCGCTGTTGATGTACTTTCTCCATCATTAAAAGCTATTTTTGTTCTTTTCTTTATAAATGTCCAAATTCAAGATTTCCCTCTTTGTTGTAATATTGGATCTATTTAATTCTTTCAACTCGTCAACGCCATAAAGCTTGTTTGCCTCTTTCTATATAGATTAAAACCCTCAATTACATAGTTGTAAGAGCCTTACATTTCTCTTGCATCCATGTCACTGATAAATATGCTTAATAAAATATTTCTTCTCGTAAGGTTCATGATTTAAAAATAAGGGTTTAGTCTATGACACTCCTAAGTGCACATGTCATACAAGTAGTAAATCTCGAATGTAAGTCCGTATCATTCCCATGAGATTATACCGACTAAAGATCAACTACCCCAACTACTAAAATTCTATGCTATTTGGACTCAAAACTCACAATGAAGGTTTTATCTAGAAAAATAAAGATCCTAGACTATTGATTACTGTTGAACTAAAATAAAACCAAAGTAAATGAATAAAAACAAATCGTAACTAAAATACTAAACTGAATCAGTTTCCTGTGAGAAACGAAAACTATAAGTGAAATACAATGAAACAGTCAATTCTAGCACTAAAGTACATTGCTCTGTTCTGTGTATGGATCTGGTTTTGTCCAAGATTTCCTAAATGTTGGAATTGGATTTCTCCATATTCACCTAAGTTGATACCCTTGGTTTCCTTTCAAGACAAGATCAAACCACTACTAGATTCCCAATCCTCTCAAGTAAGATCTCGTAGTATTTCTCAATACTTCACACCCATTTCTCTTGCCGACAGCCAGACCTTTGCATTTCCTTCCTGTGATTTTCGCAGTTTCTACCACTTAATTGATGGCTTAACCTCCGTATCTATGTGGGTTCGTCCCTTCCCTTGATTAGATCTCAACCAACACGGTTGAACTCGCTCTTAGATTAAGGTGAACTCTCGATTACTTATATCAAGCAAATACTCCCTCCAACTTCAATTATGAGCGAATGGGGAGTTTTATCAAAATGAACCCTTGTTTTCCGCCAGCTCATCGATGGTAGTCGAGCATACCCGGGAAAGAATTTTCAGCCTCCTCAAATCTCCGTCTCTCGTGTCAGCCACTGCAGGGCATCCCTGAAATCAGAGCATTCCCTCAACCGGTATTCAGATTACTATTGGGAACTTCTTTATCAATTTGTAAAACGACAATTAAATAAGTAAAACTCAACCCAAATTAGTTCTCTTATATTTGTGCAGAAAGATCAGAATTAAATGTAATCAAATCCAGTTAGAGTCATGGGCCCGACATCGTAGACGCGAATTAAGAAATGGAGCACCGATCACGTACAACCACTGTAATTGCAATAAAACTGAGAAGAAATGAATTCCATAAATTTGTCTAGATTTCATAAATTTTCAGGCAGTAATTCTAAGAAAAATAACATAAATAAAATTTCAGCTCCACTCGTCTTTGCACAGTTCGTGGATTCAAATCCAGAAAAGAAATAAACTAAAAATAAAAAAAAATAAAAATCTACTCTAAACTATACACTGAGTTCCTCTCCTTCCCCTTTTTCGGTAGTGAAGACTGGTTACTTTATCACTATTCTAACACTCGCTTATTTATACCGGCTAAAAGGAATTGGGCCTTAATCCCCAAAGCTCCAGTGGAATTCCCAAAAGAAAGCCCAACTCATCAGCTTCTATGTTTTATTCAAATTGATGTCGCGACATGGATTTCCTTGTTTGCTCTTGTTCACCGCGACCTGCTGTTTCACAAGAACTGCATTCCTTGTCGCCGTATGGATTAATGGTCGCGACATCGCTTGTAGTCGCACCTTGCTCTGCTCGTTTCAAGAGTTGATGTCGCAACCACTCCGCTTCATGTCGCGACATCATTGTCCTTCATCCGCTCTCCGAAAGCTACGACCTTTAGTTTTTAGGTTACACCACGCTCTATTATTTGTAGGCGACTGTGTCGTGACTTTCTTTTTCCGTCGCGATTGTGTTGGTGGTCTTTGCCTTCATGTGTTTCACCCACGTCGCGACCTCAAGGTGATGTCGCGACCTCTTCGATGTTCATTTCTTTCTTCTCGTCGCAACCCCGCTCTTTGTTGCAACCAATTTCCTTCTTTCAAACTCTATTCCAGGTCGCGACCTCAAGGTGATGTTGGCGACCTCATGTCGTTTCTTTCTTGGTTGCGCTGTAAATTCCAATTGTCAAAAAGTAGTCGCGACCTTGATTTCTTCGCCACCCAGTCATGACCCGAATGAGTGGTCGCGAACATCGCTTGTGGTCCTTGATTAATAAATGGTCGCAACTTCGCTTTTTGGCAAGGGCTTCGCTGCTTCAGTTGCAACCTCCCCTTTATGTTCTTCTCGCCAACTCCTTAATGTGGTTGCAACTCCTCAATTTTCCCCGTTGAGACTCCAGCTCCTCGCTTTTATGTCGCGACCCTCAAATGGAGCCTTCATTTAAAACTAGCTGCAACTTCGCTTTCTTTGCGAGTCTTCCTTGCGTGCTCTATTTGCGATCCACGCGCGACATTAGAGTGGACGCCGCGACTCTCGCTATATTCAATCGGCGTCGTGACATCGCTGTGGTGTCGCGAATTCCTTCATTTGTTGCCTCGTCATTCTCGGGTCGTGCAAGCCTAATCTTCAAGTCATGACTTCGCTTACACAGCCTTCATTTTTCCCAAAACTAATCTCTCTTATGATGTCGTGACTTGAAACACCAAAACTAAGCTTCCCGTCGCTGACCCGACTCCTTCGCCTGCGGCTTCATTTCTCGCTCTGTAGGCCGGTCTCTTCCGGTTTTGGCCGAGATTTTAGCTTCCGCCGTATTTTCCTGCAAAATTAAATTTGAGTAAAATATCCACATTTCTACATACAAATCAACATTTATCTTGTAATATGCTCAGAAAAATGGATTAAAAATCTAATGAGTTTTTGGACTCATCAATGACTTATTCGATCAGTTGAGGGGAGCGAGAGTCTCTAAGATAGACCTTCGCACGGGTTATCATCAATTGAGGGTTAGGGAGGCAGATATCCTTAAGACAGTGTTCAGGATGCGGTATGGGCACTTTGAGTTCATGAAGGATGCCTTCTGACGACGAACGCATCAGCCAGCCATTCATGGACCTCATGCAGCGTGGTGGCTCCAAACCTCATTTGACTCCGCTTTTCGTAATCTGCGGGATGAAATTTTGATCTACTCCTAATCTGAGGAGGAGCATGAGGATCATTTAAGGGTCGTTCTGCATCTTTTGAGAGATCATCAGCTGTACGCCAAGTTTAGTAAGTGCGAATTTTGGCTTATTGAGGTGAGATTCTTGGGGCACGTGGTGTCAGCTTCAGGAGTGTTAGTGGACCCCGAGAAGGTTGAGGCTCTATAGCTAGAGACCAAGTCCACTTTCGAAGCTGCCTGCTGGGATTGCAGGTATTACAGAGGTCTTACTGAGATTTCTCCCCAACCAGCAAAGATCTATGACGATCAGACCCAAAAGGAGGTCGATGTTCGAGTGGAATGACCGTGCGAAGGCATTCCTGTGAGCTGAAGAGAGGCTACTCATCCCATTCCGATAGTCTCGGGAAGGGACAGAGGTGCACAAAGCAGGTCAGATGCCTCGCAAGTGACTAGGGGATGCGCTTGGATGCACCGTGAGAGTGGTAGCTTATGATTCTAGCCAATTGAAGAATCATGAGCAGAATTACCCCACACACGACATGGGGTTGGAGGCCATAGTCCTTGCCTTGAAGATTTGGAGCCACTACTTATATGGCAAGCGAGGAAAGCTGTCACCGAGGTATATTGGGCCCTTCAAGATACTCGAGAGTGTGGGCACAGTTGCATATCGATTGGCGCTACCACCAGCTGCCAGGGTGTCCATGAGGTGTTCCACGCCTCCCATGCTCCTAAGATACCCGTGATCCAACCTTACGAGTGGATTGGGAAGAGATTACTGTTGATACTGATGGGACCTTCGAGGAGGGACCAGTGCGTATCTTGGATAGTCGGGATTAGGTTTTGTGACGCAAGACTGTGCGGCTAGTGAAAATGTTGTGGCAACACCGAGAAGTGGAGGAGGAAACTTAGGAACGCGAGGACACGATGCGGGTCACCTATCCTTTCCTATTTGAGGATGAAAGCGTGTTTGTCTAATATTGGAAGTCTAATATTGGAACTAGAATAACTATTGCATATGCATGTGTTTGTGTGTGCTAGTGTGTGTGAATTTCGAGGACGAAAGTCTTTTAAGGGGGGAATAATGTAAAACCTAGGAAAATTAGAAATTTTCAAAAATGGCAAAATGATAATAATAATAATAAATTGCCAGAATGGTTCAGGGAATCCTAGAAAATTCTCTAGATTTTAGATGACGAAACAGACTACTCCGTTAAATTTGTCTCGCAAAATCTAGTGACCCAGAAAAATTTCGTCGAATTTTGAGATAATGGAATTTTTTTACAAGTTTCTGAGTGGTGAGTTGCCAATGACTCCAGGGACGAGATTTTTACGAGAATCTCAAGAGTCAGGAAATAACTGGAGTTAAGTTCATTTAAAATGAGTTGAACTGAAAATAAATAAATTGTTTCGGGACAGAAATGAACCCGAACGCGTGGAGCAAAGTGGGCCCCGCGTCCAACTTAAACTTAAAAAGGGGAAAAGAGAAGAAAAATCACATTTTTCTCCCATTTCGGCAGTGGGCGTGAGTTAGAGAGAGAAATGAGAGAAACTCCTCATTCTCTCTAGGATCTACGGAGATCGAGTGGTCGGAATCCGTCGAGCCAATATTTAAAGTTCATATACTCAAAGAGGGCTACGCGTGGGTACCGACAACATGCAATTTCGTTGAAGATTTTGTGTTTGGAGAAGAAAAGTTAGAGAGAGAAACTCCGACTTCTCTCTAAGATCTACGAAGCTCGGGTGGTCTTCTCACGTTGGGCCAAGACTTAAAGTTGGAGTACTCGGCGAGGGCTATGTGTGGATACTGGAAACTCCGAGTTTCGCTAAGGTTTCACGCAGGAGGTTCGGGGAGTCGAAAGATTCGGGTTTAGGAAGTGTCTGCGGGACTTCCTTGGGTCATTTCTCACACTTCAAGAGGTAGGGAACCTTCCTAATCGGGTTTATTTTCCATCTTGGAGTCATTTTGGTCTTGGTTTAGCCTTAGGGGCTGTTTGGATGGCGTTTAGAGAATCAGAAAAACACATTTTTCTAGGTTCGCGTATGCCACTGTTCACATGAAGCCTCCAAATTTGGACAACCATAACTTTTTCATCCAAACTCCGATTCGTGAGTTCTTGGACTCTATGGAAAGACCTTTGAGTCTAGAATCCATCCATATACAACTTCATTCTATTTAGGTTCATATTGTGTCCGAAAATGATGAAAAAAGATAGGCCCCTGCTGGTTCTACGTGTAAGTCACAGTTCATATGAGGCCTCCAACTTTGAACGACCATAACTTTCTTGTCCGAACTCCGATTCATGTGTTCTTGGACTATACAGAAAGCCCCTTGAGTCTAAAATCTGGTCATATGCTTGTGAATGGCATTTGGTGCCCACATATTTTCTGAAAATTTAATTGTAGCACCAAGTGTGCAAATTGCTTGGTTGTGATGACGCGTGTGGTCTAATACATTGAAATTGGTGTATGTTGGTTGGTGATTATATGCATGTTGATGTAATTATCCATGAGGCTTGGGGAAATGCATGAGTTTGTGTATGATTGAGGCCATTGCATGGCTTGTTATAGGCTACTTGTGGACTTGATATGTCACAATTAGGCCTAAAAGTTAAATTATGTCGTTACTCGAGTGGTAATGACTTATGATGTCAATGTATACGTGCATTGATATGTTGGCATGAATCGTGTGAATTTCTTGGAATTTATGTGTTCATTGATATAAATTTCTAATTGATGCATGGGTTGAAATGCATGAGTAGGCATGTACATATAGCACTCATATATACGTAGCATGGTGATAGGCAATGGCATATTGCATTGCATTGATGTGTAAGTACATCGCATGAAATGGGTGTGAGTGCATGGGAAAATCAGCATTGTGTTTGGTGTTGATGTTGGTTTTGGTCTAGGGACAAAGTCCTAAAAGGTCGCATGAATGATCGGAGGTTGCCTAACATGGATTTTGAATAAAGCGGTTTTATCGGAGTATGTCCACTATTATATATCGGAGGGTTGTCCACACAAAAAATTATCGGAGTATGTCCGCTATTATACATCGGAGGGTTGTCCACACAATAAATTATCGGAGCATGTCCCCTATGATACATCGAAGGGTTGTCCACACAATAAATTATCGGAGTATGTCCACTATTATATATCAGAGGGTTGTCCACACAATAAATTATTAGAGTATGTCCACTATTATATATTAGAGGGTTGTCTACACAATAAATTATTTGAGTATGTCCACTATTATATATCAGAGGGTTGTCCACAAAGTAAATTATCGGAGTATGTCTACTAATTAATATCGGAGGGTTGTCCACAAATAAAACAAATATCGTTGTTTTGAAGATTGTTTTTCATACATGGCAAATTGCATGTTGAGAGAAGTCGGTGATGACTTGGTATAGGGATCATGAGGAGTAGCATCTCATCCATGTCGTGTAGATGCTGGTGGGACTCTTGCTTATCCTTCAATATTTGTTCCAACACCAGCAGTCGTTGCTCTAGGTTGGACTTAGAATTGTCTCCCAATGATCCAGTCGGAGAGTGTGCGCAGACTACCTTTGCAGCACCCTAGAGAAGCGTGGGATGTGTTAGTTCCCACAAAAGGAACAAATGGAAAGGTCTTAGCTTTCCATAAAGTAGATCCCCCCCTTGTATTTTTCGTCCCCCTTC
Source organism: Tetrastigma voinierianum (assembly GCA_016808115.1). Classification (NCBI taxonomy): domain Eukaryota; kingdom Viridiplantae; phylum Streptophyta; class Magnoliopsida; order Vitales; family Vitaceae; genus Tetrastigma; species Tetrastigma voinierianum. The sequence continues at coordinate 343,217 of JAEQBH010001039.1, read as the reverse complement.
CTTTTGTACTCATTGGACGAGGGTTACATATTTGATGCTCATAATTTGGGCATTTATGAGTTTCCTTTACTTCCTTACGTTACACATTCATTCGCTCATTAATTGGTACACATTAATTAGATCATAACTCCTGTCCAGGAGGACTATATGTACACTTTTCTGACTTCATCTTCATGCCCGAGGTGATTCGCTTTGACTTGTCATCCGCCCTTCTATCTTACTCGGCTCGGGCTCCTTTTCTTGTAAATGGGTTAGGTCCGGAACATATATGCCTACTCGGGTTTGGGCCTGGTTCCCAATAAACGTTGACTGCAAGGCACGTGTTCTAGTACTTATCCTACTCTACCCTTGGCTATGTGAGGAGTAGGGTGGATTAACACCCTCGCAAAGTGCCTGATGTTTGAGTGACAAGTGTTGGGCCCGATGCCTAGGACTCGGGCTCCCTGGTCATTCGGGCTTCTCACATACAATGCATGTGAGATTAGACTTATCCCATTCCAAGGGGGTTTTAGAGTTGTTTTTGTTGTATATCATTTATGCTTTCTGTGTTAAGCATAGATTGAATGTGATTTGAATAGTTTAAGCACTTCACATCTCCTTTCCAAAAGCATGAAAAGTGACATGAAACAAGATTCATTTTGGGCTATGCATAACAAGGATGAGAAACCATACGCATGGGCAAATATAGCAAACTTACTCTTTTCATCCCTAGTTTCATTTCATGCGGTTTTTTGGGTTTTTTTTCTTAATCATTTTTTTTACATCAATTCACTTTGTAATATTACGTTGTAGTACATGTTCTAACCAGGATTTGAACATGAATTTTTCCTATTTCCTTTTTCATCATTTTATCATTTGAGCCAGACCTCGAAAGCATTCCCAAATCAATTTAAGAGTTGGGAAAGCATATAAATTTGAATGGAAAAGGTATGAATGAACCCAACCGAACTTGATTATCATTTAATCAATTAAAGCATAACAAAAATTCAATTTGATTTTAAAATGTCCTGCACAAGTTGAGCTCGGGTTGCATGATTGTTTGAATTGATGTTCTTCAAGTTTAGGTCCAGATTGGTTTATAAGCTCTTAATCTTGCTCGACACTACACATTCGTGCATATGCTATCATTCCTTTGTGCATGTATTACTATTATTATTCATACACGTATCCTATACACTCTCGAGCATATATACTACTTTGGGCAACTGAACTTTCATTCTAATGTCTTTAATGAGTTTGCTGTTTTTATTCTAAATATTTCAGGGGAATCGAATTTCAAATCAAGTGACAATTTGATGGTGTTTGGTGAACCTAAATTAATACTAAATAGGGCTTAACACCATTAAATATTTAATTGTTTAGTAATATAATACTTTATTTCTATTAAATACTAACTTGTTTGTTTTCTATATATATTAAAAATCATGACCTTAACATCTTTGATATATTAAAAAAGATAGTTTAATTTAATATTTATCTCTATAATGATAATTTAACTTTTTCATTAGCTTTTGAGGCCTGATTCAAGGTAAAATGGACACACGTGAGAGTCAGGATTGAATCAAGAATAGAGTACTATAATGTAATATGTAAATTGCAAAATAAATAGATGTAAACAAATATTTATATAATATTTGTACAATATTTTAACATATTAATAAAAATATAATTATTATGATAAATACCTTCTTTTTAAGTTATTTTAAAAAAATAAAATATCACCAGAAAATCTAACTCCTTATTAACATTATTAGATTCATATATTATTTATAAAATTTAACATTTTATCTAAATTTTTAGAAAGTTAATTTTCAAATAAAAGTAATTTCCCTAGCCTAATTTTCTCTCGACCCTTTCTTTGCTAGCCCTTTTTTTTTAAGCAATAAGCAGAGATTTTTTTGTCATTCTTGACCTGAAATCAACATTCTACACCTCTTTCCATTGTTTTCTTCTTCAATAAAGTGGTTATTTCCACATAAATCTAGATTTTCATTTGTTTTTTTCATAATTTAATCGTTGTCTTTGTGTAGCGTGTGGTTGTCGTCGTCTTGGTGCAACGTGTGGTTATGTCATCTTAGTATAACGTTTGTTTGTTGTTGTCATGATACGACATTTATTTGTTTGAGGGTGATTCGAACGAGCAAAATATATACGATTAGCAACAAGAAATCAAATCAATGGTCGTCATATTGAAGAATTAGAGTCGTAGGTATTCTAGTTACAATATCAATACCAAATGTGTAGGCTCAACTATCAAATGTATATAGGTTTTGAGCTAATTCATTATGCTATTAATGTAGATGTTATTCATCTTCTATGATTTTTAGTGATTTTGATTTAATGTTCTTATTAATATATTACTAGTTTGACTCAATAAAATTATTTTTCTCTTCAAAATAAAATAATTTCCTATTTACCAATAAAGAAGAAAAAAAAATCAATCTTTTAATTTTTACCTAAATTTTGAGAAATTATATTTTTGAATATTATTTAATTAATATGAGAATAACTCATGAGGGTTTCACTTTTTAATAAATATTATTGGGTATGACTTTGTCATGCTCTTATTTTAAAGGTTTGAAATTCTGGGTTTTTTTAATAGAAAAAGTTGTCATAAAAAACATTTAGAAAAAAAATCAAATATTTGGACTTTTTCTATAAGTTTGAAAGAAAATTGCTTTCAGTCAAAACAAAAAACAAACACCTTGAGTATGTTTGGTAAAATAACTTAATGATGTAACTTAAAGAAAAAAAAAACCAACTAATTTATTCTTAGATCTATAATTTCACTTTAACTTTTTACCCTTGTTTTCTCTGATTACCTCCACGATATCTTTTATTTTTACTTAACTTTCTTTGCCCTTATAATTTATGAGGATAAATATCTTAGCTTGATGATTTAAAAAAATATTTCGAATTAATTTTATCAAACCATTATACTTGATCAAGTAACAATATATCCTTTCCTCAAACTTAAATTGGTGATTAGGGTTTTCATTATCTCTATTGTTGAAGTAAAAAAAAAAAGAAAATGAAGAAATCAACTACCAAGCAATTTAAATAAAAAAAATGTTTAAAAATTAAATAAAGAAAATATTTCTTTTAGTTTATTTGGAAACGTTATTTGAAATTAAAACCTTTTAAACTCATTTTTATAATATTCTTAATATATCTTGAAAATAATTTTAATGTGTAGCATCTTATTTTTAATTATTCATATATAAATAATTTTTGTTTACTTACAACACTCAAAAATAAGTAAAAGTAATAATTTTTTTTTTTTTTGAAAAAGATGCAAAGTTTATTAAGGATAATTCAAAGGAATAACAGAAGGAGAGTCGAGAAAAGAGCTAGTTGCCTTCGCAAGAGAATGGACATCCTAGTTCGTTGACCTCTTAGTAAAAACAAGAGAACAGTTATGTATCTCTTCCAACGAGAGACGGCAATCCTGCATAATTAAACCAGCATAAGAAGGTAATCACCCTGCTTATTCACGACTTGCACCAGTAAGAGGTTGTCCGTTTCAATTACAACCCGCTGCACCCCAGTATTCTTCGGCCAACTTAAGGCCTCTCGGCACCCTAGTGCTTCGGCAACCAAGTGGTCCTTCAACCCACAAGCCCTATGGTAGACTCGCGAGCCAATCTCTCCCTTTTCGTTCCGATTGATGAAGCCAAAGCCAATGGTCTCGGCATGATGGAAGATAGAGGCATCCACATTGCATTTGGTGAAACCCGACTCAGGTGGCTTCCATACGCCTTTGGCAAGTCGTCTCGACGACAGATGGGGTTCTACATGAACATGTTGAGCTTCCTTCCATTGAGCTACCAAGAGTGTAGCGGTGGTACAACCTGTAGTGTCGAACCTGAGCTCATCTTCCAAATTTTAGTATTCTTATTCCCCCATATTGCCCAGCAAGGACGCCATTTTGTCAAGGATCTCCACTGGTTTTCCACTACACTGATTGTTCCACTACTCAGCAAAACTTGAGACTTGTCTCAGCAAAACTTTGAGACTTGTCTTCGGCATAAGTCTACTGAGGAGATATTCCACACCGCCGCAGCCAATGTGCACTTCACCAGTACGTGAAGAGAATCTTCCGGCGCTTCCCCTCAGCTTGGGCACTTGTTGGTTTCGCTGATCCTACGTGAGCACAGAGCTTGCATGGTGGGAAGGGAGTTTGAGCATGCCCTCCAAAATCAGATTCTTCATCTTAGCAGGGGTCTGAATCTTCCAAAGCTGACTCCAGTTGCAGTTGTGGTGAGGTAACGCAAGATGAGCTTGAGACCCTACAAGGTGTTAGAGCTGGCACAGGCGTTTGAATATGAAGCAACTGATTGAACTGAAGAAATCTAGGTGGACAATGATCACCGAAACAGTAGCAGAATCTAGAGCTGAATTGTAAATGCGTACTGTAGTATCAGAATCTGGAAAAAAGAAGAAAAAACCGTGTAACAAACTGAGTCGTATAAGAGTACACTGCCAATAGGAATTTTATTCCCTGGGATACAATAGTTCTTCCGATGTAATATCTGAAGCAGGAACAAGAGAAAAGAGAAGAGGGAGGAAGAACGAATTGATATTCAACATAATAGAAGGTTTGACTTTATAGAAAACCAATTATGTAACTATTGGGTTTGAGGTATGAAATTCAAAATGGCCATAAAAATAGAAATTAAAAACTGTTAGGAATTAAATTCATAAAATTTGCTGTTGAGAATTGAATTCAGAAAATAACCGTTTGAAGAATCCTTTTTTTATTTTTTAAGGTTTTTCGTATTGCCAAACAAAATAAAAAATTGGTTTGAAGCAAAACCAAATTTGTCCCGTGTTATTCACGGGGGGGGGGGGTCGATTTGCTCTGAAATTGGGCTTTTGGCCCATTTCTTGTGCACGCGAGGCCTCCCATTTTCTTAACTCATGTACAAACCCATAATTTTGTTTTAGTATATAAACCCACTAAAACCTCTTGTATTTTTTCCGTGTGGGACTACATCTTTTTGAAAACTATACTTTACTAACAATCCCCCATATTTTTCAAAAAGATTTTTTAATTTAAAACATTTTTTTTAGAATGTGAAAGAAGATGTAAGTGCCTTAAATTTGGTGTTCAATGAACTATGAACCAAACATAGATGAATAAGATTTAATTTACAGAGTATTGGTATAGCTTATAGCTTCTATGAACCAAAGTACTCTTGATAGTAAATTAAGGACCTTATCATCAGCACCACACATCACAATTCTTGTTGTTCAACGCCATTGTACGCGTTTAGGCCATGCGAGTGTCTGATTATTTCATAAGTGCTCTAGAAATTTTTACATACCACTTCATGGGAGTGGCCCCACTCCACACTTATATAGGTGATTTCATCAAGTACACATTGCATTTATATGTACCACTCATGAGGGATATGAAATCATTAAGAGTATTACTCATCCTCTCAAATTATGCATTCTAGCACCATAACCACACCATAGGAAGGGACAATTTTGTTGGTGCTAGCAGGATTAGCAAGTGACTTGTTATTACCCATATGAACCTTATTCATTGGATCTCCAATCACAAAGGTTGGGTTCCCATCATTGATAATCTCTAATTGGCTTAAGTCTCATTCCACTTGATGTTTCCAAAATTAATTTTCTTTCCAAAGGTTTAGTCAAAGGATCGACCAAATTCACTTCTAAATTTACATAGTAAATGAAAATAATTTCATCTTTCAATAGTTGTTTCACGGCCTCATGTTTTAGACAAATTTGTATGTTTTTCCCATTGAATGTTTTATTCTTTGTGATCGATATTGCTGCCTAGCAATCACAATGCATAGACACCGAAGGTGTTGGTTGCATTCCCAAAGGAATTCCTAACAAGAAGTTTCTTAACCACTCAGCTTCTTGACCAATAGATTCAAGAGTTATAAACTCTGACTCCATGGTAAAGACATAACCGCTTGTGGATTTTATCTCATATGAATCATGTATCCACTCAGCTTGACCCACAGGATCACCTTGATTTTTCATTAAATGGGTTTTATCATCACAAGGGGTACTCACGGGTTTGACATCGAAATGTCCGAACCTCTTGAGTATTTTCTCAACATAATGTTCTTATGATAGCATTATACTATCACCCATCCTTGTGATCTTTACACCCAAAATTACCTTAGCTTTACCCATATCTTTCATGTGAAATTGTGAAGCTAGAAATCTCTTGGTACTATGTACCACACTCAGGCTAGTGCCAAAAATCAACATATCATCTACATACAATGTAATGATTACACATTCTTTTTCTGTACACTTTGTATATACAATATTTATCCACTTCCAATGTATAAAACCTGGTTAATAAAGTACATCAAATCTCTCTCATGCCACTGCTTAGGTAGCCGGTTTTAACCATATAGAGACTTGTTCAATTTGCAAACTTTATTTTCTTGTCCAGGTGTAATACAACCTTCAGGTTGTAACATGTAAATTTCTTCCTCTAAATCTTCATTTAAAAAAGCTGCTTTAACATCCATTTGATGGATAAAAATTTTATGGATAGAAGCCAAAGAAATCAAAATACAAATGAAAGAAATCCTGGTAACAGGAGCAAACGTATCAAAATAGTCAAAATTTTATTTTTGCGAAAAACCTTCGGCTACTAACCTAGCTTTATATTTTTCAATAGAGCCATTTGGCAAATATTTCTTTTGAAAATCCACTTGTAACCAATAGGTTTTCTCATGAAGGTAAATCGACTAACTTCTAAGTTTGATTCTTTAAAATAGATTCAAGTTAAGTTTTAATGGCTTCTTTCTAAAGTAATGCGTTAGAGGAAGAAATCGCTTCAAAATAAGAGGACGGTTCATTTTCATTCAAATAAGTATAAAAATCATCTCCAAATGAAACCTCTTTTATTTGTCTCTTACTCCTTCTCAACTCATCATAAGAGCTTTTCATATCATTCACAATAGTGGGCACATACTCATCATATTAGTTTTCTATATCATCCACAATTGTGGGTGTATGAGAAATTTTTTCAGAAAGTGGAAAAATATGTTCAAAAAATTCGGCATTTTTTGTCTCAATAGTAGTATTGCATTCTAGAACATCACTTTTCAAAACAAGAAATCTATAAGTCGTACTATTACTAGCATACCTAATAAACATGCAATCAGAGTCTTTGATCTTATTTTCCTATTTTTATGATCAGGTAACATAACCTTGGCAAAACACCCCCACTTTCAAATATTTAAGGTTAGGTGCATGACCTTTCCATAACTCATAGGGTGTCTTACCAGTTTTCTTGTATGAAATTCTATTTTGTAGATGACATGTAGACAATATGGCTTCACCCCACATATTATCAGGAGCTGAAGCACTAACAAGTAGAGAATTCATCATCTCTTTAAGAGTCATATTCTTTCTTTCAACAACTCCATTTGACTCAGGTAAATAAGGAGGAGTCACTTCATGAATTATTCCTTCATTTTCACAATAATCATTTAAAGGATGTGGCCTCGCCCCTCTATCAGATCTAATCCTTTTGATTTTCCTATCAAGTTGATTTTCTTCTTCAACTTTATAGCTTAAGAACATATTAATTGCTTCATCTTTATTTCTAAATAAGTAAACTCTAGTGAACCTAGAAGAATCATCAATGAAGGTCACATAAAATTTCTTACCTCCTCTAGTCATGTTTGTTTCAAATCTCCTAGATCAGAATGAATAAGTTCTAATAGTTTTGTTTCTCTAATCACTAAGCCACGTCTTTCTAGTTAGCTTAGAAGTAACACATATTTGACATTTGCTTAAGCCTGAGTAATCAATATTATTGATAAGGCCTAGAGTTTGCATCTTCTTAATGTATCCACTACTAAAATGTCCTAATCTAGCATGTCATACATCATAGGAATCAACCAAGTAAGTAGTAGAAGAAGTTCCATTCATAACTTTAGAAATACTGAGCACAAAGAGTCCTTGATTACAAAACCCTTTTCTCACAAAGACATTATTTTTTGTCATTACAATCCTATCATATTCAAATGACACTTTAACCCCCACCTTTCCCAATAGAGCAACTGAAACTAACTTTGCTCTAATATTGGGAACATGCAACACATCATTCAAAGCCAGAGTCTTTCCCGAAGTAAGCTTCAACATGACTTTGCCTTTTCCTAAGACTTGAGCAGTGTGAGAGTCACCAAGGTAGACAACCTTTTCATCATCCCCTATTGGAGTGTAGGAGGTAAAAGTATCTCTATTTGCACAAATATGCCTTGTTTTACCAGAGTCTACCACCAAATTCTTGGAATTGGTCACCCTATTACCTTGTGAGACAACAACAGCTATTATGTCATCTCCTTCGACCAAGTTGGCTTTAGAAGGATTTCCACCGTTTCCAGTTTTTACTCTCTTTCTCGCAACACAAGCATTTAATACTGTTTTCCATAAGATAACAAGTGCCTTTCTTTTAAAGTATGGGCTAGGAAATTTGGGTTTGTTATCGAGTTTTGAGCTTTATGTTTGTACCTTTTGTGTTCTGCTTAGGACCAAGTTTTACCTTTGGTGGTCATCCTGCTTTGCTTCGGTTACCTTGCTCCTTTGCGGTTTGTATCTTCTAAGTGGCGATGTGAGTGATCAGACCCAAATGTGGACAATTGCTTTTGTTTGTGTTTTAGTTGTTGTTTGTAATCACTCCATGAATCAGGTAGTTTCTCTATCAACAGTCCTACTACAAACTGTTCTAGTAGTTCTATTTTTTCAGCTCTTAGTTCCTCCAGCAATTTATGGTACTCATTGATTTGGAGTTTTATTTCCTTGTTGTCTACCATATCCCATTTGTAGTAGTTTCCTACAACAAATTTTTGCCTACCCACTTCCTCGACAGTGTATTTTATGAGCATTGATTCCCATATAACCTTTGCTTCCTTGTTGGCACAATAGACATCAAATAATTCGTTAGACAATGTAGTTAGGATGGTATGTCGACAAACCTTGTTTGCATGTGTCCACGCCTCAGTGTTAGGAAGTGTCTTTTCAGTTGATTGCAAACATGCCACTCCATGCATATCAAGAGTGGAATATATGCTTTCCTGCGAGTGCTTAAAATTCTGGCTAGAGAAGACCTCAATTCTGGAGATGTCTAGGAAGGGTTTGGCGTAGGAAAAAGCCATAGGAACTGATGGTGCAGAGGCAATGGCTAGGACTACGAATGATGGAGGGAGAGTTGCATTGTGCGGAGTTGGTGTAGAAACCGAGGTAATGGTCAGGTCAACAGAAGGGAGTGTACTAGTGGCAGAAGAATCAATTGCCATAGATAAAATTCCTAAGATTGTTAGAGCTAGCATAGGCCATTTGAATATGAAGCAACTGACTAAACCGAAGAAATCTAGGTGGATAGTGATCATCGAAATAGTAGCAGAATCGGGCTTTTAGCCCATTTTTTGTGCACGCGAGGCCTTCCCTTTTCTCAAGTCATGTACAAACCCATAATTGGGTTTTAGTATATAAACCCAATAAAACATTTTGTATTTTTTCCATGTAGGACTACATCTTTTTGAAAACTACTTTACTAACACAAGGAACCTATATCCTGATTTCATTGTGTATGTGCCTTTGGGTTCCATACACAACATCCACCTGTCTTGTCTTCTTCTTAAGTTGATCGAGACCTGAAGAATTTGCCTCTGATCTCTATCATGGAACAACTCCTTCAAAATATCAACATCCCAAGCCGTCCCTTCAATATTTCTACGGGAAGAGATTGTAGCCATTTCCATACCTATTGGGGGGTGTCTCTACGAATGGATTATTCTGGTCCGAGAGCCATGGATTACCCCAAATATGAACTCCATTCCCGGAGCCCACCCTTCTTCGGGCTCCTGATTTAATCAAGCTTTGAACCCCCATTATACTACGCCAGATGAAAACCGGGTTTGCCTTAAACTCCACTTGAAGATAGGATGTTCCCGAATAGTATCTTGCTTGATACAATCTTGCTACTAGGGAGTTCGGGTGAGCAAGCAGACGCCAAGCTTGCTTGGCTATGAGGGTAAGATTAAAATTATGTAGTTTTCGGAAACTCAAGCCACCCTCTTTATGTATACACAATTTGTCCTAGGAAGTCCAACATATCCCTTTCTCTTTCTTCGGATCCCTACCCCACCAAAAGGAGTTCATCATACGTTCAAGTTCCTCACATAGAGAAAGGGGGAAGAGGAACACGCTCATAGCATATGTGGGGATAGCCTGCACCACTGTTTTCAACAATATCTGTGAATACAACTTTTTTATTTCGACCAATAATTGTTGGTAGGCCAAGATAATTTTTTGATGGAGCCGTGGCCCGTGGGTGTCACCTCTAGGCCGTCACAAATTTCCCCCTTAAGCGACTATGTACATTTGCTGAAAGATGCTGCTGATTTTTGAAAGTTTATTTGCCTTCTATTGACTCGTTCGTATACCTATAAACACCGCTTGATATGCCTGCATTCGTTGATATTTGCTCTGAAAAAACAAGTAACTATCATATGCAAAAAACAGATGAGAGATGATTGTGGGCGCCCCACCAACAATTTTACAACCATGGAGTATTCCTTTGATTTCCAAATCATGGAAATAGCAGGAGAGACCTTCAGCACACATAATAAAAAAAAAAAAGGGGAAATAGGATCACCTTGTCTTAGGCCTCTTTCCAATTGAATTGGGCCAAGCTCCTTACCTTTATATGATAAAATAACTAACTGAGCTCACACACTGCATAACAAGATCCACCCGTCTTGCATGGAAGCCCAACTTTAACATTATTTGTTGTAAAAAATTCCACTCGACCTGGTCATAGGCTTTGGACATGTCTATTTTCAAGGCCGCCAACCCTTTTTTGCCTTGGCGTTTCTGCTTGAGATGATGACAAACCTCGAAGGCAATCATTATATTATCTGTTATATATCAGTCGATCCAGGATGAAGGCGCTTTGTGAATCCGATATTAATAAGGAGATGATCGCCTTAAGCTGGTTGGCGATGGCTTTGGACACAATCTTGTAAACCACGTTACAAAGGGCAATGAGTCTCATTTCTGAAAGCTTTTCTGGGCTCCGCTTCTTTGGGATTAGGACTATGGAGATAGTATTCAACTCTTTCGGGATCAGACAATTATTCATAAATTTTAAGCATGTCTTAATGACCTGATGAGTCTAAAACTTATCTATTTTTAAGTCCATTTTTCGAGTATATTTCAAGCTTAAAAGTTTAGTTTAATGTAGAATTATGGAGCTTTCACCCAAATTTTCTGTTTTGCAAAAACTTAAAGAAAATAAACAGAATTCAACATAAAAGGAGCATAAATCAGAATGGTGCAAAGAAAGGGCCAATGTTGCAACATTGCTCCAATGTCACGACATCAGCTGAAGAAGGGAAAGCAAAGATACAGCAATGTCACGACATCATAAACAACTCCAGTAATCAAATTATGGTAGCCATCCAATGTCACAACATCATAACAACATGGCTACAACATTGCTTGCAAAGGAAAAGACTGAATCGTTTGAATGTCGCGACATCAGCTTAATAGATCAGACTTACAAAGGCAATGTCGCAACATCAACAAGTGATCAACATGTTAATGCTGCACATCAAAGCAAATCTTGAAAGTGAAAACAAAGACAATGTTGCGACATCGCCACGATATCGTAGAGGGACTTCAAACAACAGATATGATGCCGCGACATCACAATAGTGTTGCAACATTAGCCTGAGGTGATCACAATGAACTTAAATGACCAATGTTGCAACATTAAATCAGCAATGTCGCAACATCAGGGCAAGTGTGTACAAGCAAGGGCATCAGTCAGCTATGTCACGACATCACAGCAATGTCGCAACATTAACTAAATATCGCAACACAAGAATGGAATTGTTGCGACATCGGAATTAATCTACAATAATGCATCTCTATGTCGCGACATCATCATGACATTGACTCATCACTGAAAAATGAGAATTGCCAAACAGATTTTTGATGTCGCGACATCAGCTGCAACCCACGACATTGACTTAATAAAAACTTGTTAAGACCAACTTCACTAAGTTATTAGCACTACTACCAAAGACTATTTAGTCCTGGGCAACGGCTCCAAAACTCGTTGTTAAGACCCCGTGATGTAAATGTTTTCGCCTTGTGAAGTGTAAATGCTTCATTTGAAAATTGGTTTGGTCTAGGTCACTGCAAGTGCACAGGTCATACAAGTAATACAGTAGATTTTAATTCTAATTATCATTCCCACAAGGATCAATTAGAAAAATTTAAAGATTTACTACCCTCACTACTAAAGATCCTTACTATTTGAATTTCAAAAATTATCAGGATAGATTTATCTTCTTAGATAAAAAGAAATAAAAAAATTAATGAAATTTCTAAAATACATGATTATAGAGTTCAATTCGACCGAAATATTGGTAAAGAAAAACGTTGTTGTGACCATCACTTCTCATGAAGTTCCAAATAAGATAATGGGATATGAAACTTGAATTGTCCAAGAGCAAACTAGTGTAGAAATGGATTTCTCCTAACTCTACACATTTCACTATCTAGCTTATCACACTTTTATCTCTAAACGGTGGGCCTGAAGAGCTACTTGTAGGATTTGTTCCTCTTTTAAGATCCGGCTATTTTTCCTTCTCAGTACTTCACAACCATTTCTTAGGACTGGAAATTGCTTGCACCCCGTAAACAGGATTTAGCAAGCCCTCTCCAAAATAATAGGTATTTCAGCTATCAATTACACAAGAATTTCCTCTTCCCTTGATTAGAATCTCAGCTAACACTAAGTTGAAGTTATTCCTCTCAATTGAGGTGAAACCTTCGTAATTGCTGCTAGATCAAGAAGTGGATCTTAAGTGCCCTCGTGCACACTCCTATTGTCACCTAGGAGGGAGCCTTGAAAGCAAAGGTTAGATCATCACTAGTGATATATCAAAGTAATCCCAAAAGTGCATTTGTTCAAATAATATTATTGTAATTTTACCCACAAGTTACTGTTCATTACTCTTAGGTAGTCTCAACTTTGTGTCACTTAGTGGAATTCCTAGAAATTAGAACAATGATACAACTCTTTCTAGGTACCAAACACTGATATTCAGAACAACTCAATTTAGGAGTATTACAAGTTAAATCACTCCAATTTTCTTAACCAAGACAACATTAACTAATACAAACAATAACCCCAACAAAATATTCTTCCGAGACAGAGAACTTAACCTTTTAAATTTGGATCATAAATCAAAATGACTAGTTGATCAAACAAATTCATTTAGATTGCAATCAAAACTGAAGAAAAATGAGTTCCATAATAAATTCTAGATTTTCATTTAAGTTCAGATAGAAATGAAATCCGATTCATATGAATACCAGCTCGGAATTCCAGTTCAAATCATTGCTCTAATCCTAAACGAAACTAAATCTAGAAACAACTAAAGGAAAAAAAAAAGAAAAAAAAAAGAAAAAAAAAAGAAAAATATATACAATGAGACTTCATCTTTCCCAAAAAGCACAAAGACTTGATGAAAGCCGTTGGAAGCTACGCACTACTCCCCAGAAGCTTCTATTTATAGGCTCAGGTCTTGGGCCCTAAAAACGAGGTAAGGATCACGCACTTTGAAAAGCCCATAATTGTTGCCCTAGTTGTTACTATCGGGGTGATGTTGTGATGATGTCGCGACATCGGGGTTGTCAATGTCGTGGGTTATAGTTGATGTCGCGACATCAAAAATCTGTTTGGCAATTATCAATTTCCAGTGATGAGTCCATGTCATGATGATGTCTTGACATATAGATGCATTGTTATAGATTAATTCCGATGTTCCGACACTGCATTCTTGTGTTGCGATAGTTAGTTGATGTTACAACATTGCTGTGATGTCACGACATAGTTGACTGATGCCCTTGCTTGTACACACTTGCCGTGATGTCGCGACATTGTTGATCTAATGTTGCAACATTAGTCATTTAAGTTCAATGTGATCACCTCAAGCTGATGTGTTACGATTAATCAGATGTAGCGACGCCATATCTTATTGCTTCAAGTCCTCTACCAATGTCAGAATCGATGTCGCGACATTTATGCTCCCGATGTCGCGACATTCAAACGACATCCGCTTTCCTTTCGCAAGAATGTCGTGAGCCATGTTGTTATGATGTTGCGACATTGACTACCGCTTATAATCTGACCGGCTAGAGTTGTTTATGATGTCGCGACATTGCTGTATCTTGGCTTTCCCTTCTTCAGCTGATGTCGCGACATTGGAGCAATGTTGCGATATTGGCCCTTTCTTTGCACCATACTGAATTCTGCTCCTTTTATGCTTAATTCTTCTTGTTTTCATTAAGTTTATGCAAAATAGAAAATTTTGGTGGAAGCTCCATAATTTTGCATTAAACTGAACTTTTAAGTCTGAAATATTCTCGAAAAATAGACTTAAAAATAGATGAGTTTTAGACTCATCAAACTTCCCCAAACATAAAGTTTTGTTTGTCTTCAAGCAAAGAAAAAGATATTTGTTTGTCCTCAAACAATAACAATCAATTTTTGAGGTCATTTTTCAATTAATTCATTTTTTAAATCAGATCGTATTTTTGTGCCTTTAGTATGCTTCGCCAGACATCAACTCTAACAAGCTTCATTTCGTAATTTTGAAAATTTCCAATTTAAATAATTTAATATAGCATGTAATTCATAGTCAATAAACAGATACAGTCCTTGACTATGTGAGTGTGTGTTGGTCTTCCCCTTATAACTGATTTGCAGATTAGGTAGCTTTATGAGAGTTACTTTTAAGAGTGATATTCTTTCAGAGTAATTTTAGTCCCATAGGCTTGTTGGTCATATTATTCTCCACTAATGTAGACATAACACACCCCTCATAATCAAATAGGTCTTTTGAGCTTGTAATGTATGGATAGGGTACTTGGTAGATAACTAGATATTCTAGGATCGTTACCCAAACTCGCATTCATATTTTCTCAGCTTCGCCACGCCATCCTATTTTTCTGCTAAACTAACCCTTCAAATATCCCCAAACCAGATCTAGTGAATTTTTCTGCATTTCCTCCTTTAAAGCTTATTGTTGTTTTTATTTTCTTTTTCACTACTATTTTCAATTCTGCCTCAAAAGCTTCTTTTTGTCTTTTTGTTTCAGAATTGGAGTAGTGCAATGTTTGACCTTTTTACGCTTTCTACAACCCCTTAGCAAGCTTTAGGTTAGTAGCTCCTTACTAGTTCGCATTAGGGTACTAGGTGTAGAACACCCCTAAGAACTTAAATGCTCAAGATCAGTAGGCTACAAGGTAAAACTCTACCTCAGAACTTTCTTCTTTCGCTCGCTTTTCTGGGTTGGCCTCTTCTTTAGTACAACTTTTTCTTTATTGTCTTCCTTTCTCACCCTTTATTCTCCTTTTTCCTTTCAATTCGAAATTGTATTCCCCCAAACTTATCCTTTCTCATTTCTGCTGCACTAATTTGCAGTTTTGGGTAATTTAAGGGTTCTTTACTGTAAGGTAAGATTTAAGGAAGGTTTAAGGCTCTTCTTTTTTGTTGTGATAATGACATTGGCATATGCTCAAAATAGGTGCTAAGGTATATGCATATAGCATATCAAGGGCAAGCTTTTGAAAGTCTCAAACTGTCTAAGGATGGCCTAAATTATTTTTTGCTGGTTGTGATGTCTAGGATTTCGCCTTGAACAATAATGCAACAAGTTCTAGGACTCTTTAGAGATTTCTGACAATAAGTCTCATAAGGTTTTCCTAACCCAAGCACAATCATTTTTTAAAGTACTTCTGACCAATTTGTTAGTGTAGTCATTTTCTGGACTATATTGTTCAATTTAACTAGAATTAATAGCCTTATTGGCTTTGATTTCAATTTCAGTCTTCAAGAATCTAAAATTTTAGCTTCTTTATCATTGACATCACAACTTAGCCCATTTGGCAATTGAGACTTCATCTTGTTTTGTTTACAACAATTTGTTGTGTTATTGTTCACTTTACATCTCATTCTGATTAAGTCATTCAGTTCATTAGGTAGAAGCAATAACACCAACATTTCACCAATTTTCTTAAAGTCTTCAAACAAGCTAGTACAACATTCACTGATAAAATATGTCATATCATCCAACAATTTTCAACTTACAGCTTTCATATAGTTAAGACTCTGAATTCTCCTTTATTCAGACCAACAAACACAAGTTAAAATTTTTATTAACATTCCCAAAATTGTAAAATTAAAAGATAATAACAAATAAGAAAATTCTATGCACAAAAATTTCAGAAACTGCCCTTTTATTAGAAAGAGGGAAAAATTACATTCTATTGTTTACAAGATAGAGAAAGAATTATAGAGAAGAGAGATAATGAGGGATAGGGAGAGAACTATCTCTTCTTTTTGTGTGATTGAGATCTTGAGGGCTTGAGGTTCATTGCTTCAAATTTGTAACTTGCATTTGATGGTGTGAACTCAGGGATGGAGGGTTCTGATTTTGTAGTTGAGCCCTCTCCATTCCTATCAAAGAGATATCACTCTTGCATTCTTATGTTTCGCTGACGGTGCCTCATTTTTCCTTTGCCCACCTGAAAGTTAAGCACTACCTAAGCAATTCACCTTGGGCTTCGATACATCTTTACCAAGTTCCGGTTCACCGTATCAATGCTCTTTGGCCCATACTCCCTCCCTATAATCCCAGATGCACTCTAGCTCTTCTCATCCTTTGATGTCGCTTGATCTCTTTCTGGTATTCCTTATAAAGATACCCAAAGGCTTCATCCTTTTGAAGCAGGTTCTGCTCCATTTCCTTTTCCCTGACCTCCATCAGCTTGATCAGCTCTTGATCTCTCATTAGCTAATCCTGCACAAAGGTCTTTTCTCTTTCTTTCAGCCCAACCTTCAATGCCTTGTCCCTCTTTGCTAACTCTTCTCTCCATTCCTCATTCCTATGTTAGAGAACTGCTGCTAAGTTTTCTTCTCTTCTTTTATTTTCCACAGCCAGTGTTTTCTTCTCTTTCATCTCTTTTCTTCTCTTCATTTCTTCTCTCATCTCTATAACAAAAAGGAGAACAGCCTGATGCCGCTTCCTGCTCTTCTCCTCTAGATATTCCTCCTTTCTCGCTCTATTATGAGCAGCATTATATCCCTCTTTCGTACTCGGGAGAGCACGTTGCTCTGTAATCTTCAACCCTTCTCTAATTTCTTTCTGCTTAACTCTCTTCAATATAAAATGCCTCCCTTGGTAGTTATGAAGCCGCCTTTTTCTTTCATGGTTCTTCTCTCCACCTCCCTCCCCTCCTCCGACTGCTTTTAGGACTCCAAATGAGGTGAGAGGTGAGGAGCTTAGGTATTTTTCTTCCGTCTCACTGAATGTTAGCCGCCCACCCCCCCCCCCTCCCTTTGATCCACAAGAGAGCGGATCAAGGCAGGGTGGGGGATATTCCCTGAGAAGTTGTTCTTAGGGTAGTCTAGGATGGACTGCTCCACTATCTTCCTCACATTCAAATTGAACCCCTTGACCAATGCATACTGTAGTATAGCACGGTCTTGTCTCATTGTTGAGACGTGCTTTGAAGGGGTGAGAATAGAATTGATAAAGTAGAACCATACCTTGACCGCTTCTGACAAGTCGCATCTATTGATGTAGGCGTTGCGGATGGTTTTGGTCCTTTGCCATACCCCCAGACCGTCTGTCAACTCCTTGACAATCTCTTCAAACCTTGGGCTCTCTTGGAGCTGGTCGTACTACTTGCAATCACTCACCGGTCTCAACTCTAGGAGTTAGGAGATGACTCTTTCCCCAAAAGGGATCCACCTTCCCCTAACATAGCACGTCAGGTTCTTCTGTTCGCTCAAATTAGCGTAAAATTCTTTGATGAGGGCCAGTACTCCTAGCTCCTTGTGCTGGCTCAACTTTTCCCAGCCTCGTCGCTTAATCCCCTCTTTAAACGGTAACACCGGCTCCTTGAATCCCCTTTCTTCCACAAACTCTTCATACCGATGCTTCGAACAATTACTCGCTTCCCTTTGTGGGAATAAGGCCCCGGCTTCTTCTTTCCTCTCCACCACCACTTCATCCATCGTGCAATACTTATAAAGTATTTTCTTTTTGGCTTTTCTTCCTTTGCCATTTCTCTTTGAACTTCCTCATCTCTCTCTTGTAAAATCTCCTCCGCTACATTTCCAATAACTTCTTCGAGGTTTGGAGAATTAGGATTTTACATGGTTTAGCTTTTTATGAGATTTTGAGGAGGTTAGGGTTCGAAAGCTTGAGAAATTTGATGTGACATTGAAAAATTTTCAAAGTCTTCTTTTTATAGGTGATTTGCCCTAACTGTGGTGTCGCGACATTGAAGTTATGGTGTCGTGACATCAACTTGATACCCTAAATGTCTCATTACAATGTCGTAACATTGCTCTTCTGATGTCTCGACATCAAGTCAATGTCGTGGTGATGTCACGACATTGTTCGGATTTTCTAATTGGCTTTTCTGGATGTGGCGACATTGAAAATGTAATGTCGCGATAGTGACTTGATGTCATGATAATGTCACGACAATGCATTCAAAGTCGGTCTTGGTGTTGCTCTTGCAACATCGCGATGTCATGACATTGTCATTTTGATGTCGCGACATTGGAGTAATATTATTCATCTATAAATGTCATGTCGCAACATTGCTCTTCTAATGTCCTGACATTGACTCAACGTGCTCTTGTATATTTGCAATGTTGCGACATTTGAAATCTGATGTCGCGACATCGAAGAATGTCGCAATGATGTTGAAACATTGGGGAAACTTTTGAAACTTGGTGTCGCGATATTTTGCGGATGTCACGGCTATCGAGTGGGAGTTTGTAGCTTTTAAGCGTAAAATTTGTATTTGTTTTCCCATTTTCTCGCACTTCCAATTCATGCTCAGATTATAAGTCTAGAGATGTCAAGAGTCTCAATTCAAACAAGAATAGTAATGATTTTTTCAATTCATCTTATTAAGAACTCATCATGGCATGCAAAATTTCCCAAACAACTATTCAACAAAGGACAATCAAGCTACTAGGCGATTTTCTAACTCAGATAAATCAAACTCTCCCAAACTTAGTCATGCATCATTTCTAAAGAATAAGTGTTAGAAGTAAACTCCTTTGTAAGCACTTCGTATAATTTAATTTTAGCTTGAGATGCTTTAAAATTGACCTTCATATATCCTTGTAGCTTCTTCATCCTGGCATTTAGAAAATTGTAATTCAATAAATAGTATATAATTTCTAAATTACTTCTACACTATTCAAACACACAAAATTTTAACCAAATCAAGTTAACTATGAATAATTTAAAATTTGTTTTGGTTGCCTCCTAAGTAGCTGCTCATGTTATGTCTTTAGCAAGACATTTGCTGCAATGTTTTCTCATTTCAACAATTCTATCCATATCTTCAAATCTGGGACTCTTCCTCATTTGATCTTCCTCCCAGTGTGGTTTCTACTCTAACCATTCACACTTTAAACTCATATCCGTAATTGGTTTTCGGGGCCATATCACCCAAAGGTAATCAGACCACTGTGATATGGACCACTCCACCTTGATTTGGAGTTTTCCTACAAAAGTTTTAGCCTTGAATCTGTATAGTGTGACTAGATCTCCTACTTGAACTTTCTTCCTCACAATCTTACTATGTCACTTTTACTTTATCTTCAGATTATGGCATTATCATAGGCTTAATTTCTTAGCTCTTTTAATTCATTCAATTGGAGAAGTCTCTTTTCTTTTACAGCTTGGAAATCAAAGTTCAGCTTTTTTATTACCCACATTGTTTTATACTCAAGTTCTAGAGGTAGATGACCTTGCTTTCCATAGACAATTATGTATGGGGACATTTCTAACAAGTGAGGTAGCTTATAAGGCCCATAAGCCTAATACGCATCTTCCAACTTCTACATGACCAATCTTTTCTACTGGCATCGACTGTCTTTTCAAGAATATTCTTGATTTCTCTCTTGGATATCTTAGTTTTCCCATTTGACTGAGGGTGATAATCCAAACTTATGACATGTCTGACTCCATACCTACTCATAAGTTTTTGCAAACAACTTGTTTGCAAAATGACTTCCCTCATCACTTATAATAGTTATAGGGACTCCAAATTTGCTCAAGATGTTCCTTTGAGTAAACCCCACAACTATATTGGCATAATTTCTGGGGCAAGCTATTGCTTCCACCCATTTGGATACATAATCCATAGCTAGGAGAATGTATAAGTTTCCAAATGAAGGTGGGAAAGGCCCCATGAAGTCTATTCCCAATACATCAAAAATCTGCACCACCATAATTCCTTGTATAGGCATCTCATTTCTTCTATTGATGTTATCCATTCTTTGACATCTGTCACAATATTTGACCCATTCAAAACAATCTCTAAATAAAGTTGGCCAATAAAAACCTAATTGAAGAATTTTTTGAGTAGTTCTATCTACTGCAAAGTGTCCTCCATATGGTAATGAATGACATTTATTCACAATTCCAGCTTGTTCTGTCTCTGGTACACATCTTCTAATAATTTGATCTCCTCCTTTTCTAAAAAGCAATGGGTTATCCCATATATAAAGCTTAGCATCAGTTCTCAGCTTTCTTTTCTGCTAGTAGCTGAATTCTGGTGGCATAATTCCACAAGCCAGAAAATTTACAATATCAGCATACCATGGTGTTTGAACTGATACTTAAAAAAGTTGCTCATCAAGGAAATTTTCTTCTATTTCTGTCCCTCTTTCCTCTTCAGTAGCTTTTTCCATTCTTGATAAGTGATCAGCTATCACATTATCACTCCTCTTCTTTTCTTTAATTTCTATATCAAATTCTTGTAGTAGTAGTACCCACCTTCGCTTAGCATCTTTCTTTGCCATTAAATATTTAATCACTACATGGTCAGTGTGTATGATGACATGGGACCCCAATATATAAGGCCTAAATTTTTTCCAAGCAAAAACCTTTGCAAGCATCTCCTTCTTTATGGTAGGGTAGTTTTCTTATGTCCCCTGAAAATTTTCTCTGTTCTTTGTCCCAAAAATGCTCCCATTGCATAGTCATTAGCATCACACATGATTTCAAACTCTTTGTTCCAGTTTGGTGTTGCCATGACGGGAGCTATAACCAATTTGGACTTAATTTCTTAAAATGCAGATCTGCATGATTCATCAAAATCAAAATTTGCATCTTTTTCCAACAACCTACATAATGGTCTTGAGATTTTTGAGAAGTCCCTTATAAATCTCCTGTAAAATCCAACATGTGTCAGGAAACTTCTTATCCCTTTAATTTTTGTAGGTGGCAGTAGAGTTTCTATGACAAATACCTTAGCATGGTCAACTTCTATCCCAGTTGCAGAAATTTTATGTCCCAAGACAATTCATTATATTACCATGAAATGACATTTTTCCCAATTCAGAGCTAAATTCTAGTCTTAGCACCTCTGTAGTACAGTCTCTAGATTTTTAAGGCAATGCTCAAAATTGGATCCACACACTGAGAGGTCATCCATAAAAATTTCCATAGCCTCTTCCACCAATCTGAAAATATGGATATCATGCACCTTTGGAAGGTGGCATGAGCATTACATAATCCAAATGGCATCCTTCTAAAAGCAAAGGGGCCATAAGGACATGTAAAAGTAGTTTTCTCCTAGTCCTCAAGGGCTATGGCAATCTGATTATACTCTAAATACCCATCAAGAAAAAAGAAGTAAGGGTGTCTAGCCAACTTGTCCAACATCTAAACAATAAAGGGTAAAGGATAGTGATCCTTTCTGGTTGTTGTGTTCAATTTTCTGTAATCAATGCACACCCTCCATTCTGTCACAATTCTTGTTGGGATCAATTCATTCTTCTCATTTTTTATGACTGTGAATCCACCCTTTTTTGGAACCACATGAACTGGGCTCACCCAAAGGCTGTTTGAGATTGCATAAATGAAACCAGCATTCAGCCATTTTTGTACTTCATTTCTAACAACTTCTTTCATCACTGGGTTCAGTCTTCTCTAATGTTCAATTGATGTTTTTGCATTCTCCTCCAAGAGGATTTTATGCATGCAAATTGAAGAACTGATCCCTTTCAAATCTTCAACTTTCCAAGCTATGGCTTCTTTATACTTTCCGAGAAGCTCACGCTTTCAACTATTTTTCTTCCGGCCAAATTAGCAATTTATGATTGCGTGTCAGGCTTCTTCAGCTCTTAAGAAGGCATATTTCAAGTGTTTTGGCAGTTCCTTCAGAATTAACTCTTTAGAACTCTTTTATACTCCTTGTTCCTCCTCTTCCTTGCTGCTTGATTTTTCTGTACTGATTTCTTTAAGACTGAGTACCGCTTCTTTTAATTCTAAATTGGAGTTCAAAAATTCAACATCAAAATACTCAAGATACTAGAAATTCGTCTCATTTTCATTCATTGAACTATGAATCTTACAATCATTTATCAATTCAGAACTGATGGAAACTTTTGCTCTGATAATCTTACAATCATGATATCAAATTCTGGTCAAGCTAAATTCGATTGAGATTGAAGTGCACTGCCTCATCTCCGACCCTTAGAGTTAAGTCTCCTTTCTTCACATCTATCAAAGTTGTTCCTGTGGCAAGGAAAGGCCTTCTTAGTAGCAGTGGGACTTGTTTGTCTTCTTCAATATCAATAACCACAAAGTCCATTGGAAAAATGAACTTTCCCACTTTGATAAGCACATCCTCAAGAATACCCTCAAGTTGAGTTAAGGTTCTGTCTGCCATCTACAGGGTCATGGCTGTGGGAGTAAGCTCCCCCAAACTTAGTCTTTTGACTATAGATAAGGGCATCAAGTTGATACTGGCTCTAGAATGACACATTACTTTTGAATTCCTTATGGTGCAAGGAATAGTGAAGCTGCCTGGATCCTGCATTTTCACTAGTAAAGACCTTTGAATAACTGCACTGTAGGTTGCTGTCAGGCTCACTACTCTTTCTTCGACAATTTTCCTTTTTTTGCTCAGTATATCCTTCATGAATTTAGCATAGTGAGGCATTTGAGTCAGTGCCTCTAAAAAAGGGATATTAATCTCTATTTTCTTGAACATCAGAATTTAGAGAGAATTTCTCTCTAGCTTAGCTCAGAAATTTCCGAGGGAATGAGACTTGAGGCTTGTAAGCTTGAGCCTCTTCTTTCTTTCTTAGATCTCCCTTTTCAACTAAGTGCTTTTGCTGCACTTTTGTTGTTCTCTCTTCTCTAGTAACTTCTAAACTGTACTGCTTTATTTCTTCTCCAATTTCTGTATGTTTTTCTTCCTCGGTCTTCTTCTTTTCATTTATTCTTTCTTCCAGTTCTCTACCACTCCATAGAGTCACTGCCATACAGTCTTTAGGATTCTTCTTAGTATCACTTGGAAAGGCATCCTTTGACTGGTTCTGCATTGCTAAGGCTAGCTTCCCTACTTGTGTCTCTAGATTTTTCAGAGAGGCATTTGTGTTGGCCTGAAACATAGTTGTGTTTGCTTGGAATGCTGCTAGCCCAGCAAACTTTTGTTCATGTATATTTAGTAGTCTTTTGTTCTCTCCCATAAAGCTTAACATCTGTTCTTCAAAAGACTAGGGCCTTCTCTAGCCTTAATTTCAAATTTCCGGG
Organism: Tetrastigma voinierianum; assembly: GCA_016808115.1. Classification (NCBI taxonomy): domain Eukaryota; kingdom Viridiplantae; phylum Streptophyta; class Magnoliopsida; order Vitales; family Vitaceae; genus Tetrastigma; species Tetrastigma voinierianum. The sequence continues at coordinate 319,548 of JAEQBH010001039.1, read as the reverse complement.
TCGTTTCTATCACAAGGTTTTGAAACCATATGTTTACTATGCTAATACTTCATAATTCTCGATGTGTCTCGTCCTGTTGTGCCGCAAGTCCATATGAGAAATTCCTCATGATTTCAAGGTCGGGTGTGTGTAGTGAGTCGAAGATTTGTACAATAAAGTTGTAACTCCTATTGCCATTGATAAACTGAACTTCCTCCTACTAATAAGGACCATCTTGAGCAAGTCCTTCATCATTTAAAACTTTTTGTTGATCTTCCATTGTTCCAACAAGATGGGCAGACCGATTGCTTCTTTCCTACATGCAAACTTTGTTCATTAGTGTGAATGGGCATTTATAGTCAAGCATTTTGATTTAAGCTCTATCACAATTCACTTCCTCTCAACCTACTACTGCCCCTCCTCGAAGTCCTTACAGCCTTCCGTAGTTGCTCTTTTCTAGATCTTCTATTACTAGATTTGCCTCTTTATCACTTTTTCTCTTGAATGCTCCACAACAAGCTACATCTATGATCCCTTTGGATGTGTAGTTCATGGCATGGTAGAAAATGTCCATCTCAGCGGTGATCCTCGATTAATCCTACGATTGACACCTCGAACAATCTCTTTATACCTTTCCCAAGCATTATAGAGACTTTCATATTCACCTTGCTTGAATATAATGGTTTCTCCCCTCCTCTTTGAAGTGAGAGCAGGAGGAAAAAATCTACCCATGAATGCTTCAACCAGCTCATCCCAAGTGTTCACTGATCCGTAAGGGAGTGATTAAAACCAACTTGCTGTTGTATCCCTTAAGGAGAAAGGGAACGGGTGCAACTTAATCACATCAAGCCTCACCCCATTTAACTTCATAGTGTTGGCCATCCTAAGAAACCTACCCATGTGCTCATTGGGGTCTTCACTAAGATGACTAGTGAACTAATTTTGCTAGACCGTGGTGATTAGTGCAGGTTTAAGCTCAAAATGTTTACTTCAATTGTAGGTTGCCTGACTGCTGAATAATCATCTCTAATAACAGGTTTCCAAAAATCTTTCATAGTTCTTAACCCTTGAGGTCTGTCAACTTCCTCAGTTGGAATGTGCTACTGTATCTCCCTCTGCTCTACCATAATCACTGCTTCAGCAAATCTGACTTTCTTTAGGTTTCTCAATGTCTTTTCTAATTCAATATCCAATGGTACCAATTCTGATTCTGGTTTTCTATGCATGTGAGGACTTCCTGAAATGGAAACACACTGAAATCAAATAAGATCAGTAGATACATAAATATATTATGATGTGCTTTCATTAAAGATCAGTAGTTGATTCATCTATTGCAATTAAAACTATTTTTGAAATTTTTTGATAAAAGTAAAAAAAAAAAAAAAAAATCCAAACTAGCTATTTTCTCTTTGGTGAGAATATTAATCTTTAAACTCTATTTTCATTTTAATCCCTAGCAATAGCACCAAAAACTTGTTAAGACCAACTTGACCAAGTTATTAGCACTACTACCAAAGACTATTTAGTCCTGGGCAATGACGCTAAAAACTTGTTAAGACCCAAGATATAAAATATGTTTTCTACATTGTATGTAAAATGCTTCATTTGAAAATTGGTTTGGTCTAGGTCACTGCAAGTGCACAGGTCATACAAGTAATACAATGTATTTTAAGTTCAAATATCATTCCCACGAGGATCAATTATAAAAATTTAAAGATTAACTACCATCACTACTAAAGATCCTTACTATTTGAATTTCCAAAATTATCAGGATAGATTTATCTTCATAGATAAAAATAAATAAAAAATTAATGAAATTTCTAAAATACAATATCATATTAGTTCAATCGACTGAAATAGCAGGAAGAAAACAAATATAGACTATCACTTTATGAAACTCCAAATAAGATAAAGTAATGGATATGAAACTTGGAATTGTCTAAGAGTGAACTAGTGTAGAAATAGATTTATCCTAACTCTACACATGTCACTATCCAGCTTACCACACTTCTATCTCTAAACAGTGGGCCTAAAGAGCTACTTGTAGGATTTATTCCTCTTTTAAGATCCGACAATTTTTCCTTCTCAGTACTTTACAACCATTTCTTAGGACTGGAAATTGCTTACCCTCATGGACAGGATTTAGCAAGCCCTCTCCAAAATAACAAGTATCTCAGCCATCAATTAGACAAGAATCTCCTCTTCCCTTGATTAGAATCTCAGCTAACACTAGGTTGAAGTTATTCTTCTCAATTTAGGTGAAACCTTTCAGAATTAAGTTGCTAGATCAATAAGTGGATTTTATGCCTTGGGCATACACTCCTGTTGTCACCCAGGAGGGAGCCTTGAAAGCAAAGGTTAGATCATCACTAGTGATATATCAAAGTAATCCCAAAAGTGCATTAGTTCAAATAATATTATTGTAATTTTACCCACAAGTTATTGTTCATTACTCTTAGGTAGTCTCAATTCAATGTCACTCAGAAGGATTTCTGGAAATCAAAACAATGATACAGCTCTTTCTATGTACCAAACACTGATATTAGAAACAACTCAATGTAAGAGTATTACTAGTTAAATCACTCCAACATTAACTAATACAAACAATAACCCCAACAAAATATTCATGTGACGCCCCGATCCCGGGGGTCCGTTGACTACCCGTCAACCTCACGGACACTGCGGAACGCTCTGGCGACCCGACATTCACGGGTAATCAGCAGCCCTTGTACCTGAGAGCTCCACCCAAATACAAAACCCGTACATAACCCTGTCCCACCAACATCAATGACCACACAGGGTCTCATATACAACCATACTGAGTAAAAATGACCTCTTGGGCCCCTGCATTTATACTCACAACATATATCCCAACTATCCAACATAATCCATAACATGAGTAAAACGGCCACTTGGGCCTAGAAAACACTACTCATAAACATACCAACTATGTACCATAGTTACAAGAGTTAATTACTTACTCTTACACAACATATATTAAAATGAAAAACATTCTAATACATGTATACAAAATGAACCCAAAGCCACAACCCGGCTTTCTTCTAAAGCGGCCTCTATGATGAGCCGTCCCAAGACGCCTCCCTATACTCCATAAAATAATATCCTCGACAGTCGCCTAATGCCCGCAGTGGAATCACCTAAGTGGGCTACTCTCCACCTAAGTGCATATGCAATGCTCCAAAGTAAACACACATTAAAGAAAATGCATGATCCTACTTGAATGTCTAACTGACAATCTCATACCCCGAGTCCTTATCGACTCCCTCACACTCGCCTAAGCCTCGTATGAGAATTATTATGTTTATTTGTTTGTGGACAACCCTCCGATGTATATATCAATTGGTCCATCTCCGACGATTGATATTATGTATGGACTACCCTCCGATGTATATCAATTGGGCCGTCTCCGACAATTGATACTACGTTTGGACTACCCTCTGATATTTAATATTTTTAGACAACCCACCGAACCATTCTCTCAAGAATTACCTCGTGCATTCACTCCTATCATTCTAGGGTGCCCCAGTGCATATGGAAAGCATGATGTCAATTCCATTTCAATTCAATAACACATGCAAATATATAATCATGCATATATTCACATAATTTAAATCACACAAACATGTCATGTAATTTCACCATCAATCACATCAAAATTAGCTCACGTGGGCTAATGATCAAACACGAGCAATTCGATTTGAATTACTCAACCAAACACATCATTTCACAAAAATTATTTTGTGAACACTATTCTCGGGAATAGTGAAACCCTCGGTTACTATTCCCGGAAAATCACCAATCGTCGGTTCACTTTGTGAACCCGAATTTCACGACCATTGCCGACCCTATACATACCAAATCACCATTTAATACATAATTTCCAACACACACATCACCAACAGTCCGTGGATCGATCGAGAATGTCTCATTACCTCTACAATTCGTCCCAAGTTTTGGGATCGATCAAACTACTGCTCAAGGCCTCAAACCAACCGAACATTGTAAAACACTTAAATAAAGTGTAAACCTAAGTAGGGAGAAACTCCTTACCTCGGAGCTTGTCAAAACTCTCAAACTGCACGACGCTTTCCTCCGCAGAGCAATCTTTCCTTCTTATCCCAAGACTCGCCGACTATCGACTTTGCCGAAACTAGAGAGAAGTGGCTCTCTAAAAAAATAAAATCAAAATCATCTCCGTCCAGCCCCTCCTGCTCTCCCCCTTTTTGGTCACTTTAATTGGGGAAGACAGCACTATTCTCATTCGTCTTTTCTTCATTTAAAACAAATTTCAAAATGACCATTTTGCCCCTCCTTTTCCTAGTTTTGACATTCGGCATTATATCGGCCGTCCATTTTCATCATTTTTATACTCATGCCACTTATGGCACATGAGTACGTGTTATATGTGACTTTTGTCACATCGAAAATCGCTTACTTCAAGACTCGTAATCGCAACGCTCAAAACGTGCCAACCCGACTATCTTGGAATTTCTACGAATTTACGTGCTAGCTAGATTTTCGAGCATGATTCCAAATCCGTGAAATCCGTTTCATCATCCGAGATCTAGAAAATAAATTTGATTTTTAACTTAAATTACAATTTCGTAACCAAAATTACGATTTTGCCATTTTTTCTAGAAATTGAATTCTAGTCTTACATTCTCCTTAAAAGGAATTTCGTTCCGAAATTCAGGACAATCACAATTACTCACATGCATATGCAACGTACACTACACTATGCATGTAAACTAGTCATTTAAATCTTTAAACGACTAAATCACGTACTTGCATCCCTAAACAAGAAGGGATAGGTGGCCCGCATTGTGTCATCGCGCTCCCACGTTGATTCCTCCACTTCATAGTGCCGCCATAGCACCCTCACTAGCCTCACGGTCTTGCGTCGCAAAACCTGATCACGGCTATCCAAAATGCACATTGGTCCCTCCTCAAAGGTCCCATCCGTGTCAACCTCAATCTGTCCCCAATCCACCACATGAGCTGGATCTGGAGTATACTGAGCATGGAGACGTGAAACACCTCGTGGACACCTGACATGCTGGGCGATAAAGCCAACCGGTACGCTACAATGCCTATCCTCTCGAGTATCTCGAAAGGCCCAATGAATCTCGGCGATAGCTTCCCTTGCTTACCGAACTTGACCACTCCTCCCTTAGGCATCACCTTCAAGAAAACGTGACCCCCAACCTCGAACTCTAAGGGTCGACGTCGTACATCTGCATAGCTCTTCTGTCAGCTCTAAGCCGTGAGAAGACACTGTCGTATCAAGCTCACCTTCTCGGAGGTATCTCTAATAAGATCAGGACCCGTGATTAAGCTCTCTCCCACCTCGGTCCAACATAACGGTGATCTACCTGGCCTCCCATACAATGCCTCATAGGGTGCAATTTGTAAACTCGCCTGATAACTATTGTTTTAGGCGAATTCCACTAAGGGCAATTGCTCCTCTACCCTTAAGACCCAAGACGTATGCTCTCAGCGTGTCCTCTGACACCTGTATATAATTCACACAACGTGCAACCCTACATAACCCTTACTTTGTGTGTAAACGCTGACCTTCCCAAGGTCACAATCGCTGACAATCCAATGGACTGTCAACCTAGTCCATGTCATGTATGACATCCATACACTGAGCCCTTGCCGGCTCAACAACACCCAATGCAATTTCCAAAGGGTTATCCAAATCTCGAGTCACTCTCGACTCCTATCACCCAACTCTAAGTCTACGTGATAACCATGTCCGTGTGTTTTCATCTCGATTAACTTAACTCTTCGGCTTACACTTCGAGCCTCTTACATTCATACAAAAATTTCAGGATATCTCCCCGGGTCTTTTACACCCTAACTCCAAGATTCTCACCTTTTAGGGATTAACTAATCTCCTCGCTTTCTCGCTTCAACACACTTTAATTACTTCTTCGCCCTCGACTAACTATGAGTCTTCATCGGACGCTAGCTCCCAAAGACAACCTCAACCCACACCCACTAAGAGTGGTGAATGATCGCATCGCGCACCCACACCCGACTCAATCCTGATGTTAATGGCGGAACACCAACGCAATAACGCCATACTATGACACCCAATCCCGGTCCAATTCATGAGCGTGACCCTGAGATCTCTCACTCATAACTTCGACCTATCAGTCAATTCTCACCCTACATCCTAGTGAGAACATCTATTCCTCGGGCTTCTTAAAGGCCTTAACCTCCTAAGCCCAATTCCAAGGTCATGTCGCATGACAACCCTGCAAGGTCCCACTACAACAACCCATGGTCAAGCCAACTCATCCATGTGTCAAGCCTGACATCAACAACCAATATGTCTACCACCCTAAGGTTCACTACGCTTTCGTTGCGCAACTCCTCGACGACCCCGACTTCTCGACCCACACTCTGCCCCTCCGCTTATCTCAGGTTGGGCCGAAGTGCTTATATAGCACCTCGAAACCGAACTAGAATCTTTCTGAATTCGCACTACAGTGTAGAGGAATGAACCTTATACTCCTGCTTCGCATTAACCTGACCGCATCATTCCAAAGCCCTAGATCCCCCGTCTCTAGGGCAATCCTGGGCCTATATGCCCAATCCTCGCCCTAAATTCGAAACTCAGCGTAAGTAGAAGATTCGCCTCTTCCGAACTAGAAGATGGTTGATCCTCTCTTGCTAATTAACACCCGCATCTCGGGTTCCGAGCATCCTCGATCTCTCTCTCTATGGCCGTGGCCTGCCTCAACCATAGAGTCCAGGTCCCAGAGGCGAAGTCCATATCTCGCCTCGAATGGACAACTTCAGCCCATTCCTAATCTCATAAGACCCAACCAATCCCAAGAAACCACGAGTCTAAGATCCACTTCTGCCTCTCCCAACTCATCACGACCTCAACCTCCTCCTGATATCCCCCGATCTTGACACCACGCATCCCAAAATCTCACCTCCCGGTAAGCCAAACTCGCATACTTGAACTTACTTGTCTGTTGATGGTCTCTTAACAGGCGGCAAACAATCCTCAAAGTGATACTCATGCTCCCACTTTGGTAGGAGTAGGTAATGTCATCCCGCGAGGAAGCATGACAAAGGCCCGATCTAGACCAGGGTTGGAATACCCTATGCATGAGATCCCATGAATACGGCGCGTCGTCAATCCAAAGAGGCATCACGTAAATTCAAAGATACCCGTAACGCGTCTAGCAGCTGTCTTACGGATGTCTATCTCCCTAACCCTCAGCTGATGGTAACCAATGAGAAGGTCTATCTTGGAGTAGACTTGCGCTCCTCTCAACTGATCAAACAAATCATCGATCCTCGGCAATGGATACCGATTCTTGATCGTAACCCTGTTCAATTGTCTATAATCAATACATAGTCGAAGGGTCTTGTCCTTCTTTTTCGCAAACAGAACCGGAGAGCCTCATGGTGAAGTGCTCGGTCTAATGAACCCCTTGTCCAGTATCTGTAGGTGGACTGCGGATCTCTGACTCCTCTTTGGCGCCATCCTATAACGAGTCATGAGAGATGGGTGAAGTACCATGGTGCAACTCGATCACAGAAGTCCACTACCCTTTGTGGAGTAGTCCGGGTAGCTCATGCGGAAAACATCCACATACTGCTTTGCACGCTACTCGAGGTAGATCTAAGTCGGAGTCTCTCCTCGTCCTCTGGTGGGCTGCGCTAGCCAACCCGCTAAGCGTCTGACACACTCGTATACTATACGGGGCAAAATGTCATGCTTGTCCCCACGAGTACCCACCACAGTACGTCCTGCGTATGGCGGTAACCCTCGCTCCTGATGGAAATGCGATACATAGCTGCTCCGGTCGATCGTACGGGATGACATCGAACTCTAACATGTCCATGTTCCTCGAGGTCCAACGTAGTGGGAGTCCCGAGATCTCCAGCTGCAACCACGACATATCATACCTATTCTCGCCTAATCTCTGGGAACTCACATACAAGGCTCCTCTAAGGTCCCGAGGTCCTTACTTGTACTCACCATATCTTGGCCTCCTCTAGGCTGGAACATAGTTGGCTAATCTGGTAGTGTCGGAGGTAATCTCAGCCTCTAACACCTTCTCGTCGTATGGACAATGAGTGCGCCACCATCGGATCTCCTCCTCTGTGAATGTCCCGGGAGGATGATGCGCCTGAAACACGGGAGGTTACTAGGACCTCCTTGACTACTGCTATAGGCTGCTGTAGCTACGCCACAAATACCTATGGCCTCTACAAGGCTGGCGATCAAATACTAGTGGCTGGTGAATCTTGGTGGTGTGACCCGATACCGCGGAGCGTTCTCCGCCTGCTCATCCTCTTTCTTATGCATCTACGTTAACATAATGATTAAATCTCATCTGATCTCTAAGGCATAAACCGGCCTTGAGACTGCCCAATCATACACACCATCAGTGTATACATTGTCCTTGCATTCACGAGGTAATGCAAGCGATCAATTGCATTTAAAATATTATTTTCAACAGAAATTTTATTTTCGAAAATTTTATTTTAGAAAATTTTGTCAAATTTTATTACGATTTTATTTTATTTAATTAAATATTTAAATTTTTTCGTTTTTTTTTCCAATTATTTCCAGCTATTGGAAACACCCAAAAACATATCCATGTTTTTTTTTTTTCACCTTTTCTGCTATTGGAGACAAAAATTTACTTAAAATATATATAAAAATATATACATATATATATATTTTTTCATTATTCTCCAATACATCAAATAAACTTAGTAAAGTTTATTTATTTATTTAATTTTTTTTTCATTCTCCATTACACCAAAATAAACTTATAAAAATTTATTTTCTTCACTTTTTCTTCAGTTTTACACTGTAAAATCGTTGAAAACCATTTTCTTCACTTTTTTTTTCCAATTATTTCCAGCATTTGGAAAAATTAGCCAATATTATTATTATTTTTTTTTTGAACACTCAAATAAATTTATAAAAATTTATTTTACTCCATTTTCTTCAATTTTACAACTTGTAAAACCTTAGAAAATTATTTGCTTCACCTCTAAACCAAATAAATTTATAAAATTTATTTTATTTATTTTTCTTTTTATTCTGGACCATGTTGTCCAAAAATTTCTCAAAACCTCATGATCCAACACTAAACCTAGTGTTCAACCTTAAAATTTTATTAAAATCTCATTATCCTACAAACCAAAATCAAATTGAACATAATTTATTTCATTTAGTTTCTCTTTTCGATTTTACTCCTTCATCAAAACTCTCAAAATCATTCTAACACCTTAAAATTTTATTAAAATTCTATTTTATCATCAATAAACCAAATAGATTGATTACAATTTGTTCATTTCGATTACCTGTTGTAAACTCCCCAGATTTGTTTTCCAACATAATAGGAGTGCTAATTACCTAAGCACCCAAACATCATAACATATCACAAACCATGTTATAAACATCATTCACATAACATACAACTCATGTTATACTGCCAATCAACGCATCAAACACCATGCATGCAATGTTCTATTCAGAAGTGATTTCCTAGGTAATCTCATACCTACGCATCAAACCACCCAGTGGTAGTGGATACCAAACGAGCTCCTAGGTATTCGTATACCTAAGCTCACGATCTGAAGCTGTGGCCTTGATCGGGGATCAGTTATTTCTCGTCAACCCGGCGGAATATTCGTGAATGTCGGGCGACCCGACATTTCTCATGAAAATCGGGGCGGAGTACTCGCACTGTGCGGGGAAATTTCCTGCCCCGTCTGGCACTTGTATATAACCTGTCCCAATCAACATCAATGACCACACAGGGTCTCATATACAACTATATTGAGTAAAAATGACCTCTTGGGCCCCTGCATTTATACTCACAACATATATCCCAACTATCCAACATAATCCATAACATGAGTAAAACGACCGCCAGGCACAAACCGCCTCATAAACATACCAGCATAGTACCATGAATTCTGAAATTAGTACTTACTCTTACACAACATATATTAAAATGAAAAACATTCTAATACATGTATACAAAATGAACCCAAAGCCACAACCCGGCTTTCTTCTAAAGCAGCCTCTATGATGAGTCGTCTCCTCGCACGCTCCCTGCACCTATAAAATAATATCCCTCGACAGGGTGAGCTAATTCTCAGTAGTGGAATCACCCTAAGTGGGCTACTCTCCACCTAAGTGCATATGCAATGCTCCAAAGTAAACACACATTCAAGCAAATGCATGATCCTACTTGAATATCTGGCCCGACAATCTGCAGAGTCCTCATAGACTCCTCGCTTTTCGCCTAAGTATAAGTATGAGAATTATTATGTTTATTTGTTTGTGGGCCAATACTCCGATGTATATATCAATTGGTCCGTCTCCGGCGATTGATATTATGTAATGGACTACCTCGGATATATATCAGGTGGAATTCGTCTCCGACGATTGATATTCACGTTTGGACTACCCTCGGAGTATTTAATATTTTTTAGACAACCCTCGAACCATTCTCTCCAAAAGAATTACCTCATGCACTTTTCACTTCTATCTGTCCTAGGGTGCCCAGTGCATATAGATACATGATGTCAAATTCATTTCAATTCAATAACACATACAAATATATAATCATGCATATATTCACATAATTTAATCACACCTGAACATGTCGTATAATTTCATTATCAATCGCATCAAAATTAGTTTCGTTGACTAATGATCAAACACAGGCATTCAGATTTGGATACTCAACCAAACACATCATTTCACAAAATTATTTGTGAAGACACTATTCTTAGAATAGTAAAACCCTCGATTCTTATTCTCAAAAATCCTGTCGTCGGTTCACTTTGTGAACCAATTTCAACATCATTATCGATACTATGCATACCAAAGCACCTTTTAATACATAATTTCAACACATCTGTAACAGTCCATTGACCTTGAGAATGTCTCAATAATTTCCAATAGTCGGTCCCGAGTTTTGGGACCGATCTTTGGCTCGTTAGGCCTCAAACCAACCGAAACATTGTAAAACACTTAAATAAAGTGTAAAACCCAAGTAGGGAGAAACTTCTACCTCTCGGAGTTTGTCAAAACTCCTCAAATCCGGTACCCACGCGAAACCCTCTCCTTTGTGACGACTTTCTTCTTGTCGGAATTGCCCAGAAGCGGTCGGTTGCGAAAAACTAGAAGTAGCTCTCTAAAAAAATAAAATCAAAATCTGCTCCTCTGTCCAGCCCCTCCTGTTCTGCCCGTTTTTTGGTCACTTTAATTTGGGGAAGACAGCACTATTCCCTATTTTGTCTTTTTCTTCATTTAAAACAAATTTCAAAATGACCATTTTGCCCCTCCTTTTCCCGATTTGACATTATTTATGTCGGTAGTCCGTTTCGTCGTTTCTACTCATTGCACTTATGACGCATGATGCGTGTTATATGTGACTTTTTGTCACATCGAAAATCTCGTTCTGCCACGAAAGCAGCGATCGCCGAAAAGCGTGCCAACTCACATTGTCTCGAATTCTCTGAAATTTTACGTGCTAGCTAGATTTCCGCGATCACGATTCAACGGTGAAATCCGTTCATCATCTGAATCTAGAATAAATTCGGATTTTAAAGTACAATTTTATGGCGAAATTACGATTTTGCCATTTTCGAAGTGGAATTTCTGGGTCTTCTAATTCATCGGAGAAGCAACCTTTCCGTCGGATCACAAATCAAAATGTCTAGTTGATCAAACAAATTCATTTAGATTGCAATCAAAACTAAAGAAAAATGAGTTCCATAATAAATTCAAGATTTTCATTTATGTTCAAACATAAATGAAATCCGATTTACATGAATACCAGCTCGGAATTCCAGTTTATATCATTGCTCTAATCCTAAACAAAACTGAATCTAGAAACAACTAAAGGAAAAATAAAAAGAAAAATATACAATGAGACTTCAGCTTTCCTAAAAAGCACAAAGACTTGATGAAAGCCGCTGGAAGCTACACACTACTCCCTAGGAGCTTCTATTTATAGGCTCGAGTCTTGGGCCCTAAAAATGAGGCAAGAATCACGTACTTCAAAAAGCCCAAAATTGCTGCCTTAGATGCTGTTGTCAGGGTGATGTCATGACATCGGGGTTGTCAATGTCGTGGGTTGTAGCTGATGTCGCGACACCAAAAATTTATTTGGCAATTCTCAATTTACAATGATTAGTCCATGTCGTGATGATGTTGTGACATAGAGATGCATTGTTGTAGATTAATTCTGATGTTTCGACACTGCCAGTCTTGTGTTGCGATATTTAGTTGATGTTACAACATTGCTATGATGTCACGACATAGCTAATTGATGCCCTTGCTTGTACACACTTGCCCTTATGTCGCGACATTGTTGATCTAATGTTACAACATTGGTAATTTAAGTTCATTGTGATCAACTCAGGCTGATGTCGTGACACTATTGTGATGTCGCGACATCATATCTTGTTGTTTTGAAGTCCTCTTCCAATGTTGTAGTTGATGTTGCGACATTGGGCTGATTTCACTATCCAAGGTGCTTTGATCTGATGTCGTGACATTGACATGTTGATCACTTGTTGATGTTGCGACATTGCCTCTGCAAGTTTGACCTATTAAGCTGATGTTGCGACATTTCTACTCTAATGTCGCGACATTCAAATGATTCAGTCTTTTCCTTTGCAAGCAATGTCGTAGCCATGTTGTTATGATGTCGCGACATTGGATGGTTACCATAATTTGATTGCTGGAGTTGTTTATGATGTCGCGACATTGCTATATCTTTGCTTTCCCTTCTTCAGCTGATGTTGCAATATTGGAGCAATTTTGCAACATTGGCCCTTTCTTTGCACCATGTTGATTTTTGTTCCTTTTGTGCTGAATTCTACTTTTTTTTTTTTAAGTTTCTGTAAAACAAAAAATTTGGGTGAAAGTTCCATAATTCTGCATTAAATTGAACTTTGAATCCTGAAATATACTCGAAAAATGGATTTAAAAATAGATGAGTTTTAGACTCATCATAACCTTACTTCCTATTCTGTCCCTGAATGATTGGTAGAATCCTGGGTTCATGCCATATGACCACTGAGATTTATTGGAATGCATGGAAAAAAGAGCATTTTTAATCTCGTGGGCCTCAAACAGACAAAGAAGAATCTCATTCTGAGAGTGATAATTTTCTATACACCTTACTAATTATAGGATCCATATCAGTGCCATGTGATTTGAAGAGGCCGGTAAAGTAGTCTACCATCAACTATTGAAGTCCACAGCCCCATGCAAACCTAGTAACCTGAGTCGTTTTTCAGCACACTAATTGAGTTTTTTCCGCTTCCTAGAAGAGGCATGTTATGGAAATATTTTGCATTGGAGTCACTACCCTTCAACCAGAATTGCTTGGCTCTCTATTTCCAGTAGTCCTCCCTTTGTGCAAGAAGCTTTCCTAATTCTTTCCGTGCTTCCAAGACCTGCCCTATTGGTTGACACCTCGAATTGCTGCTTGAGAGACTGAATATGGTTATGGCAAGCCTGGATTTTTTTTTCTTTTCGGAACTCGTCACTCTGATTCTTACCCCAAGCTTGGAGGTCCACCCCACATGCTGTGATCTGGTCCGAAATAGAACTTAGGGCTATAATTGATCTTCAAGCTACCAAGATTTAGACAAATAGTCGAGTGGTCAGATAAAGAGGTGTCTTCGTTCTGGCTGAAGCCATTTGCAAACCTTCTGTGCCATTAAGGTGAAGCCTTTTAAGCCTCTCTATACCTTTCCCAAGTAAACAGATGACCTAACATTCGAGCTTCCTCTCGCCATCTACTGCATCTCCGAATCCCTGAATTAGATGAAAAGGGTAAGGGTGTTTTCCACGCTTCTCGGACTGAGAGGATCGTAGAATCATAACATTTGCAGTAAGTGATCTGTTTTAAGTCTCATTGTTCCAAAGATTTTACTCAATTTCAAGTAAAGTAATATAAATAATTAAAAGTTTTTTCTTTCTAAAAATGTCATCTTTTTTTTTTTTTATATCAATTCCGGTCTTAGTCTCTAAGTTGTTTGTTTTTTAAATTTTTACTTATTGTTGAAATTTCTAAGAAACAATTGTAAAAAGAAAAAATGAAAATATTTGGTTTTTTTTATTTAAAAAAAGTAATATTTCGTCAATGAAAAAGCTAGCTGGTGCTCCGACCGAGCAAGGATAGCAACACTCACCACTAGGAATAAAGCGGCACATCTGGTGGATTAGTTTATTTTTCAATTCTAAACTGTTCGATTTAAAAAATTAGCAGTGTATGAAGAACGGATTAGCGGGAATGGAAAAGTCTCAATACCATCCAGATTTATATTTGATGAATTTGTTTTATTTTATTTTTTTATTTTTTATTATAGTAAAATTAATATATTTCTATAAAAATAAAAATATTATGAATTTTATAAAAATAAGAATATTATGAATTTTTATAAAAATAAAAATATTATTATTATTTATATTAAAGTATAAAATAAAATAATAATAAAATATTTTTAAAATATAATTGGTGCAGGGAGGGAATAACAATGTCTAAACCCGTCTCGGATTTAAGAAAATAAATCCGAACTTGCTAAAAACCCGATTATAAATAAATAAAACCCATCTCATTAAGGGCGGGGCGGGACATGACCTTGAAATAACATGTCCCGTTGTCATCTTTACTGATTACCCAATGTTAAAAAATAAACAAATTAATACTTAATACTATTAAATACTATTAAGCATTAAACTCAAAAAAAAATTTATTCAACATAAAGTAAAAAAAACAAACCCCACCATAAGAAAAGGATAATATTTGTCATTTCCTTTATTTTATAAAGGTTATTTAAATGATTTCATAAATTTTATATAACATGTCTTACACAGTTTTTGTTGATTCAGCATCCAATTTAACTTTACTGGTTGGAAGCATTAAATTTAATATAAAATTAAAAGTTCAAACACATTTGACTGAACAAAAGAAATGTTTAAATACCAAAATAGAAAAACTCAAAAAGCCGATACACCATTTAATAATCCTTTTCTTAATAAAACCTTTTAACCAATTAAGTGCAAACAAATTTTTTTTTTTTTTAAATATAAATTGAATATGAATAGAATTTGAATCAAACGGTTCCTCAAAAATAGAATTGATTTCTTTTGTAAGTAAACAAACAAATTGAATCACTAATTCAAAATCTTATTTTGGACAAATAAATTCCTTAAAATTTGTTGTGACATCTGATTCTTAATTCATCTAATAAGTCAATTTATATAATTTATGTCATTTATTTTGTACTTATCATAATTTAGATTTATTATTTTTTCTATATATTGATATATTCGTTACCTATTATTAATTAATTAATTAATTACCACCCCTTAATTTAATTAGTAGAAGCGTTTGTAGGTGGGATTATAGGAGTACGTACTATAGCTCACTATGGTCATATTTTACTTATATGTAACCCAACGATTTCTTTTTTCTTAAAAATAGGACAAAAAAACGCACGTCTTCTTTCTTATTTTGTTTTTCTTTTTTTGAAAAACAAAACAAAAATAAGTAGTGGCTTAGGGTTTATTTGTTTCTATTTTTAAAATCTGTTGTTGATAATAGTTTTTGAAAACACAAAAAACATCACAATGGTATTCTTTGAAAACTATTTTTGTTCTCTAAATTTAATGTTTTATGTGTTCTTTGTATTTTTCAAAAAAAAAAAAAAAAAAAAAAAAAGGGAACCAAATGTAATTCTCTTATTTCCTTATTATCTTTATTTTTAGAACATAAAAATAATTTAAAAAAACTGTAATCAAATAGCCTCTTATTTTCTTAAAAATTCAAAATTTTATTATAAAGACGAGCTAGCAGTGCACATGAAAAATGTGTATCCACACCATGTTAATACTTAAACAAACAATTGAACAATATATATTAAATTAATAATTTTTTTTTAATATATTTTAGTTTTAAGATAGTAAATGATTCCCATTGAAACTCAAATCTAAAACCCTTTTTTTTTAATGTCCTATGCTTTTTTGAAATGGTAAACACTCTAACAATTGAGTTAGACATAATGGACAAATTAATAACTTAAGGGTTAATTACATAAATGATGTCTCAAAATTTTTATTTTTTTAAATTTTAGTGTCTCAACTTTATTTTTGCTCAATAAGTGTCTAAATTTTTTTTTTTATTTTTATTTTGGATTGTATCAACTTTATTTTTGTTAACCTTCTTGAATTTTTCTATTTTAATTGTCTCAATTTATTTTATTCAATTAAATGTTTTAACTTTTTAATTTTTTCTATTTTAATGACTCCACTATATTTTTGTTCAATCAAATATTCAAACTTTTAATTTTTGTTTAAAAGTGTTACTTGATCAATACAATCTTATTAAGATATTTGAATTATGAAAAATTGAATTCAAAGGACATTCCATATTTATATAAAATAATGAAATTACTTAAATGCTCCTTAAACAATGTGAAATGATAATGTTATCCTTTTTACATTTGGAGCTTTATTATCTATTTGTTACTATAAAATAGAAATTAATAAAATTGACTACTATAAAATTGAGATAAAAATTAAAAATAATTAAAAATATTTAATTATCATCTATTATTTTTACTTGTTTTCTAAGTATTATGTGCAAAAATTATATATGAATAATTAAAAATAATACATTAGATATTAAAATTATTTGTAAAATAAATAAAGTATTTATTTTCCTAATGTAACAAACATATACCAAAAACCTTAATCTGCATATGATAAATTGTCATTTCACCTCGTCTTTTAAGTATTAGAATATTATTTAGATTTAATTTTTGCTTATTCGATAAAGGCGCCTGATTGAAGATAAATTAAAAGTTCAAACATTTAATTAAATAAAAATAAAGTTAAGATACAAAAATTAAAAAAAAAATTAAAAATTTAGACTCTTGATTGAACAAAAATAAAGTTTTTTTTTCTAACTAAACACTTTGTTACAATGTAGTAAGCTTGTCCCCAACAAAAATAAAGTTGAGACTTCAAAATGGAAAAAATAAAAAATTTTAGACATTTGATTGAACAAAAATAAAGTTGAGATATCAAACTATAAAAATTCAAAAAGTTTAGCTGCTTGATTTAACAAAAATAAAGCTGAGACATTAAAATCGAAAAATAAAAAAGTTTTTTTTTGATAACTATTTACTTGAAATTATAAGATTGTAATAATATGCTCTCAAAAAGTTTTCAACCTTGGTCTATCCGTTCAATGTTTGACCCTAGCAGCTTTAAACTAACTAAGCTAAGACTTATCGGCAAAAAAGTGGAAAAAGTGAGATACAATTTATATAATTAACCCATAACTTAAATATAATTTAACTCGAATAATTGAGTAATAAGTTTTAGCAAACTATTTTTATATTATAATAATCTTATAACTTTTTAACGTATGCTAAATTATGATTAAAAATAAAAATATTACTTTTAGGATGGTGGTGCATGCACTGTCAATTTGTCACTTTCTTAACATTATTATTTTATGGTATGAAATATTGAATAAAAGAAAATAGTATTTTGAAAGGAACCCCACTTGTGAGATACTAGTTGGCTCATCTTGGAAAGTAGTCTAATGATTGAAAAAATAAATTATTTAGGAATGAAATGTTAAATATGGAATTTCAGAGTTTTGAGAGAAAATAGACTTGGTTTTGAAAAAAAATATTGCTTTTAAATATTTCTATAAACATGTGTTCAGTGTAAACCTTCAAACCGTAATTGCAAATTACACTTTCATTTTTATATTAATGCTGTGTAGTGGCTAACTAGGTCTTCTTAAAAGTGAAAAATAAAAATAAAAATAGTTTGGGTCAAAATGACCTTTTTATTAAAACAAATATTGATTATAGCCCATTTTTGAAACAATTGTTCAATTTAACCTCCTAATATCATGTAAGAGTGATGTTTATATATATATATTTTAAATTTAATTTAAGTTAAAAGTCGAAGTTAGCAATTCCAACTTCATTTTAAGCTAAATCCGTAATTAGTAATTGTGATTTTAATTAAAAAATTAAGTTGTTGTTGTTAATTGTGACTTCTAACTTATTTTTGTTAATATCTCATACGGCATAAAAGAGTTAGATTGAACAACAGTTTCAAAAATTACCTAAAATCAATATTTGTTTTAATAAAGAGTCATTTTGACCCAAAACTCATCTTTCATCTTTCGTAGGTGACATTAAAGTGGTTATATTGAATAATAGTTTAAAATGAGAATAAAAATCAATATTTGGAGTTTGGGTCAAAATAAACCCTTTAATGAAAAAAATATTGTTTTTAGGCATATTTTCAAATTATTGTGTAATCTAATCCCCATTAATACCACATAAAAGATATACTAAAATTTTTATTTTTTTAATCTAAGTTAGAAGTCATAGTTAATAACCACGATTTTATTTTTTAACTAAAGTGGATGTTAATAACCGTGACTTTATTTTTTGAACTAAAATCATAGTTAGTAAATGCAACTTATTTTTTAACTAAAGTCGTTATTAATAAGCGTAGTTTTTAATTTTTTTTAACTAAAACCGCACTTGCTAACTAGAGCTCTAACTTAAATTTAAAAATAAAAAATTTAGTATCTTTCCTAATGAGAGTTAGAATGAGCAATAATTTGAAAAGATGGTTTAAAATCAATATTATTTAAATTAATATTTACTAAAATCAATAATTTGGGGTCAATATATATATATTGACCCCAAATTCATAATTTCAAGTATTTTTTTTTCCGTCCCGATAAAAGAGGAAAAAGACATTGGCTGATAGCAGGGACGGATCCAAGGTAGGACCAGAGGGGGCAATTGCCCCCAATTTTTTCTAAAAGACTTGAACCCTGAACTTCATGTGTAGAATCACAAGGCTTCAACCATGAAGCCAACTCATGTTTATTATTGGGTATTGCCCCCACTGAGGTAAATTTCTGGCTCTGCCCCTAGCTGATAGCCAATAAAAAAGAGCTATAAAAAGCTTGAACATATATAAATTTAAGTTTTTGATAGTTAAATCTAGATTCTTATCATTTTTTAAAATAAAATTTATAAAAATAATGTCAAAATATTCTGATTCAATGAACCAAAAAGTCTCAATCTTTTTCCAGCAAAAACCCTAGCCAATAACGTTGGAAGCGGCAAAGGAGAAGGACGGACTCTATAAATACATGTGAGTATGACAAAGACAATTGAGTGAGAAAGATTGTGAATGGGGATGGGGACTGGTACCAGACTACCGACCATGAATCCGTGATTATTGTTGGTCCCTCCCTCCTCCCTCCCGAACTAGATTCAATAAGCCCTCTTCTGCTCTTTTACTCAAATACCCTCATATAATACACCACACTCTTCTGGATTCTTCTCTCTTTATTATATTATTCTTTCTTTTTCTTCTTCTTCTTCCTCGAGGAACGCCTAGGTTCCTCCGTTTCCTTCTTTATTTAATTTAATTTTTTTATTTTTTGATTCTCTTCACCAGTCCAGTTAATTCCTCTGTAAATCAAGTTTCATCTGGTTTTTTTTTTGAAATTTTCTTCTCTGATGTCTTAACCAGACACCATGGTTACCATCAATTTCTGTGAGAGCCCCATTAAACCCAGTTTCTCCATTAATCCTTAAACCCCCACCAAAACCCTCTTCTTTTCGGCCTGTCCGCTGTTCTAATCATCAGCAGAATCCCGATACCATTGATAAATCCGTAAAACTTAGTACCCATCTCATAAACCCCATCATTGTAGCCATTGAAGTTGTGAACAAAAAGAATAATGAGAAAAGCAGGGGAGATGAGGAGAGGAGGAGAGGGTGTTTCTCCCAAATGGGTAGTCAGCAGATGTTGGGTTTATGCGGGTTTGGTATAGGTACAGGGTTTCGGTGCTTTCCATGGCTGGCGCTCAGCTTTCACTGTGGCCAATAATCTTAGACTGGACCTTCAATGATACAGGTTGTACGGAACATCAGTAACCTTCCCATGGTGGCCAAGCCTCTGTTTGGAGATCCTGTCAGATGCTCTACATTAGGGGTGCTCACAGAGTTCATATATCTTCGTCGGAGTTAGTCAAGTCCAGCATCTTCCTATCAGCCCTGCTCTGTTTGGTTGGCGTAAAATGATGAGAAAATAAAGTAAAACCTCTACTCAGCCTGCATATATGAATCTTTTGCTTTTGTTTATGTTTCTTCTTTTCTGGAATCCAGCATCTTTCATCTGTTCAGTAACAGCAAAGTGGATTTGATATCTTTTAATTTTCTCAACAACCAAAGGAAACATTATGTTGTGTTCAAATTTGATTCTGTTTAGTTTGTTATTATAAGCCGGTTATTGTTGAGTGCTCATCGCCATATGTTGGTATTTTATATTCTCTTCATTGATTTTGTCTTTCTTCTATATGGATGATCCCTTTCCCCCACTTTAAATTCACCTTTATTATATTTATGTACTTATATATTTAGGCTTTAGATGAAGAATATCTGAATCGAGATAGCTGCATCAAGCTGTTTCCTCACAGGATAAAATAATTAGTTGTAAAGTGCAGCCAATCTTCTTTTCCTTCCTACTTTTTCTAATTTCACTTTGCTTTGCCCCAAAGTTCAGGACAAAATTTAAAAAATTATGTCAATCCCAATTACAATGAATTCAATATCAATATCGGGAATTCAATCCCAGTTACAATGAATTCAATATCACCATGGGGAATCATGTGTTTGAACATGTACTTAATCAATACAAGGTAGTTAGAACCTGTTTGGGGATCATTGTGATTGGATTGCTTTTTAGTTTGTAACATTTTAAAATGAATTTTTGGACGAATCGACTATCAAGTGATTCTCTGGGACTGGTTTAAATGATTCTCCAAATTCTTAAGTGAATTTTGAACTTTTCTGAACACCTAAATTTTGGAAGGAGGCCTCCTGGCATTAGAAACCACTGCTGGTTCTCTCAAATCTCGATCTAGGCTTTTAATCTTAGTAGTTGAACAATAAAATTTGAAGACAAAATTCTATAAGAATAATTTGTCTACTCTCTCTGTGTTATGGCAATGTGTACTGTTTTCATGGCTGTTTACTGTGTTTATGCGTGTTAGTGTTTGGTCACTGTGCAATGGATTTGAATAATTCTTCAATTGATAAAAGAAATATCTTGCAATTGTTATAGACAAAGGTCTAGGATTCAGTCTGATGGATGATTTGTAACTTGGGTGTCAAACCAAGAGCTTTGCTTAAAATTGGAGATAATACAGATTTGATTGGCTAGAATCATTGAATCACAGTTTATTATGTACACTTTATCCTATTGAGTAGTAATATTTTGATGAAAGACATTGATGGAGATCAAACTCTTTAGGCCTTCTGCAGATTCTCTCTTGGGGAGCATTGTCGCTGATACCAGCAGCCGGTCAAGCACTTGCTTCTCTCATGCTATGTGTTCTTCTCAGTAATCTTGGAGCATCCATTACTGAAGTTGCACAGGATGCTCTTGTTGCAGAGTACGGCCAAAAGCATAGAAGGACCGGCCTCCAAACTTATGCTGGCAAACTTTGGCTGAGTGGTGGAATACTGGGAAACTTATTTGGTGGATGCCTTTTACAGAAGATGCAACCCAATACAATGTTTCGTGCATTTGTAATTCTGCTCCTTGCTCAAGTTGCAGTGTGCATGATCACGAAGAGGATTCTCTTAGCTTACCACAACCAGCGGATCAGAATCCAGTTAAGAAATCGATCTTCGAAGGGGTTAGAGAACAATGCTCTAACCTTATGATAACAATTAGTGAAGATAGCATCAGTCATCCTCTTGCTTGGGCTGTAGCTTCCATTGCCATGGTCCCAATTTTATCATCTTTTGCTACCAAACACAATGCCTATGTCTTGACCCGTCAACTATCGGTATGTCTCGAGTAGTTAGTCAGTTGATGCTTCTATCTGCCACTGTACTCTATAATCAGTTCTGGAAAAGGATTCCCATGAGGAAACTGATAGGCACTGTGCAGCTTCTGTATGCCTCCTCCCTTCTTCTTGACCTTGTTCTGGTCAGGCAGATAAATCTCAGTCTGGGCATTCCGAATGAAGTGTTTGCCCTTTGTTTTTCGGGTTTTGCAGAAACTATTGCACAGTTTAAGCTCCTACCTTTCTCAGTGCTGTTCGCAAGTTTGTGTCCATCAGGTTGTGAAGGATCACTGACTTCTTTCTTAGCATCAGCATTTTGTTTGTCATCAATACTCAGTGGGGTTTTTGGTGCTGGACTGGCTTCTCTGATCGGAATAACAAGCGGTGACTACTCGAGCCTGCCCGTCGGGATTCTGATACAGTTTCTTGCAGCTCTAGTCCCTTTATGGTGGATTCATCTTGTTCCCATGGTGGAGCCAGCAGCTGAGAAGGAAAAGAAGAAGGGTATGAGTAAAAGAAGCAGAAGAAACAGAAGGATTGGAAGAGTAGCTCTAGAATCATTTTCTGCTTATCGGCGAGAAAGAGAATTTGAATAGCAGAGGTAAAAAGAAGCTGTGCTCTTGAAGGATGCTCAGTAAAGAAACTTAAGAGCCTGTTTGGTAGTGAATTTGAAGGTTTTAACCTTTTAATCAGAAGGATTAAAACATTTTCTAAAATCACTATCAAACACAGTCTAAACACCATTGTCTTTTTGTGGCATCAGACAGAGCTTATACAGAGTTGAAGTTGCTAAGTCAGCCTTCCCTTTTATATATATAAGCTAAGCTTTGTGAAGGATATCATTTGAAAGGGGGCAAGAATGGCGATGAATGTTCATAGTTTACCTGAGGTTGGTGATTCTATTATATTTGTTTGCAAAGTGAAAATTTAATGAATATAACTAGAAAAAAAAAAAAATCAAGAAAACTTGCATGCAATGGCTTAATTGGAAACCGTTTTCTAGAACAATTTTTTAAATAAGAACTTCAATAATTCTTTTACTTTGAAAACAGTTTTCTAGTTTTGAAAGCATATTTTGATAACTTTTGATATTAAGAATTTGGAGTTTTAGACAGAATAGTGTTTGTGGGGAAAAAATAGCCAATTTAGTTTTCAGTCAAAAGTAGTGTGTTTGTAGTAAATGTCGTTGATGCAGCGATGTTTTCGCTAAAGTTTAAATATTGTAATCGCGTTGGCAGATCCGGGTGATTAATTATCGTTATGTGAGCGATGGTATTTGAGTCTTTTATTTGCTCCAGTTTTTATACGTTTCTCTTGGCCCATTTGAGTGTGAGTTCGTGGCGGTATTTTATAACTTTAATTCCATTGTCGTTGTCAGGGCGGTAATTGTTGTTTCAATTTAATAATTAATTAATGTTATGCATAATGATGGTATTATCATTCTTTGGACATTAATTTGGTTTTCAAATTAATTTTAGAATTTTTTTTTCAAATAAAGTATTTCGGTCTAAAACTCAAGAATTTGCTCTAAAAGCATTCTATTTTTAAAGTAAGTTTGAGAAGTTTTGAATTTCTTGCCAATGTTTTGGTTTAGTAGTTGAATGGAAGACAAATGTTTTTTTTTAAAAAAAATTTGTGATAATTTATACAAATTTGATCCCTAATAAAAAAGACATGTACAAAGTGGTTGTCACTAAAAAAATTACAGAAAGAAAAAAACACTCAAATAGCTATACAGATCTCTACCCTATCCTATTTCCCCCTTTGAAATAAAATTGTGATAAAATGAGAATTGGAAATAAATAATATTAGTTTTTGAACTCATCAAATGATTTTAACATTTTATTTTTTAATGTACAATATTTACAATTTAAAAATGATTGGTTAAAAACTTTATAAGGATAATTAAGAGATTGAACACATCATGTTTTCAGTTTTTATAATCATTATTTCAAAGTATCAATATATATGTTTATATATATTTGTATAATTAATAGTACTTATACTACTTACACCTTTTTTTTGAAGAGTTATACTAGTTATACTTTTATGATAACTTTTAACATATATTTATTGGTATCAAAATCAGTTTCGGTTCAAAAGTTAAAACTGTTTTTCTTTGAATTAGTTGAACCAATAATTGAATCGATCGATTTGGTCAAATCAAATCAATGGTTGAATCGATCAAATTTATTTATAATTATTTTTAAGGAATAAATAAAAAGTTGTACAAAAAGTGTGAGATGATATTTCTCTTCCTAAAATACCCTCATGCCTGCATGACACTAAATCCAATAAAAAAACTAACATATTGATCAAAATACCTAAGATGCATCCAACCCCTTCTTTTATTCATCAAAGATATCATTCGGCCTCAAAACTTTAAGCTTGAGAGGAAACTGCTAGGGCTATCCGTGGATCTTGTCAGAAATCTATATTAAATTTTATCACTTATATTAAATTTATTCTCTTAGGTAATGTTTTGAACTTCTTTTTTTTAATTATATTTGATTTTCTTTTATACTTTTCATAAAAAAATTGAAAGACAATTTTTCAAATTTTTTTTATTATTTTGAAAACCAAACAAAAACTTACCAGCACATTATTGGCATTATTTTTGGGTGTGTTTGTTTAATGGGTAATATAGAAAAAATTATCTTAAATTGTTTCAATATATTTATTTTAATTTTTTTAAATAATTTATTAAAAAGTTTTTTTATCATGTTTTAAAAAAAAATTAAATATTTTTACTATTTAATATCTAGAATTTTATTATTTGTGGGATAATATTTTGGGATGATATTTTAATAAAAGAATGAAATTAAATGAGGAATATTTAGATATTTTGGGGTAATATTTGAATAAAAGATGAAATTAAATGATGAGTATTTCGATATTTTGAAGGTAATTTATCTTAAACCGTTGGGTCACGTTTTTAGTGGTAAAAGACTAAAAGATAAAATTAATTGAGGGTATTTCTGTATTTTGGCAAAAAAAATATAGGTTCAGCTTGATTTTACTTTGGTTAGTGTGAGTGTATGAAAATTATTTTTAGGAAGAAAAATGTCATCTCACACATGGTCACAACAAATTTTGATTATTTTTAAATGAGCCACCTATTTTTGGATATCAATCTCTTATTTATTGTTATCTAAATAAAACCAAATAAGTTACCCATAAAGATTCCCTTATTTTTATTTTTAATAATATATTAATTATCTATTTATAACATTACCGATTCAACCATAGTTCCATCGTCCGTTCAACCAATGAACCGATAAATTTTCCAATTCAGTCATTGATCCGATTTTTTAAAATTTGATAAAATGTGATATATCCATTGACATATCCAATTGTTAACTTTACCATCCATCCAATTTTACATTGATGTTTATAGAATTAGATCAATCTTAGAATCATTAAAGTTTGAGATTCTTGATTCAGGAAACCATGATCTATATATATTATGAAAAAAAATTAAATATCATATTATTATTTTTATATTTAATGTCATCCAATTAAATGATAAGGCTATGTATAAATGTATTGATATATTTTTATTTTATTAAACAGAACATGTATGATGTTTAAATTGTGAAAAAAAAAAAAAATTAAAGATTTCATATATTTGTTATATGAATAACTTATGCATAAAGATTTTATATCTTGTAATATTATTATTTTTTTAATTATTAAATGCATGTGATATGAATTTTTATTTTTAAAATTAAATAATCCATTTCAATCTTTTATATATTTTTTAAGGGTATGTTATATGAAGGACAAAAATGAAAATCGTGGCCATATCGTGAAATTAGAACCCACAAATGCAAGGGTTAAGAGTGCTACGTTACATCGAAGTTGAAATTTAAGGCAGGTTATTGATATTAAAATTTTAGTATTTCAATATACATATATAGTAAACAAGTAAATAACGGAGTTTATCTTTTGGACATTGGATAATGGCATCCTTGATAGAAAAAGGAAAAAAAAATTGGAAAGCAGTACCGAGCCAAAATTTTTGTTCCAAAGGAGCATAATTTAGTATTAATTTTTTTTAATAAATTATAAATATTGAGGGGCATAATTTAATAATAAATAAAACAATATATATGTTTAATAAATTATAAATATAAAAGTCTATAAAGTTCAACAAATATATGATTTGTTATACCAGAAACTCTATATTAATAAATTGTATTACCTTAACATGATAGCCTAGTAAGTTGTTGGCTAAAGCTTTTAGTATAATAACAATTGTAGAAATGGAAATTTTTTTTGGGAGAAATTTCAGTGGATCGTTAACTGTTTGGAATTACTAAGGAAAGAAAATAGAAGGAAGAATAGGAAAAATGGAAGGAAAAAAATAAAATATATATTTAAAGTTAATAATTAATTCTATATGTTTATCAAACTCATTTTATTTGTTTTTCTCTATTACACATGAACTAAGAAATTTTAAAACATGTAAAATTTGAGAAATTTTGATTATATTTGATTTGATTTTATATTTTCACGGTGAAACCAAATATGAGAAAATCATTTTCCTTAATATTTTTTCCTTTCCCTATTACTTTTTAAGATCCAAACAGAGCCTTAATGTTATGAGAATGTTGGATTAAAAAAATTGCAAAACAATATGAGAATGTTATTAAGGATTAATGTTTTTAAGACGTATGAGATTTGGATAATGGGAGATCTATGGATAAATATCCTGCGCGTGATTTCCTTCCTAAAATAGTTATCCATAACACAATTTCCATATGCGGTAGGATGGCCGGTTGGGGGACTCGGGATCTCAAATGGGTTATAGGACTCTATCATCTGATTGGTTCCCGCGTGGTTTCAATATGGTGGGCCGTCTTCGATTGCTTCATAAGGTAGTGGCGGTGGACAGCGCGAATGTGCAGAACCTATTAAAGTCTTGGGTTTGGCCTAAAGGCCCGCGATGCTCACAATGCCAACGCTTTTCTTTGATTGGAGGATTATGCTCTTCTAGTTGGGGAAAAATATCGTGTTTCAGCACCCTAAGTATGGAGAATTGTAAATTATTAATGTGCATATGTTCCAATGCGTTTGTGGCATCTGATGTCCTAATGGTGCATTCATTGCGCCTTTTGAAGTTCCACTTCTATATATATGGGGATGAACCTCCAAAGTCTAT
The DNA here is from genome assembly GCA_016808115.1 of Tetrastigma voinierianum. Taxonomy (NCBI): domain Eukaryota; kingdom Viridiplantae; phylum Streptophyta; class Magnoliopsida; order Vitales; family Vitaceae; genus Tetrastigma; species Tetrastigma voinierianum. The sequence goes on along the minus strand of JAEQBH010001039.1, from coordinate 292,452 downwards.
GAAGTTGCCAATGGATTCCTCTTCCGTTACACAAAGCTTCTTTCCCTTATTGTGATTTCCTCCCCCACCTACATCCATAGGCTGGCGAAGGTGGAGAAGCTACGGAGGGAGGCTTTTAGAAGTCTCTACAACCATTTGTAAATCCAATGGATTGTGTGTTTGAAGACGACATCTATGTTGACCTATCAGGTGTCCTAGATGGGAAGCCTAATTATGTCAACGTCTCTCTTTCAAAGCTCTTTGCTAGGCCTTGCGTAGAATGACCAAAGGTCTTAGATGGGAGGCCTGATTGTGCTACTGCCCTTCTTTCGGAGTTCTTTGATAGGGCTAAGTGCCCACATGTCCTAGTGCTCTCTAGAGTTGCAGCGATCAAGGTGTATGATTGAGAGAAGGACAATCTTCAAGCAAAGTGTTTCAGACTCTTCTTTTTCTTCGACCTTTTCCATTTTTTTTTTTTGTCAATTAGTCTAGTATGGTTGCTTGGACGTATTTGTAATGGGTCTATCATGGTTGTTTGAGCGTTTTGTTTTGTAACCCTTCATTTCGTGCATTTAATGGGTGGTTTTGGCATGCGCTCTAAACTTTCTATCTTTCATTCTTTTTGCGCATTAGATGGAAGCGATTGGCTGAAATAACAGAAGTACTATGATTGTATGTTTCGGATTTCCCAGGCTGAGTTGCCCTTTGGGTTCCTTACGATAACGAGGCGGAGCCGTTTCAAAGGCCGTCGAGGCTCGATGGTTAAATGAGACCTAGGCTATAGAACTATGGGCCTGGTGGTTGATAAAGATCGAAAATTTTGAGGTGCTTACAATCAACAAGCTCATGCGTTTTTTAGTTGCCCTGTAAGATAAAACGTCTCGTGAATACCAAACATGGGGGAAGAGAAGCACATCTCTCAATGTTGAGGCTAATATGTCGATGCATTTGTCACGTTTGTCGGTACCCGCTTTTCCTGCTGGGGTAGGGATCCAGATGTTAATTTCTTTACCGTTGCTTAGAAACCTTTCGCCTAAAAATTCTTTGAGCATCTGAAACATTCTTGATGATTTTGGCTAAGGAGCCATTGAAGATTTCCGACCATTTTCGATCTCCTGGTGGGTTTTTCCTTTGTTTTGCTTTCGATTTTGTTTATACGGATTGTTTTGTTTGTGGTGGTTTTGTTTTGGTCTTGCCTCGAATGTGTGTTTTTAGACCTCGGTAGGGTTAAACTGATAGGCTGTCTGGGGTTTTGGGATAATACTCGGGCTTGGGACGTCGATAGTTTTCTCAAAAAGCTCTGAATCAGGTTGGTTATGCTAACGTTTTTCTTCAGAGATCATGAGTTGATTGATCGGGATGAATCATGCGTGCATTTCAGTTAGTGCCAGTGTCCTTTATAGCTAAAATGCATGATTCACAGTCTTCTTCATTAATATTACGCTAATCTCTCATATTATATTGTTCTATAGAATATGGCGATGTTGGAATCAAAAGGGGAGCTAAAAGACAGAAAAACAAAACATAAGCAGAAATGACAAAAAGGCGGATAGCGAAGTACTGCTGAGTAGCGTGAAGAGACCCTGCGTCAGCGGCGTAGCATACGTCGCGGCCGAGCCCCCGCCATGCGACGGACCGGGGAGACCCGAGTTTAAAGGGTCGGCTCACGCGTGTAAGTGACAACCTTCCTTGTGACATATGAGGCACACTTACCATGAGGCAGAACCCTAATTTTCTAGGCTATTGATGGCCCGTGTCAGAGGTATAAAAGGGAAGTAATTTCGAAGCGATCGTGGGATCATCGATGGATCGGGGGGATGCGGGCGTTTTCTGTGGTTACCTCGACCTCACTTCTTGATTTAGATCGATCAATCCCATGAGTGGATATGTTGATGACTAATTCTTTCTCCCTAGGTTTCTGATAACCACTAATTGTGATTATTTCATTTTATTTATTTAAAATAATAATATAGTCATCTCTTCTACCCCAATTGGATTTAATTACATGTTATTGTTTGGCCAACCGTGACATGCTAAAGCTGAGAGTTTGAGATCGAGAGAAGATGACTTCTAAAGACATGGTTAAAACAACACTTGGGTAGTCGAAGAATAGAGATATTCGGTACGCAAGTGTGTGGCAGGATTTGCACATTTAGGCGTTTGGTCGGGGGTTGAGCGAGAGATGCAATACATCCCACTTAGCGAGATTGGCGAATATATCTTGAGAGAATATCTTGTAGGAAGATCAACCCACCAGCATAACTCATCTGAGAATATTTGATAAGCCCTTAGTGAATTGACATCCATCGAGTGTGGTAGGAAGAAGGTAAAACCACAGGTTTCTCATCATCGATATAATTCAATACATCTAATTTTAAGTTTTGTTAATTCTGAAGTAATTTAGTGGCATTCTTTAGGGATTAGATCGAATATTGTCAGTCATTAAGTCGTGGTCGACCGCGCTTCTCTTCGAGGAAGGACATGACTAACCGCTACACTCACGTCGACTCGGCAGCGTATACTTGCGCACACGGGTTTGCGTTTCCTTATTAATTTTACACACTCCCACGGCCAGAACGTCAAGTTTTTGGCGCCGTTGCTGGGGACAAGTTTAGCGTTGATATTGACAACCGTGCCATAGATAGTACTTGGATCAATTTTATTTTATTTTATTTTGCTCTTCCCACTTCTTGATGATTTCTTTTTATTGTTATTCCTGGTTTACGTGTTCTCCGCTGCGCATCGTCGTGATTTGGTTCGATCTCATCTGTGATTTCCGAAAGTATTTAGAGTGTATGCAAAGACAAGATCTGAAGGCGCTTCCATTCGATCTGGTGAATGGACCTTTACGCTCCGATTACGTAGAGAAGCCCACATAACTCAGCTTGAGAAATCATGCAGCATCAAGTAGACGCAAGACAAATTCATGATAGGGATGAACCATAGGTGGAACAGAATGGACAGAACCATAGAAATCCGGCCACCACACCCTTCGTGCAGCCCGATAATCCCCATATGCTCCTTGAGGAGTTTGCCTTGCCACCTCGATTGTTCGATCCCGGTATCGTCAGCCACCATCCTGGCGAACAACTTTAAGTTCCAAAGGAGTAACTTTGCAAATGCTTCCCGATAATATCACGGTTCCATGGGCTACCTAGTGAGAATTCGAATGCACATTTGACCAGCTTTATTGAAGTCTGTGATACAGTCAAGTATAATGGAGTAACGGAAGAAGCTCTCAGATTGCGGCTAATCCCATTGTCACTTAGTGACCCGAAATTGCTTTCTTGGTCGACCCGGTGACCTCCAGACTCCATCACCTTATGGAATGACTTGGTGTAGAAATTTCTAACCAAATTTTTCCCACCCGCGAAAATAGCTGATTGGTGCGAGGTAATACATTTGACGTTAAGGGGAGAACCTAGTTGAGGCTTGGGAGAGATTTCATGAGCTATTGAGGAGATGTCCACATCATAGATTAACTAAGTGGATGCAGGTGCATATGTTCTACAACGGTCTAAGCGACTCAACTAGGACAATAATTGATGCTTTAGCGGGAGGTGCTTTGATGAAGAAAACCACATATCGGCTTGATGAGATCTTAGAATACATTCTGACACTAATTAGTGGCTAGAGATAGACAGGCATGTAGGAAGCCCTCCAGCGAGACGAACCACGAGAGATTCGTAACTTTGGTAAATCATGTTGCACGGAGTTAACTAAGCAGTGCCGAAGCTTGACATGAGTGCAGTAAATGCTATTGGGGAGATAATCATTAGGAAATTTCTTAATCTTGCGGTGAATGACACGGAGGTACTATGGAGTGTCGATTGGGGCGGATGGCCAGTAGAAGCGGGCTTGATATGTGGTCCAGTAGATCAACTATAGCAAAGAGCGTTATGGAGGCAATGCATATCGAGCAGGATAACGAGGAATCGAGTCATAATCAAGGCGAGGATTGAGAGGCAATCGAGAATAGTCATATGATAGAGCTATGGTGGAGGAATAGTCGAACAACGTACCCTTTACCCAGAAGTGAATGAACCACCCCCTGAGAAGAAAGTAAACTTGGATTAAGCACTTGCACAAATGCTCACCTCGCACACCGCCTTTATAAGATAGGGCAAAATTTGCGAGAACCAGACCACCCGATTGAACAATCAAGCGGCCGCAGTAAACTTAGAGTGCGAAATGGGCCCGAATAGCGATCTTTTAGCGGAGGTAGCGGGGAGCATTATCGGGAGGTAATTACGAAGTGAGCCGGCGAATGGCGGGCATGTAAGTGTCACATTAAGAGGTGAAGAACTAGCGATGCCAGGCGACCACGGTGATAGGGGGTAGAGGCGGAAAAGTAATCCTGACTAGCGGAATGACAAGGTAGTGAAACGACCCGTCGAGAAAAGCCGAGCGGTGACCACACGGGGCCGAACCCACTATCCCAATTTGCGTAACCTCAGCGCTGAAGAAGAGTAAATTGAGCGAAGCAAAATTCCTGAAAGTTTAAAGGTATTGACGCATATAGCTTTATTCGTTTGGAATGCGTTAGAGCATATACCCGATTACATGAAATTCGTGAAGGAAATGCATCCCGAAAAAGAGCGTCGGACTTTGAAGCGATAACCTCACGGGGAGTGTAGTGCCATCTTGCGAAAGCGCCACAAAGGCCCGAAAGACCGACGGTTTTACTATATAGGTGCACAATTGGAAATTTCATCTTTGAGAGGCCTCAGGTGATCCGGGGGAGCGTATCAACCCCGCCGCTATCCATATTCACCGATCGATTGTGAAGCTCGCCTAACCATAGTCACACCCGGGCCGGCGCATAGGTCACCGAAACACCCATGGAGGGGCGATAGACGCCCGTCAAAGTGGACAAGTTCATCTTTCCGACATACTTACTACCGATATGGGAAGGAACAAAGAAATACCTATCGAGTAGGCCATTTCTAGCGACCATGTGGCAATGATTGATGTGCGTATGGGAGAATTGAAATCGGTAGCACAAGATGACGAGGTCACCTTTCAACGTATCTAAAGCCATGAGACACCCAATGAGTGGTGCATGCCTAAGAGAGATTGTTTGCGCTATGTCTAGCCAAAGTGGTCCCACCTCCACCCTTCGAGGCCAGCCTGGCATGCAGTGATTCGCAGAACTTGAGGAAAGAGGTCACAAGTATGTGAACCTGGAACCCTTCTCGAACTCCACGGAAGGAAATACTATGAACCTTAAGGTGAAAACACTCGCACGCTAATACCCCTTTCTAAACAACCACCCAAGGTGTAGAGCAAAAGCCATTACCGCCATTTAAGGTATGTCATTCCTGAGGCCCGAACTTTACTAATAATTATTTCGGGGTTTTTGACAAAGATCGTGGAAGAGATAAGCTTATCAGGAGTACTCAGAGATCACAAGGATGCAATTGGTCATCCTAGCCGATGAGCTGGATCCGCCTCTATGTGTGCATGCATCACCTTACTAGAAGAGGGTCATAAGCCGTCAGTGGAAGCACAGAGGAGATTGAATCCAACTATGAAAGAGGTAGTTCGCAAGGAAGTACTGAAGTGGCTGGATGCGGTTATATATCCTATCTCCAATGCTGTAATGGTAGTGTCCAAGATGTGAAGTTCCTAAGAAAGGAGGAACAATGTTGATCAAACAAGATAATATCTTGTTACCCTCCGCACTACCAGATGGAGGATTTGTATCGATCACGAAACTAAATAGGGCTACTCGAAAGACCACTTCTTCACTACCGCTTCCTCGATCAGATGTCGGGATGTTGAAGGTGGCATGAATATTACTCGCTTCGATGGGTATTCCGTACAATCAGACACGCCTATAATCAAGACTAGGAGAAGATAACATTCACGTGTCTGTGATATACGCTTGCATTCGAGAATGCCGCTCGGGTCGTGTAATCTAATTTACACATTTCAGCGCTTGTATGATGGCTATATTCTCTTACATATGGATGAAAAGATAATTGAGGTGTTCATGGATCTAATTTTCAAGATCAAAGCTCTTCGACGATTGCCTAGAAAAATCGAGCTGCTTGTTGTGTTAAGAAACCAATCTAGCCGACTGAAAAGTGCCACTTTTATGGTACAAGAGGGCATCGTGATTGGTCAAATTTGATTTCAAGTAAGAGGAATAGAGGCTGATCGAAATAAAATTCCGAGGCAATAGAGAAATTACTTCCACCATCATCTGAAGGGCATAAGAAGTTTTCAGACACGCAGGTTCTATCTGGGCTTGCTCATTAAAGATTTCTTCTGATTGCAAACCGTTATCCAATTTTTATAAATTAGAGACACCATTTGTTTTATGAACAATGCCTCGTAAGCTTTCGCCCTGAAGATAAACTGTATCGGGCCTCCCATAGTTGTAGCACCGGGATTGACCTCTCAGCTAAACTAATGTGTGACGCCAATGGGGTAGAAAAAAGAAAGGATATTTCAGGTCATCCACTATACTCGCAGAACTTTGAATGATGCTCAGCTGAATTATGCCACCACGGAAAAAGAGCTATTGGCCATTGTTTTCGCCTTTGATAAATTTAGACATGATTGACAATAAGGTGATTGTGCAATAATTTAATTAATTTCACCATTAAGTACCTAATGACAAAAAGACGAAACCGAGACTAATAAGATGGTACTCGCAGAAGAGTCAATTTAGAGATAAAAGATAAGAAGGGAACAGAGAACTTAGTCGCAGACCATTTGTCACGACAGGGGCTAAGAGACGGCGTTAACGATAAGTTCTAGACGAGCGTGCCTTCGCAATCAAGACATACACCTAGCCCATGGTTTGGTCGACTCATGTGAACTACTTAATAGCTAAAGTGATTCCTCCGTGAGTTTAGCTACCAACATAAAAGAGGTCTTCAGACAAATGAAGCACTACTACCGGGAGGAGCCTATTTTATACAAACATTATGCCGATCAAGTGATAAGAAGATGCTACCGGAAGAAGAAATGGGTAGTATTTCGAGTCATTGCCATACCCACCATGTAGGCATTTTCGAGGCTAGAGAACAGCAGAGCGGCACTCAAGTCCAGCTTATCAGGTTTACCTTATTCAAGGATGTTCATCATTTTGTAGCCATCTGTGACAAGTGCCAAAAGATGGGCAACATTTCCAAACGGGATGAACCCCCCATGAGCCCCATTCTAGAAGTGGATTTGTTTGACTTATGGGGAATGGACTTCATGGGACCATTCCCCTTCTATCTACCACATGTATATCCTTCCTGGAATGTAGACTACGTCTCCCCAAATGGTAGAAAGCAATACCGACACACACCAATGATGCCAGTGTGGTAGTCAAATTCTTCACAAATTACATATTTATTTCCTCGATTCTAAGACTCCACGAGCATCGATCACGCATGGTGGTAATTCATTTCTACAATAAGCCAGCTACAAAGTCCCTCGCACAAATACGGTGTGAGACATCGAACTCACTGTATCACTCAGAGGCAAAATGGATAGGCCGAGGTGTCAAATCGTGAGACGTGTCCATTCCGCAAAAACGGTCTATAGCTCAAGAAAGATCGACATCAAGAAGATCGATGATGCATCGGCACACAGATAGCCTTTAAGACCCCTCTCTGTGCATGTCCCCATTTCGACCAGTTTATGGAAAGCATGCCAATTGTCGTGGAATCGGGAACATGCAGCATATCGCTTACTAGGCGTATCAATTACTTTGATACACAGCAGTTTGAGAGTGCATTGCCGCAACTCAATGAATTAGATGGAGTTTCACGAAGTTTATGAAAATGCCTTGATCTATATGAAAAGATAAAAAGCGTGGCATGACAAACATATTATGAGGAGAGAGTTTGCCCTGGGTCAGTAAGTCTTATTGTTCAACTCTCGGTTGCAACTTTTCCCTGACAAGCTAAAGTCAAAATGTCGTCCATTCATAGTGGTGCAAGTATTTTCCTAGCGGAGGAGTTTAGATATTGTGCATCCGTATAGAAAGGATACTAAAGCACGCCAAAGATTGAAACGTATTTAGTGGAGAGAGAGCATTCCATATTGAGAAGCAAGACACCGCTTTGGACACAGCTGAGAGAAGATAGCAGCGGTGGATCAAATCACCAATAGCTTAGTTCTTTCGTTAGCTTCGCTCAGGCGTCAGTAGAATGTCGAGCTAACGACGTAATCCTGGGCTGGCTGGGAGGCAACCAAGCATTGTGAGATTTTCTCTTTTCCCTAAACTTGTATTACTTCTATTCCTCTCGATCGCTTTTATGGTAAAATTTTGTTTCTGGGGCGTTTCTACCAGGCTTATTTTAATAGATGTGAGTCTTAAAGGCATGGGTGGAAAAAACACAGCTTCCTACATTCAATTGGTCGCGCGAAACCCCGCTCGCCGTGAGGTGTGCAAATACAATCTCAAGATTTAATCCGTCGCGGAAGCTTGCCACGCCGCTGGCCACAAGGAGCAGAACAATCTTGAAGGCAACCCTCGGGTCCGCAGCAGTGAAGCCCGCTTCGTCGCTGCGAGGCTCTGACCTTCGCCGCAACGAAGGGATCCTTCGCCGCGACGAAGCGACTCTTATTCCGGAGGCCTATAAATACCCGCGGCTGTCCATTTTTTTCCCTCCACCTGTTTTTTGTGCGCACCTTCTTCTCTCGCTTCGTTCTGTGTGCGTTTTGGCATTTCAGTCGACCGCGACTACTATGGTCCCAAGAAGATCAGTCTCCCACCAATGACACCGCTTCGGGCCTCCACATCACGGCGGTGCACCTCCTCCTGACGATCCGTGACCGATTCATCTCCCCGGAGGCGCAGCCGCCTACCACGAGTCGCTTTACAACCGTCTCATTCGCTCCGAGGGGTTTTCCCAATTTCAAACACACATTCTTTAACTTCACCATCCAGACTGGGATATGCATACAAGGTGCTCTGATCTCCTGAGTGGCCCTACCAGGAGAGTTCCAATCCAACCCGCTTTCCTAAGTTGGCACCCACCTCCGTGTTTGTCCGGGGTAGGTGGGTCAACTTCGGGGCACGGACCATCAACCACATCTATCACCGCAGAGGGACGGCATGCTGTAGTGACTACACGCATTATTTGTGGAAACCGACTTCGAGAGCCTGATGCAAGAGCTCACACAAGGCCAGGGAGTATGGAGACGCCACCTGTCGACCGACGAGTTCACCACATTTCCCCCCGTATGCATGCGCCTGCCTCGCAAAGGTTTGCATAATTTTCATGTGTTAAGATTAAACCTTCATTTATCCTTCGCAAGACAATCACAAAGGACAAGACGATCCTTCTCCATGCCATGATCAAGGGATTCCAGTTCGACGTCGGGATGGTCATTGAGCAGGGGTTGATCGAGTCGACTCACTGACGCCGCGAGACGGAGCTCCCATCCATCCTCCTAGATCACTCAAATTATGCTGGTTTAATTCCGAGTTCCGATGTCGACTTCCTCGAGGAGTGTATGCAAATACGCTCCATTCCACTCATTTAGGGTGAAGTTTGGGGAGCTGACGAGTCCAATGATGAGACCGACAATGATGTCCCAAGGGCCACACCCCAAAGATGAGTGACCTAGTGGATTCGCGACCTCGAGGTCCTCTAGTTTGACCCATTCTCGTCGACCATATCCATGCACCACCACCCTCTTCGACGCCTCATCGACAGTCTCGAGCACCGTTGCCCGAGCCAAGACATGATTCCATCGGTCGATGGCTACCATCCGCCATAATTTCAGACCAGATTGCTCAACAGCTAGCCCAGCTTCTATCATTTCACACAAAGCCATCGCCGCCACCACCGCAGTGATTTTTCTAAGACGTATTTCTTACTCCTTCTTTTCGCTTACCGAGGACAATCGCGCCTAAGCTCGGGGTGTAAAAATGGTGTGACTTAGTTTATTTTGACTGTTATTTTGACTTAGTTTTATTTTGACTTGGGTTATTTTTGCTATTTTTTGCATGTTTAGGTTTTATTTTGACTTAGTTTTATTTTGACATGGGTTATTTTTGCTATTTTTCCATGTTAGGTCCATTTTTTATTTTTTCATGTTTAGGTCCATTTTTTTTAAGCGTGTGTTAGGTTGTTTCCCATGCACCAACATGTATGCAAATTACACATATTATAATATGACAGTCTCCAGAGTTGGTATTGAGTATTCCTGCCTTAATTTTGAGCATGATGCCAACAAAAGGGAGTTGTAGTAATCGCAAAAAACAACCCATGTTCAATGAAGTAGGGACTTCGAGGTTGGTTGACAATTGGGACTACGTTGTGTAAAGTCGAGAATAACCATGTCTGGCCACCCTTTTTAGATCTCATGAACTCAATTCCCGAAGTAGGCTATCCTGCACACACACACGTGATCTTCGGGGTATGCTTTGACTTCGGACTCACCATGCAAGAGTTCTACAAACCTTAGGAAGTAAATACCTAAGTGATGGGACACCTTAGAAAAAGAGGATCACCTTTGAGCCCCAAATAAATAAATAAATAAATAAATAAATAATAATAATAATAATAATAATAATAACAATGTGGATCATCCAATCGGAATCCCGGGCAAAGTTCGAGGGGCTTTTCAAAGCCTAATGCCCTTAGCCAATTAGCGGGGAGCCATTGAGTTCACTGCCCGCTACATGGGACAGAGGATGGATGATCTCCACAATCTAGGACTCCGAGGTTTGGCTGAGTGCCCTGGGTGAAGTTCTAGGGGAACCTAATGCCCTAAGTGTCTCTTAACTCAATCGTGGGGAGTCACCAATGAATCCCTGCTATAGGAACACTCACCTTAAAACCTCCTGCATTCAGTACTCTTCCCTGGATTGCCTTGAGTTAATCCCCCTAGAGTAGTCAAGTGAATAAATTGGTGCTCTCATCCTTCCGTGTTAAGCTATTCCAAATAAAGCAGTTCGATTCAAGTTTGGGGCACTCGCAAATAAACTATACATTGAGATCACACTTAATCGCACTTAGACTGGGACAAATTATTACACTAAAAATGGGCCGAGCTACTCGTCAATCGAGAACGACTCAAAGGCAGATTCTTGAAAGTTAAAAATCAAGGTAGTCCCCGGATTCGAACTAGTTAATATGGACCCTTCAATTGTCATGTGTGCTTAACCCATATCGTCATATATTTTCATGCTATTCTTGTAGCCCCGGGTATCTATTCTCATTGGGACAAGGCAAGCCAAGCTCAGTGTTGATCGATGACCACATGCATTTCAATTGAATTCTCGTGTCCTTTATAGCTAAAAATGCATGATTCACGATCTTTTTTCATTAATAGTTACGCTAATCCTCATAATATATTGTTCTATAGAATATGGCGCATGTTGAACTAAAAAGGAGTTAAGACGCAAAAATGCACGTAAGCACAAATGACAAAAAGGCGAATGGCAAGCATCAGCACAAATGATCAAGAGACCCTTCGCCGTGGCGTAGCACTTCGCTGGAGCGACGACCCCCTTCGCAGCAGCGGGCTAGGAGACCAGTTTGTGTGGTCCTCGCCACGCCAGCTTACAACCTTCGGCCATGGCCAGAGCGAGGCACCCTTTTCCAAACTGAACGCTAAGAACTCCTAATTTTACGTCATCGATGGACCCGTGTCCCGAGGTATAAAAGTGGAAGTAATTTCAAGCGTATGAGGCGGAGATTGATCGACAAGAAGAAGGAGATAATAGTGCAGGGAGATCAATAGAGACGGATTAGAGAAAGATCGCGAAGACGGATTTTTCTGTTCTTCTCTCAACCTACTTCATGATTCGAATTCATTAACTGTGAATGAATAATATGATGAAATAATTTTTTCTTCTTCTAGTGGTTTTGTCAACTCCTAACCACAATTTGATGGATTGATTTTCGCTTGACTTATTTGAATATTAATATGAGTTCATATGTTTGTTTAATTCGATTTAATTACATGTTGTCTGGCCAATCGTGGCATGCTAAAGCTGGGAGTTTGAGATCGAGAGAAGATGACTTCTAGGGGCATGGTTAAAGCAACACTTAGGTAGTCGAAGAATATAGATATTCCAGACTGCAAGTGTGGCATGGGGGTTTGCACATTTAGGCGTTTCGAAGTCGAGGGGTTGAGGCAGAGATGCAATACATCCCACTAGCGAGATAGGCAAATATATCTCGAAAGAGAATATCTTGTAGGAAAGATCAACCTGTCAACATAACTCATATGAATACTTCAATAAGTCCTTAATTGAATTGACATCCATCAAGTGTGGTAGGAGACGGTAAAACCCTAGGTTTCTCATCATCGATATAATTCAATACATCCAATTTTAAGTTTTTGTTAATTCTAGTAATTTAATCATAATTCGCTTTAGGATCAGATCCAAATATTGCCGAAGTCATTAAATCAGTAGTCAACACGCTTATCTTCGAGGGAACGACACTTGACTAACCATTACACTACGTCAACTAGATGCCTATTCTTGCACACAAGGGTTCGCGTTTCCCGCCTAATTTTACACACTCATGCTAGAGGCATGTCATTGATCCCCTTTCTTTGTTTGCTTGTAAAATGACGAGAGGTCAAGAGGAGACTTCCACTAGTCAAGTCGAGCTGCAGGGAGGGGTCCACTGTGAGTCGCCCACCCACAGCACTCCCCGTGGCTTCTATGTTCGTGAGTGAGTCGAGGTCCTTTTGTCGAGTCCCCGTGGAATTAGCTAGAATCAGTTTGACGGATCGCTTTCAACTATGGGAGAAGTGGATACGCCTATCCACTTCACCGAGCAAATACAGACCTGACTTCGCTCGCTTGCCGTTGGTGAAGCAATTCCTACACGTCACCTGGGCTCCTCCTGCGCTTATTCATCCAAATGTTTTTCGACCTTAATGGGCTTCAGCAGCTTAACTTTCTACTTGCTGGATATTCGTCGCGGTGGAGACTATTTCATCTATACATTGAAGCCGAGGACCTGGGGTCATATCCATGTCGCTCATAGTCCTCGATCGCACTTGTAACAATGCTCCCCGATTTTCCCAAGACGTAAGGCAAGGGAACTTGCCAGGCCCGTGCACGGACGCGTGGCTCTCTGAGGTTTCCTTTGATATTAATTGTCCTCGTGTTTCCAAGTTCGCCTTAGTCTGGGTTGCACCATGTTCCGCCAGTGGACTCCAGGTTCTGACATACCGTTTCTTGATGTAATCTAGTGTTTAGGCTTATACGACTAGTCAATTGGATTGAGAAGGCTAGTTTGGAGAACATTAGACGACATCGGAGATAATGCAGACAGAGCGTAATCTCACGAGCTTTGTTAACTGCAAGGAATCTCGTGAGAGTCAAAGCAATTCCACTTTATATTATCCCCATTGTTCCTCAAGCCAAAACTGTAGAGCTTTATTGAGGGAGAGCATTTGCTTTTGCCTCTAATTCTCTTAAGTTGAACCCTGGTAGCTCTTCTCAGGCGGTCTCTAGTCAGGAAGATCAAGCGAGGATCGCTATAGGGACCTTAGTGAGGTCTGCCCGGGCCAGCTAGCTTCAAAGTCTGCGACCTATCCCCCAGCCAACAAAGAAGAAAGAAAACAAGACGGTGGGATCAAAGAAACGGCTGCAAATGACACCGGGTTGAAGATTCTCGTGGATCGGATCGCATAATTTCAGCCGAGTCTGGCCGAGGAGAGGAAATGTCTAGTCTCTCGCGATCTAAGCTCGCTACACTGATGCTGGTAGGCGCATCCGCTGGCTCGCAGGGTGAGCCCCTAATTCTTATGGGAAATGGATGAAGCGGTCTTCTCCAGATGAAGAGGCTCAGAAGGATTGGGCAATAATTTTAGTGGACTCCCCTGATCGAGCCTCCAATGATCACCGGCTCGAAGGTGCCTCACGAGGCCGATGCACCTTCGAGGAGGGGATCCCGCCAGGGACCTTCAAATGCTCACAAAACTAGAGAGGAGGCCCCATCATGGATACCGAGCCTAGTAGGAAAAGGCTACCTGACTGGGTGTTGCTAAGCACGTATGTTTCACCGTAGGAGAGGATCCATCCCTCGACGGGCATGGTTGCCCCTGATCCAGAGGGTGCTTAGGAGATCATCCACCGCTAGAGCCCCTTCAACCAGGTGAAGTCTTCGGTTGCACATATGTGCGACCTCTATCCTAATTATTTTCGAGTAACTCGGCGGGCGCCACGCAAAAAGCAACATACCATCCCATTCCACGTGAGATACATGCGGGAGCAAGGAGGCCTCTCTAGTCGACGTCGAGGACTGATGCTTATCCATAATCATGACTTTCACCGATCAACTGAGCTGGTATGTGTTGATTTTTAATACTTGATCACTAGTTCTGCGTAGTAATTTTCTTCTAACTTTTCTTTTACAGGCCGTGATGACCATCTGGATTATGGCTCGCTAGCACAGGGAATTTCAATCCCGGCTAGATGATGCTGAGAAACTGCAGCTTTATGCCCAATCAGCCATTTCCAAGCAACATGCTTTAGAAGCTTCTTTAGCCAAGGCAAAATCAAAGTTGAAGCATTGAGAGCGAGCGGCCAAGGCTGGTACGGAAAAGGTTGAACGAACGGAGAAGGAAAGGGATGAGGCCATGCAGGAGGCTAAGGTGGCTCGTCTGACGGCCGTAGCAGCAGATGATGCCAAGGCAAGGGCAGAGGATGACTTGTCTAGGGCCATAGATGCCTTGGCATCGCGGGAGGGAAGACGGCACATGTTAGAGGCAATGAGCCACTTCCGGCTACCAGCGAACGTCGACGTACAAAGCTCGAGGCATTCAAAGATGAGGTGTCTTCTCTTCATTCCTAAACGGGCAAGGACAAGGAAGCCATGGAGGAAGACTACCAAAAAGCCCTGGAGCTGATTTTTCGGTCACAATAATGTCAAGCATGCTCAAAAACAAAGAGATTCAAAGGATTAGCCAGTGATCCTCTGATGGTATGCCCGACTGGCCGAATTCCTCTTCCCTCCAGAGTTTTCGTGAACCTGCTATGTCCCCCTAAAACCAACAATCATGAAAGTCAAGGTCACAGAGGTAGATCCGGTGAAGCTTACTTAATCCGGGTTGGGTGTCATCAGTAGGAACATGGTCTAATTTCTTTCCTATTTTAGTTTTGGTCATTTTGGGAGATTTTTGCAACGGGAGACGTTTTTCCACTAGTATGCATATTATTTCTTGTAATCCTTGGCGCTTGTTAGCGCATTTTAATGAAATATGAAGATGCCAACAGGGCATGAGTTATGTTTGGCAATAATCCCAGCAGGACAACAACTATGTCTAGAATTTTTTATTTAAAAATGCCAATAGGACATCAACCATGTCTGGACTTTTGAAAATGCCAACAGGACAACAACCACGCCTGGACTTTTTAGGATGCTAGCAAGACAACAACCATATCTAGACTTTTTAAGGTGCCAACAAGACAACAACCATGTCTAGAGTTTGTAAGATGCTAGTAGGACAACAACCATATCTGGGCTTTTTAGGGTGCCAGTAGGACAACAACCATATCTGGGCCTTTTTAGATACCAGCAGGAAAACAACCATATCTGGGCTTTTTAGATAAGCAATTTTAGGTTTTCAAAGGAAATGTCTAAAAGATAATCTTTATTGATGATAGTATCTCCAAAGAAAACACTACTGATAATATTTCTGAAGGTGCATGGCGTTCCACATCTTGGGTACAGTAGTCCCGTCTAGCCTGCTAAACGCATAAGACCCGGCTGTCCCTACTCGAACTACCATGTATGGCCTTACCCAATTGGGCTAGAATTTCCCATCTGCTGGCTTAGCTGTATTTTCAAAGACCCTCCTTAAGACTAATTCTCTAGCTAGGAATGTACACTGACTCTTTTACACGCGCTCTGTGTAAGCTCACAATTTCACTGTATGATGTTATGCGCACACCGCCGTCCCTTGGGATTTCTTCAATATGTGTCTAGGGTTCAAGGCGACTTTAGCATTTACTTTCTCAAGAATTTATGTTCGCACAGTGGACATCCCGATTTCTGTGGGGATGATGGCTTCCATCCCATATGTGAGGGCGAAGGCACACCCTAGCTCTAGCTGGCTGGTTGTTCTCAGAGGCCCATAAAACCCTCGTAGTTCATTTTACCCACTTTCCTCCGACTGCAAAGGCTAAGGCCGGAGTAGTAGAGTCTTATTAGATGCTTCCTCGTCGCCTGCCTGCGGTACCGTGGGGGTCGAAAGTTTTTTATTTTCAATTCATCGCAAAATCTCTTCAGATACCAAGCTATCGAATTGTGGTCTATTGTCCGTTACAATCGATTGGGGTATTTCGAACCTGCACACGATGTTCTTCCATACAAATTGAACAACCTCTTTATCCTTGATGGATGTGAAGGCTTCAACTTCTATCCATTTGTTGAAATAGTCGGTGGCAACCAGTAATAGCTTCTTCTGAGCCGGAGCGGTAGGCAGCGGCCCTACGATGTCCATTCCCTACTGAGCGAAAGGCCAAGGCTCGTTATGGTCGTTAGGTCCTGTGTCGGAACCTTTGAAATGGGGCCTTGTCCCTAGCAACGGTCGCACTTCGACATAGACCGTGATTCGCACGCATTTTGCCGACCAATAATAGCCCCCGGGAGTACGGGCCTGTGGGCCAACGTCCCGTCACTCCCGATGATTCCCGTGATACCCCATCACGGATTTCGCACACATAACGTCTCTACCGAAGGTGGCACTCCTTAAGGTGTGGCCCAGCCCAGTGGGACCGCGAGATAGTCAATTGCTCACGAGGAGAACTGCTTCGCCTAGACTCCGGGATCTTGGGAGTTTTGGCCTGCTTATTCTAGTTCCCTCCCAGCTCAAATATAAACGACAGAGTCATCCAAGGAAGGACTTGCTTCCTAATTCCCATTCACCCTAATACATTAATTGACAACTCAATGGCAGCAGACTTAGATAGATAACTACTTCTTTACTGTGGACGCTACCTACCGGCGCCAAAGCCGCTTGCCTTTTCGTCGAATCTCGACATGCTCTAGACGCCAAGTCATGAAGCTTCCCGCTTGTAGGTCAATTTTAATTACATACTTGGTCATGCTGTTTCATTTAAGACTCTTCCATTTACTCATTTCTACCACCAACTGATTCTTGTTTACGATGATTCTTCTCCTGAGATACTTGAGATCGCGAGGTCGATTCATTATGATTGTTCAGATTCGAAGTTCATGGTCATAGGAAATCTAAATGTATGACTCGTTTATTATTACCCCGACGGCTTTGTCAGAACCCATCACTACGGTCGAAGCATAATAACAACCTAAGGTCAGTTTAATTTCATGTCGAGGAATCTCTCGCTAAGAGAAATCAACCAGATCTCACTTTTTAACTGGGGGACGAGGCTATACACATCAATCTACTCACTTAATCCGCCACCCAGCCATCCACATGACAGACGGCGGCGTATGTGCTTCTGAGCAGGTCAGTGAGCATAACAGATGTGGTGTGCCCGAAGTGTGGACGTGCTTTAGCAACCACCTCGAGAGCCAATGCCCCGTGCTCAAGATAGTATATCGGGCTCCGCCTGATGTGGACTCGCTACAAAGAACATAGTAACATGGTCCCATTCTCATCTCTTGAATAAAGTTGCACTCACCGAGACATCAGAAACAACTATGTAAAGATCGAGTCCCACCGCTCAGGCTAGCCACTCCACGGTTCTATGAGACACCGGAATGATTGCGCGAAGGCCCGGGTCGCATTCCATATTCTAGTTGGTAAAGAATTTCCACGAATCATCTGTGAAATGAGAGACAGAATCACCTCTGCAGCCGCCAACCACTGGGCCGCTTGCTGCACCTCCTTTTCCGAGGTAGGAGTTTGAGATTCCATAATAGCCTTGAGTTGAATAGGATTGGTCTCAATCCCCCTATGTGTTACCATAAAGCCAAAAAACTTGCCTGAATTGACTTCGAACGCACACCTGCTGGATCGAGCCATACCATTTTTACAAAGAGGCCAAAAGTTTCTTGTAAGTGCTTGAAATGATTCTATGTTCTTTGGTTTTGAGAAGCATATCGTCGATATAGACTTTCATGGTCTTGCTTATCAGTGGTCAAAATATCTTTGTCACCAGTCTCTAATAGGTTGCTCCGACGTTCTTCAAACCAAAAGACATCATATCAGAAAGATAGCCCGTGGTGGTGTAATGAAGGTCGTTTTCAGATCGCTGCAGACCTCAATTTGTCCCTACACTTCAGAGATTTATCCCAGGAAGTCATATTCACCTTAATATTCCCATATATCACCATTGAAATACCCTTTTAGGTCTGGTCTTCTCCGAGCCTCTGGGCTTCAGATATGGTCCATTGAGTGCGCATGTATTTCACTTCATGTCATCGAGTGTCGGCTTATTGGCACGCGCCAGGAAGGGCGCCCCTAAGGGCGAGCCTAACCCAGGTTTATGGAGTATGTCAGTATTTGAGTACTGAGCTTGTTTCAATTGTATCTCCTTCTGGTTCCGAGTCGAATTGTTCACCGTTCTGTTTTGTTGAATTCCCCTTATCTTCGGCCAAGGAGGTTTATGTTGTACCATACTTTGGTCAATCGTTTCACCAATCGGTTTGACTGGTTCGTCGATGTAAAGATGTATACAACATCAAGTATGTTGGGTGATTTTATGGCACTCCTCTGTTGACTATATCTCCTCATCCAAACTTAGAATGGTAAAATCGCTTTTTTGTCGGTCTCCTAATTCTTCGTGGAACATTCTATCCAAATTTCATAATTTTCCGCAGAACCGCCTGAGACTGGCTGTATCCAACCAACTCAAGTATTGGGACAACTTGGTGGAGCACCGCTTTGTGATTGAGCCCAAATCCTACTTGTTCTGGCCCATAAGCTCCAACACTCGAAGTACAGGTCTATTTCACTTTGTCTAGGTTACATACAGCCTGTACCATGAACCCATGTGGATACTTAGGTGAAGCGTTGAAACAAGTATCCAGCTTGCATGGAAATTATAGAGGGAGTGAATGTAAACATTTCAGACTCATAGGCCCTTTCCAAAGCTTGAAGGAGAAATGAAGAGGTTTATATGGCTCGGAGGTGGAATTAGCATGTGCTGACATAGGAGATTCAGATCGGAAAACTGAGGGCATACTCAAGCCTGACATACTGCTGCCTGATTTTTCCTGAGTGCGTTTGAGTTTGTCGTTATGTGTTGAAAGAATGAACCCGCTCCACTCTGATCATACAGATATTCATCCAATCTTAGTTTTCACCCTCAACTATTATCCGGTTTCTTCACGCTGCCATGAGAGCCTGGTTTCAATCGCCACGAATCACAGCCGCGCTGATCAGCTGTCAAGTCTCACTCATCCGAACAGAATCAATCATCATTTGTTTTTTTTGACCTCGACTTCTTAAAGAAGATTTCCCGACTAATTTTTCAATATTTTCTCAACCGCCCAGATCGGGTTAAAATCAACTAACTGTCCATTCTAGTTGGTTTCATTGAACGGCCAGCACGCAGCTTGGGTGGTTTGATTTGTTCGTTGTCTCACTTCATCCAAGCCGAGAATCAATCTCAACGTTATTTGATCCTCACCAAAGAAGATTCTGACAATTTTTCAAATATTTTCTCAACCGCCTGTGATCGGTTGAAAACCCGAATCAACCGTCCATTTTGGCTGGCTTATTGAAACGGGCTGCTACGATGATTGCGGTTTGATTTGTTTTGTCGTTCTCACCTCATCCGAAATGGTGAAATCAATCAACCCGTTTGATTGATCCAAAGAAGACACTGACATTACGTATTTCATCACCGATCGTTGGAAATCAACCAACCCGGTCCATTTTGGCCTGGCTCACTGGAACTGCACAGCATTCACAGCTTTGGGTGGCTCGACGGTGTTTCTGGCGCTGGGTCCCTCCTCCGCCTCTCCTCCTCCACCATTCGAGCTGAGAATCAATCACCGCTTGTTTTGGATTCCTGACTCCTTAAAGAAGATTCCCACACAATTTTTCAATGATTTTCAAACCGCCCACTCGTTGAAAACTCAAACCAAATCGGTCCATTTTTGGTTTGGTTTGTCGAACTACCGGGTTACTTCTGCCATTGGGTGGTTTGATTTATGTTTTGGTCAGTTCACCCACCGAAATGGTGAATCAATCACCGTTTGTCTTGTTGGATTCCCTCACTTTGTATGAATGTTCCGACATTTTTTCAAATATTTTCTCAATCGGCCCAGACCGTTGGGGAAACCAAACCACCTTGGCCATTTGGTTTAGTTTGTCGGAACGGCAAAGCTTAGTGGTTTGATTTGTCTGTGTTGGTTCTTAGTTACCGAGTCTGAATTGAACTCCGCTTGTTCTGTCGACTCTAAATTTGTAAGTGAAGGTTCTTAAGATTTTTGAAATATTTTGTCAACCGCTCCGTATCGGAAAGTTAGGGAAAACCAAACCAAATATTTATTCGTTCGGGCTATTGAACGGCAGCTTTGGGTGGCCTGATTTGTTTCAGGTTGGTTCTCTACATTCGAGCTCGAATTGAACCCCATTTGTTCTATATTCCTCGACTTCTCATAAAGGTTCTGAAGATTTTGAAATATTTTGTCAACCGTCCGCATCGTTGGAAACCAAACCAGCTTCTACCATTCGTTCATTTGGTCGGAATCCAAGAATGGGTGGTTTGATTTTGTTTTGTAGCAGTCTCGTTACTCTGAGTTCGAATTGAACTACGCTTGTCTTGTTGGATTCATGAATATTTAAGGAAGGTTCTTACAAAATTTCGAGTTCTCTCTCAACCGGGGCTGAACCGTCAGGGAACTAGATCGGTCATTTGTCGGGTTCGTAAGGTCCTTCGATTTCAGCTTTAATTGAAGCCTACGATTCATGAAGTCTTACCATTCGCCCAAATCAATGTGTACATATATTTAGGTCTGAAATGGGTTTATTTCAGGTTATCGTGGTTCTATTTTGGATTCTTAAGAATCAGGGTCTATGCGGGTCCAAGGGTGATTAGTTAAGCACCAATAATCTAATGTTTTGTCGAGACCGATTCTTCGAGACGGATAGACGTGCTCAGACAATGACGTGTCAGAGCATCAATGAGTGACTCAGATGCAATGTAAGGTTTCTCCTTAGCTGCTTTTATATTTAATTTTTGAGAACAAGATGCCCAACGCTGGATCGACTCTTATACAGTCATTGCTAGGACCACAGTGTATGTGCTTTAGTGTCGTAAATGAATTTTGCCATGGATGCTTGTGGCTCGGTGCCATGCATGCTCGTGGCGTTTGTCGGGCTAACCTTTGATGTAGCGTAGCCAAGGTGACCAGGAGGTACGCACCATTTTCGCTTTGGTCGAGTGTTTTTAAGCATGCTAGATACCAATTAGGTCGTCTGATTCAAGTTGTATGTTTAGCTTCATGATTATCCGATTTAATCACATGCTCCTACATACCAATTCACTAGTAGAGACCGAGTTTCTGCTTAGAGGGGTGCTACCCTGCTATGAGGTACCTCCCGATAGGTAATCACCTCTAATCTTAAATCTAGTTCGGCATCGCTTCCATAATCGAGTCAATAGTTTTTGTCTTTACTTGGCCTTCCCCACTTAAAAATAAAAATAGTAAGTGGCGACCCTAAGAAAACTCGTTCCTCCGGGGGACCTGATTTTCCAAACCTAAATCCAACCCTACATTTCTTTCTTTCTCACATTTTTTCCTTCCATTTTAAAAGCTAGTCGCTGTCCGTTGATCGGTAGGTCCACAAATTGGCGACTGGCTGGGATCGAACCCACCCTCCGGTTTCATAAGAGGATCAAGCTAACTTGAGTCAGTATACGTGAAAGCACATGGTTCTCTGATCAATAGGCTCTTAAGGCATAGATGATCGATGATCAAAACTTGCTGGTATTCGCATTACACCTCTATGGTTTGTTTATGCTCAGGTGTTCACCCGTTGATTCTAGCATGTTTTGTTCATGGTTGATTCGTACATACCTATATGTTTCGAATAAGTATGATGGTTAGTTTGTATATTATGTGATAGGTCGGCTTTTTCAAGGATCGATTGCCGACTACCCTCTCTCTCGTATGATTGTTTGATTTGTTTGTGTTTAGGTACGGTGTGGTCTCATTTCAATCACTAGTCTTGGTCGATTATTCCTCTTGATCGCTGAGCTGTTTCCTGGGAGTCATTCCCAACTGTTTGCCTTCGACCAAGCTAAGGGTTTGGGATAGGGTCTAGCATAAAGGCTATATCGATGTATGGGAGCACTATGGAGATGACAGATGTTCGAGCAATGAAGACCTGTATAGCCTTGAGCTAGATTTCATGGATACATGCGTGGCCGCGGTGTCACTTGATTGTCGATGATCACGTTGTGTATCCCTCTCGTGGGTACGGTCATATAGCCTCTTTTAGGGACTTGCCTTCTTCTCTTTGTTGGGCCTTCCGAGCCATCTTACCCTAAGGTATTACCTTGCCGAATCTCGCTCTCGCACGTGAGCCATTTATCGATTAGATGTTAACATCATATGTCATCATTCCCTTAGAGGATTTCATCAAAGTGATCGTGACACTGATCGATTGATTGATAGACACGGACCCGATATGCCCCTTTCCTCAGGATTGTTAACTAAGAGCGAATTGGTTCCCGAGCTTGATTCGATCAAGGTACTTGTTAGAGATTCAGATCCATTACGCCGCTAGAGCGTGCATCAAATCATAGAGATACGGGATCTCGCACGCCTACCGTCGACCAGTCAGCCGAGATTACCGATACATGACATCTCCTCCGGATGCTATTTCCTTTGGGATCGGGATGCAGGATCGATGGGGCATCAGCCCAACCATTGCCAATTTCGGAGCACCTTACACGACTCTATCGCGACGCTCCACCACCACCACCATCATCCGGACCCACTGGTGATGCAGACTATACGGCTCCACCTCCACCACCTCCCCACCATTATTCAGGACCCACCGTACAACAGACTATACAAGCCCCACCTCCACCACCACCACTGTCTAACTGAAATTTCCGGCAGTTGGAGCTTTTGTTCTACATGGCGATCGAGACCATGCCACATCTCGCTTGCGGACCCCCGCACCGATTATCGATAACACTGTGCCCGTATCGATAGGATCGAGCAGAGGATCGTGTCTCGCATGTTTCCGATGGAGTTATAAAGCTGGGACTCGACATGATGACCTTCCAAAGGGCAGCCTTGCTGGGCTTGAGTTCCGCATGCCAGACATTGAGAGGTACACCGAGATAGGTTGCCCCCGTATTCACTTGCAGCTATATTACGCGAGGCACGCATAGATCGATGAGCTCACGATGATTATGCTTTTTTCTCTGTCATTGAAAGTGAAGCCGGGCCATTGGTTCAGATCATCATTAGACCCTTCGAGGCGTAGGACATGGGCTGATTTGGGACAAGAGTTTAATCGACAGTATTCTTTTAATACCGTAGTGGATGTATCCGAGAGTTAGAGGCCCTCGTGCGCAGGTCGGATGAGCTCTGCCACTCATTCATCTCGCCGGAGAGAGAAGACAGCACAGATGCATCCAGCGCCGATCGATCGGCATGGGACATGCTAGTCTTCGCCGCTTTGAGCCAGCATCCTGCGGCTTCCAATGATGCATTTCTCGATCATTGGTTCAGCCCCTATGGCATCAGGAGGGCATATCTAGAGGATTAGCGTGGTGCACTTTCTCCTCGTACCAAAGGAAGAGCTGTGGCCTGACCCACCATCGATGTTGGTGCCATTGGCATGACACAGACAAAGATTCCCATCGCCACCCTCCATTTCGTGAGAGACAGCTTTTCAGACACTCCTTACTGTGATGATGTATGGGTCAAGATGCAGACTACTATTCTTTCTCAGCCTCTATTGGGCCCATTTTCCTTATTTCCACACCACACAAGATATGCTACACAGCGCCGCAGGCCACTACATGCATTCATCGCAGTATAGAGCACCACTCCACCGAGGCCGCTTAGGCAATTTACACAACTAGATGCCACCGAGCCTAGCATTTCAAAGCACGGTCATGTGGTTTGATTATTCCACTACCACCCGTATCAATTCACTACAAATTACCCCACCCGATTCATGACAGACCACCGTGCTTATCATCAAAGAGCCGGCCATGATACGTATAATCGTGGCCGCATTAAGGCATGCTATTCAGACTCGATTGATCGTCGTTGATTTAGAAGCCCTGGCGATCACAGCATCCGCTTCCCCACTCATGACACTAGAGTTGCACCTCCACCCATGGGTAGTGTACATTCGATTGAGTTTTCGGGAGACGAGATATTCATGATGGGATGGGATGGAGGCCCTCAACCAATCGTCATGCATCACCTTTCGATGAGAGAGATCGAGGGCGCAGATCATGTTCAGCTCTATCATCGTGAGGAAAATGACCCAGGCATTTAGAAAGTGGTCAAGCCTGTGAAGCCTTAAAGACGACCTAGTTCTAAGGTCCTCCGAGATTGATCAACGACCCAGAGGGAAAGTTTAGACCGAATCTGAGGCTGCCTTATCATCCGAGATCCGACTAAGAGGGAGCAAATGGCCGATGTATTTGGGGACTAAATCATCACGCAGCCACCAATGTGGATCACCCAAGAGGTTTTACGCCGAGATCATGGTTAGAGGGATGGTGGCCATCACTTCGAGTAGCCATATCTCTATTAAACTTTACTACATCGATATATCCTATCGCTTAGCCCTTCTTGAAATTCACGCTACGACACATGTGGCCTATTCTTTCATTCAAATTTCTGTACTACTTTTTCCGACCGTCTACCCCCGTGCGTTTTCATTTATTATCTGATATGTGAGCATTATTATGGCATCATGGACATTCTTTGTTTGTTCTTTCTACATCATCGCTGTTTCTTTTCTTCTCCATTTTGCATCTTCATACCATCTATCTGAGTCTAGCTTCTATCATCTCTATTTGTTTCACTTTTATCTCCTTTGTATGATGATGACATGCTCTCATCCCGCAGCTACTAGGTCGTTTGTCACACCCTTCATTCCGCCTCGTAGGTTTTGACTGTGATTCTTAGGGTCAGAGGGGACCATTCAAGCCAGAGGTTCGAGGTTCTTTCTTGGCCGATTGTGTTAAGATGGCATCCTACTTCATGTCTGACTAAAAAAACAAAAAAAAACAAAAAAACAAAAAAAAACAAAAAAAAGGGAAAAAAAAAAGTGTGTTTGTTCGATATTCATACCATTTAGGTTCTTCAGAGATTTATTATTCCTGAGGGTCGAGTGAAAGCATCAGGCGATCTTTCTCCATGGATTCAGTAAATACATCGGGTATGAGGTCTGGGTTGTCGCACTCAGTCCCCGGATCATTACCCGCATCACCACTCCCATCTTATAGTGACTTGCTTCGACTCGACGCTCTGGGACGGTTGTTCGTCATCACATACATCGTCATTATCCCAAATTGCTTCTTCCTTTTCCCGCTTTATCCATTCATCACTTTCTTATCACTTCAAATTCTTCTACTCTTATTGATCATCTGCCCACTTCTTGCGACGTGTCCTTCGTGCACTTCACTCATTACTCACATCACTCATCCGTATGTCAGTCGAGCCACCTCACACAGATCCCACATTCTAACAGCGCCACATGGCTCGCGCATTTATTGTGCATTCAGCCTTTGTTTCCCATCATACACCCACCCTTTCACCCCTCGTCTACATTACTTGGTCCGAAATGTAATGTGACCACCTCAATCATGAGAGAGATCCCTGGTTCAAGCTCAAGATTTGCTACTGGACAGGTTCACATCACTAGACACTTTATTCACAGCCCTCATGCATGGCTAATTGAGGTCACATATTGCTTCTCCATTCAAGCCATTTCAGATCGGGTCCATGATCAGTACGCACGATACAGAGAGTCTTACCATGGATGCTCGTTAAATTTTCTATGTTTATTGACGCTCACATCAGTACAATTCCTATCCTTTCTTCATACAATACATCGCTCAGACGCATGCACACCGCAAACCCATTTGCCTAGAGATGTTTGGCATCAAAGTCGAGCATAGTCACATGCAGCTTTCATACAATAGAAAGGTTTCACAACTATCGATTCATGATATTCGTTAATTCAATAGTGGTGCACGTCGCACACACCCCATATGTTGGCCTTACTCGCCGATGACTGGGTCTTAGAATTCATTTATTTTAGAGTTTTTTTTTTTTTCATCAAGGCACTTCAGATATCGATGTGCACACTCGGCATACCCTATATCAGCTTTTATGAGTGAAAATGGATGATTTTTCAAGAATGAACATCACATATTTTCAAATTTCTCCGCTTGAACACATTGTGTAGTTATGGATTTTACATGGCATTGATACTCCTGGGACTCCGGGCTATAACCCTTTTCTTTCACCTCGTCACATTTGGTATGGTCATCCTACAAGGGCATACCCCTTTATTTCCATCTTGTTGGGCGAAGTTCTTGCCCGCTATCATTCAGGGCATTTTCTATCGTCATATCGGGGCATCCCCTTCTTTTTACGGCATCAGGTTTGATTTCCGGGGCTTATCTGAAAGTCATTCACTGGGTGCACTTCGATGCTCATACTTAGGGCCTACCACTTTTCCCCGAGTTTGTTTACTCGCTTAGCCTGCTTCTGGGTCCCCCAAAGATCCCACCAGATTTCAAGACACCCAGACTCCATCCCGATCCCATCATCTTCGCACTTCGCCTGATCCCACATTCTGCACCAATCCTGGATTTTAATCTCTCCGATACCTGCTCCTGATCACCTTCCCACTCCACCCTGATGTTACCTTCCCAGACTCGCCCTGATCCCGCATTTCCCCTGCACCCGCCTCAGATCCTATCATTTCTGCACTCGCTCCTGATTTCTACCTTCCAAAGACTCGTCGATCCTACCTTCTGCATCATCAGATCCCAGATTTCGCACTCGCCCGCATCCCAACACTTCGGTAATCGCCCCAAATCCCTGCCACTTGCACTACCCTGGATCCACATTTCAGATTGGCCTGCATCCCACCTTCCCTGAACCTCGTCTGATCCTACCATTTTCTCGCACTACCCATCCCACACTCAAAGATCACCTGATCCCACTTCTCTCCATCCCAGATCCCACATTTCGGTACTCGCCAGATCTCACATTTCGGGTGCACTCGCCCATCCCACCCTTCCCTAACCTCACCCATCCCACCACAGATCACCGGATTTCTACCCTTTCCCAGATCCCTGACGCTTCCTGGCACTCACCTGATCCCACACATTTCTAAGATCATCAGATCCCACCCTTTTCCTGCACTCAACATCCCACATTTCCCGGCACTCGCCTCAGATCCCACACTTCGTACTCGCCCGCATCCCGTGATTCTGCACTCGCCCCGCATCTCAAGATTGCACTCGCCTGATCCCACATTTCCAAGACTCGATCCCAATCTTTTCAGACTCACCCTGATGTTACCTTCCCGACACTGCACCTGATCCCACATTTCCTCGGTAATCGCCCAATATCTCCACCTTTCTAAGACTCGGATTCCACCTTTCTGTGACTCAACCCGATCCACGATTTTTCTTGCTTCGTCCTCTACTCCCTTTCTCGGTGAGCTCGTCTCGGCATCTCATCTTCTCCTGATGTTCCGATGTCATTATCTTTCCCAAGATTATATCCATCACTCATCTTCCCGCACTTGACTTTGTTTTCTTTAAGTCCTTCAATCTGAGCTTACTCTGCCTCCGCTATCCTCAATACTAGTGCACAAAACCGCTGTCATTCGGGTTCTTCACTAGAATTCATTTCACTCAGATCGCTTGCACTTCGCACCCACGATTCACTCGCTCATTCACTCTACCGAAGAGGCATATTCTGCACTTCAATTTTGTCCCTGCTACCCTGATTTATCCTACGTGGGTGTCATACTCACCCATTACCCTCATATAACACCATTTAGCCCCTTAGGCCTGGCCTTTCTCCGAGCCTCTGGGTGGGCTGTATATGGTCCATCGAGTGTGTATGTATTTCCACTTCAGTGTCACCGTGAGTGTCGCTTATCGTGCATCGTGCCATAGAAGCAAGTGGCGCCCAAGGGCTTCTAAATTTCAACCCAGAGCTTTCATGGAGTATGTCATATTCGGAGCACTCTCGAGTTTGTTTCGATCAGATCTCCTGGTCTCGAGCTCGAATTGTTCACCGCTTGTTTTGCTGAATTCCTTATTCGCCAAGGAGGTTTATGTTAAAATTCATAATTTTGGTCAACCGCTTCACCACCTGGGCTTAACGTCTGCCGATGTAGTATGTATACAATAACTGTTTTTGGGTGATTTCGCAAGCACTCCTTATTTTGATCATATCTCCTCATCCAAACTTAGAATGGTGCACCGCTTTTTTTGTTGGTCTCCTTATTCTTCAGGAACATTCATCCAAATGGCACTTTTCCTCAATTCGCCGACCGCTGGCAGACCGTTCGAACCGGGCTACTGTGGGCGCCTTGTGCGGAGCACTCAAGTTCAGGATTTCGGGAGCCCAAATCCTAATGGTTCGCCCATAAGCTCCAAATGAATTGGGAAGCATTGCGGGTCTATTTCAGGCCTGCCTTAGGTTACATACAGCCCACCAAGAACCCACAGGATACTGTAGTAGAAGCAAGCTTGAAACTTAAGTGATTCAAATTTTTGCATGGAAATGAGGAGGGAAGGAACAAGTTATTTCCGAGACTGACAGCCCTTTCCAGCTTCAAGGGAGAGAAATGAAGAGGCCTGATGGTCGGAGAGGTGGAATTCAGCATAAAAGGACATAGAGATCGATTGGAAAACCTTTCGGAGGGGCACATTCTGCCTACACGTCAGCCGGATTTTTCCTGATGTAGCCGTTCGCTCGCGTTTATATGAAGAGGTAGCAGTGTGGAACCCGGCCCACTCTATTCTATACAGGATATTCGAATTAAATTTTAGGTTTTACTCAACCATTTGAACCTGCCACGCCACGTGAGAGCCGATTCACCGGCCTACTGAAACCCAGCTCGCAGCTGATGAGTTGTCACCTACTATCCGAGCCGAGAATCAATCACCGTTTGTTTTTTTTTGGATTCCCGACTTAAAGAAGATTCCCGACAATTTTTCAATATTTTTCTCAACCGTCATCATTATAAACCGAACCAACCGGCCCATTTCAATGGTTTGTCGAAACTACTAAGTTACAAGTAGTCAGGTGGTTTGATTTGTTTCGCTGTTCTCACTCATCCGAGCCGAGAATCAATCACCGCTTGTTTTTTCGGATTTCACCTTAAAGAAGATTCCAAAATTTTCAAATATTTTCTCAACCGCCCGCATCGGTTGAAACCGAACCAACCTACCCATTCGTTTCGTCATTGAAATCTACAAGACGACAATGGGTGGTTTGATTTGCTGGTCGGGTTCTCACTCATTCGAAATAGAATCGATCATCGCTGCTTTTTTGATTCCCGAATTTTTAAAGAAGATTCTGATAATTTTCAATATTTTCTCAACCGCCCAGAACGTATTAAAACCAACCAACTCTATCCATTTGCCTGCTCATAAACGACTTTAACAAGAATATGGTTTGATTTGTTTTGTCAAATGGGTTCACTAATCTGAGCCGAGAATCAATCACCGCTTGTTCTGCTGGATCTCCGAATTTCAGAAGGAAGGCTCCAAGCATTTTTCCAAATATTTTCTCAATCACTGCATCGCATTGGGAAACCAAACTAAAGAGTCACTGGTTTAGCTTCACGAACGGCATTGGGGTGGTTTGATTTGTCGCTGCTCTAGTTACCTGAGTCTAACTGAACCCGCTGTCTTGGCTGGATTCCCGACTTCTGTAAGGAAGGTTCAAGATTTTGAAATATTTTGTCAACCGCCCGCATCGTTAAAACCAAACCAACGGCCATTTGTCTAATTTGGTCGGAAAGGCGCTGGGTGGTTTTGACTTGTTTGCCGTTCTTCGTTACTCTAGCCGAATCAACCCGTTGCCTTTGCTGATTCCCCGACTTTGTAAGGAAGGTTCTCAAGATTTTTGAAATATTTGTCAACCGTCCGTATCGACAAGTTCAAACCACTGCAATATTTAGTCTCCTGGGCCATTGAACTAAATGGGGTGGTTTGATTTGTTCGTGTTAGTTCTCGTTACTCTGAGTCTTAATCAACTCCTGCTTATTCTATTGGATTCATGAATTCGAGGAAGGTTCTACAAAATTTCGAGTTTCTCAACTACCGAACCGGCCAAACTAGATCACCAATACTGGTTTCGTAAGGGTCCTTCGATTTCATTAATCAAGCCTATGATTCGAGTTCAATTTATCTACAAATCAATGTGGTGGCTATATTTAGGTCCTAAACGGGTTTATTTCGTGTTAATGTGGTTCCATTTCGATTCTCGAGAATCGTGGTCTATGCGGGTCCAAGGGGTGATTAGTTACACCACAATCTAATGTTTTGTCGAACCATTCTTCAGGCATTTAACAGACGGTTTCAGATACCGATTGTGTGTCAGAGCATCACGAGTGACCGAGATGCAAATGTATGGGTTTCTCCTAGCTTGCTTTTCTTTTTATATTTAATTTTTGAGAATGCAGATGCAGTTCAAACGCTGACTTTAATTTCTTTATAACGCCAGCTAGGAATCGTGCATGTGCTTATGCCGCAATGAATCACACGGATGCTTGTGTTCGGTGCGCCAAGTGCATGCTTGGGCGGCGTTCGTCGGGCTAACCTTGATGTAGCGCGGGCCAAGGACCGCAGGTACGCAATTCATTTCGCCAGTTGGAGTTTTTAAGCATGCCAGGATACCAATTAGGTCAACTGACCCCAAGTTGTATGTTTAGCCTATGAGACTATCCGATTGCCACCCATATGCTCCTACATACCCAAATTCACTAAGAGGAGACCGGAAGTTCCGCTAGGGGTGCTACCTCACATGAGGTACCTTCCCGAGCAGACCGATCCTCTGACCCAGAACTGCTTTCTACAGATCGCTTTTTTCCATAACGGAGTCATGGGGGTTTTGCCTACCGTTTTCCCACTTAAAAATAAAATAAAGTGGCGACTCTAAAGCAAACCGCTCCTCCTTAGGGACTGATTTTCCAAAAACTAAAATCAACCTACATTTTCTTTCACATTTTTCCTTCCATTTTAAAAGTTTAGCCATGCCATTCGTGGATCAGTATGGTCCACAAATGGTGCATAGAATCGTGGTAGCCAGAGAAGGTGTCTAGAAATAAATAAAGATCCTGATGGCCTCGCACTGAGGCATCACAACTGGTTTATTCAAAGAAGGGGAAGTTATCTTCGGGCACGCTCATCGGTATGTAGTCCATGCATACTCTCCCTTACTCAATCTCTTCTTCAGGGACCACCACCACTTCAAGCCAACGTATACTTTACCTTCCGATAAACTTGCTCTTAGAAGATCGGGCCACTGGGTCAATAATCGGCGACGATCCATGGAAACACTTTATCTTCTCGTCTAATAGGTTTCGCCGAGCGATAATGTTCATTTAGAGAGGCCAACGCCTGGCCGATTTTATTGTGCTCGAGTGATTTCAGCGAACACGCCCGCGTCTCAACAATACGTAGTCAGAGCCAGCCTTTCTCGCTCTCTGACATAACAAGGTGTTGACATATGTGAACTTCTCCGACCCGTCCATCGCTATTGTCTCCAGAGGATCCACAGCTAATAAATCATTTTCTTCCACCCTAACCTGGGTAGCGAATTGTGGTTGCTACGCGAGAATGTGATCCTCGAGGGGAAGACTATCTGAACTCTTTCCTCGTCTCCCCACGGATAATCGACAAAGATTGGCCGTAAGGCCACCGACTACTTAAAAGGTCAACTCCGCCCCACCTGTCAAATAATCGACTATCCGATGATATGTCAAGGAATGGCCTTCATCGAGCGCACCAAGTCCCACTTACTATGCAATTGTAAGGCCCCAGTCTCGACGATCGAGAACAAACCCGCCGGGGAGACTAGCCCCGCTTCAGACAAGAAGCTTGATGTCTCCCAATGTCGCGCATTAAGGCACACAAACTATAAGCGATTCGTCCACCGAGTTCAACAAATGTGAGGAAAGCTTCATTCATTAAGGCGGGTACAACAAGTCTGCCACATTGCCAAGATCTACCAGCACCCTGTGCACATCAAAACCGCTAATACAAAGGGTGAGTACAAGTGCATCATAATGGGGCATAATGACCTTGTTCGGGTTTACTGGGGGAAAGGATATGGGGACATCTATCAACTTGGTCTCTTCCCGTCTACCACTCAGGTGACAACACATCTCGGCCTCGACCGTGGTCGCTCTTAGAAGCTTCTTTCAAGCAAGACTTCCGATCTGTGACGGGTCGTTAAACCAGCCCTCCTAGTATATTGTTTACGGCCGGCCTGGGGATTCGATGGTGAACTCGCCTACCGTAATTCCGTCTACCGTAGGCACAGAGCCCGCCCGCAAATAACTTCCCAACATATCTCTCCAGGTGCCCGCTTTAATGGTCTTTCCTACCAGGAATTTTAAGCTTCAGCACCTATTGATCTCATGCCCGTGATCTCTGTGATAATTTTATCGTAAGATGATTGAGAGGGGTCCGCTCACAGATTGCCAGCAGCCATTTGAAACTGCAAGTCACAAAATGAGGGTAGCAAAATCTCTCATATGGCGTTTGGGGAGTTAATCATGGGCCCCTATTTTTCAGAATCGATCTCGGACGCTGTTTTTTGCCTGACCGTCCCAGCTCGCATAACTTCTTTCCTTCCGCCACGCTTCTAATCTACGCCAGGATCATGACAAAGCCAGTTATTGCTTCACAAATGTTATCTTCCAACGTTGAATATTTATCTGCATGCCTGTACAATTCTTTCATCAGAACAAGGTCTAAAGACAAATGGAGCTGAAGAAAGGGGTGGACGGCGCGGCTCCTAAAGTTACGAAGGATTGGGCACACCCAAGCCATAAACTCTACCTGGATTCGCATTCGAACCTCCTCGTGAAGTCCCGTATAGTTTCCTCCTCCCGTAATAGCTCTGCAAAGAGCTAATATTCCTCTTCTACCATCGACAAAGATATCGAAAGATGAATACTACCAAAGCCTGTTGAACGAATTGACAATTACGTGGGAGCTTAGGAACCAAGCACAGAGTCTCGGAGGGGCCGGGCCGAGAAGACTTTGCACAAATGTGATGATCATTGTCGACGCAAGAGTCATCACCGTCAGAATGGAGCACGTGATCAGGCGGGTTGTCGGAACCATCAACATAGCAAAGTCAGTATGATGAACCCTGTGAGTGGCTCGTGAATCGAGGATGTAGCATCCTAGGGAGAAGAGAGCATGTCGCCAAGACTTTTAATCGGCCACAGACAGGTATGTAGAGCGGAGCAGTAGGGTCCAGATCAAGGCAAGGTATATCATAAGAGGAAGTGCATTACGCCGGTAGTAATACAAATGGTTGCTCCTGTGCACTCCGCTTCACTAATGCCTGCAATTTATTTTCCGCCTGCGGAATGTGCCACTATCGGCCACCGAATGCAAAAATACGCGGAAGGCCTCGCACAACCTCGCCCTACTACTTTTCTTTTTCGGGAGAGGTTTCATGAGCGCCTGAGACAATTTGTCAGCCCGTCAGATTCACGCTGTTAGGGACGACATGGGCTCCTTTCCTTATCAAGGCGGCTCCAGCGCCTGCCGATCAGATTCGTATGTCTCTTTCGGCTAGATTTATGTTTTTTTCACTCGGGCCCTAAACAATCAAGCATGCAGGCGTTCTCGCGCGGATCCTCGCAATTCCTCATTTGCCTTGCTTGCTCTCCCGCTCTTCCACTTCCGCACGCCAATGAAGGAATTGATCTTCGTGTTAGATGCACCTGACGGCCGACAAGGCCATTTCCAAAGTTGACTAACGGAAGGGGAGTCGAAAGGTTTGTGTAACGAGGGCTACTAAAGAACAATGAAGCTAAGCCCTCAGAGCCCGTCACAGACTTTATTCGATTCCCACAGATCACGCTAATCGTGACCTTGATCTCTGTCCCCCATTGTCGTGTCAGAGGATCTCTGACTGCCTTTCCTTGAAAGCATGAGTCATGCGGAATGCGCAATCTGTAGTGCGATGCCCCAAGCGCGTAGGGCCAAACACTAGCATTGCCAGTGCAGCGGATGAGTAAGAGCAAGAATAGAGTTCTTAGGCTCTAATTACCTTTTCTCCTCGTGGGGAGTCTTTCTTTTATACTAATTCCTCCTGATTTGAAAGATAATCAGGATTTCGTGATATGATCTCTTTCAATGTATTAAGGATTAATTTCCAGCTTAAGATTAATGTTTTGACGACGACGGATACTGAGATCCATGGATAAATATCATGCATTCTGTGTTATTCATAACACACTTCTCATACGCAGAGGATAGTCGATCGGGGGAATTTGATCGCGTATGCTCTGCACTCTCACTGGCCTAGCCTGGGCTCCTGCAAGG
The DNA here is from genome assembly GCA_016808115.1 of Tetrastigma voinierianum. Lineage (NCBI taxonomy): Eukaryota > Viridiplantae > Streptophyta > Magnoliopsida > Vitales > Vitaceae > Tetrastigma > Tetrastigma voinierianum. Next base: position 258,014 of record JAEQBH010001039.1, on the reverse strand, counting down.
GTTTCAATACAAAGACGCCACTTTACGAGTGGCCGTACAATGCCGTTTATCGAGTATACGCCCAAAGGCCACGCTAGTGGGTCATAACTGAGCCGCTTACCTGTCACTGCCTCGCCAAAAGCTGGCTGAGCTCACCGAGCCAAACGAAATGAGCTGAGCCTAATTTAGGCTCACACTTGGGCCTCGCCGTTCTACTGCCCACTAAAAGCTCACTCGCGCTTCGTCGGACCCATCCACATCGGAACGAGGCTTCGCCACGCCTTCCCACTTCATCGTGATCCGGCCTTCACCGGCAGTATCCCGACCAGCGCCAGAGTGAATGTCCTGTGTCATGTGTCCCGTCCCGACTGCGCCGAGTGAAATGTCCAGTCATGTCCTGATATCGATGTAATGGATCCTCAAGCCTAAATCCATCAATATGGATGGCAAAATGAATCCTCATGAAGCCGCATGAGGCGCCGACGACGAAGACTCAACAGCTCAGCCAATCCCACGCTGTCGCAACAGATCACTTGGGATCTCCGCATCTCGCCCGCAGCTTGCGAAATGGTACCCCAATGTATAGCTCAAGGTGTCATGACAAGATGTTCCAAAGGTGGATAGCGTGAAGAAGGCGCCCTAAGAAGGGGACGCCTGGGAAGGACATGGATGTCGGGTACGACACCCGCACGACTCCAATGAATCCTAATGGCATGCATTCGATTACAAATATGAGGGTATCGGGGGCCCCGTGAAACTATAGAGGTCGGGTGGCCATGAGCTTAGACAAGGTTTGCCGATCTTGAGTAGCATCGAGGGCAAATGCACCCGACCCACCGATACGATCAATTCAAATTTCGATGAACAAGGATCCAATCCAAATCTTGGGGGTATCGTGGGCCCTTTGGATACCGGTATCGACTTAACCCAACAGATCTAGGCTGGTAATGGGTAAAGGCATCAAGGGTGACGTGTGCTCTAGAGGAAACAAGGAGCTTACATCCGGGACTACCGTAAATGCATGTAACGCGGAGTGCCACCGTCACCGGGTATGAAAATCATACTTAATCGGTCGACATGGTGGGGCGCATTCGACCTGTATCCAGAAATGCTTAAGCCTTGAAATTAATCATGCGCATTCGTAGTCGAGGCGGTATTAACTTAACTAGCTGCTAAATAAAGATATTTCCAAAATAGCTATTTATTACTAATGAAGCCTGCTACAGATCTTTGGCTGATATATTATTATTTCTTTATTTAGATAATCGACAAAAACCCAATCATGTTTCTTATTCAATGATTGTGCATCTTATTTCTTCACTATGCAATTTCTACTTGTTTTAATTCTATTTCATAATTTTTCGCTTGCAAGTTGTTTCAAGAAAGGGAATTCTCAAGGTAATCCAAAAAGGAAACAAATGTCGGGTGAAGTGGCTTTAACAACTTTAGCATCAATTTCAAATCAACTAAGGTAAAACAAATCCTATAGAAAATTATTTCCTTAATTGATGTATTTGTTATCGATTGATTACAAAAAGTTAAAAAGTATATGGACTGAGTCGAGGATTGATTACAATACAAACTTGTGTATAGGCTCTGATTGGCTTGAGCTCGAGGTTAAGCTCGAGTCGTTCATATGGAAACGAGCCTAATGAGCCTGCCAAGCTTCTTTAAATCAAGCCTGCTTGAGCTCGATTTTAAGCCTGCTCAAAAGCTCTACGGCTCGAGCCCACTCATAAATTAACAAGCCTAGCTCGAAATGTTCAAAGTTCTACGCCTACGCCACACCCCTAGCCACAGCATTCACCTTCAAGTCAATCTTACTAAACACAATTGCCCAACTTAACTGATCAAGCATATCATCCAACTTTTGAATAAGAAATCTATATCCAACGATAATTTTGTTGATAACCCTACTATCAACACACATTCACCAACTTCCATCTTTCTTAGGCGTTAACAAAGTTAGTATCGCACATTTGCTCAAGCTAGCTTTAATATGCCCCTTGCTTAGCAACTCTTCTACCTTCTTCCTTAAGATTTTGCTCTCCTTGGAACTCATCCTATAATGAGGGACATTAAGAAGAGAAGCACTTAGAATCAGATCTATATGGTGTTGTATGTAACACATAGGAGGTAACTCTATCGGTAGATCCTTAGGAATCACATCATCAAACTCCTTCAACAAAGTTTGCACCTCCATTGGAATTTGAGTCCCATCGATTGGAAGAAATATGCTCGATACCACATGATGCAAAGGTGTAACGATGAAGATCAAGCCAAACGATAAATCCCTGCAAAGTTTCAATTAAGAAACAATAAACATAATCTCAAAGAGATTTAACAAAGTTTGTTAGGTTTTGATTATTGAATAAAATTAAAAATTACTTACAAAGATAGAATAACTAAGCATTTATAGAGGGTCAAAGGAATCCTTACTAAACAATAATCCTGCCTAAACAAGGAAACTAGAATATCAATATACAAGGAAAAGTAATTAACGACCACTAAATAAAACAATTAAAAGATAAAGACTCTTAATTAATTAAAATAATTAATAAGTGTCCTAATCATCAAAGACTCTTAATTAATTAAAATAATTAATAGGTGTCCTCATCAATTTCCCAACACTATTTACCAATAAAAAAATTAGAAAAAAGATGAAAATTAGAAAAATATGGCTGTGCGTAAAAGAGAAACACTGAAATCATTACTCACAGTACATAGCTTCTAATAAATTATTTCATCTTAATGTTAGATTTAAAAATTGTTAAACCCATAATTAAATTCAATATGCTTGATTAGAAGTTTATTTATCTAATAAAAAACATTACAAAAATATGATTGTGTGTAAACTGTAAACAATAGTCATGGATATTAATAAGTTTACTATTTGAGTTTTGAATTATTTTAAAAAAAATTATTAAATTTGTTAGTGAACATTTGAATAAGATCAAACAAACATGTCTAAGGGATATAGTTGAATGTGTAGCAGACAGCCTACAACAAGAAGATCAAATGCTAAGGGTTTGGGGGCCAAAGTGAACTTTTTTTTAAACAAATATTGATTTTAGGTCTCATACCAAACTATTATTCAATCTAGCTTTCTTGATGGCATCTAGGAGAGATGTTCAAATTTTTTTTTTAATTTTTTTAATCTATGTTAGAAACCATAATTGACAACTACGGTTTTAATACAATAATAAAATTGTAATTGACAATTATGGTTTTAAGGGCTTTATTGAACATATGATTGTAGAAAAGGTTAAAAGCAATATATTTTTCAAAAGCAAGGCTATTTTGACCCAAAACACAAATGCTAAAGCTCTAGGTTTATGTTGAAGTTTCAAGGTGAGAACTTACAACAGCATCACTCATAGTTAATAAGAGGTCATCCAGCATGTTGTAGATTAAACTGGAAGATGGATGTGCTTTATCAGCAACATAGAAACAGTGAGTTTTGTTATTGATGCTGATCCAACTGCACCCAGGCAACTTCTTCAATCTCTTATCTTTCATCATTATTCTCACTTCAGCCACTGCATCCCATCTCCTTGAAGACGCGTATAAATTCGATATGGAAACATAGTTTGAAGGGTTCTCGGTTCTAGCTGAATATGAAACTGTATGCCAATTCTGCATCTCAAGATCACCATGAATGATGGAGCTGCTGACCAGAGCTCCCCACACACTAGGGCCAGGTTCTACATGCATTGCTTTGATAAAATCTAATGCTTGATCAAGCAGCCCTGCTCGGCCTAGCATGTCGACGATGCATGCACAAATCTCCAATGTTTGTTCAATTCCATAATTATTGATAACCGAGCTGTAGATGTTAAGACCTTCCTTTACCAATCCTGACCTGCTACAAGCAGAAAGAACCCCCACTGTTGTTATCGTGTCGGGTTTGATCCCAGTTTGAAGCATCTTATCATACAGAAGAATGGCTTCTTGACCCTTCCCATGCAATCCATATCCTGAAATCATTGAACTCCAAGTTATTGCATCTTTACATAAGGAATCATCCTCAAACACAAGCCTTGCAGAATTCAAGCTCCCACACTTTGAATACATATCAATGAGAGCATTACATATAGACACCTCATTATTCAATTCCTTTCTAATGGAGAATCCATGGATTTGTCTTCCAGTCAATAAACCCGAAAAGGAGCTACACGCAGGGAGAACACTGATAAGTGATACTCTATTGGCTTCTACTCCATCTATAGTCTGCATATCTCGAAAAAGATTCAAAGCTTCATCTGAATCACCATGCTCCACATAACCATTGATCATTGCTGTCCAAGCAAAGACATTCCTACACTTCATCCTGTCAAAGACCCGTCTACCCACAACCACTTTATTACTCTTGAATACATGTCGATCAAACAACACCCCAAGTGAACATCAGAATCAATGCCCAATTCCAATTCATTTTTCACAATGTAACAGTGAAGCTCCCTCCCATAATCATATTTCCTCACGTCCCCATCACACAAAGGAAGAAGACTAGAAATAGTATAGGCATCGGGTTTCACTTCATCCATCTGCATCTGTTTAACAAATTCCCAAGTTTCCTCACGATGCCCTGAAACGGCGTATCCTGTGATTACAACGTTCCAAGAACCAGCATTTCTCACAGTCATTTCATCAAACACCTTCCTGGCTTCCCCAAAATTTCCACATTTACAATACATTGACATTATTGAATTAGCAACAACAGTATCGGAAACAAACCCAGTTCGCATACTTTTTCCATGAATTGATTTCCCGGGAAACACGGTCCTCAGCTCGCCCGAAACTTTAGAAAGTGTAGAAAGAGTAAAATCATCGGGCAATACGTCGCTAGAGCACAATTGATTAAACAAAAGAAAAGCCTCACTGTACAAACCATTTTTCACAAACCCATTGATCAAAGAGTTCCATAGATACACATTCTTGTGTTGGAGGGAATCGAAAACAAGTCGGGAATGAAATGGGCGTCGGCATACTGCGTATGCGAGGATGAGTTTTGTGGCAAGAAAAGAGTTTTGGGAGAAGCCAAGAGTGAGGATTCGAGAATGGGATTGTCGGGTGAGTTTGAGAGATGTGTGAATTGCTGAGAAATGGAGGAACTGGAGGACAGCGAGAACGGGGTCGAATTCAAAGGCAGAAGAGTAGTAGCGGGAAGGTACGAGGGCAAATGTCTTGTGGATCATCACAGAGATAGGCCAACGTCTTCGGCATAGATTTGTTACTTTTGTAGTTTTTTTTTTTTTTTTTGAAAGATTGTTACTTTTGTAGTTAATGTTTGGCTCAATGTTTTAAAAATAGGACCGGTGATTAAACCCGAAAAGTTATCAATTCACGGTTCACTGATCGAACCGGTGACGTAATAAATATATTATTTATATTTTATTTAAATTTTAAAATATATAATTAATAATATTTAAGATATTATTTATTATTTATTATATAAATAAAGTATTTTAAAATTTATTTTAAAAATATGTATAATGTTTAAATATGAAAACATATTAAAAATGAAACAAACTTATTTATATAAATATATACTTAATTAGTAGTAATATATAATTTTGTTCATATCCAAAATAATCACAATGACAACACAATGGTAAAGTGGTTCATTTGTAACTTCCCCTTCCCATATTCAAATCCATAAGCATATAGTATTTTATTGAATTTTTTTTAGTTACAAGTCTTCTAACCCTACAAGCTTTCTAATTCTAAGTAAAACGACGTCGTTTCGATGTAAAAAATATCAAAACGACGTCGTTTCGATGTAAAAAATATCAAAACGACGTCATTTTAACTTGAAAAAAAAAAAAAAGGAGTGAATCACTTGCGCGCCGAGAACCGGCCGGTTTCATCCGGCCTGACCGGCTCGACCACGCTCATCCGTTCTCATCCGCTCGATCAAAATCCATTTTGTATTGAATCGACTAGCCATGTCGACACACAATCCGACCGGCCGAACCACCGGCCCGGCCCGGCCCGCCAAAACACGTGGCGGCTACATATGTGCAATGCTATAGTTGAAAACTGAAAGAGAAAAATATAACTTTGCTTCAAATCATGAACCAAAAGTTTTTTTAATTATATAAACTTTAATTTTAATGACAGTTCTAGCATTGAATATTTGAAACCAAAATCTTAACCTCGAGTTTTCTGAGTTAATGTCCAACATGGCATAATCAAAATCGATTAGAGTTTTTTATTTTGACAAAATTATAATTTAAAATCTAAACTTCCACAACTTTTGCATTTAGATACTAAGACAATAAAAGTTATTTTTTAAATATAATAATTTTAATTTTAATTACACTTTTAGCCTTGGATATACGAAATTAGAATCCAAACCCCTTATTTGATAAGTCATGATTTTAGTTTTCCATGTTTAATGAGTGATGTAGGTTATGCTTTTGTGCTTTGATTAATGGATGATCATTGATATTGAGATTTGTTTTAGCTTAAAAAATAAGCCGAGGAAACTATACCATGCAACTACCTAAAATTTTCAACTCTATCCAAAATTCGCATTACGAAAATTTTCAATTATTCTAATCTTGGCCATTTTCGTAAAATAATGCTTTCGCATTTGAATTTGCTGAAAATACGCCATTTTCAACCCTATTTGGTTGAATTTGGTTGAATTTAATTTAAAACAAGGAAAACGCTTTACCTCGTTCGATTCATATATAAAATTGAAAATAGTGAATTCATTCTTTTGTTTTCAAAATTTGTTTTCGTCTTATTCTCGTAACTAAACGCGCTTCCTTGTTCGTGCTCAATGTAAAAATGCAAAATTTTCTAAATTTACTAATGCGCCTACGACTCTCAAAAAAGTTTTGTTTTGTTTTTTTTCTTTTCTCATTGGGTGTAGCCAATTGATATTGGTGGTTCTGTTAGAATTCTTAGCTAAAGGAGTTTCTCTCTTCTATCCAATATGTAATGTAAGTAAGGATATTATCAGAATGAGAGTTTTTGAAAGTGTTTCATGTTCATTAGAAAACAGTTATCTCAAAATTGATTCATATCTCACTCTCATTGTTCAGAACCCAAAAATTGACCACCTACATCACTCCCAAAGTTACCATCTAGAAAAACTCTGAGGCTTTATCTGGTTCCAGGAAATTTGGGGGAAAAATGCTTGGGTAGAAAAAAAATAGAGAAAAAAATGAAAATAAAATAAAATTAGAGTTAAATTTTACATATTATTATGAGTTCAGCTATGAAAAGTTCGTTCTCATATGAAAACGATTTTATGTCAAGCAACAATTATTTTATCTTTAAGACGATAGAATTAAAAATTTTATCTCGAAAAACATGATTTAAAAGATAAAATCATCATTTAACTCTTTCTCACTCATTTGAGAGCAGGCTTTATAATAAACTCTATTATTATTTGCTACTTCAAACTCATTTATTAATTCATTAATATAAAGATTTCATTATTTAAGAATCTATAAATTTTTAAGTAATTTTAATTTTATATGATTTTCCTTTAAGATATTTAATTAGAAACAAAAAATGAGAAAATAATTTTTCTTTTAACATTTTCTCTTTCCTATTGCTTTCCAAGAACCAAACTCAACCTAAAATTTTCCTACCAAAAAAACAGAAAACACAGAATTCTCACAAAATAAAACACTTTCTTAAACGTTCAACATCATTTAGGAAGTTTGTTTTTCATTTTTACTTTCATTAATAAAAAAACAAAGAAAAAAGAAAACAAAGAAAGAAAGTAGAACTGTCTCATGCATAAATGGATACATAAACCTGTGTAAATTGAAAAATGCAAAGTAACTATTTGTGGGAGAGCTGAGGGTAGTCCTCTGCCACCGGCGGCGGCGTGGCGGCAGGTCGCCGGCGGGAGGAAATGACTAATATTAATCCAACCTTTGGTGGGCCTGGGACATGAGGAGAAATACATAGCCTTCTGTTTGCTTTAGGCTATGAAATATCCATTATAAAATATCCATCTTATAAATTTGTATATAGTTTTAGGCCATCAACTATTGGTTATGGCTATATAATGTTATTTTGTATAATTTCTAAAGTGGTGGAGCCAGAAATTTACTTAGAAGGAACAGTCGCTGGTTGTTAGAGAGTAAAGTGTTAATAAATTAATTATAAAGTTTGTATTATGGAACAGACATTTAAAATAGAAAACGTTAATACAAATTTAATTAAATTTATATTCCAATATAATCATTAATCGTATCATAATATATTTTAAAAAATATTAGATAAACTAAGGGATATAATATTAACATGAAATTTTAACAACAAAAATTGTTTTCGTCCACATGTCTATCTCAGTTGATAGAAAGTTCAAAGTTTAAAATGTAGCACATCCAGGAAGGGGAGGGGTCATAGGTTTGAGTTCCAATGAGGACAGTTTACTACATTATAACAAAGTGCTTAGTTGTCAAAAAAAATAACAAAAATTGTTTTTAAATAACAAATTTAATGTTAAATATGAAATAATGAAAGATTATTTATCAATAATAAATTTTAAAAAAATGAAGAAAGCATAAACTTAGCACTTATTTGTATAACATTTCAATAAAATTTAAAAACAGTTGTGAAAATATTATACAAAAGGCAAACTTTAAAGAGAAGTATATTTATGTCTATATGTACATAGCAAGACAAAGAGAGGGGGAAAGAGATATGAGGATGAGAGAACAACTTTTTATTCTTTGGGATGATTTAACAAAGAAGGACGAAGTATTTTATAGGCTAAAGTAAGTAGACTCCATTAACTATTCATTGTTTAAATACAGGCAGGTAAATAGAGAAGTTCATGAACCTTATAAAGGTTCATAACTCTCTTAATGTGGTGTTTATTCTCCACTGCATTTACACAAATTCATGAAGCTTTCAATGAAAGGTTTTTCTTAATGTGGTGGTTGTTCACCACTCATTTACAACACTCTCCCTTGAATGACCACCTGTAAAAGAATACGTCTCATTAAAACCTAGCTAGTAAAACTCAATGGGACAAAAACCTAGTAAAGGAAAACGAGTATAATATTCTTATAATGTTGTAGATTGTTCTTGGTTGTGTGAGCATCTCGTAAAAACAGTCATTAAAACCCGATTGAACAGAACACAGGATGAGAAGGAAAAATAATACATTACACTAACATCATGTCATAAGTATACTTCCCTTCATGTCAATGTCCTTTAGTTGGTGCATTCTAATCTTGTATATAGCTTCTTGAATGTTGGGGTTGACAATAACTTTGTGAATAAATCTTCTAGATTATCTCTTGAGCATATTTGTTGTACATCAATTTCACCACTCTTCAGGAGTTCATCTGTATAAAAGAACTTTGCATAAATGTGTTTAGTTCTATATCCTTTGACATAACCTTCTTTGATATGTGCAATGCATGCAACATTATCTTCAAATAATGTTGTCGAACTGGCTTTTATAGAGGAGAGTTTGTATGATTCTTGAATATGTTGAATCATTGATCTTAGCCATAAACATTTACGATTTGCTTTGTGAATTGCTAAAATATCTGAATTATTTGATGATGTGACCAACGTTGTTTGCTTAAAAGATCTCTATGAAATAGTAATTCCATTACAATTAAACGCATACCATTTTTGTGATATGACTTTATGTGGATCTAAAAGGTATCTTGCATTAGCATATTCAAGCAATTGTTGCTTTGATTCCTTTAAATAAAACAAACCCATATCAGTTGTTTCTTGGAGGTAGCGCAATTGATACCATTCCAATGTCTATGGGTTGGAGTGGAATTGTACTTGGCTAATAAATTGTCAGGAAAGAAATATCTAAGCGAGTCTGGTAACAAGATATATAAGTGCACTAATGACACTAAGATATGATACTTCAAGACCAAGTAATTTTATACCATTTTTATGAGGATGAAATGGGTCTTTTTTCATGTCAAGTAAACAAACAACTATTGGAGAACTTAAAGGATGTGTTTTATCCATATAAATATTTTCTTAGTATATAAAATTGATGAACAAAACTCCAGGTAGGAAAGTAGCGATCGGTTGCAAAACAGAAATTTTGTTTTATAGGATGCTAATTTAATTTCTTTTCAAAATATTTTGTTGTTCTTATGAGCTCTTTAGGAGTCTGATAAGATTTAATAATTAACATATACATGATAATTGAAATCGGGTTTTATTTTCTTGATAAAGATGCATGGGCATATAGAGTTGCTCACATACCATTCTTTTAGTAAATACTCGTTAGACTATTGTACCACGTGTGTCCGGATTGTTTCAATCCATATAGAGATCATTGTAGTTTGAGGGGGATCGGTAGTTAGCGGCAATAGGTGCGGAGAAGGCGGAGGAAAGGAGGGAGAGCTGAACTTGACGAGGACCTTTGAGGGGGACTGATAGTTAGTGGCATCGAAAGTGGAGACAAGGTAGATAACGATGGATTAACGGAGGTGGGGGTCGAAGGTGGAGGTGGAGGTGGAGGTGGAGGAGGAGAGAGAGAGAGGTGGTGAAGATAATTTTGGGGGTCAATTAGATAGTGACATATGACATGTAATATGCACATGACATAACGGTCCATGTCACATAGGATATGTTAACCTGCTAAGCTAATCAAGTGATCGATCGAGACCAAAACAAGAAAGCACCCCATAAACTTGAGATTATTCCCCGTTAATCAAAAGGTGGAATTAATTAAAGAGGATGGGTGATAGTTGAAATTATTCATATCAATTTTTCCTAACATTTTTTTTGTTACCATAATTATAGTTTTACAAATTTTCTTTTACCACATACGAACTTCAAATCAAACAGTATTTTGTATTAGTTACTAACAGCTTTAAGTATTTTTTAATAAATATGACAGAACTTAAAATATATATATATATATATATATATATATATATATATATATATATATATATATATATAGTAAAGAAGATAGAACTTAAAACATGCATATGATCGTTACAAAAAAAAAACCCAAACGAAAACCACTGTACCATTTTTTTTCCTCATTAGGGAAGGTAGATTCTAATTTAAGTGAGATACAATTAATTATTTTTGAAAAATCATTGAATATTTTAAAAATATCGTCTAATTACATGTCAAGTAAAATATTAAAGAAAAAACTATGTTCATAATTGACGATAAATGCATGAAAAAAATTGTTCATTATTAATTTTAAAATAAGATATTATTAAAATTATTTTAAAATTATTATTATTATTATTTTAAAAATTATTATTATTGTTATTATTTTAAAAATGATTATAATTTTCAATATCTTTAGCATTCATATCTTTTAATATATACTTAAATAAAATTTTTTTTGGCCGAAAATCACAATTTCTAAAGCGGAAGCCGGTACTTTCTTGTTGAACGCATATCATGTGTCTTCAATTCTTTCGGCCAAAAAACAAATTATTGGAATGCGAAATATGTAAATCATGATCTGAACTGACATGTGTTTATAAGATGATTGGAAGAGCAGCGATGATATGTGATGTTTTGAAGAGGGTCAGTCACGGATTGATGGGAAGAGAGAAGCTGGAGGCTAACAGTCACGGCAAGTCCCAAATGAAGGGTGTGACCTCTCATATGTGATGTTTAGGAGATTAATTGGGGGCTCCTATTTTAATAGCGATCTAGGATGGCTTTTGGTTTTGCTCGAGATCTGGGATGACCGACTTCTTTCCTTTTAGGCTTCTTGCTTCTAATCCAACTTGCTTTGTACAGTCATGACCAGTTGGGGTTGCTTTATGAGATGTTATCTTCCAACGTTGAATATTTATCTATGACGCATCTGATTCTTTCATTGTAGCTAGCGAATTAAAACAATGAGTGGAAGAAAGGGGGTGGAATGTGAAGCTTCTCTAAGGATTACGAGAAGGATTGCGTCAGTATAAGCCTCTACACCTCTTGGACTGACTTGCTAGAACCTCACTAATGAGAAGTCATTATAGTTTCCTCCTCTGCTTTATAATAGTTTGCAGAAATTTAACCTTCCTCTTACGCCATCTTGAGAACAAGATATTGAGAGATGAATGCGGTCCCAGCTCGTACAGACGAGGTTGTGGATTACAGCGGAGCTTATGGAACCAAGGCTAGCGATAGGCCCTTGGAGAGTTTGGGCCCGAGAAGACTTTGCTGTGAGATGGTCATTGTCGGCGTTGAGTCGTGTTGGAATGAGCCGTGACAGTGTGGTTGTTGGAACCATCGAACACCAGCAAAAGTTGGCATGATGAACCCTTGGGAGGTGAAGCCGTGTCCCGGGATGTGTTATCTGGGGAGAAGAGAGCATGTCGTGAGACTTGAATCGGCTCTTGCATGTAGCATGTGGGAGCGGGCGTGGGTCCTATGCGAAAGCGAGTATGCGGCATAGGCGGCGTGCAGGTGGAGTATCTGAAGCGCGTTCCCGAGCACTCAGTTTGGTTGGTTACGCCCTGTTGTTTCTTCTTGCCGGTGGAATGTGCCACTATCGGCGTTCTTGAATGCGAGGCGTGCGGCGTCTGGCACGAGTTTGGCCTGTACTTTTTAAGGAGAGGAGTTTGGCGAGTTGCACGAGGGCTGACAATGGGTCAGTCGAGAGTATCCCCATGTTGTTAGGGGCCGATGGGCTCCTTTCCTTTAATGCGGGCGGTGGTTGTGCGTGGGCACGCTATCTTACCCGTCTCTTTAGCTAAGATTGTGCCTTTTTCTACAGGCCGTAAGCAATCGTTTTCACGTTGCGAGATGTTCAACCGTCTTTCTCAGTTGCTCATTGCCTTAGCACGCTCCTTTGTTCTCTCTATCTTGACCTGATGAAGTTCAGATCTTCAGGTGTTAGATGCACCCAGTTGTTCGGCGTTGCTTGCCCAGGTTGATGAGTGGAAGCGAATTGGCGTTCAGAGTAACAGGGGGCTACTAAAATCATTGACTTGGAAGCCCACTTGTGGCGTCAGTTGAGCCTTTGTCGAATTCCCATAAATGAGCCAGTGTGGAAGGGCTGATCTTGGTCCATTGATTGTCAGGTTGTAGGGATCCTAATCGAATCTTTTCCACACGTGGCGTGAGTTGCCTTGATGTGGAGGAAGGCACGTAAAAGGGCGTTCAGACCAATGAGAGAAATTTGTAGTTCTCACGATGATTAAGTTAACAAAAGGATGGAGAGAGAAGAAGGACAAAGAGAAGGGTTCTGTTTGTGGATGATGCCACACTATCACCGTGGGAGTGCTCTTCTTTCGAATTCCTCTTGTTTTAGGAAATATGATCTACGTGATTGTGATGATGGAATCTCTGCCTTGCTGTTGAGGATTAATTCTTGTGATAAGGATTAGTGTTTTGAGACGATATACGAGATTTTGAATCTGGGGTCATGGATAAGTATGTCACTGCGATGTGATTTCCTCCTTAATATAGTTATTCATAACACACTTCTCATATGCGATAGGATGGTGACTGAGGTTTTAGGATCTGGAATGGGACTGGGACTCTAGTCTCGTTGGTTCTGTGGTTTCTGTAATGAAGAAGTGAGTCCATATATGGAGTTGACTGTTTGTGTTTAGGCTTATTGATGATGGGCAGGAACTTTAAGAGCCACAGTACTCACCTTAAGTCGATCTTGCTGACATAGTTACATGTTAATGGAGATCAAGCATATCATCCCAACTTTGCTAATAAGAAATCTATCTCTCCATGTGTTGACCAGTGCCACTATCCTTGCCACATTCACCAGCTTCCAATGTTTCTTGAAATCAAACAAAGTTGGTATCGCACATGTGCTCAAAAGCTAGCTTTGGCCTTACTTGCTTGTAGCAACTCTTTCTACCTTCTTCATCTCAGATTCTGCTTTCTCCTTGGAACTCATCTATAATGAGGGACATTAAGAAGAAGAAGCACTTAGAATCGGAGACTTATACTGAGGTGTTGTATGTAGCTCCGGCAGGTAGCTACATCGGTAGATCGCCCAGGAATCACATCATCAAACTCCTTGACAAAGTTTCCATTGAATTTGAGAGTTGTCGATTAAACGGGAGAAACATGCTGCGATACCACATGTGATTATTAATAGCATATGAAGATGCGTCAAGAAAGCAGTGCAGGTCCCTAAATTGGTTTCAATTAAGAAACAATAAACATAATCTCAAAGAGATTTAACAAAAGTTGTTAGGTTTTGATTATTGAATAAAAATAAATTACTTACAGATAGAGAATAACTAGTTCACTAGAGTGAAAAGATCCTTACTACTAGCAGAAGCTAATCACACTAAAGTGAGGGAAACAGAGACTTAATATACAAAAAAGGAAAGTAGTGTCCTAATTGTTTCCAAATAAAACAATTAAGATAAAAAGCACTCTTGTTAATTAAAATAATTAGAAAATAAGTGACCTCTCAATCCATCAAAAGACTCTTAATTAAGATAGATCATTAATAGGTGTCCTCATCAATTTCCCAACACTATTTACCAATAAAAAAATTAGAAAAAAGATGAAAATTAGAAAAATATGGCTGTGCGTAAAAGAGAAACACTGAAATCATTACTCACAGTACATAGCTTCTAATAAATTATTTCATCTTAATGTTAGATTTAAAAATTGTTAAACCCATAATTAAATTCAATATGCTTGATTAGAAGTTTTATTTATCTAATAAAACATTACAAAAAATATATAGTTGTGTAAACTGTAAACAATAGTCATGGATATTAATAGTTTATATTTGAGTTGAATTATTTTAAAGTATTAAATTTGTTAGTGAACATTTGAATAAGATCAAACAAACATGTCTAAGGATATAGTTGAATGTGTGACAGACAGTATTTCTATTTAAGAGAAAGATCAAATGCTAAAGGTTTTGGGGACCAGTGAACTTTTTTTAAACAAATATTGATTTTGGTCTCATACCAAACTATTATTCAATCTAGCTTTCTTGATGGCATCTAGGAAGAAGATGTTCAAATTTTTTTTTAATTTTTTTTAATCTATGTTAGAAACCATAATTGACAACTCCGTTTTTAATACAATAATAAAACTGTAATTGACAATTATGGTTTTAAAACTTTTATTGAACATATGTTTGTAAAAAAGGTTAAAAGCAATATTATTTTGTTTTCAAAATGAAGGCTATTTTGACCGAAAACACAAATGCTAAAGCTCTAGGTTTATATTTATTGAAGTTTCAAAGGTGAAGGAACTTACAACAAACGTCACTCATAAATAGTTAATAAGAGGTCATCAGCATGTTTGTAGATTAAACTGGAAGATGGATGTGGCTGTCGCTTTAACATGAGAACAGTGAGTTTTGTTGTTGATGCTGATCCAACTGCACCCAGGCAACTTCTTCAATCTCTTATCTTTCATCATTATTCTCACTTCAGCCACTGCATCCCATCTCCTTGAAGACGCGTATAAATTCGATATGGAAACATAGTTTGAAGGGTTCTCGGGTTCTAGCTGAATAAGGAAACTGTATGCCAATTCTTGCATCTCAAGATCACCATGAATGATGGAGCTGCTTAATAGAGCTCCCTTTGCTATAGAGACCAGGTTCGGCTCAGGCATTGCTTTGATAAAATCTAATGCTTGATCAAGCAGCCTGTCGACTAACATATGGCGATGCACAAAATCTCAATGTTTGTTTCAGTTCCATAATTATTGATAACTGAGCTGTAGATGTTAAGGACAGCACCAGTACTACCAATCCTGACCTGCTACAAGCAGAAAGAACCCCATGGTTGTTGATGGTGTGGGACGTCCCAGTTTGAAGCATCTTATCATACAGAAGAATGGCTTCTTGACCCTTCCCATGCAATCCATATCCTGAAATCATTGAGCTCAAGATTATTGAAAATATTACTGAAAAGTGCATCCTCAAACACACAAACCTTACAAATTCAAACTCCCACACTTTGAATACATATCAGTGAAACATTACTTCTAGCATATTTATTCAATTCCTTTCTAATGGAGAATCACATGGATTTTGTCTTCAGTCGAATAAGCCGAAAAAGGATACACGCAGGAGAACACTGATAAGTGATACTCTATTGGCTTCTACTCCATCTATAGTCTGCATATCTCGAAAAAGATTCAAAGCTTCATCTGAATCACCATGCTCCACATAACCATTGATCATTGCTGTCCAAGCAAAGACATTCCCACTTCATCCTGTCAAAAAACCCGTCTACTATTAACCACTTTATTACTCCTTGAATACATGTCCGATCAGCTAACTTTTAAGTGAACACATCAGAATCAATGCCCAATTCCAATTCATTTTCACAAATGTAACAGTGAAGCTCCCTCCATAATCATTCCCTCCGTCCCCATCACACAAGGAAGAAGACTAGAAATGAATGCCTCATGAAGCATCCGGGTTTCACTTCATCCATCTGCATCTGTTTAACAAATTCCCAAGTTTCCTCACGATGCCCTGAAACGGCGTATCCTGTGATTACAACGTTCCAAGAACCAGCATTTCTCACAGTCATTTCATCAAACACCTTCCTGGCTTCCCCAAAATTTCCACATTTTACAATACATTGGGGGAAATTATTGAATTAGCAACAACAGTATCGAAACAAACCCAGTTCGCATACTTTTTCCAGCAGATTGATTTCCAGGAAACACGGTCATCGAACTCGCTTGAGAACTTTAGAAAGTGTAGAAAGAGTGGAAATCATCGAGCAATACGTCGCTAGAGCACAATTGATTAAACAAAGAAAAACTATATCGCGACACAAACCATTTTTCACAAACCCATTGATCAAAGAGTTCCATAGATACACATTCTTGTGTTGGAGGGAATCGAAAACAAGTCGGGAATGAAATGGGCGTCGGCATACTACGTATGCGAGGATGAGTTTTGTGGCAGGAAAAGAGTTTTGGGAGAAGCCAAGAGTGAGGATTCGAGAATGGGATTGTCGGGTGAGAGTTTGAAGATGTGTGGTGCGAAATGGAGGAACTGGAGGACAGCGAGAACGAGGTCGGAGTTCAAAGGCAGAAGAGTAGTAGGGAAGGTACGAGGGGCAAATGTCTTGTGGATCATCACAGGATGATAAACGTCTTCAGCATCGTTGTTACTTTTGTAGTTTTTTGAAAGATTGTTACTTTTGTAGTTAATGTTTGGCTCAATGTTTTAAAAATCGGACCGGTGGTCATAGGAAAAGTTATCGGTCGTAGTTATTTGGTCGGGCCGGTGGTCGAGCCAGTGATTGAGCCGTGGCATTAATAGGATACCTTATGATTATTTATATTTTATTTAGAATTTTAAAATATATAATTAATAATATTTAAGATATTATTTATTATTATTATATAAATAAAGTATTTTAAAATTTATTTTAAAAATATGGCCAAAATGTTTAAATATGAAAACATATTAAAAATGAAACAAACTTATTTATATAAATATATCTTAATTAGTAGTAATATATAATTTTGTTCGTATCGATAATCATGATAACGGCTTGTGATGGTAAAAGTGAAGTTCCGTTTGTAGCTTGGCATTAAAGTATTGAATCCATGGCGTATAGTATTTTATTGAATTTTTTTAGTTACAAGTCTTAACCCTCATTTGGTGAGTAGAAAACAGCGTCGTTTAGATGTAAAAAATATCAAAACGACGTCGTTTCGATGTAAAAATATCTAGCCGGCGATCGTTTAACAAAAGGGCGAATCACTCGGTGTCTTGAGAAGCCCGGAATTCATCTGTTCCAGTTCGTAGCGATTCATCGGTTAACTATCGGTTCGATCAAAAAACGGTTGTTTGTATTGAATCGGACTAGTTTGTGGCGATCGGCAGTTAATGATCGACGACTCATCGGTCAGTCAGGTTTCAAAAACATTGGTTTGGCTACATATGTGTACGTTATGTTGAAAAACTGAAAGAGAAAAATATAACTTTTGCTTTCAAATCATGAACCAAAAAAAGTTTTTTTTTTTTAATTATATAAACTTTAATTTTAATGACAGTTCTAGCATTGAATATTTGAAACCAAATCTTAACCTCTGAACACACAGGTTAATGTCCAAACATGGCATGTCAAATCAGTTAAATTTTTATTTTGACAAACTTATAATTTAAAATCTAAACTTTCCTGACTTTGCATTTAGATACTAGGCTTGATAAAAGTTATTTTTTTAAATATAATAATTTTAATTTTAATTACACTTTTAGCCTTGGATATACAAAATTAGAATCGAAACCCCTTATTTAGGGCTGGTAATGAGCCAAGCTACTCGGGCTCGGCTCGAGGGCTCGGCACCAGCTCGGCTTCGGGCTCGGTTTCGTGAAAGTATAAGCGGCCTGGCAGCACTGGTTAGGCTTGATAAATCTCGGGCTCGGCTGGGCTCGCTGAAAAGGCTCGGCTGGTCGCCGGGACCCACATCGTCGGCTGGAGCGAGCTTGACCCGGCGGTCTCCGGCCGGCGGGATACGAGGTCTCACGGTCGCGATCCCGAGACTGGTGCCGGAGTGAAATGCAGTCATGTGTCCGGATATCGATGTAATGGACGCGAACCGTCCGATCGACATGGATGGCAAATGCGTGATCGCCGCGAAGCGGCGTTTCGGAAATGGGCGGCCAGCGAAACGGCGGAAGCTGCGAATCAACGCGTTAATTTGAGTGGACTGTACCTGAATACCGAATGCGCTGTTAAGCGAGTAGTACCGCGATAGTGCGAAAGGTATGCGGCTGACGGTATGTTCAGTGTGGATAGCGTGAAGAAGAGTCACCGCGAAAGGGCGATCGGGAAGGACGTGGATGTTGGGTATGACCTTTGTCGGTGATCGCAATTGTCTGAATCCGTTAAAATATGAGGGTATTGATTACTAAAATGGGAAGTATATGGGAGAAATTTCTTGCGGCCATGAGTAGAACAAGGTTTTGCCGTCTTGAGTAGCATTGGTGAAATGCGCGGACCCGCGATCACGATCAATTGACTGATGAACTGGGATCCAATCTCCAAATCTGGGGGTATTGGGGCCTTTGGATGCGTGTGGACAACCAGGCGCATGCAGGCGTGGGTATGGGTAAGCGTCAGGGGTGATCGTGGGGTGGGGTTTCATAGGAAGAAGGAGAAACCGAAGGAATGGGCAAATGCGGGTTTGCCAGAATAGACGGTCTGTGCGTCGGGAGTGCCACCGTCGGCATTTGGGATATGAGGAATTGAGCGACCGGTTCGACATGGTGTTGATTACGAATCTCAGGTGGCCGGTGGTGAAGCTATGGGTCTTGAAATTAATCATCTGTGACTTAGTGAAAATCGTGATGTGACTGCATGAGCCTGTGCGGCGGTATATTGTAAAATCGTTCTGTTGTTACTAATGAGTTTGCTTGGCGGATCTTGTTCATATATTATTATTTCTTTATTTAGATAGTGATTAAAACCAATCATGTTTCTTATTCAATGATTTCGGGTATCTTATTTCTTCACTCTTGCAATTTCTCACTTGTTTTTAATTCTATTTCATAATTTTGAGTTGCAAGTTGTTTTGTGAGTGGAATTCGTAATCGAGAAAGGAAACAAATGTTGAAGGAGGTGGCTTCTTGACTTTTAGCATCGAATTGCTAAAATCAATGGAATAAACAAATCCCATAGAAAATTATTTCCTTAATTGATGTATTTGTTATCAGTTGATTACAAAAAATTAAAAAGTATATGGGCGAGGGCTTGAGGGATTGATTACAATACAAACTTGTATAGGCTCGGGATTGGGCTTGAGCTCGAGTTAAGCTCGAGGCTCGTTCATAGAAAAGCGAGCCTAATGAGCTCAAGCCCAAGCTTTTTTAAATCAGAAACTGACTTGAGCGATTTTAAGCTCGTTCAAAAGCTCGGCTCGGGCTCGAGCTCACTCATAAATTAACAAGCCTAGCTCGAAATGTTCAAAGCTCGGCTCGGCTCTGCTCGTTACCAGCCCTACCCTTATTTGATAAGTCATGATTTTAGTTTTCCATGTTTAATGAGTGATGTAGGTTATGTTTTTGTGCTTTGATTAATGGATGATCATTGATGTGTGGAATTTGTTTTAAACGAAAAAAATGTTGAAACTATGACTCTCTAAAAGTTTTGTTTTGTTTTTCTTTTCTCGTGGGTGTGTCATTTGGGTATTAATTGGTTCTGTTAAATTCTTCGCCAAAGGAGTTTCTCTCTTCTACCCAATATGTAATATAAGTAAGGATATTATCAGAATGAGAGTTTTTAAGAAGAAGTGTTTCATGTTCATTGAAAACAGTTATCTCAAAAATTGATTCATATCTCACTAAACATTCAGAACCCCAAAAATCGACCACCTATCACTCCCAAGTTACATCTAGAAAAACTGAGGCCTTATCTGGTTCCAGGAAATTTGGGGGAAAAATGTTTGGGAAGAAAAAAATAGAGAAAAATAAATAAAATTAGAGTTAAATTTTACATGTTATTATTATGGGTTATTTATAAAAGGCTCGTTAAATATGAAACAATTTTTATACCGTTAGATAATTATTTTATCTTTTAAGATCTATGTAGATTAAAATTTTGTCTGAATCCTATTCGTATAAGTGATAAGTTTATGCTGAGAACAATTTTTAAATTTTTGTCTTCATTTAATGGTGTAAAACTCGTTTTCATTTAAGAATGAGTTTTTTATATCTGAACCCTATTATTATTTGCTACTTCAAACTCATTTTATTAATTCATTAATATAAAAAGATTCATTAACAGATATAGTTTTCTCAATGTTTGACATGGTTTGTACTTTGATTTGTTTTGTTAAGGCAAAATGAAATAATGTTTTTCTTTGTATTTTCTCTACTTTCTCTATATACTCAGAACTTAATAACTAGAAGTTTTATATGAAAATATAAATGGAAGTTATTCTGTAAAAATATTTAAACAGCGTTAATGTTTATGGAGTTTTGTTTTGTTTGCATTAATATTAAGAAAAGAAAACAAAGAAAAGAAAATAGAACTATCTCATATAATGAATATAAAGCTTATGTAGTGAAGAATGGAGGGGAGGGGGGGGCAGCGAAGAAAAGAAACTTTGAAAAAAAGGCCTTCAGGAAAAAGACGGAGAGACGAGAGCAAGAACTGAGTTTATAGGAGGGCAGAGAAACACTTGGCTTTTTTGCGTGAGAGAAATGGGGGTGTCTTTCATGGCAGAGTGCAGCAGCATTTCTTGGGATCATGATGGGAGAGATATGAACTAATATTGATCTGTTTGGTAGACCTGGGACATGGGACCTTGTTGATGTGAAGACATCAGTATAATATCATGTTTGTGATCATAGTTTTGGACATCGATAGTGGTTGTGATATGATGTATTTTTGTCAATTTTCCTGGTGGGGGACCAGAGGGGACTTGGACCTTGGATAGTAAATAAAGTATTTAATAAATTAATTATAAAAAAAGTTGTATTAATGGATAACATTTAAAAATAAAACGTTAATACAAAATTTAATTAAATTTATATTCCAATATAATCATTAATCATTATCATAATATATTTTAAAAAATATTAGATAAACTAAGGGATATAATATTAACATGAAATTTTAACAACAAAAATTGTTTTCGTCCACATGTGTCTGGTTGATAGAAGTTGAAGTTTAAAATGTAAGCGCTGTCAGGGAAGGGGGAGGGTGTAGGTTTGAGTTCCCGTGAGGAGACCAGGTTCTTACGTTATAGCAGAAGTCAACTTCAGTTGTCAAAAAAATAACAAAAATTGTTTTTAAATAACAAATTTAATGTTAAATATGAAATAATGAAAGATTATTTATCAATAATAAATTTTTAAAAAAAATGAAGAAAGCATAAACTTATCACTTATTTGTATAACATTTCAATAAAATTTAAAAACAGTTGTGAAAATATTATACAAAGGAAAACTTTAAAAAGTATATTTATGTCTGATGATATTGTTAGCCAAGACAAAAGGGAAGAGATATGAGGATGAGAGAACAACTTTTTATGCTTTGGGATGATTTAACAAAGAAAGGAGGCAGGCCTTTTATAGGCTAAAGTAGCAAGACCTCCATTACTCATCATATTTATGGTGAGTAAATAGAAGTTCATGAACCTTATAAAAGGTTCCTTAACTCTCTAATTAATGTGGTGTTTATTCTCCACTGCATTTACACAAATTCATGAAGCTTTCAATGAAATGTTTCTCTTAATGTGGTGGTTGTTCACCACTCATTTACAACACTCTCCCTTGAATGACCATCGGTAAAAGAATACGTCTCATTAAAACCTAGCTAGTAAAACTCAATGGGACAAAAACCTAGTAAAGGAAAACGAGTATAATATTCTTCTTTATAATGTTGTAGGTATTCTTGTTTAATAATATTTATGCCATTAAAAAAACGCTATAGATAAAATGTTGGATAAAAGCACGGATGAAGGAAAAAATAATACATTACACTAACATCATGTCATAAGTATACTTCCCTTCATATGACCACCATTTAATTTGGTGCATTCACTAATGCGTATACTCGGCTTGCTGAATGATTTGGGATTGGCAGTAACTGTTGAATAAATCTTCTAGATTATCTCTTGAGCATATTTGTTGTACATCAGATTTCATCCTCTTGGAGTTCACTTGTATAAGGCTTTGCATAAATGTGTTTAGTTCTATATCCTTTGACATAACCTCC
Source organism: Tetrastigma voinierianum (assembly GCA_016808115.1). Taxonomy (NCBI): domain Eukaryota; kingdom Viridiplantae; phylum Streptophyta; class Magnoliopsida; order Vitales; family Vitaceae; genus Tetrastigma; species Tetrastigma voinierianum. The sequence goes on along the minus strand of JAEQBH010001039.1, from coordinate 235,416 downwards.
TTTGATATGTGCAATGCATGCAACATTATCTTCAAATAATGTTGTCGAACTGGCTTTTATAGAGGAGAGTTTGTATGATTCTTGAATATGTTGAATCATTGATCTTAGCCATAAACATTTACGATTTGCTTTGTGAATTGCTAAAATATCTGAATTATTTGATGATGTGACCAACGTTGTTTGCTTAAAGATCTCTATGAAATAGTAATTCCATTATAATTAAACACATACCATTTTTGTGATATGACTTTATGTGGATCTAAAAGGTATCTTGCATTAGCATATTCAAGCAGTGCTTTCATATTTAAATAAAAACAAACCCATATGGTTGTTTTAATGGAAGTGCGCAATTGATGTGTTCGTCTATGGGTTGGGCCAGTGTACACTTGCGTGAAAATAAATTGTCGGGGGAAAAGAAATATCTGAGTTTAGTACTTCAGATATCAGTCACTAATGACACTAAGATATGAATTACTTAATTGAAGTAATTTAACACTGACCACATTGAGAGGGATGAAATGGGTCTTTCATGTCAAGTAAGCGAACAACCATTGGAGAACCCAAGGATGTGTTTTATCCATATAAATATTTTCTTAGTATATAAAATTGATGAACAAACTTCAGTGAATGCGGATGTTGTGGGCTAAGACAAAAATTTTGTTTTTTAGAGATCTTTAATTTCTTCTTTTCCAAATATTTTGTTGTATGAGCTCTTTGAGTCCAATAAGATTTAAATAGTGCTTTATACCCATCAACCAGTGGAAATCCGGTTTTTGATTTCTTGATAAAGATGCATGAGCATATAGAGTTGCTCACATACCATTCTTTTAGTAAATACTCGTTAAGACTATTGTACCACGTATTGTGGGTTGTTTCAGTCATATAAAGTGTGAAGTTTGAAGGGATGGATGGATTTCTGCTGGCGGCGACCATAGGTGCGAGAGAAGCGGAGGAAAGGAGGGAGAGGCCCCGAGCAGCGAGGGACGCTGAGAGGCGATGGTTAGTGGCATCGAAAGTGGAAGCCGGGGTAGATAACGATGGATTAACGGAGGTGGGGGTCGAAGGTGGAGGTGGAAGTGGAGGTGGAGGTGGAGGAGGAGAGAGAGAGAGGTGGTGAAGATAATTTTGGGGGTCAATTAGATAGTGACATATGACATGTAATATGCACATGAGCTGCAACGATTCATGTCACATAGGATATTATGTTAAGCATGCTAAGCTAATCAAGTGATCGTCCAGGGTTTGCCAAAACAAAGCACCCCATAAACTTGAGATTATTCCCCGTTAATCAAAAGGTGGAATTAATTAAAGTGGATGGGTGATAGTTGAAATTATTCATATCAATTTTTCCTAACATTTTTTTTGTTACCATAATTATAGTTTTACAAATTTTCTTTTACCACATACGAACTTCAAATCAAACAATATTTTGTATTGAATTTACTAACAGCTTTAAATATTTTTAATAAATATGACAGAACTTAAAATATATATATATATATATATATATATATATATATATATATATATATTTAGTAAAGATAGAACTTAAAACATGCATGATCGTTACAAAAATACTAGTCGTTACCTAAAAGCCAGGCGAAACCTTGCAATAACTCCAGTATATTATGAATCAAGATTTTTACCATTTCCTCTTATGAGGTAGATTCTCAATATTTAAGTGAGATATAATTAATTGTGTATTACGAAAAAATCTTATTGAATGTTACAAATATAAGATTAGTGTCCCATAGTAAATAAAATATTAAGAACTATAGGTGGCGTAAATGCATGAAAAATTGTTTCATTATAATTTTAAAGGCATATAAGATGTTATTAAAATTATTTTAGGTATTATTCAATATTTTAAAAGTATTATTATTATTATTTTAAAAAATGATTATAATTTTCAATATCTTTAACATTCATATCTTTACAATATATATACTTAAATAAAATTTTTTATTGCGAAAATCCTATTTCTAAAGCGGAAGAAAAATATTGAGTGCACTCTTGTTGAAACATATCATGTCTTCAATTCTTTACCATTACAAAACAAATTATTGGAATACGAATATAGCAAATCACTTGATCTGAACACCTTTTTGTGTATTTTAGATGGATTATTAGAAACGAATGATGAAAACTCTCGAGCGTATATGTGGTTTTTATTCATCAAAAAAGAGTAATGCTGGAAGAGGTGGTCAGTTCCTATATTTATAGATTCGCCCAATGATACCATTTCCTTGGAGACACATCCATGGATGAGGTCATGGAGTTTCGAATTAAGTCAAGCCCCTTGGCGACTATGCACGGCAACATCTCTCAATCACCATGTTGGAACGCTCATCTAAGTATCATCCCTAATATAACTCAAACAACGGTGAATGGATTGTGTCAACTGAAATATAGATGGTGGAGATTTAATACAAACCTCTTCATATGACCATATGGGACATCTGACCTATGAGAAAGGAGGGAGTAACTGTTACCCCTAAATACGTTTTTCCTCCCTGCATGATCAGAGTTTATTCAATCCTCGCTTAGCATAAGTCTACTCTTTACAATTGTTATAGTACTCCCAATTTATTTCTATTGCTCACATCAAGCAAAATAACTCTGACGCCTGTGAATACTAAGTAACATGGCTGCATAAAGCAAAAAAAATACTCTTTTTCACCCTAATCATCTAGAATGAAATTTAGATTAAGCACTTTTCTAAAGAATGCCTTGTTAAGCCAAATCATCTATGATGATCAGAGGGAAGGAAGTGATGATGAACACTGAGAAATAATATAATGATAATGGCAGTGGTGATTAAATGTTGTTATTTCTTTGTGGCATGGCGATTTGATGACGACCTTCATCCCAAGATGGTGAACTTTAACTAATCTATATCATGATATAATCAGTTATAAATTAAAGAGGTATGAAATCCATATATAGTTTCTAGGATTCTTATATGGCCTTGAATAAGTAGGAGATACATTCTTTGCTTCTAATGGGTCGTCAACGTATCGGTATGAAATGCTTGCTATAGTGGAACATCTCTTCTCTTGCCAAATATAGAAGATTGTATGTCTTGCCTTTTATCATAAGTCGTCACACCCATATGAATCTTAGTCTTGTAAAACTAAAAAGTGCTCAGAGCACAGACTTCCCCACAAGTACATAATGTTCAAACAACAAGTTTCACACTCGACTTTGTGGACTGATGGACCTGGGTTAGGGTGATCACTTTAGTGAGTCCCCAACAATACGATCATACAGGATATCCATTGGAACCCGGCTAGAAAGAAAGTAAACACATCCATTAATATAATGCCTCAAATATATAAAGATCTGACAGCTCGAATCCCCACAGTGACCTATCTTCGCATGGGTCATAACCACAAACACACATAATAAAGACTCATATGAGTTGATCTTAGATAAAAGCATTCTAAAGTGTTTCGCAATTTAGGGTCTGAATAGGAAAAAATAAGTCGATAAAATAAGACATGAGATAGATAAGATAGAGTATACTACGATTTATGTAGAAGAGTGATGAAGAAAAATTGCGTAGTCTCTCTCTGATTTGCACTGGTTTAGAAGCAGTTAAATAGCTAAGCATTGAGATAATAAATCTCGAGTAGTGGCATTATATAAGAAAATAAGGTTTTATTTGAACATTTCTTCTCTCAAGACCTCACGTCCACTCTTTTACACAGGTCCCAGTTTCTGATCATTTCTGAAACCCAAACTCATACCCAAGTCAACAATACTTAAGATTATCATATTTCCTGCAAATTCATGAAATTATTATTAAAAATATACTGTATTTTATTCATGACATAAGAATTTAGCATAAAATATATATCAACATCTCTATTGAAAATCATGAATACAATAACCATAAATATTAAAATGGTTATCATGCTTACTCTATAATATTCAACAATTATCTTGGAAATTGCCCATATGCCATGTAATAAGTAAGATACCACCTCAGAAACTCTCATCCTTCGAGAGAAGATTGGCGTGGCTAATAATGATCTTTTAGTAGCCTGGCAGTAGGATGGCACAGGCCTCACGGTAGTGGAGTAATGGCGCACGTTGGGTGCCGAGAGCCGACCTCCGGCTAGTGGAGGCTATCGCGTCGGGGTGGCAGACCTCACGGCCGGTGAATGATATGGCGAGGTTGGATGGGGCCAGCCTCAAGGCCAGTAACACCAGACTAATGACCGTTTGGGTGAGCTGGGCCTCCAGTGAGGCCCGATAATGTCTATTGCATTGAATGAAGCCAGCCTCAGGCGAGTGGCAGACCCGGGGCACTTTAAATGGCAAATCTGAGATGAGACCTGCGGTGCTACTGTGGTACATCAACATAACAATCAACACGTATCATTTTCCACATATACCCTTTAAATACATATTATAATCATTTCTAAATCTCAAAATTCCTTCTATAAATCATAATAGAATTTTTCAAAGTGGTTTTAAAACCTCAATCCAATATTGCAAAAATGTTTAAATACCTGGTATCATAGACACTGATAAAATTTCCAAATATTTAAAATGTTGACAAAGTCTCACACTTGAAATAAATAACCATTTATAAAGCGAATAAATTATATTATGCATAACCAGCGGGTGATCGAATAATCTATATGTAAAATAATTTACCAGCATTTTATATCTTGTATCTCCCCAAAGCATTTTAAACGCCTAAACCACTCCTGATTTACGGATGCTTTCTGATCGCACTCCATGCAGGATCGTCTAAGGGTTCCAGGCGTAGTGTAATATATAATAAAAATACCTTTTGAAGCATCGTTAACTAAACCACGAAGACATTGGGAAGCCCGAATGTCTTTATACGGACAATTTTGAACGCTATAGAATTATCTACGATTGGACTATAGACGGGTTGATTGCTCTGAGTGTACTTCTTACTACGACCCTTATGATTGGGGCTTTTGGGAGCTAATTTTCAAAGAATTGAATATACGATAAATCATAAAAGTATCAGTTTCACTAAATCTAAATCTCACCCAATTTTCTTGTTGTGGTTCAGAACGATTTACTAGGTCGAGCAACACCGATGGTACAAATATTGAAAAATGAAAACCTTAACAACATCCAAAATTTAAGAAACTTTATATCAGCGGAAATACGAGAGACCATAGACACATCATTACACTTACAGCAGTCCAAGATTGTTGTGATGTGGAAAACTAGTCAAACCATCATTAAACTTGTTTTATCGTATCTCTATATGGTGAGATAGAAGAAAGGACCACGAGATGAGTTGAGGTCAAATGGGGGGGAGAGGGTATGGTCGGCTTTCAGGTGGGAAAACGGCCAATCAGGTGACCGCTTCATAGCGACCTCTGTAGTCTGTTCGATGGTAGCGTTAAAGTGATTAACATTGTGAGCTTTTCTACGACCAGGAATTAGCTCACGGCGTTAACTCCTCCTCCCTATTGGCGCGACTATCAAGTGCGTAGGAATGTCTCCAGAGCCAAAACAGATTGGCACAGAAAGCAGAATTAACACGAGACCAGAGGTCCCACTGGGTTTGGAATTTTTCTGGAGTTTTCAGGCTAAAATGGGTGTTTTGGGGCTGGGTTCTGTTTTGGCGTGACCTGGGTTTATATAGGCCTAAGTGCTTTAGTGCGAGGGTGACCTTGGACCTTTGATAAATCATTGTTTGAGGAACTCCTAGGGCCATAACTTTTGTCAATGAAATCCGGATTTTTGTGATAACTTATATATAGACTGCAATGTCTGACAGGCCCTCTCAAAATAGTGTATGCGATCAGCCCAAATTATCATCAGCAGAAAAAAATTAACTTAGACGGTCAAACTTGGGTGGAATGTATAAAAAAAAAAGCATGTGCTATTTCCCAGTGCAAGGTCGTTGCATTTTTCCATCTCTGCATTAGGCTACATATGAATGACGGGAGAGGGACATTCAATGTTGGATTCTCCCAAAAGAATCATCTTAATTGTCTCATTGGGGGATAACATAAGTGATATTACCTTGGAATTTTACGATCATTCATGTGACCATATTTGGTTTAGTGCACCTAACAAAACTTATTAATTTGGCCGATTTACTTTCATATAAGAGTGATCAGTCTAACAGGCATAAGATGTTTAGTTGTTAACTCAAATAACATTTCCAACATATTCACCTTAATAGAATCTCTAAAGCAGTGAATGATATAGATGTTCATATTAATTACTGAGTAAAAACATGTCTGATGATCTTTGTGAAAGATTATCTATTAATTATTGAGTTTTGGTGTTGATGAGGGCAGAGGATTTGTGGTTTACAAATGTTGGTGGATTTATTGATAGTGTTGGGGTGAGTCAAATCAAATGAGAATCTTTGAAGCTTAGATGAAAATTATATGTTTGATGGCTTTTAGAAGTGAAGTTCACTCAAATGAAAAGAATTAATTTCGATGAGAGCTGACTCATTAACGAGACTCCAGGCTTTAACTTATAAAGTGAAGATTTTATAAGCTGCGGAATCACGTAAGATGAATGCATTGGTGCCTTTGGTGTATCATATCTTGTATAATATTCTTCCTTTTCATTTTATCTAAATGAATATCTTTACTGGCTTTCGATATGAGCATCAAACATATGCATTTCAAGTTTTAAATATATTAAAAGTGTTTTCTAAAGGTTGTGAGATTAATTTGAATGAAAAGAACCTAAAGTGACCCTTTATGGGCCTTTTTGACATCTAACTTTGCATACTTTATGATTTTTTTACTAAGTTTGAATTTAAAATTAACTAAATATTTTCGCACATGTTTTCCTTCAAATGTTAGTTTATTTGGAGTTTAAAATGTGTTTAAAATAATTATTTAAGTTAAAGCAGTTGGAAGCGAAAAGGATTTGGCTCCTGGACCAACAGCTTGCGACATAACTTATTGTGTGGTTAAGTATCAAGTGCCGGTGTGTGACCTAGGCCAGGGTGGCTGGGGTTGCAATGTCAGTTGAGTGTGTAATGTCTTGGCTCAAAGTCAAAGATGCATTTTCCAGTTTTACTTATTTGGTAGAAAACGTTCGACCGGTTAAAGACTATAGATGGTGTAAAAACAATTGGTTTGGATTTGGCTCATGACCGAAAAGAATGGCACGGTGGGATGCCCGATTGATGACGATCATTCCCAGCGGCTGGGCGGTAACCTCGATGATACTGCGCCATTCTCGCGATCGATGATTCGTTCAAACGGTCGACCTGGATTTCTGTCAGCCGTACAAAATCGAAGGCGGTATAAATGTATGTGGCAACATACGTACTGGCGAGCTAGTTTTTAAAGGAAAAGATGTGTGTTGGTTGGTATTGGTTGATAAAAAACATTTGCTCTAGGCAGTTCTACTTTTTATATAAATGTATTGGGGATCTGTTTAAGTATATGTAGTCGTATTGCATTTATTCTTTCCAACCTTGTATTTTCTCTTGCCTTGCCAATCATGACCCTTCCCAATCATGACTTCTCTTGTGTTGCATTCATTTCATTTTACCCATTGTAGAGTGCACCTTTGTCATCAAAAGCTTGATTATGGCGTGATCCTGTGTGGAGGCGAGTGCATCTCATTATTGTAAGGTAGCTTCAAAGTGTAGCTTGGGTTTGTGAAATATCCATTATTGAAGCAAAAATCAACAAGTGTATAAGAAGGAGCTCGGATTATGACTTGAAACTCTTCATGGAGTGTGTGTATAACAACTGAAGGATTGGTGATAGAAACACCCCCAATTATACTATAATAGTTTTATAATAACATGTTTAGAATTTTGCTCCGATAAGTTAAATCTGCATTTTCGGTGCACAATATAGCGATGAAAAATAATGTGGCGGGTCAATACAAGAGTCAAGGATAACGATAAGTATCATTAAAACTCAAAGATTATCTCTTCCAGAAGAATACGTAGCCCAGCCAATGATGTGTGTGATAAATGATTGCAAATAGAAATGGAATTGAGGACTTTGTGCAAAAAGTAATGGAAAACTTAAGCAAGAAAACTATGATTTTAAACAAGGCCTTATCATGAAATGGGATAGAGCTTCAATTTATTGGTCCTCAGGTGGGCATTTCTGCCTTTTAGGAGCTAGGTTCACGTGAAGGAGAAGAGGAGGAATTCAATTGAGGGTTTGCTATCTTTCCCTACATTTAGTTCAGGTTTACCTTGATGAAAGGAAAAGGAAGCTAGGTTTCAAGTAATATTTCAAAGAAATCAAGGTTGATTAAGGGAAACCATCATAACTCCACTATTTATTTAATGTTTGATGTTAGGAAGACCACTAACTCTTCATTTAATATTATATATTAAAGTTCCATTGATCATGTTTGTTTCAGTTGGTTTTGTAATATATGAAAGTTCTATATATTTTTTAGGTGCATATAGGGAAATCCCTAACTCGTTTTGTTTTGTTTTTAGAGGCTAATATTCATCTTTGATATTTATTGGAGTGGAGGGCTATGTTGAAATTGGAGTTGTTTTGTGAAGCGAACGTAAGGATGCTCAGACGAAGTGTTGAAAGAATGTATGGGTTTTAGTGAAGGAGTTCTTTGCCAGTTTTTTTTTTTTTTGTGAAACCCATGTTTTGTTTGGCCATGTGGCACGGCTGCTCTTCCTCCCACCTCAGGCGTGGATGATTCCAGGTGTGGAGATGGTGCACTCAAGAACTCATGGCTGGTACCACCGAGAAGAGAAAGCAGAGGCCTAAGCGGTCGAAATATGACCCGCGTTGGTATTTTGAGATGGACCAAAATAGAGTCTAGAAACGGAAATTTTCTAGGTTGCTCATGTTTTGTTTTGGCTATAACTTCAATGTTATTAGTCTTCGAGGTGGAGTGATTCTGATTGATTAGGAAGAACCACACAGAGATTTGAACAACAAAGGTATAGAAGGTACGGCTTAGGCATTACTGAGTCCTTGTTTTTGACTTTCTAAATTAAAATATGGGTAGATTCTTTGAGTTATCCTCTGTTTTGGTACAATTTTAGTGTTTTAACCATAGAATTAAATTTAGCAATGATACAAAATGGATATCTATTGTTTCTAGAAATAGACTCATAGAGCTATTATTTTCTTCAAAGTTTCGATAAAATATGACTGTTGTTTGGAAAGGTGTACTAGAAGCTAAATAATATGATGACTATGCGTATGAGGAAATCAGCTAACTGTGAAACCTGGCATGCACGGTGATTTTCTTGTTTGTTCTTTGATTGTAGTATCTCAGCGTGGTGTGTCAATATATGTCTCGCTATGTGCAAAAGTGTAGCGTCACAGTATAATTGTGCCTGTAGTGGGGATATCGATCCCACCTGAGGATAAGTGTTATTGAATACGCATAGATTAAATTTGAATATTATGCACGGACTATAGAGTGTTTGTAATATGAGAAAGAATTACTAGTGTCTTGAATTTTATAAACTATAGTGAGTCTTAATGAATTCTGCATGTATCAATGAGACTGGGTGCCTGTCTCCACACTTCTGATGGATTATCATAAATATCCTGTCAGGTTTTTATTTGCCAACTTATGTGTGGTGATATCTTTAGAAGCCTCTCCTGGGGTGTATGTATCTCTATCTGCTGTATTAGTGTTTGATGTATCTATCTTGACTCGATACTCGAGAAATGCTTAAATGTTTCTAACATGAATTTACCTTACCACGGGATTGATCTCTATTCCCAAGATCAGTGAAGGAATTTCCTTCTCCACCAAGGGTATCCTCATCTCTAGTCTTTCGGATCTCAGGTAGAATCTATGCACTAATGTTGGCCTTGACATCCATGTAATGTTATATATGTAAAGCGAGGATGTTAACAAATTGTTTGCTGCGAATAATAAAATACTATTGTAATCTTTCAAATCCTTGCAGAATGTGTGAATGAGGTTCAGCAGCTGCTAGGTATAAATCCACAGGAACATCTTGAATGTAAGGAACACGATGTTATTGATTATGAACATCCGCGCCTGTTTCTGTTATCGAGAAGGAAAATACCTGGAGTGGTGGCACTCTTTATCTCCCCAGTTCTAATTGTTCAGCATTGTGATTTGGGTGCCACTGGACCGTGGCTCCTCAGATCCGGGTCTGGATCATGGGCCTTTTGGCACTTTAATGTATTCGGGGGTGAGAGCTGTGAGCGTGTTTGGGTGATCTGCAGCGTTCTTGCTGTTGACTTCCTATATCATAAATTATTAGCGGCATGACGTGAGACGGCTCCTTTTGTAACGACGTCAGGCAGTGGGGGTCCATTCTGTATCTTCACACCTTCTCTCTCTGCATCTAGAATGCCTTCAAAACTACCCTTTTATACCTTCATAAATTGCTTTTCCCTAAATCAGATGTCGAGTTTACTCAAGGCATACGTATTAACTATAAAATGGCTAAAACCTTAAAACAGGACATGTCTCTGGTGTATTGTTTTTGGGTGTTTTAACCACTAAATCACTTTGAGCTTAATGCTGCCTCTTATATAAAAGCAAGGAAGCGATCTAAATGAACAAAGCACTCTGCTCTTATATACATAATTATGCCTGAGAAGATAGTGATGCACCTTCTGGAGTATAGTAATGAATCGAGGTTAAGGCCCGAAACTCACCTGCCTTCTGGGTTTTTTATTTGAAATTCCATAGTTCGCAGGGTATTTAAACTTTTACGAAAGAACTAGGGTTGAACTGGTGGGGAAATTGTTGATCGTGGTAATAACTTGCCTCGAGGACCACATGTGGTGCAAGTGACACCACCTGAGTGCATACTTATGGATTACAGCACACCAGGCTTGGGTTCCATTTCATTTGTTAGGGAGAGAATCTAACTGAAAGGATGGACCTTGCCGTTTGCGATTCCTTAACGCCACCTCATAACCTGGGGGCAAAAGCTAGACTGCGTGAGGACACATACTGAAGTGTTGCAGCGCAGAAGTTAGTTGGTGACTCTACGTGATTGGTTAAGAGCCGCAAGACGTTACCGGAGTTACAGGCGTCGCGTGGGCACTCAGCGGCGCTTTTAAGAGTACCTTTACTTCGTGTGTGTGAGGAAACTTCATCTTATCCATGCAGGCGGTGAAAAAGTCGTGTGACTCTCCGGCCTGATTTGGCGGGGCGTGAGCTTCGAGGCCCTGCAGTTTGGGATTAGATTGAGCTCATGTCTCTCTAAAATTTTATTTATTTTTATTTTTATTTTTATTTTTTAACCATATCTTTTTATTTTGTTTATGTTTTGTTTTTTATTTGTGTTTATTTGGAGCTGAAGCGGTCTCTTCATTTCTGGTCATCTGTCTCTTTGTTTAAAGACTCCCTGGTTTATTAGACCTTATGTAGGTTGTATCTAGGTATGCCTAGAAGTCACACAGTAATCGGTATATTGGCTCATTTGAAATAGTTTCTCGAAGATCTGGAAGTGGTTCACTAGGCCTCCCCACCTATTCAGCCTAACTCCCAGTGCTCAAACATCCACATGAATCCTTTCTTCCATAATAATGATAGTGGATTCGTGAGTGATCCCCTACTCTCAAACATGGCATCACACACACAAACTACTTAAACACAACACCCCACTACACATGTATGTGATCTACCTAAAGCCACAGACATGAACTAAACACAAAGATTCAACCTAAATGAATAAGGAAAAATATAAGCAATGGTGACCAAAGTAAGAATGCAAACTAACATCTAGTGACAGAGTGCGCTGCATCCTGAAATAAGTGGCTACACAAATCCCAGAAAAGCAGGCTTGCTGCCACCACACATTCCACAGCCTCAGGAAGCCACAGAAGTGGGCGGTGTGCCACAGTGAAAGGAAAAGAACAACAAAGAAGGTGGAGAACCTGTGCGGCAGCGTCGAGCGGTGAGGGTGCCTTATGGGTGACTAGTGTGGTGTGGTGGTCTAGTGAAAAGGCGCAGAGGCTGACTTTGGAGGACTATTTAACTGTGAATAGTGTGCAGTTGGCGGCTGCATGCGCGCCGGGGCGCGAGACCTCCCATGTCATCTGTGGAGGACTCGGTGCTCACAGGTGTCATCCTGAAAGAATATAAGCGTTGTCAGGTAGGCGACCTTAGGGTCCCTCTCGTCGTGATTATGTGGGGCTGGGCGCCCGGGTGGGTGTATGGTGGGGGAAGTGGTGGTGGATGGGCGCGTGTATGTTGAAACCTGAGGGTGTGTGGGAGGTCAACGGGCACGATGGTGCGTGGAAGCTCATCCCTCCCTGATGTTGGGAGGCTCGTGACCTCGTAGTGAGTCCCACCGGGTGGTGGTAAGCCAGGTTTGTCTGCTTGGCGGGCGTGTCTTGCCGGGTGCGGTGCAGCACGCCCTGGTGTTGTCATCTAGGGGCACTTGGGGCTGTTCATGGCCATAAGTAGAAAGGGTGCTGAGGATTCTATGCGCGTCGGGTTATGGAGGGATGGCATCACCACCGCCACTGCGGCTTTCGAAGGAATATATCTGAATGATGGCATAATTGGCCAGTACGCGATCGCTTTACACCGTTGGTATGTTGAGATATGAGGCGCGACGTGATGAATGCGAACTTGAATATCACATGCCGAAATGTTTTGGCCTTAGTGGCGGGCGGCGTGGCCTCGTGAGTTTCCCTACTCACCCGCCGTTGTGTGGCCCGGCCTCGGGGAGTATCGGGTCAGAATGAAATCCGTCAAAGGCTCAGGAGACATGATCAATTATAAAAGTGGTTGATGGGCTTCCATGCTTGAGTCTCCCTGCACACCCATACGGGACTTTCTTCTTTCTTTGTGGTGGAGGCGGGATTGACGTAGGGTCTCGCACCCACACCTAACCATGGTGGATGAGGTGGTTGGCAAGTGCTTAGCCATCCTTGGCGCGTAGTCTTGAAAGTCGTCGAGGAGTGATGAAACCCTTTTCTTTAATAAAAGATCGGTTCTTAAAGATGTGTCTGCAGGCCAGGTGATCTGGCGGCGCCAATTAATGTGTGCCTACGTGACGCCAGCGAAATTAGAAGGATGGGTGTCTTGGCCCCGACCATTTGGCGAAACTTTCCGCCTCATACCCGAAACATTATTGCAAAAGTGCACAGGCGCCTCGATTACGATGAGTGAAATGGCACCTGATATGGAGCGCGATGACTTGCGAACGTAATGAAACACAGGTGCACTACTATAAACTAAGACCAATTGGGCACCTAAAGTAGACACAAACCCTAGTACACACAACGTAATCTCTACCGGGCTCAAATTAGCGACTGCACTAAACCCGGGTGACCAACCAAGTAAACGAGAACTACTAAGCCAAACGGCACCAAGGCTTGGTGTGGAAAGCGCAAGACAGGGACAGTGGACTGAGAGGTGTGGAGGGAACTGGTGGTGGCAAGCAGTCGGTGATGGTGCTCCGAGGGCAAACAATGGCCTCCGACTGGTGTGGGAGGACGCCGCTAGTTACCGGGTGTATGACAGCGGGTACACTAGGTTTTGTGCAAAGAGGATACAGGTAAGAGCAAAAATGAGGAGGGGTTGGCCTTAACAGGCAACGCCAGCGATGCTCGATGCAACGCCGCGACGCCCAGAGGAAAGTAGCCAACGCCGACGCCCGCAGAGTGAAACCAACGCCGCGACAAGCAGATCCAACGCCGCGACGCCCAGTGAAGTGTGAAACCAACGCCGCGTTGAAAGCCAACCGCCGCGACGCCTGCAGAGGGTTCAATCCAACGCCAGCGACGTTTACCAACGCCGCGACGCTGAGATCCAACGCCGCGACATTCCGTAGAAGGGTATAATCCAACGCCGTGACGCGAGATCCAACGCAGCGACGCCCGCAGAGAAGGGTCAAACCGACGTCGCCGACGCCGGTGACGCGTCATGACGCTGAGACGCCGCGACGTTAGAGACGCCGCGACGCTGAGACGTCAGCGACGCTGCAACGCTAAGCGACGCTTTGAGAGCCAACTGGGCCACGACGCTACGTATAGAAGGTCCAAAATGTAAATTATTCAACCATGGTCTAAGGTAAGACCAAACTCCCCTCGTGCAATTGTGACTCTTTGGACTTTTGCAGTGCTCTGCATGAACGGATCCTCCCCAATACTTTTGATCAGCAGTCCTCGGAAGTAGATGTACCAAAAGGATTGGACACGGACATAAACAACAAACCAACATAACTTAAAGCAGATAATAAAAATTGAACCATAGAAAGGAAATTTTCAAGAAAAACTTGGGTTGCCTCCCAAGAAGCGCTATGTTTAATGTCGTTAGCTCGACGACCCTGAATCTCAATGTGCTCGGGAACCCGAGCTCTTATGACCGCATCAGACTTTCCGATGCGTACTAATGAATGGTCTGCTTATCCGCATGGAACTCGCCCCCAAAATACAGCTTCAACCGTTGTGTGTTAACTGTGAATGTTCCTTTCTCAGGATGTGTAACCTTTGCCCCTCCATGTGGAAAGACCTTGGTCACTGTGAAAGGTCCTGACCATCTAGACTTCAATTTCCCAGGAAAGAGTTTTAGACGGGAATTAAACAAGAGGACTTGTTGTCCCGCCTCGAATTCCTTCCTGGTAATGTGTTTATCGTGCCAGGCTTTTGTCTTTTCCTTGTAAATGCGAGCATTTTCATAGGCTTCGTTCCTGAATTCGTCTAGTTCACTAAGCCGGAGCAACAAGCCACCGGCTAGTGTATTGTCCATGTTCAATCGCGAGTTGCCCAATAGGCTCGATGTTCCAATTCCACTGGCAGGTGACATGCTTTGCACGTAAACAATTCTGAAGGGCGACATACCCAAGGGTGTTTTAAATGTTGTTCGGTACACCCAAAGTGCATCTTCACCTTAATTAATCCTTCCCGAATCGTTAATCGTTTTCTCTAGAATGGACTTAATTTCTCGACGGATACTCGTTGCCCATTTGACTCGTGGGTGATATGCAAGGAGGTACGATGGCGCACCCCATACTTTTGCAAAACCTTATCAATCATCTTATTGCAGAAATGAGTACCGTTATCTGTGATCAAGGCTCGAGGGGTTCCGAATCGAGAGAATATGTGGCTGCGGAGAAATTGAGCCACTACCTTGGCATCATTAGTGTGGGTCGGAATTGCTTCAACCCACTTCGAGACATAATCTACTGCCAACAAGATGTACATGTTATTATAAGATGGGGGAAATGGTCCCATGAAATCCATCCCCTATAAATCAAACAATTCTACTTCCAGAATGGGGTGCATGGGCGGTTCATCCTTTCTAGAAATGCCCCCCATTCGTTGACATTTGTCACATGTGGATACGAAATAATGAGCATCATTGAATAAGGTAGGCCAATAGAAGCCTGATTGAAGCACCTTCGCTGCTGTTCGCTGGCCACAGAAGTGGCCACCACAAGGTAACGTGTGGTAGTGGTGCAAGATACATCGTGCATTTCCTACTCGCACACACTCCGGATCACCTGTCAAATAAGAATGTCCTGTGAAAAGAATCAGCTCCTCCCAATAGTAGTGTTTCAAGTGTGCGAAAAACCTCTTTTTCTATTGATAGTTAAATTTCGGAGGGACTACCTTGGCTACCAAATAATTCACATAATCTGCAAACCATGGAACTACCCTCTTGTCTTTAATAGCTAAGAGCGCCGTCTGAAAATCAAGCCATTCACTTCAACCTCATCACTGGGCCTTCCAACTGCGGAAAGATGATCTGCACCAGATTCTCGCGGCCTTTCTTTGCCTTTAATCTCAACGTCTAATTCTTGCGGAAGAAAAAAGAACCCACCTGACACCTGTGGTTTGGCGCTTTAGTCATCAAGTATTTTATGGCAGAATGATCAGTGTGAACTACGACCTTGTTACCAATCAAATAAGGCCTGAATTTGTCAAAAGCAAAGACAATAGCTAATAGTTCTTTTTCTGTAGTGGCGTAATTCAACTGCGCATCATTCAAGGTTCTGCTCGCATAGTAGATTACCTGGAAAATTTTCTCTGCTTTCTCGGCTTAACACCGCTCCAATTGCAAAATCACTAAGGGCCACACATAAGTTCAAATGGAAAGGACCAATCCGAGCTACTACAATAGGGTCGATACCAATTTATCTTTAACACCGAAATGCAAAAACACTAGGTATTAAACTCAAAAGGGGTCCCTTGACCGTGAGATTAGACAATGGTTTTGTAACCGAGAGAAGTCTTGATGAATCGCCTATAGAATCTAAATAAGGGCCCAAAAACTTTTATCCCTTTACCGATGAGGGTGGAGGTAATTTTTCAATCGCCTAATCTTTGCTCTCATTTACCTCTAATTCACAACCGATGTCCGAGTACAATAATTCTCTGTACCATACACAGATCCTCCAGCACTGAGGCTAAGGCATCTCCACTCTTAAATGAAGTACTGATTTTAAATTTTCCGCATGCTTATCAAAATGAATTACTCCAATACCAAAATCATCCATGAAGATCCGATTGTCTCAACTATGTCGAGAAGATGGCCATCATACATCATGAGTGCCCGACGCGATTGCACAACCCAAAGGGCATCCGCTTCGACGCGAATGTCCTGCATGTGTGGACATGTGAATGTTGTCTTCCTGATCTCTCGTGTGGGCTATAGCAATTTGATTGTAGCGTAAATATCCATCCAAAAGCAATATTATTCATGACCGGGCCATCCATCCAACATCCGATCTTAAACGCGCAATGGGAAATGATCTTTCGAAAGTGGCTTACTTCGCTCCGATAATCAATACAAATCCTCCCACCCGTAACTCCGCTCAAGAAAGGCGTAATATGTTATTCTCAGCTCTTTGATAGCTGTTCCTCCCTTCTTAGGCACTACTTGAATCGACTCACCCATGCACCGTCCGAAATAGGATAAATTACCTTCGCAAAGATTCACCATTTTAATACTCCTGGGACTACCTCTTTCATAGCTGGATTCAACTCCTCCTCTCAGGTTCCAATGAGGGTTTGGTGCCCATCTTCCAACAAAATACGATGCATGCACATGGAAGGCGAATCCCCTTTTAAATGGCTAGAGACTATCCGAAACGCATTTTTATGATCTCTAAGGACCTCAATAATCCTCTCCCAGTTCGGCCAAGGATGCCGATGATCATCGGTAAGGTGGATGCTACCTCAAGATATGCATACTTCAAACGGCTAGGTAAAGGTTTTGCTCCATCTGGGGTGGTTGTTCAACCGATGGTACGCGGCTTATAGCACTTTCTACCTGCAGACTAAGTATTTCCTTCTATCAACCGGGAAGAATCCATCCATTCTCACATATTCCTCCGTTCCTTCGCTTAAATTCCTCGGAATCATTCCAACTAGGCTAGCCTCCAAAGGATCCTCATGAGACCACTTTGGTGGCTGCACACACTATAGCTCTTACTATCTCCGCCATGAAACAGTATCACTTTCACCGATGTCTCACGCCTTCGAACACGTTGAACTCGAGACTTCATCCTCCCGCACTCTCAATTTTAGTTCTCCTCCGAACATCAATCATTGCTCGCTGCAAGAAACGGCCTACCCAAGATTACAGTATTTCTTTATCCTCTTCCATATCTAATACAATGAAATCTGATGGGAAGATAAACTTGTCAACCTTTACTTTCAAGACATCTTCTATTACCTCCCGATGCTTCAGGATCCGTCGGGCAATAAGTGTGACTGTAGTCGGACGAGCTTCAATCTAATCCCAAACGCTTAAAAATGGACAAGGGCATGATTAATGCCGGCAATCTAAATCACACAAAGGTTTCTCAAAGATAGCATTTCAATGGTGCACCCGGATAGTGAAACCGCTCGGTCTTTAGCTGCGAACAGCTTCTCCCCAAGTACGGCACTACATTCCCGCTTAAGCACCGGCTTCAAATCAAGCCAATCTTCTCTTCTAAGACAGTATATCCTTCATAAATTTTACATAATCGCATCCGCTCCAGAAAGCACGCCAACGTGGATATTGATGTGTAGCTTCGAACACTTCCATGAACTCGTGAACCGCTTATCTAACTTATTTCTTTAGGACGCCAGGATATGGAATCGCGGGTTGTCTCGTCAAGAAGGTTTCCGCAGATTGTTTCTCTCGAGGTTGTTCCCTATCTGCATCATCATTCGAATCGGCCGATGACCTTCTCATTCTCTACCTCCTCTTATAATCGGGATTGCTCCCCGTGCCCACCTACCACTTCGGCCGTGACCGCTTAACATGTTCATTCCCATCTCTTCTCGTTCACTTCCTCGAGTTGTTTCGGGTAAAGAACCCTGGGCCGCCTTCTCGTTAATAGATCGCCATTCGACCCATCTCGCACTTCCAAGTTTCTCAACTCGTGGCCGCTTGATTGTTCAATCGGGTGGCCTCGTTGTCGTACATTCGCCTTGTCTCATTCATAAAGTGCTGGGCGCGTGGTGAGGTGAGCATCTGTGCAAGGGCTTGTTCTAAGTCCACCTTTTTCTCAGGGGGTGGTTCGTTCACTCGCGGTGATGACATGTTGTTCTGATTGTTCCTCCATCCATACCCTTTGACTGCTCGATTGTTCGATTCGATTGTTACGCCACTCCTCGCCTTGATTTTGATTCGATAGCTGTTTCTCCCATACCGCCCTTGTCACCGGGTGGACTAACTCCTCGACAACCTCGACACGCATCGGGCCTCGCTTCTACTATTTGCTTCGACCGGCATTCTCTGCGGTTATCAGGCTATCCTCCACGTATCTACATAACTCCTACGGGTTAGTCCAGATGGCATTCGCGGTTCCCGTCGCCTAGTTAACTGCTTAGTCGATGTGCAACATGATTAACCAGACATCGAGAACCTCATTATCAAGTGCCACCCACTCGCGATCGTAGTCTTCTCCCCAGCTACCGATTTGTATTACGCAAAGATCTTCCAAGATTTCATGTTTAGTCTATGGTTTTCTTCATTAAGGCCCCTCCACTGAGGCATCGATCACTGCTCTAGTTGTATTCCCGCACCATTATAGAAAGTATGGACCCGCATCCATATGGTCGGGCCTGGTGATGTGGGCACTTCCGCAGTTCGTGAAATCTATCCGATGCCTCTGGCTGTGCTCTCTCCCTCTAGTCAGTCTAAAAGTATTGGATCTCTTGCACAAGTCTGCAATTCTCGAGGGTGGGACTTAACTCGTCGTAGAATTTCTACACCAAATCATTCCATGAAGTAATGGAATCCGGTGGTCGACTTGTTAACTAATGCTTCGGGCTCTATCACTCCAGCGAGTGGGAACAATCTCTGACCTCGAGTGCCTCTCTTCGCAATCCCATCAGACTTGATCGCAGTCACGCATTTCGAGGAAGTCGTTAGATGCATATTTGACACCCTCATTTGCAGTCCATGAAATAAGATGTCTGCCATCCGTAAGGTTATCGATTTCACCGGGGTTGTTTGCCCGAACGGGTGGTCTTCGGATAGTTGTTTAACAACTCAGAGGCGGTAGGCAAACTCTTCTAGCAACATAAATGGACTATCCGGTTGTATAAAACGGCCTAGGTGCTTGATCTCTTCCCTTTATTCCCATTTCGACCCTATGTGGCTCGCTACCAATGCTAAGATCCCGCTCTCTTGTTCTCCATGATTGCTAGATTTCTAGTCCGTCGATTCTCTGCTCTCGGCGTATTCCGTGCAAAGTCTCTTTCCCGCTCAGATCAAACGATGTCGGCCAACCTCGATCCCGTCGTCGCATGCGCCACATCAAACCTTGACTGCAATCACACACCTAAACAAAAAAGACCAAATTACTGGAAGACTTGTAAAAAAAAATAAAAACAAAAATTTAAGAGTAATATCTAATTGCTTTATTCTCTATATCACTCTAAACCTATCCCCGGCAACGGCGCCAAAAACTTGATATGCCGAAAGCGTAGTGTGTATATATGTACGCTTATGTGCGCAAGTGCACGCGTCGCCCCAAGTAATATAGTGTACCTATGGTATGGATATCGATCCACAGGATGTTGTTGAATACGAGATTGGCTTTGAATATTATTATCCGATATAAGGTTAGTGAAAGAGTACTGGTTCTAATTTTAACTAAACTAACCGATAGCCGTCTTGTGGTCTTGTATAATGGAGACTAGGGCTATGTCTCCCCGCCACTCGATGGATTATGTCTAAATATGATACTGTCGGTTTATTTATAACTTATTAATGGCTAGTGATCTTGCTGAAATACCCTCTCTCAGGAATTATCCGCCTATCTCGCTAGTAGTGTTGAGTGTATCTCTACTAACTGATACTCGAAATGCTTAAATGTTCTAACCTTAATTTACCACCCTCGGGATGGAATACTCCTACATTTAGAGATCAGCGAGAATTTGCTCTCTCAGTTCCTTTGGAGATCTAGGAATTCGAGAGATGGGGATACGGGGTATCCTCATCTCTCGAATCTCGGATCTCGATAGAGTCATGCTAATGTGGCCATACATCACCATGTAAAATGATTCACGAGATACTCAGCGGATGTTAACAAATTATAAACAAGCGAATAATATAAAATACTAATCTTTAATCCATGCAATCGTGAAGCCCAGTTCAACAACACCTAGGTATAAATCTAGAACATGCGAATATGAGAACACGATTATTTAATTTATAAAACATCAGTATTTCTATCAAGAAAGAAAAATACAAAATGATAAAGCTTTCTTCTCGAATTCGAGTCGTTGTTGTTATGATTTCCGTGCCTAGTTAAATGCATCTCGATCCTCGATCCCCCTTTGAATTATAGTCCCCTTTTTTGCTTTTAATGATTGAAGCAAAACTTCCTTTTGTGTCGCTGACGTTGGGGCGTCGCGGCATTCGCCATTGTTGACTTCTATATCACGTTGACCCGGCGTCCGCGACTTTTGGGGCGTCACGGCGTAGGGATGTCGCGGCGTTGCAGCGTCGCGACGTTCAAACCACTGCTTATGCACTACCACCCTGCTCGAGAATGCTTCCCGAAAACTACCCTTTTTCTCATTCACACCAATTGCACAAATCGGATGTCAATTTCACAAAACACTCGTCCCAACTATAAATAAAGCTAAAAACATAAGACAGACACGGGTATGACCTGAGTATTTTAACCACTGATCAGATTGTGACATATTTTTGATGGATTAGGGGTTGGTGATGATAAAACCTGAGCAAAAATCGGGATTCAAAGAATAGGAGACAAGAATCGACAACTCTTTTGGTTTGTTCTTCACATTTCTCTTATTGTTTCGATGTTGTGTTTATTTTGTCATCAAACCTGAAGTGTTGATATAAAATCTGCATGTGTGCTTCTGGTTTGAACCATAAATAAATTGGTTTTAGGTGTTGGTTAATTAATCTCAAGTGGGTTAACATGAAAAGGGAGAGAGCGATGTATGTTAATGCATAAATCATGTAGTCGAATGTATGCTTTGGTGTGTATGGATTTCGATTTTGATTCAAAATTATTGCATGTATGTTTAAATTATGTTTCCAAATCTATTAAAAGGTTTGGTGTAATTGAAATAGTTCGTAAAACTCATGAGTTAAGTGAGTTAAAATGAAGAAAAAGTGATTGGATTATGGCGAATGCGAGATAGTGTTTCCAGCGAGATGATGTGTAGCTTTTATGTGCAGAATTATTGACTTGGAATAAATTGGTTTTTAAAATGGGTTAATCGGATAGTTAACATAGTGGTAAAGTAGGCATATTGGTTGTAAACTTGCGTTATTGTGGAATTCTTGTGAATAAAAATCTGGTAACTCTTACTATGACTAATTATTAATGCCCTTAAGAGAATGTTAGTTGTCTTATTCGAGTTAGAGATAGATTGGTATACTAATAAGGATAAATGTAGCAGTACCACGAATGATATGATTGATAGTGACATATCGATCCATAGCCCAACGAGACCGATATCGATATTATTACCGCAAAAAATGAAAATGTAAAAATATAACTGATCGGCTTCAGTGAGCGATGCAAGGTTATTAAAAGTATTAGCGGCTAGTGACCCGACGGAACCGTGCCGATGATTCTATTATCCTATGCACGAAATTTCAGATTCAGATTCATTTAAGGGCAAATGGTTAACAAGTGTGTAAATTGTGTGAATTGAGTTGTGACAAAATACTAGTATAAGTGAACATGAAAAGCGTGAATCATTGTGTTTTTATATATTGCATGGATCACATGAACAAACGTCGAAATGTTGTTTGAAAATAAACATCTTAGATGTAATTAAGATGATTAATTGATGCATATGGGCAATGTTATTTATATATTTATATGTGCATATAAATGTTATATTGATTGTATGAAATGAGAATAGAAACGTAAAGAACCACTAAGCATGAAAATGCTTAGCGCGTTGATTTCTCATGCGCAGGTACCATGTAGATAGTAGCAAGAGTGAAGACCGTCGAGCATAGAGTCGCCGTCATACAGTTCGGAGTATACGTAAATGCTCCATTTCATGAATACCACTACATTCCATGATATCATGTAATTATTTTGTATAGAAATCAAATATGTATAAATCTTCACGGAATGTATTTTACTATTGGGGTGAAAAAGGGGTGAACTCTAATAATATTTTGTAAATATGTATGTTCTGAAGGCATGGAATGCCATTTTTATCAATATGTTGTACTAAGAATAGATATAGGACATCTTGAAATGATATGATGTATATTTATCATATTAATGAATGTATTAGTAATGATATCATATATTCATATATAAGTATGTTTATATGAAATGTGTTTTGAAAATTGGTTTTGAAACGATCCGTGTCCCCGGATCTGGTTCACCCGTTAGGTAGAGCTCGGGGGCGTGACAGGTGAAGTACCCATTGGAGCCAGAAATCCAAGTGTAAAAGAAAGAAGCTTAGGATTGGAGCTTGAAACTCTTCAAGTGTGTATAGCTTGAAGGATTTGGGAAGTGCCTATTGCTTCGTCTATTTCGTGTACTGAAATTATTCCCAGCGTGGGCGATGTGTCGAGCATTATATCACTGTAAGTCCACGGGTGGTTCTGAGGGGGAGTGGTTTCCTAGATGATCGTTAGGGATTACTTTCCAATGAATGCGATTAAGTAAAATCTAGGGGTTTTGATTGATTGATTTATTAGCAGAATTGACTTAAACTATTAAAGCGAGAAGGGGCGAGTGATAGGATCTAAAGTTTCAAGCTGCGCCTGACTAGGTAACACCAGCCTCTCAACTACAATCTCATCTAGGAGCCATTGATGAATGGTCTTTGATAGAGATTTAGCTGTAAAAGCTTTTGTAAGACAAAGAATAATTTGATATCAAGCGCTTGCATGGGAATGATTCAGATTTTGGACTCTTAGTTTGCATTTGAGATCAAGCCTGATGTGTACCAAAGTCTCGTCTACGTTGTCAAGAGGATGCAAAATAAGGTTTATAAGAATTTTCGCAAGTGTTTAATATCAAACAAATCCCATTGAAGCACAAAGGGATTGAGAACATTACCTTGAAGGGGGTTGAGTTTCCATTGTTAGAACCCTTTCATGGAGGTTTAGAACTCCATTAAAGGTGAGAATTGATTCATAATTGCTGGAACACTAATAGTAAACGTGAATTGAGAAATAACACTTCAATTGCAAGGTTGAGATATAAAAAAAGCAGAATCTCTCAATGAACACAAAGTTGTAAAACCAACTAAAAGATTACAAATGCTTAAAAACTCAGAATCAGAAGAAAACTAACTACTCTACTCTATGAAACCCTAGAAAAATATGAGAAAACACTCCAAAGGTTAGAGCCAAAACCCTAGAATCCGAACTCCTTCAATTCTTCCCTAAAGTGGGCTTCAATACAATCCTCATTAGTGATCTCAAAGTGGGGATCGAAAGACGAGCGTGCCCTTGCACCAAGATCGAAATTCCACTCAACTCCTACAAAGATCGCATGTTGGTACCGGTACTAGTTAGTGTGGTACCGATACCAGTTAGTGTGGTACCAAAGTGATCAAAAGCGCACCGCACTCCAAACAACCCTTAGGTACCGCTACTACTTTCATATTTGCACCTGCACCATTGCTCCACTACTCCTCACTACATGTATACCCAATGATTTACCAATGTGGTACCGGTACCACTACCCACAATTCTGCCCCTCTCTTCACTTTAGAACTACCCGGGCCTCGACAAAGGTTCGTAATCTACAACGATGATCTATAATTGTTCTCCTGAACTAAACCGCTTATGAAATGTATGACATCGAAAAACCTGCACACGCATAAAAAACGCAGAAAAGGTCAAAAGCACCTATTCTACACAAAATGAAAGCAAAATACGAAATACGCTTAAACCCTATATAATTGTCACACTTTTATGTATCCAACACCTATTACAACCAAAAATCCAAATGTATAAGAAAGAACCACGGGATTGGAGCTTGAAACTCTTCAAGTGTGTATAACTTGAAGGAATTGTGAAGTACCTAATGGAGCCAGAAATCCAAGTGTAAAAGAGAGAAGCCTCAGATCGGAGCTGAAACCTTTATGTGTATAGCCATGAACTGTGAGGTGTCTGTTAGCAATTTTCTTCAAGCGCACGGGTCGCACAAGTAATACAATGGACTAACAAGTCCAGATATCGATCCCACATGGAAGGTGTGGTTTTAGCGAGGATTGAGTACCTCGGCTACTAAAGTCGTTCACTATTTGAGCGACTCAATGACTTGGGGAGAATGTTTTCTAAACTAAAATAAGAATAACATAAAGCAAAATGAAACAGGGTGTGATCAATGTTCACTTACAAGGACTGGGTTAATCTCAAAGAAAGCGCTCAAGGAAAGATACTAGGGTTGATTGCTTCTGTTGATGCATTTGATTTATATTTATGAAGTACTAATTAAGTGATTATATACTCATGTTCGTCCAAGGAACTCAGTATGAGGTTTACACTTTCGTGTCTCCCCTCAATTTCTCACATCAACTCCCTATTCTCCTTTCAGTCCATCTAGGTCATCAAATATGACACTTTTCTAAGGCGGTTCTTTCCTTGGGAATCCTATTGGTCACCTCTCGGTCCATACAATAGGACTACTCAGACTACGCTTGGATCGTCCACCTCTCGGTCCATACGATCCTCACATAATGCTGAGATGGTGCTACTCCCAATGAAATCCATCCAGTACTAGGCATTCCTAATTCCCTATACTTCTTTGATTAGGTTAATTAACATTTCGATTAATTAGTTCACACCTTAAGAGAGCTGAGACCAGATTTTAAAGTGATCCAAGTATCACTCAAGGATGCCTCGAGTATAAATCAAGACCCAACTCTCAAAGATGCACTAATTAATCAAAACCTTAGTAATCCTAAGCATTAAACCAACCAACATCAACAAGAATAACTTCACAAAACTATCTCTAAAAGGATACTCATTGTGAAGTCCAAGATCTCGCTAAATTCTTCATCCATCGTGGCCACACCCTCATCCCCATCGCTTGTGAGGATGACTTCCACCTTCGCACAGTCAATGGTGTCAAATGCCAACTCTTTGGTGGGAAAAGAGTTGGCCTCAAATTTATATCCTTTAAGAGTGTCCTCTTGAAGGATCTTAGGTGTTTGTTCCTCAATGAGCAGAAATGAGCTCTTTAACTTTTTGAACGCCCTCCTGTCTTCATCCGTTAGTGGTTTTCTTTGGTGGAGGTCAAACTTCATTTTCTCCTCACCAACAAGGAGTGCCATTTCCCCATTCTCACCATCAATCCACAATTGACTTGTGGCAATAGAAGGTCTTTCTACAAATGAAACTTATCGGTCCCCTTCAATGCCAAAAGTCAAATAATCTATGGGCAAATGGAAGTCTTCAACCTCAACTAAGATATTTTCCATTATAAGCTCGGAATGTTGCTTTTCAATTTGCTTCTCTTCTAATAAATGTTCTTCATCAATAGCAAGCTCATTCTTCTCAACCAAATGTCGTATTCTTTGGTAATTCTCCTCAAGGACTAAACGACATTTTTACCTACATTCCATTATGTGTTCTTGCTCATCCAATGTCGGGCTCGAAAGTTCTTCAAGGCTTAATGATGCTTCACCTCCAGATGGCATCATTCTGTGTCACAGAGTTTTTGAAGATTATCCATATTCGAAGTTTTTCCAATCGACTAGTCTTAAGTATTCTTTCCATGATAGCATGCATTTCTAATGAGATTTTTCAAATCAGTGTGCCATGTCTCGATATCATGCCTGTATCCATCTTAAATTCCATAATTGGCAACCCATTTAGAGCTCTCATTATCCCTCTTAATTTCTTCCTTCAATGCAAGGAATAACTCTTCATTGATTATTGTCAACTGCTCTTGGATAATAGGGAACTTGAACTCCTTGACTTTACATAATTGATGGCCATAGAGAGATTGTCTCTTGTGATCTCAACCCGAATGATTGTAGTTGGTACAGTAATCAGGTGGGGTTGAGAGATAAACTCACATTGTTGTTAACCCACCCTCTAAAATTATAAGATTGTTGGCTCATGGAGGTCAGGTTTTGCCTGACAAATTTCCTTCCATATTGGTGCTATTTGGGACATGTGAGAAGCAAATTCTTGTTTGAGGGAGTAGAAGAGTTCATTCAAAATAATAAAAAATAAAAAATAAACCAAATAAAAGAAAAGTGAAGTATACAAAATTCAAATAAGAAACATATAAACACAAGAAAAGAAAAGAAAAGAAAATTTTTGCTCAAATTAGCAAACTTCTCTTTTGCCAAAATATCAATCCAAACCAAACCGTACCTTCCCTAGAAACGGCGCAAAAAACTTGTTCTAGAATTGGCGTAGCTACCAAAGACTATGTTAAGTCCTCGACAACAGTGCCAAAAACTTGATAGTGATTTTCCTCAAGCGCATGGGTCGCACAAGTAATACAGTGGACTAACAAGTCTAGATATCGATCCCATAGGAAAGGTGTGGTTTAGCGAGGATTGAGTACCCTGGCTACTGAAGTCGTTCACTATTTGAGCGACTCAATGACTTGGGGAGAATGTTTTCTAAACTATAATAAGAATAAAATAAAGCAAAATAAAACAGGGCGTGATCAATGTTCACTTACAAGGACTAGGTTAATCTCAAAGAAAACGCTCAAGGAAAGATACTAGGGTTGATTGCTTCTATTGATGCATTTGATTTATATTTATGACGTACTAATTAAGTGAGTATATACTCATGTTCATCTAAGGAACATAGTATGAGGTTTACAATTTCGTGTCTCCCCTCAATTTTTCACACTAACTCCCTATTCTCCTTTCAGTCCATCTAGGTCATCAAATATGATACTTTTCTAAGGCTATTATTTCCTCATGAATCCTATTGGTCACCTCTCGATCCATTAAACAGGACTACCCGGACTACGCTCGGATCGATCACCTCTTGGTCCATACGATCCTTACATAATGCTGAGATGGTGCTACTCCTAATGAAATCCATATAGTACTAGGCATTCCTAATTTCCTAGACTTCTTTGATTAGGTTAATTAACATTTTGCTTAATTATTTCACACCTTAAGAGAGCTGAGACCAGATTTTAGGGCGTGATCCAAGCGTCACCAAGGATGCCCTAGTATGGGGATCGAAGACCCAACTCTCAGCATGCATTAATTAATCAAAACATTAGTAATCCCAAGCATTACACCAACCAACATCAACACAAGCACAACTTCACAAAACCATTCTAAAATATATATAAATCAAACATCAATTTAAGCAATCAACCCTAGAGGAAAGTTTAGCTACTCATTACAACCCACAAATTTATCAAAATCATGTCTATTATATCTATAATAATGAAAGAGATGAGAATAGAGTGAGAGTTAGAGACACAAAACAAATATGAGATGAGAAATGCTCAAAACTCAGCTTCAAGGTTGAATGAGGTCCTCTAGTTGATGGGTTCTTCAATATTACACCAAATACAAATTAAAATGAACAAAAACAAAAACCCTAAAATTGGTGGTTCAAGAAGAAGAGAAGAGAAACCCTAAGGAGGGTGTTCTTCCTCCAAAAACTGAACCCTCCTTAATGTAACAAACACATATCTTTTAAAAGAAATGGAAAACGGGCTCAAAATGGGCTAAAAATGAGACGTTTACTGCTCCAGCTTGACATTCTTCGCCTAGGCGAAGGGTCCTTCTCTTTGGCAAAGGGCATGTGTCTTCTTCTGGTATACTGGTCCTTCGCCTCGACGAAGGCAAGCTTTACCTAAGCGAACCCCTTCGCCTCAGGGATGGTTATGTTCGCCTAGGCAAACCCGAGTGTAGTCTTCCTTACGTCCTTCCTTAGCCTTGGCAAACCTTCTTGCCTTGGCGAAGAGTACTTCGAGCACAGCTTCTGCTTTCTCTTCTTTCAGCCCTTTCTTTACTTTATTTTTCCTTCAGTATATGCAAAACATTAATGTATGAGGGATTAGTGTAATATTTATGAATTGGGTGTGAATTCTAGCATTTTGGTTACATAAATACATGAAAATCATACTACAAATGCTAACAAGATTCACACATATCAATGCCTATTGGAGCCAAAATTCAAGTGTAAAAGGAAGAAGCTCCTAAGTTAGAGTTCAACTTAGTAGAACCTCAACGGCCAAGGGTCGAGGAGAAGGACGAGGCAAGGGTGTGCTTAAACCATTATAAATCCGAGTTTGCACTTTCTATCCCTATCTCTTTATTTATTGTTCTTGAATTAAATTTAATATTTCTTATTGTTGTGCAAAAAGTTTTTGAGAAAACCAATTCACTCCTCCTCTTGGTTAGGTTGGTAAGTCATATTCAATTTTCAAATCATATCTTACATAAGCCTAAGGATTTTGCATGCCTAACAAATGCATCCCTAGCTATTGGTTTTGTAAATGGACCTGCTACCATTTTACTTGTAGGAATGGGTCTCAAAACAACTTCATTTTATGTGATCATGTCTTTAACAAAATGATATATGATTTGGATATGTTTGGTCTTTCTATGATATTTCAAATCCTTAGCATAAGCTAATATAACCATATTGTCATAATAACTCGTCACTGGTTCATATGTCATTTTGACAATTTCTAAGTACTACTTCCTGTACAATCGAGGAACATGCTACATACCTAGCCTCCATTGTAGATAAAGCTATACAAGATTGCTTCTTGCTACACCATGAAATTGCGCAATCATTCAACAAGAATGCATATCCAGAAGTCAATTTGAGTTGATCAAGATTGCCTCCCTAATCAGCATTTGTATAATCAGCTAAGCACAAATCCTTCCCTTGGTAGCACAGAACATAATCAAATGTTCCTTTCAGATACCTCAATATTCTTTTCATTGCCATCAAGTGCTTTGGACTTGGATTAGATTGAAATCTACTTACTAGCCTAACGACGTAGTATATGTGTTGAACGCGTGCACATCATTGCATACATTAGACTACCAACAGTGCTGGTGTAACACCCCAAAAATACACTATAATTTTTATAATAATTTTATTATATATTTCGGGTATGAATTAAAGCAAATTTGGGTTTTTCTTCGGGAAAAACTGGAGCAATCAGAAATGTGAAATGAATATGTGAGCATATGATTAAATATTATATGCTAAAATGAGAAATTGATTGAACCTAGAAATAAAGCCAAGTGAAAAAGGGCAAATTTGGAAATTTGTAAAATGAGAACCTAAGGGTTAAATGATAAGCTTAAATGTTAATGTGAATTAAATGATAAATGAAGGTGAAATGAAGACCAAAAAGGAGAAAAATGAGAAATGGAATTTGGGTGTAAGCAAAACATGGCCTTACACTTAAAATGAGGAATAAGACCAAATGTGGTCTTAGAAGAGCACATTTGTGCATTTGTGCCAAAAACGTTTTTGAGAGCAAGTGTGGGAGAAAAGATAGGTGGCCTTTGCAAGAAGAAGTGGATTTCGTGGGAGATCATCCCCATTTCAAGGTTTCCAAGTGATCAAGCATCTGTAGAAGAAGATTCAAAGGATTTAAGGTAAGCAAACCAAACCTATAAAGTCAGATTGATGCTCATGGAACCCTAGATCCATCCTATTTTGCCTATGATCGGGTTAGGATGATATTAGAATGTTATTAGGAGTGATTCCTATGTTTGTTTATATTTTGAGGATTTTTGGAGAAAAAATTGTAAAATAGCAAAACCTGAAATCGGGCACCGGCCTTACATGCCGTAGCGCAAGGAACCCACGCCGCGGTGACTTCCATGCCACAGGATGCCTCGCGTGGCGAAAATGGTGGTGCCAAAATGGCACCCCCTCGTACAATTCATGCGCATGTAGCTACGGTCTGACAGAGGTCATACTCTGGATTTCACCCAAAAGTCTAGTTTTTTTGTACTCGATTGTTTGGGGAACCCTAATAAATGATTAATGGGGTTTAAATAAGAATAAAACTAAATGAAAAACATATCAGATCTTTGTCGCCGAGGCGGCTTAAGTGCTTAGGTTACTAAATGTGGATTATGTGTGGATTGAGCAAGGGCCGATGAGGATCACCTAACCTAGGACCGAGATTGAAGGCAAGGCAAAAAGAAAGAGATAGATTGGTTTATTCTATCTTCTCCTATTCTCGTTTCAAGATTTGAAATATTTGTTCTATCTTCTCCTATTCTCAAGCTTCTGGGCATTTTGAAATGTTTGTTCTAAATGTATAAGAAAAGCATATTGATTTGTTTTAATTGATTTGAGGCAATTGATTATGAAATGTTTGCATATGAAAATTGCATGAGTCTGGAAAATGAATTGTTTATACAAATGTACATATTGTACTGTATTTTGCTATAAAGGATTTGAACGCCCTTAATAGAATGTTAATCGTTTATTTCGCATTAAGGATAGATTAGTGTACAAATAAGGGTCAGATTAGTATACCAATCTGATTAGTAGTACTGCGAACAAACGTATTGTCGTTGTTACTCCGATCGAAGAACACGGACAAGACGGTAGTATTCACGAATTGATTTTACCAACCACAAGAGTCTACTGAATCGAACTCGTGTTATAAAACAACTGCTTTTTATACCGCCGTGCCTCCCACAGGACCGTGTCAGGATTCCAATATCCCGTATACCAAAAATATAGGTTAAATTGCTAAGGGTAAAATCGAATTGACTTTTGAAATTGTTTACATTTTGAATTGAAAAGTATGATTGCAAATTGAAATGAAAAAGCATTGTGGAAATGCATGGATTTGCTATAAATGATTTATTGTATATGAAAGTGATATTTGGAATGACTTCAATGAACCAGAAAATGATTGTATATGAAATAAGTATATGTATTGTATTGATGCTGATCATCTCAAAAGATTTTAAGTTTTGTTTTAGTAAAATTGCATGATTTGACTTAAACCGAAACAGAAGAATAGAATTGTATAGAATCACTAAGCATGAAAATGCTTAGCGTATTATTTTATCAATGCGTTGTGTACCGAGTGATAGCATTGAAAGCGGATCGTTATTCCAGGAGCCGAGTCATAAAGAAAGACACCATGAGTATGCTCGACATATGCATTCACTCCATTTTTTTAACATTGATATTTTGTAAAATAATTTGAATCAACATCTAATTTGTAAATCATTTTGAAAAGGCTTGATATGCCTTTATAGTAATCGTACTTTCGTATAAATGCAATGTTACTGGGTTTACCCTTAAAATGCTTTCATATTTGAAAGGGCTACTTTTATGCCAATCGAATGTAACGCCTGCGTGTTTTCGATAAAGGATATGGTGAAATCGTGAGCATCACGGATTCGGTTTGGACCCGCCATAATCGGTCACCGAAAAGGGTGCTACAAATAAATATGTACCTTGAACATTTGTTCATTCTACCGCTATTCAGACACATGTCAAGACTAAGGTACCGCTTGATAAAATGAAAATTAAGTGCTGAAAATAAGTGTTGAAAATTTAAATACTGGACTTGATAAGCATTGAATCAGATCAGAAAATTGTTTGATAAGTTAATGACAATCAATGTGAAGATAAATATATCGTTTGATAACTGTGAATACCGACATCGAAAATTATGTATTTTACATATTTACTCCTTATTATCATTGTATTACATATTATCCAAAATAAATATAGAGTTTCTAATAATACTTATTTTTCACTATGGTACTATTAATTATTATTTAAAAGAAAATCACTATAAACAAGAAAAAGAAAACGAAACAAAATAAAATATAAAGGCAAAGAAAGAAAGATCTTTTGCTCTCCAAACCCACCGAAACTAAACTCAAACATTTGTACTAGCCTCAATTAATCGTGAAATTTTGCTCTCAGAGGGAGGAAAAAAGGAACAAAGTGAGAGGAGACGTAGAGAAAGCGCTTTTAAGAGAGAGGAAGTGAGCGCTTTTTCTGCAATCTATTTGTGTTTGATCATCGCCACTCACGCCGATGAAAGAGATTTCGCAGTTAGGAATCGCCATTTTCTCTCTCTCTCTCTTTGTCCGTTGTCGTTTGCATAAACCCAAATGAGAATTTGACTCTGGGCTTTCATAAAAATCGAGGTGGGGAACTGGAAGAAAATCCGTGATTGTGGAAATGAAAAGTGTATTTTTCATTGATTATGTCTCTCGGGTTGTGGTGTTTTCGGGTCTTTTCCTTTCCATGAAGAATCTTTTGGGTCTAGAAATTTCTTTCACTTTTGCTTTTTTTTTTCAAAGCATTTTGTCGCCCAAATCTTGTGAAGTTTTAAGTTTCTCAAGAACCCAATTCGATTCTAAAAGATGGAACCGATTTTCTGGAAATTTTGTGGTCGAGGACAAACCCAACCTAGAAATTACTTATATTTTCATTTAAACTAAATTTCCTTCCAGAAACGAAAAACAGTAGAAAAAGAACAAAAGGAGTGGGGAACCAGAAACCCCAAACTTACCACTGAAAACCAAATCCCCCAAACACACACCCCACAAAGAAATTGATGAGTGAGAAAACGTTAGCGTGAATGATTGAATATGTGGTAGAGAACCGGGCACTAAATGAGTGCTATAGCAAACTGCTGATGAGATCGGATTCGCAAAAGTCGATCACTGGAAGATCTCTGAACCTGTGTATCTAAGATGACCGTAGCTTGCAAATGGAAAGTGAAACAGGAGAAGGTGGTGAAAGAGCCCTAAACCCAAGCCACTAAAAACATTTTGTTGAGCGTGTGTTCTCATTCTACGCTAAGTAGGTCTCTACCTACTTATTATTTTCAATGTTTCATTTAGTGTTCAATCATCGTTCTTAAAATTTTGTTATCAAACATATTGAAAAATTAAAATCATTGAAAATTTTCATTTTCAATGGTTTGAACTTTTTCAACAGTTTATCAAACAGGGCCTAAGACTTAGATTCTTGTTAGTAGGGGTATCCATGGGCTTGTAATCATGCATATGGTAATGCTTCAACATTTTCTTAATGTAGGTCTCCTGAGATAAACCTAGGAGTCTTTTCGAACGATCCCTAAGGATCTCAACACCAAACACATAGCTAGCCTCACCCATCTCTTTCATTTCAAAGTTCGATGATAATCATTTCTTGGTAATATCTATTAACTTCTTATCATTTCTAGTTATCAATATGTCATCGACATATAAGGACAAAATTATGAAACCACTATTTGAATGTTTAATATACATTTTGTTGTCTTCTCCATCATTGTAAAAAACTCTATCCTTTAACATAGCTTGATGAAAATTGAGGTTCCATTTGTGACGCCCTTAATCTGGGTTCGTTGACTACCCGCCAACTCGCGGAATACAGGATGCCGGGTTACCCACGCCACTCGGGAAAATCGGCAGAGTCTCCTCTGTACCGTGGAGCTCTACCCAAATACAACACCCGTATGAAACCCGTCCCAAATTACCAAATATAATCACAACATGAGTAAACGGCCACTGGGCTCATAAACACCCATAAACATAACAAACTATGAATTCAACTATATCCAATAGTTCTAAGAGTTCAAATGTTTTATTTATACAACACATATATTAAAATTAGAGAATTTCTAATACATGTATAAAATCATCAAAGCCATGCAACCGGCTTTCTTCACAAACTCCTGGCCAGATCGTTTCTGCCTCCCAGACGCCTCCCGTACCTGTAAAATAATATCCCCGATTGTAGGCGAAGCACGTCGAAGAGTGGAATCACCCTGGGCTGGCCACTCTCCACCTAAGTGCAAAGCAATGTCTAAAAACAAACACATACCAAGAAAATGCATGATCCTACTTTGAACTGATCATCTCAGACCCGAAGTCCTCACCGACTCTCCCTCACACTCGCCTCAAGCCTCGATGAGAATTATTATGTTTATTTGTTCAGGACAACCCTCCGATGTGTATATATCAATCGGGCCGTCTCTCCGACAATTGATATTATTTATGGATTCACCCTCCGATGTATATCAACTGGGCTGTCTCCGACGATTTACATTTTTAGTATGGACAATTCCTCCGATCATTTTTAGTTTTAGACAACCTCCAAACCATTTTCTAGACTCATCTCATGCACTCACTCCTACCGGGTCCTAGGGTGTCCTGAAGCATGTAATGCAATGGTGCCAATTCCATTACAACTATAACACATGCAAATATATAAAACATGCATATATTCACATAAAATTAAATCACACGATCATGTTATGTAATTTCTCATTTCATCACATCAAAATTAGCTTCACTGGGCTAATGATCAAACACAAGCAATTCTACTTGAATTACTAATTAAACACATTAATTCACAAAATTTATTTTGTGAACACTATTCTCTGAAGGTGACCCTCGGTTACCATTCCTAAAATCACTAATCAAGCCGGTTCTACTAGAACTCCGGCCTCACGGCCATTTCCTACCATACAAAACCAATACATGATTTATTTCATACCACACAATTTCAACCCCAAACAAATGCAGACCGCTGACCACTCATGTTAGGTTCAATAAATTCAATCAATTTGGTCCCAAGTTTTGGGACCGATCAAACGGCCGTTCAAGGCCTCAAGTTAACCGAAACATTGAAAAACACTTAAATAAAGTGTAAAACCCAAGTAGGGAGAAACCCCTACCTCTCGGATTTTGAGGAACTCCTAAATCCGCACTCACACGGCCCCTCCGTAGAGCAGCCTTTTCTTCTGTCTCCGAGACCGTCATTTGCCGGATTACAAGGATATTTTAGAGAGAAGTCAGGTAATCTCTCTCTAAAACACCATTCAGCCGCCCACTGCCTCTCCTCTCTGGTTTTCACGTTTTTTGGTTCTCATTTCAATATGTAAGAGACGGTCACTGTTCATTTTTGGCATTATTCTCATTTAAACAAATTCTAAAAACCATTATGTCATTCTTTTCTCTCCCGCTTGACATTCCTACACTATATCGGCCACCATTTGGCATCATTTCACTCATACCACCTGGGCGGCACATGAGTACGCATATATGTGACTCGTCGAGATCGTAAATCGCTTCCACTAAGACCCAAACTACATGTCTCGAAACGTGCCAACTCCTAGACTGGTCTCTAATTCTACGAAATTCCTTTACTGCTAGCTAGATTTCATGAGACGATTCCAACAAAGAAACTGCTGTCATCCGAGATCTAGAGAATAAATTTCGGATTTTTAACCGAAATTACAATTTTGTAACCAAAATTATGATTTTGCCATTTTTCCAGAAATTGGAATTTCTCGGGTCTTACACCATTGTCCCGATGCTTGCCTAAGACCATAAATAGATATTTTGCACTTTTGTCCTTTAAGCTCGAGGCCTAAAGGTTGGTTCATAGAGACCTCTTAATCTAGTTCTCCATTGAGAAAAGCATATTTAACGTCCATTTGGTATAATCCTAGATCCATTCGTGCTATAATAGCTAGAATGGGGTGAACTGACGCAAACTTAACCATTGAGAATGTCTCTTCATAGTCAATTCCCTCTTGTTATGTGTAGCCCTTGGCTACCAATCGAACTTTATATATGTCAATTGTTCCATCACCACGCTCAATACCGAGAGCCTATTTGCTCTAATGTCTCATAATGACTGGTGGCAAATCAACCAAATCCCATACTCAATTAGATTTAATTGAATTCATTTCCTCTTCCATAGCTTTAATCCATTTGTTGGATTTAGGACCAGAAAGAGCTTGTTGTGTTTTTTTTTTGCTCTTCTTCATCATGGGCAATCATGAAGGCTTCCCCCTCAATCTCAAATTGAAGACGAGGATTTTTATCACGATTACTATGTTGAGGTTGAGATTGTTCATGATCTTGTTCCATATGAGAAAAATCTGACAACTTTTTACTCCCACTAACTTTAGGAGCTGCATGATATCCTATTAAATATCTTGCTTTGTGGAATAGGGACCGATGTAGTCTTCGCGGCTCCTACTCTTTCTTAGATAATCAGTCTTCATATAGCTAAAATCTTCATTTATCTTTACCTTCTTTATGAAAGTCCTTTCTAAGAAAAATTATATTACTTCTTGACTCAATTTCAAGCATTATTTCATTAACATCTTCCTCAAAAATACATATATCTTTTTTAGAGAACTCCAAGTATCTATGAAGATATACATTTCTTCCCTAGGACTAAGTTTCCCATATTCATGAGAAGTATTATGAATATAAGTTGCACATCACCATGGGTGTATAATACTTAAATCAGGGTTTTTTCCTTTCCATAACTCATATGGGGTGAAAGGAACAAACTTAAGTGGAACACGATTAATGTAGGTTGTAGACAGTAGTGCATCTTCTCAAAAGGAAATGGGTAAATTATCTTGCACCATCATTGACCTAACTATGTCCAATAGGGTTCTATTTCTTCTTTTTGCTATGCCATTTTTTTGCGAAGTAGAAGGAATAGTTAGTTGTCTAGCTATACCCATATCATCATAATAGTTTCTAAACAAATGAGATAGATATTCACATCCTTGATCGGTCTGTCGTGCTTTAATATTTACATTCAATTGATTCTTAACCAATCTACTATGGCTTTTAAAGTATTCCAATGTTTCAGATTTATGAGAGATCAAATAAATGTGATCGTATATGGAGAAATCATCTATAAAAGTGATGAAATAGTGAGCGCCATGTCTTTCTCTCACATTCATTGGGCCATAAATGTCAGAATGAATAAGCCACAAAGGAAAAGTAACTCTCTTAGCCTTTCCTAATGGCAATCTAGTTGCTTTTTCTACCAAGCATTACTCACAAATGGGCAAATCTATTTTTTCAATAGATCCTAAAACACTAGCATTGGCTTATCTCTTTAACCGATCTTGCCCAATGTGTCATAATGTAGCATGCCATTTAACATCATGAACTAATAAATTATTACTAGAACTACCAATAATAAAAGTGGATGTGTCTATATTAATTGAAATAGTACATCTAATATAATAAATTCATCCAACATAAAGTTAGACTCATAATAAATGTTTTCTAATAATACCTTCGCACAATCTTTTTCAAAAACTATTTTAAAGTCAAGATTTAACAAAACAAAAACGAAAACAAGATTTCGTCAAACTTTCGGTGCATAAGGCACATCGTGGAGATAAAGAGTACGACCCTTCTACATCATTGTTTTGTAGGTGCCAATTCCAAGCATGTCCACTGAAGTGTTATTTCTTATGTAAGTGGTTCTACTCCCTTTTGGAATTTGACGAAAATCCATGAAGGCATTTCAGTCCGAATCATAGTTGGAGGGCAGCGGAAAAACAAAAATTTAAATCCCAACCTAAAGATCCTCTTGGATCATCAAAGTCAAACAACCATGCCATAGGGTGTTTAGAAGATCATACCATTTGGTTTGTGCTTCCTTCTTGAAGAAGATCCGATGAGAGCAGCCTCTTGGAGTGTAGATCCATAGCACACCAAGTGTTCCAAGGATTGGAACACCTTTAATGACGATCCACACGAAGGCATAAAGTGAGAAACCTTCACGGAATTGGCAAAGATTAAGGACTCGGTGCTAACCTAGTAGGTGATCTTCAAGGGAACAACTAAAGAGGGGTTTTGACTCTTAAAATCTCTCTCTCACTATGGTGGACGCTTTCTCCTTTGTCATGGTGGTTAGGGTTCCGATCATGTGATATATGAACCCCTAGCATGCATAAAGACCCAGGCTCCCTCATTAAGAGAGGGTGGCATACATGCATCCACATGCATATAGCGTGCACCCTATGGGCTTATGGCCCATATGTGAGCCAAAGAGCCATCTTAAGGCCTCTAAATGGCTCTAAACCAAGTCCTCTTGCTCCCGGGATTACACTAACCCCTAGCATGTCCAATTCCATAGCTTTCCACTAGTTGTACCCAATACAATACCGTTTTAATCTTTCTTCGTACCTTCTAAATGTGTGACCCATTAGGTTTTCTGTTATATTGGCCACTTGAATCAACTCTTAATTTGAGCAAGTCATGAATGGTATCTAGCAACACATCATGACCCCTAAATAATTGGAGAGTCAAAGGTTTGACTGCAAACTTTTCCATATGCAATATTGTGCAATGCTATCCTTTCACTCCATACTATACCCGACTTGGTTCAGAGAATGGACTATGCATCTGCTCCCACTAGATGAACTAGCCCAAGTGTCTTTATCTTGTCTCTGAGATTCATTACTCACAAAGCATGTCACTGAAAACTTTTCTTCAAGACATGTTTACTCTGCTCAAAGATTCAGAGTAATGATCTCCACAAGATGGCCTATGGTATACTCTCTTTCTATCAGGAGTGGTGAATCCTTTATTAACTACTCAATTACCTTCGAATATCTCAAGCTATACTCAATCATCACCCTACTAGCAACCTCTCTTGAGGCAACAAGGATCGAAGTCAAAGTATAGAATCAGTATCCAAGATACCATTGAGCACCTCAAGTCTAAGGATACTTTATGGTGAGACTATCATTGATGTTTGAATAGATAATCCATATGATTGTCTCATAGCGGGTCTTCGATGAACTTAGCTACTCTTAGCAAGCATCCACATATCTACTCTAATCATCACGATGATCACAGTTTATGAAATCATCTATTTGATAAAATCAAGGAGTATAACATGTGCTAGTATGTCCGGATCAACAATATCCAATCTTGTTGATCTTATGACTAGGGATAGTTTAGACACTACATAATTACACATAATAAGAATCTAATTATCATGATCACAATCATGATTTCCTTTACGCTATGAAATGCATCAAGGACTTCATTAATTTGATTTAAGATTGCTATCAATTCATATATTAAATGAACATCAAAGAAATGAAGATGCTTTTATTATAAATGAATATAAGACGTACAATAAGTGCTAAAGGTGATGGCCTTTAAAACACTTCTTTAACACGAGTTTGGTCATATAATACCTTTGACTCAATGCAATCACGAGCAAAGTTACTAAACTTCCCACAATTAAAGCAGCTAATGTTCTTACTTTTATTGCTTGCACGTCTTTTGCTCTTGTGTTTGTTTTTGCTAAGGTTGGCTGTCTTCCCTCCCTTCCTTTGCTTTATAACCGTACCCTCCCATCTTTTCCACCTTGAACTTGAAGGCTCTTTTCTTTTGAACTCAATCATATAAACTTGTTCACTAGGTTTATCAGTGAGAAGGCGGTCCTCCTTAAGCTCGACAGGTCATGCACCATTGTCAAAATTCTTGATGTTGTCATTGTGAATAAGGTTTATGCATAAGTTCTCCTAGAAACAAGGAAGAGAGCGAATCACAACTTGGACCTACTGCTCGTTAGTTAAGTCATGGCCAACATCCCTTAACTCACTAATCATGTTAGACATGATAGTCATGTGATGCCTCATTGTGTGATTAGATTGCTTCTTATAAGCATCGAACTTGAGAGTTAACTGTCGTAGCTCGTGGTTGCGGTCCCACCATATTGAATCTTCATAGCGTCCCAAACTATTATGCTTGAGCGATGCTTCTCAAAGCATAGCAACAATTCATTTCTCATGTTGCTCAGCATCAGTATAGGAGCAACTCTATCCTTGCACTTATAGGCATGATATGCCTCTATATCTAGCCTATGTTGAGTATTGTTTCTATTCTCAGGCTTAGTCATTGGTTGTGTGATGGTTTCCAACATATCTTGCTCTTCCAAGAGACACTGAAATTTACAATACTAGACATCATAATTCTTATCATTCAATTTGTGTCCCTAATTTAAGTCATAAATAATACTTTTTGTAGTAGTCAGTTCAATTGTTCAACTAATTAAAATAAGATCACAATTAGCACAATTTAGGATCTCTAGTATATCTCGCAATTTCTTAAACTAATCAATAATAACTTAAGACAAGTATAAGAAACAAAAGTCTTCTTATTCAATCAAATCAATTCATGATAACAAGGTTTCATTATTATTGCTCAATTTAAACATGCGTTAATCAACTTATTAGGTGAGATTTACTAAGCTATCGATATAACATTCCCACAATATTATAGCATATTTGCACATTTTCTAGAATAAAACAAAAAAAAGTGTATATTATTACATGTGAAACAAATATTTACATTACATTAGATAAATATTATTTACATACTTCAAAAAAGTAATTGCCAAAAGTATGCTAAACGTGCCAAGTTCTCTCGATGAATTCCCTCTCGTCTTCAATGTCTCAAAAATTTTATTCATCCATAGAAATGCATTCATTGATTTACTAGATCGCCTAACACTACTTTGTATTCGGTGCTCCAGTTCTTCATTCAATTTAGTTGCAATCTTATTGTAATTTAAGTCGTTTGTCTTTTCTACAAGCGTCTTTCTCCCATCTTCCCATGAATCAAGGAAGGAATCGAGCACTATCCACATTTGTTGTTCTATTGTCAACTCATAATCCTCATTGTACAGAACAATAATGTGTTTGACTAGTGAATGTTTTGGATCATTTTTATATACACATAGTCGCTCTAAAGCGACAAGCATTCTATCCCTCATTACATGTAAGAATAAAATGTAATAAACATTAGACATTTAGACCTGATATATAGGATATGATCATAAATATTCTACACATGCTAATATTTATTAGGATCTCAAAATATGATCTCAACTAATCATGCAAAGTTATTCCGAATCACATGTAAAATAATACATAATCACACTTTTTTTATTTAGAAATGCCCACTAAAGGTAATTTAAAAAATATGGAAACAGGTTCATTAAATAGGAAATTTAAAAACGAGCGTTTTAAAAAAAATGGGAAAAGGTGAAAAAAAAAACCCTTGTGTTTTACCAGATATCCCACATACACTTTAAACTTTTGGTCAAAGAAGATGTCCCTTCATTTCACTCCCGTAGTCGTGCTTTGTATGGCGATTTCTTATCGTTAAAATGGTCGAGCAAGCGTTAAAATGGCCGTTTAAGTGTTAGCGTGGTCTACGTGGGATCCCATTTATCCTCTTTTCTCTCTCTTCCCTTTTCTCTTATCTCGCTGTGTTCTCTCTTCCTCTTACTCTTCTCTCTCTCTCTTTCTCTCTCCTTCACCTGTGGGCGGCCCCCACCCACCCACCCACGACAAGCAAACATTTTTTTATTTTCTTTTTTAACTCTTAATTTTTTATTAAAATTTTATTTTAGTTTTTAAAATAACGAATAAATTATTTATATTTTAAAAGATAAATTTTGAATTTTTATTTAGTATATTTTAAAAACTAAATTAGGATAAAGAAAAACCAAATGGCTTGGCAGTGTTAGGTGGCTAAATCTGACCGATGAGGGAGAAAGATAGGAGAGACAGGAGAGAAGAGAGAGAAGAAATAA
Organism: Tetrastigma voinierianum; assembly: GCA_016808115.1. NCBI lineage: Eukaryota > Viridiplantae > Streptophyta > Magnoliopsida > Vitales > Vitaceae > Tetrastigma > Tetrastigma voinierianum. The sequence goes on along the minus strand of JAEQBH010001039.1, from coordinate 193,677 downwards.
AGGAAGAGAGATGAGATGAGAGGGAAGAGAGATGAGAGTGGGTAATTGCCACGTGGATGCCACATCAACACTTAACAATTATTTTAACACTGTTTGACCACTTTAAAGGCATCAGTCTTGATAACGGCTAATTTGAGCCTCTAGTAAACTCTTTGAGGCTTCTTTGGGCCAAAAAAGTTTGAGGTGTAAGTGGGTATTTGGTAAAACATAGAGGGTTTTTTTGCACATTTTCCAAAAAAAAAAAAAAAAAGGAGTTTGGACGCATTCACATGCTCCTATCAAAGTTTAGTAACTTGGTCAACGATGACATTCAATGGTCAACATTGATGACACATGGCCTAATCAGATCTTAACAAATGGTCTATTGGGTGCTTGACACTTGAACCCTTCAAGGCTTGACAAGTGGGCTAACTAGGTGCTGCCACATCATTGGACATGTGGTCCAATCAGATGGTGACATGTCATTGATCACACACAGTCGCATCAGTAGCCACGCACTGCCATGTCACACTATCGTTTCAGAATTTGCAAAATACGATTGAATTTCCAAAAAATCTTTGAATAAAAAATTCACCAATGATAAAAAAAAAGAGTAAATACTTGTTAGAAATATTTCGACGAGAGCTTTCTAGCCATATAATTTTTGCATTGTGAACCAATCCTCATAATTCTTGAAAAAAGGAAAAAATTCATTTTTTTTTAAAACATAGTGATTCATCTCAAATGTTGGATGAAGCACAAAAACACAAAACAATGTCTTTAATACCAATGTTTGAAATCACAATATCTAAAGCAAAAGCGAGTACTTGTTGAGCGTAGATAACGTGTTTTCAATGATTCAGGACAAAAACAAATTACTGGAATTTGTATATGTAAATCACAATATGAACACCTTTCAGTGTATTTGGATGATTAGAAGAATGAGATGAGAGAAACTCTACTAAATGTATATGGTTTTTTGTTCATCAAAAATCGAACCACAAGGTGAATCAAGTTCCTATATTTATAGGTTATACACCCTTTTATCAAGACACATCCCTTGGATGTGGTCAAATAGGTTTCGGTCGGGTCAAGCCCACTTGAGCGACCTGTACTCATAACCTAACATTTCCATAAGAAATAAAATTTGCGTTTTCATTAGAATATTAGTATTCATGTTTTACAATTTTTTTTTTTAAATTTAGTTGTTTATTAAACTAACTTCACTTTGAGTAAAAATTGAATTAATTTTAATTAATATTATATAAATCAAACTTATAATATGTTTACAAAATCAAGAATCCAATTCTTCGTTTTTTATAATTATGGTTGTTCGAGCTAGCTTACATGCACCTTGAGTAATCCCATAGGGTCTTGAAGTTAACGATTAGGTAAACCTCCAATGATCCTAAGAGGACTCGAACTAATGACCATTGGGTTACCAAATCAAGATCCAAAATTTTATCTAAAAGCGACTTGTCCAAGTAAATTTTTATTTTTCATTTTTAAAAACATTTGAAATAAAAAAGTTTTTCAAAAAGAACTTTTAACATTCTATCTTTTGCTTTTATTAGGATTGGAAATTAGGCAGGTTAACCTAACCCAACCCGATGTTTAGGTGGGCTTGAGACACTACTTTCTGGTCGAGAGTTGGACTGGATTGTTTTATCAGTGGTTAGAATTCGAGGTTGGGCTTGACCCGATGGTTGGATAACCTAACTAACCAAAACCCCGCGAGAAAGCGGTATATATATCTGCTTCACGATGAAATTATCTTTATACTCATTTAATCTCCATGTTTTGTTTTAGTATTTCATAGTTTTTATATTAAATAATTGTTCATTATCTAAGTCTCATCTTGCTGTGTTTAAGTCAATCATTAGGAGCTAACAGAAGAAACTGGGGTGAAATTGGTCCAGAAACGAAGCAAAAAGATGAAAAATCAGCAAATAGTGAAGCAACAACTCACGTTGCGATGTGAGAACTTAGCTCAAGACGTGGCAAAGAAGTATCAAAGGAAACAGCACCCGATGTCGCGACGTGCGACCTTCACGTCACGACATGACTAAGCATTCCAACTTATGCGAACCGCATTGTGTTTTGCCGAGGTCGCAAATTGTTCGCGGGATTACTCCAGGATCTTCAAACACAATCTAGAATAGTGGCCCGTCCCATAACTATATTGAATCAAGAGTCGTAAGAAATATAGTGAGTCTTTGTCCTTAGTTATAGAACCAAAGTCGTAAGACAGAAAGAGTGTACTTCCCTTTTATTATAGAAGAACCAAGAGTCGTAAGTTTGAATATGATAGGTTCGACAGTTCTCACAAGAACCATAAAGTGAAGAAAACCACTCAAAGAATTACTATTCATCAATGTTTTCTGAACAAATACATCAAATGGCTCTTATAGAAAGCATAGGACATCCCTATTGACTAAGAAATAATAGAAAAGTTGCTGAAATTTAGCCTTGACACACAAATTACCAAATTGAAATAGGAATACTACCAAAGTAACATGAAGATAATTTTATCTTTTCCTTATTGGATGCCTATCCTTGATATTTTGACCATAATAGACCAAATTGAAAACTAATGATGTGCACAATAGTTGGCAAGTTTGATCATAGAATTCGCAAGGCTAAAAACTCTCAACGGGTCTTTTGATTGTGCACAAATTGTGGAGCCAATTTGGAGCACAATTTCCTTTGATTTTTGGTTCATATGAATTATTTTAGATGCGAATCATGGGAATTATTCACCATCAATAGCCGTGACTGATCATGTTATGGACTTTTGAACTTCCTTGTTGGTTCTAATTCCTTCGAAACATTTGACTTGGACTCTTCTTTAAAGGCTGGGTTGGCCCAAACAAACTCCTTCACAAGCCCATTGAAAGCATCTTCAAGCTTTTGGGCCCTTGCTCTTGTGATTGGCCCAATCAACAATTGAAGTGGATCATTGTTCTTTGATTCTCATCACCATGAATAGACATAACTTCACTTAGAGATGTGCGACATCCATGTCACGATGTCGAGTCAAGCCCAACATGCTATACAACTCCATTTTAAGCCCATTTTAGGTTGGCCTATAAATATAAGATTTTAGGGCTTTAGAAAAGACAAGTCCCTTAGGGTGAAAACACCCTATGGGAAAAATCTTTTGAAGAAGAAGAAGAAAAATGAGGAAGACAGTCTTTCATTTCCAAATCTATTTATTCTCTTACTCTCTATATGTTTTTCTTCATTTTGATGGTTTTAATTGTTAAGAAGTGATACAAAAGGCAATCACCCTTAGCACTTTTGTACATATCACATACTTCTTCATTAATTTAATATTCATACGTTGAATTTATATAGATCTTTAATCAAGTTAATGAAGTCCATTATCCATAACATAGTATAAAGGAAATCATGATAGATCATGATAATAAAATTCCTTTTATGTGCAATTATGTTAGTGTCTAAATTATCCTTAGTCATAGGATCAATGAGGCTAGACATTGTTGATCTGGATATACTAGCACATGTCATACTCCTTGATTGGATCAAGCAGTAGATTTTATAAACTGTGATCATGAGTTGATTAGTGTTGATATGTGGATGCTTGCTAAGAGTAGCTAAGTACATCGGAGACTTGCTATGAGACAATCATATGAATTATCTATTATATGTAGATGATTGTCTCATTATAGCAAGGGTTCAAGTATCCTTAGACTTGAGGTGCTCAAGGATATCTTGGATGTTGATTCTGTACTTTGATTACCTTCCTTGTTGCCTTTTAGAGGTCGGTTATAGGGTGATGATCGGGTACAACTTGAGGTGTTCGAAGGTAATTGAGTAGCCAAGAAGGGATTCACCACTCCCTATAAAGGGAGAGTATACTTATACCTCTTGATAAGATCATTACTCGGGAATCTTTGGCCAGAGTGGAAATGACATGGAGAGTGTCTTCGAGTGCATAACTGATGAGTAATGAGTCCGAGGATAAGATCTAATATCACTTGGGCTACATGTAGTGTAGCTAGTCTAGTGGGAACTACACTTTGTCCATGCTCTGAACCGAGTGGGGTATAGATTAGTGAAATGATGAATTGCGCGTTATTTGTCTATGGAAGGATAAACAGTCAAACCACGTATTGACTCTCCGGTTAATTGGGGGTCATGATGTGTTGCTAGACACTGCTCATGACTTGCTTGATTCAGTAATTGAATCAAGTGGTCAACATAACTGGGAACCTAATGGGTTACACACTTAGAAGAGTGTGGTGCTGATATAAAACAAATTTGGATGTGATCTAATTATGAGGGAGATCAATCTCGAGAATTGAATGTCAAGAGATTAGTGGAATCTTGAGATCAAGAGCCCTCACTAAGAGATAAATCAGCCTTAGGCTTGTTCATGAGCTTAAGGCACATGAGCGAACACACCATAATCCATAGGGATGTGTGTAGCCTATCATCTCTTAAAGAGAGGGGCACTTTGGACATTTCATGGGCAAGTGTTTTCCTATAAATAGAACTATATGGAGAAACCCTAACCTAAGAAGTCTTTAGCCCACTTTTCTCAAGAAGTGTGGTCTTAAGAGAGAAATAGAGAGTTCTCGAAGAACAACTCACTCTATGTGAGATTTGAGTGTCAAATCCACAGGTTTTTGGCTTTCCTCTTTAGATCTAGACTTGGCTAGCACCAGGACTTCATCTGAGACCGTTTCCTTGGAGGTTATTGGTTCCACTATTCATGTGGATATTATTAGAGGCAAACCAAGGACGTGGTTTGCTTTGGTCGGGCTATATCACCCTTTGGGATCGGTTTACACCGACGTGAGGTATAAATCTAACACCCTATCTTGTTTTGAGCCAACTTTGATGCCTCAAGGGATCCTTAGGGGGTTTTCTTGAAGATTATTATTTTTTTGTTTCCACTGCTTTGGCATGAGATGCTACCTTCTAAAACCTAATAGTTATTCCTTTTCTAAAGATGTTTTAGTTTACTTTCTTAGGGCTAAGATCTAGCCAAGACATGAATGTATGAATTCTCCTAAGTTTTATTGATCGATGTCTTATTTTCACATATATGTTAAGTATTCCATTATTCTCTTAATGCTTGTGGGTATTTAGCTAACATTTACTTGATTTGTGATTCAATATGAGATGAAGTGATTATTGAGTTAGACCATGAATGAAATGTCATTTAATTGTCATGGGATAGAGATATTCATGAGATTAGGTGTGGTATTTTGGGTTTCTAGGGTTCATTGTATCCTTAGAATTTGGGTTTTGGTAGAGATGCAAGATAACCTGATTTTAAGGATAGTGTGTGGATGTTTGAGAGAGATTTACATATACATTTGTGAAATCTCCATCAACATTGGAAATAGACATTGATTGATTGATCTAAAAGGCTCATATATGATTGATTTGGTGAAATCAATGCCCTAGGGGTTTTAGGTTGTTTTAGGCCTTCTTGAGTCTCGAGTCTGTATTAATTTAGGACCTTGCATGCTTGTTTTCCTTATTTCAACCTCAATTTTGTCATTCAACTAGAGTCTAAGCTAGATTAGAATTAGTAGTTAATAGTCAATCCTCATGGGACAATAATCTTACTTAATAATTACTTGTACACGAAGCGTGCAATTGCGTACTTAGGAAAATCACATTTTCATATACACGTTTCATGCCTAACAAGTTTTTTGCGTCATTGTCGGGGATTGTGTTTCTATTAATATTGATTGGAAATAGTTTGACTCTACTTTGGATATAGTTAGTCTTGTTTTATTTTCCTTTTCAATTTTACTTTGGATTTTTTTTTTTTTTTGTTATTGTTTTGTAGGTGTTAATTGACAATGAATGCTTTCATTAATTTATCAAGTCAATTGGCTCTCCTAACTCTGCATCTACAAAGGAGATAACTAGCCTATGGTCGGCATCAAAGGTGGTAAGTCAAGTTTGGAACCCGTATATGCCTATAGAGCAAGTTCAGTATGTAGGTAGCCCATACTTGAACACATACAAATTGAGACTACAACATCACCCAAACCTCTCATGGAACACAAATTCAAATGCTCCCCAACCTACACAAGAGAAAAAGACAAGTCTTAAAGATGCAATGGTTGATTTGGCTAAGTCTTAAGCTGAATTGGCTAAGTTTCAAGTGGAATGGGCTAAGTCTCAAGCTCAATTCGAGGAGGAGACAAAGGAAAATCTCCAAACTCAGTCAGAACAACTGAAGATCTTGGAGGTGCAAATGGGGAAAATGTCTAGCATACTTTTAGAAGAACAACAAGAGAGTTTGCCTAAACTTGAGGAGCCTAAAAGAGTAGAGGTAGATGCCAAGGATTTAGATGAGATAGTTGCGAAAAAAAGGGATCAACTTCTTCAAAATTGGAAGAAATGAGAAAAGAAGTTGAGAAGATAATTCTAGAGATGACTCTTTGGGTAAAGGTGCATGAGAAGTTGGAAAATGAGAAAATGACTATCGTTTTAGATATGGGTGATGAGTTCATATTTGAGTTGAATAAGATTTTGAAAGCAACCATGGTGAAGAAAGAACCTAGGTCCTTAAGAGAGCATGCAAGCTTTGAAGATTATGTGCTCAAACAGCTACATGAGCACAATTACCGCTTCTTAGGAAAGGATGGAGGAAAGAATCACCATCTAATCCATAGTTTGTAGAGTAAAGCTGGACTCTAAAAACGTAGCGCTTCTTAGGAGACAATCCAAGCTCAATAAGTCTTCTTTCCCTTTTCCATTTCTTAGTGATCTTTAATTTTGTTTTTTAGATAATTTTTCTTGTTTGATTTTGTTTTGATTTTGATTTTAGATTTTTGGAGATCCAAAGTTGGCTATGGAGGTGGAAACTCTTGAAAATGGAAGTTTATAACATTTTGGAGGCTCAAAGAATCAAAGTTGAACAAGAAAAATCAGTTTTAGCATGTGACCTCTTGCCCTCCCTCACTTAAGTTCCTTATATTCTTCCTATTTTCCAGCCTCCTCTCATTTGGAACTAAGGCCTAACCCCTCCAAACAATATCCCTCACCTTAGAAACCTTCTTCAACCTCCTTCAATCTCTTCCTGTCTCGTTATTTTCATTTTCGTCTCCCTTCCATCCTTCCATTTCATTTTAGACCATACCATTCTTTTCTCTACAAACTGGCTTTCCAAACCAGCCAGTTCACTTCCACCTCTTGATTCACCATCAAACTCAACCCTCATGCTCTTTACGGTCAAGTTCTCAAGTGTTATGCAAGTTTGAAGTTCCTTGTGTTAATTTGAAGTTCAAGTGAGTGTGTTTCCTCTCTACACACTTGGGTGCTGGGTAATGGAGTGGAGGGCTCAGCAGAGTTTGAGATTTGAGTGGGCATAAAGGATTGATGTTTGAAGTTGAATGTTTGTGATATTGTTGCTATATTTGAGTTGAAATCTCACTTCTTGTAAGCTTGAGAGCCCTCAAAGTGCCTTGGATATTCCATGAACAAGTAAAGAAAATTTGTGCACACAAGGTGTTCAACAAAATGTCTAAGCGAAGTTCAAGCCTCAAGATTGCTACAAAAGGAATTCTTAAGCTTTATTTTGCAAAGAATCATTCTTCTACATCAATTTGAGAGTGTTTTGAGCATCATGTATATGTTAATTGTGAATGAAAGATTGGGATAATGGTATTGATTATGCTATGCTTATGGTGAGTTGTGCCATTGTTGTGAAAATGAGAATTGATTATGGATATTGTTAAGGGTTAATGGTTGTGATGTTCTTGGAGCATTGAAGATATATGGTTGAAGAATCATGATCATCAAGAAAGGATGGTGAATATTAAGAGAAAGGTTCCCCATGTTGTGCATCACTTATAGAAGTTGTGCATTCAATGTACATTGTAAGCTTTATGGAGAAAAGGGCACAATTTTCATATCATAAGCAAGTCATATTCATTGAAGATGATACCGGAGGCTTGATCACCCTTTGGGGAGTTCTCGTTATCTCTTCTTGCTTTTAGTTCACATTGAGGACAATGTTGAATTCAAGTTTAGGGGTGCATGCAAAATCCAACTTTTGTATCTCCTTACCTGTTTTAGTTATTTCTTTATTTATATAGGTTATTTGCATGTGTATTTCTTTCTTTCTTTTGTTTGTTTTATGTCCTATATGAGTAGGATTGGTGTCAAGCTAATTGTTTTGAGAATGCTTTGGTATTATGCTTAAATTGCTTTGTTTTTCTTAGTCAAATTTGGGATACCTTTGCATGTATTTGATCTCGGATTTGAGGTAGCTAGTGGTTGTGGGAGACTTGGCTTGGATATCTCCTTTGTTTTTCAAAAAATCACTTCTTAATAAAACTCATACACACATCCACTAGATCTTGTTTATACGCCTTGGTTCCGGCCCCTTTTCTCCGATTAGACTTGCAGCAGGGCTTTAACCCATGGTGATGAGAAACCTCCATAAAAAGGGTCAATGAGCTCCACCCTATGCAAAAATAAAAGAAAAAGAGAAAAAGAAAGTAAAAGAAAAAGAAAAGCAAAAAAATGTGAAAAAGAAAAAGAAAGAAAAATAAGTGAGTTAATCTCACAAGTAGGTGCTTTAGTTTTTTAGTTGAGTATTCGAAGTGAAGTTTGAAGGGAACCTAATGCCTAATGTCCTTAACTAACAGATGGGGAGTGGCTAATGGATCCACGCTACGTGGACACTTTTTTAGAACTCTTTAGCATTGCATCCTACTACCTATGTTATATGTTGAATAAAAGGTGCATTGCAACTTGTTTTTGTTAATCTCTTTCAAATGAGTGGATTGAGTTTAGTTAAAGAGTGTTTTGGAATGTTTGTATACATTTTAGATGTATAACATCATTTTCACCGAGTTCCTTTAGGAAATGTTTGTTGAGAGTTTGAGGGCAAAACTTGCTTTGATCACCATGCCTTTAGTTGCCTTGTCCTTTAGAGATTTTAAATGTTTTGGGATCCCATTTTGGCTAACATGTTTTTATAGAAGTTTTTCAATGTGTTCTCGTAACTTGTGTCTAGTACCATTCTTTACTCATATCTATCTTAGTTTCCAGTTTTTATGTGTGTTTTTCCTTTGCTTGAGGACAAGTAAAGAGTTAAGTTTTGGGGTGTGATGAGTATCTTTTATACTCCTCTTATCTATGTTTGTTTAGTATTTCATAGTTTTATGATGTTAATAAGTGTTCTAATTCTCTGAATGCTATCTTTGTGTTTGGTTAGCCCTTGGGAGCTAACGAGCTAAGTGCATCCAGACAAAAACGAAGCCCAAGTGATGAAAAATCGGCCAAATAGTAAACGGTAGCTCATGTCAGGCACGTGGCAAGAGAGTATCAAGAGAGAGTACGCAACCGACATTGCGATAGGCGACCTTCACATTGCTATGTGACTAAGCATTCAAATAGCAGACACAACTTCACGTAGCAATGTGCGACCTCCACGTCACGACGTAGGGTCTTGCCCAACATGTTGTTCAACTCCATTTCAAGCCCATTTTGGGTTGGCCTAAAAATAGAAGATTTTAGGGGTTTAAAAAAAGACAAGTCCCTAAATGCTCATTTTGTGTTTAGGTCAACCCTTAGGAGCTAACAAAATAAATCGAGGTGAAATCGGACCAAAAACGAAACAAAATGATGAAAAATCAGCAAATAATGAAGCAGCAACTCAAGTTGTGACGTGAGAACTCACGTCGAGACGTGGCATAGAAGTATCAAAGAGAGCTACAGTCAACGTCGTGACGTTATTAAGCATTCCAGTAGTAGACACAGCTTCACGTTCCAATGTGTGACCTCCACGTCGCAATGTGCGACCTCCACATCGCGATGTCGAGTCTGGCCCAACATGCTTTTTAGCTCCATTTCAAGCCTATTTTGGGTTGGCCTATAAATAGAAGATTTTAGGGGTTTAGAAAAGACAAGTCCCTTTGGGTGGAAACACCCTAAGGGAAAGTCTTTTGGAGAGGAGAAAACTTGAAGAAAAAGAAGAAGAAGAAGGAGGAGGAGGGAGGGAAGAAAAGAAGGGGTTTTCTCTTCCAGAATTTGTTTTTCTCTTCCTCTCTATGTTTTTACGCATTTTGATGGTTGTAATTCATTTTTAGAGATGTTTTAGTTTACTTTCTTAGGGCTAAGATGTGCCAATATATGAATACATGAATTCTTCTCCTTTTAAATGATTGATGTCATATTTTCCCATCTATATTAGTATTTATTGTATTGTTGTAATTCTATCTCTTAATGCTTATAATTATTTGGCCAATATTTGCATGATTTTTTATTCAATATGAGAGTGAGAAGTAATTATTGAGTTAGACCATGGATGAAATGTCATTTAATTGTCATGGGATAGATATATTCATGAGATTAAATGTGGTATTTTGGGTTTCTAGGGTTCATTGCATCCTTAAAATATGGGGTTTGAGTAGAGATGCAAGATAACCTGATTTTAAGGGTAGTGTGTGGATGTTTAAGAGAGATTTACATATACATTTGTGAAATCACTATTAACATAAGAAATAAACATTGATTGATTGAGCTAGGAGGTTCATATAGGATTGATTTGGTGAAATCTATGCCCTAGGGTTTTTAGGTTGTTTTAGGTCTTCTTGAGTCTTGAGTCTTTATTAGTTTAGGACCTTGCATACTTATTTTCCTTATTTCAACCTCAATTGTGTCATCCAAATAGAGTATAAGCTAAATTAGAATTAGTAGTTAATAGCCAATTCTTATGGGACGATAATCTTACTTACTCTTTATTACTTGTACACGACGCGTGCACTTAGGCAAATCACATTTTCATGTACATGTTTCATGCCTAACACTTCCATTTCTACATTTGTCGATTATTGCATCAGCGAATTTGTCTTATCATGCAATTCTTCACCGTAATTTTTATTTTGTTTATTGATGTTCGTGGCCTAGTCAGCCATCATTTCTTCAATGGAAGACATTTTCATCAATCTTCAAAAGTTAAAACCTAAAATTGCCTGCCAATAACTGTTTTCTTTTCATTAAGTTAGATTCAAACATTTGGATGCTAAAAATTGAGAAAAAAAAAGTTTTGAATCATATTTCTTTTAAATCAATAGGACTTTTAAGTGTAGCTTTGTTGATTTTGGTTTCTTTTTCTTTGAAATGTTGACAGTAATGAAATTGATTTTCTTTCAAGTTGAATGCTTTATAAATTTGGAAATGCTATTATAAAATATTTTCACTTTGTTGATTTTTTTTCACTTTTTTGTATTTCATTAAATTAATTATTTTATAATTCATATAGAGCTATTAAATAGTTTGTAATTTAATCATTTTTTTAAACTCAACTAAGTCCACCGACCTAGCAATTAACTTGTTATTTCGACCGATATAAAATCAACTGAACTCAACTTTGAACTTAACCCGAGTTTGGATGATCATCGAGGTTGAGTTATATTTAGATTTATGTATTTCTGTCGGGTTGACTCTCAGCCCGACCCAATCCACCCAGTTTTATTAGTCTTTGTAACTTTTATTATACTTCATTTTGCATTGTTTTTCTGATGATAAATTAATTAAATAAAAGAAACTAAGATTTTAAAAGAAATATTATTTTTCGAATATGTTTAATTGCACATCAAAGCTAATTGTCGAGGACAAAAAATATTCGAAAAATTTATGGATATGGACTTCCCAACAACTCCCAAAAGAAGATCCACCCATCCCATCTTAATATAATATATAGAAGAATATACACATATCGCATATACAAAGGAGAATAGATTCTCCAAAATATAAATGGAGTAAACGTGTCAATATTTCCTTCTTCATACAAAGTGGAGAATTAGATGCCTCTAGCTCACTCTTCTCCATCTACTTTCCAAAAATTAATTATATTAAAATTCCATTCAAGAGGATTTATTAAGACAATTAAAGCATCTTATATTGTTGAAAATATTTTCCTCACAAAGAAAGTTTTAGGCAATAAATTTAAAAAATTACTTTTGAAGCATATTCTAAAATTTATCTTAAAGTAATTCTTATGCAAATATTCTTGTATTACTTCTTCTAAAATTAAATTATTATATTTAATCATGTAACTTATTATCAAAAGCACTTTCTTTTATTACAATATTTATTAGTTTTCCAGAAAAATGTATACAAGCAATAATGAAAGGCAAGATTTAAAAAATTACTTTTATCAAAATCGTTTTCTGTCGAGATTCTATTTAGCAGTGATTTTTAGTGGCCTTTTAAACCTAAAAAAGAGTTTTAAGAACGTACAAGTCCCTTTACCTTGATTTCGAAAATGATTTTAAAAATCTGATAAAAATTATTTATATTGTTTATTGAGAATAAATATATTTTAAGTGGAAATACTGTTAAATGCACTCTAGAATTTAACCGAGTTCAAGTTTATGAGGAGTGAATCTTTTCAGTTTCTTGGTTTTCAAAAATATATAAATTTATGGTTAGTTTTAATCTTATTTTTTATTTTTTATGTTGAAATCAAACAAAAGAAAATTATTTTTTTTAATTTTCTTAATACTTCCCTTGAAACAACCATAATCTAAAGTAGTTGGGAAGAATTATGATCAACTTACATCTTCTTTCTAGGGATTGGATTCAGAGAGGATTTGAAAGAGAAGAACATCCCATATAAGTAATGACAATAATAATAATGTTTAGTGAATTAAAAATAAATATATAGGAATCAAAAGAGGCCTACATCCAAAGATGTGTGTGCTCACCAGTGGCCCCACTGCAGAAATGCAATTACACCACTTTATTAGCAAGGAACACAATTCTTGGCCCAGTTCTTGTTCTTGCATAATGATAAAGCACGCCCCAAAAACTCACTTCATAATTTTTATACAAGTTGGAATCTCCTCATTGGAAGCCTTCTCATTTAGAAGGATATTATAGAGTAGTTGTAGAAGCAGACTAGGAATTAAAAACTCAGTAAAAGGGAGCTACCAGCTGATGGTGTATGCTAGCTTTGCTTGTTGCACAGGTTGCTGCTCCTGCACTAGTCAGATTGCCATGAAAATCATCCAAGTTCCACAGCCCATCCCATATAATGTCCTCACTTGAGGATTCTTGGGTGGACACTTCTGGGATGGGGATGGGATGATGATGATGATGATGATGATGAAGAGCATAGCCATGCTCATCATGATGCAGATTATTGTAAATGTAACCACCATTTTCTTGCCTAGCTTGGGCTGGGCCGGCGCTAATGTCAGGCTGATCCAGTAAAGCCATGATCCTTTTCAGGTCTAGTTGATTCAATTGTTGTTGTTGTTGCTGCTGCTGTTGTTGCTGTTGATGATAAAATTGTTGTTTTTCTGAGGCGTTTCTTCTCAGACTTAATCAGAAAAGGAGTTTGCCCTTCTTTTTGAAATGGGTCCTCCAGTAGTTCTTGATCTCATTGTCTGTTCTTCCTGGCAAGCTCCTAGCAATGGTAGACCACCTGGATCAAGATTTGGTTTCTTTAGTAATATTCAAAAAATTTTGTAAGGAAAGTAAAGAGGAGTAGTTCAATATTTTGGAGTATTAACTCAAATATTTCTTACCTGTTCCCCCACCTAGCATGCAGCTGTAGAATTATGTTCTCTTCATGTGGAGTTATCTGCCCCCTCTTGAGGTCTGGCCTCAAGTAATTCACCCACCTCAGTCTGCAGCTCTTCCCATTCCTTCTCAGCCCTATACACCCAATAACAACAAAAGGAAACAGATGAGTTCTTCAATCTAGAAAGAGCTAGCATTAGAGAGAGAATTAACTAAGGAAAAATTTGGACTTTTTTTTCTTTCTTTTTTTTTTGGGGGAACAAAATAATATATTCATACCTGAAAGTCTAGCAACAGAATTCCATCTTCCTTCACCATGCAACTTAACATACTCAGTGAGCAATCTGTCCTCTTCAGCAGTCCAAGGGCCCTTCCTCCACCCTTCTTCTATGATCCCCAACCCCCCTAAGTGCCCTCCCATCATTCCCCAAGACATATGTGCTATCAAAATGGCTTTTCCTGCCTTCTAATGTCTGTGACACACACACACACTCCCCCTCTAGGGTTTGTGCTTGTCTCATATTTATATATGCCAAATTTCGTAATCAGTCAATTAACTGTCTTTGTCAAATCATCCCTATCCTTCCTCTTTTTTTTTTTAAAGTGAAGGGGTGACTTGTCTAATTACCATTATGCACTTCACATTTGATGACCTTAATGTATACATATATATTTCACTTGCATCCATTTTTCTCCCCATATAGAAAAGGTAAGCCCAAAAGAAAGTAACATTTTTTAAATAAACATGACCTCAATTTTCAACACTAACCCTATTCCAGTTCCAATTTGATTAATTATCAAAGTGGTTGAGATATTTCAATCAAATAAACCAACAAAAGAGGCAATAATTAGAAAGCCATGAGGGCATTTGGAGAAGAACCTTAAAAATATACCAAGACAATGGGTGACATGTTCTAATGAGTTCATAAAAATTGAATTATAGAAAACATTAAGGTTGATGCTAAAGAGAGGCAAATAGAAAGAGGAAATTCACAAGGAAAGGCCACGTGGTAGTAGGGCTTATGCATCTGGACATAGGGGAGTGAGTAGATGGGAAAAAATAGGAAATAGTGAGTGGGTGGATGGATGTTTTTTAAAGTTTGAAAACCACTAAGAACAATGGGCGTTGAGCAGGTGTTACATTTGCTTGCTTCTTAAGGAGAATGATCTTGATTAAATCTTAATTAAATAAATTTTGTTGGATGCCATTTGGGGTATTGGAGGCATTAGATGTAATCATCTCATAGCATTTCTTCCTTTGATGCGTCACCCTACAGGACAGGTGGTGTTTTTGTGATATGAATTCAAAAAGAAGTCTGCTTTGTGACTGTCAGAGGCACACACTCTTCCTGCTACCAACCTTCAATATTCACGCGTTACTTCCATTGATTAGGGTTTGATTGATTGCATATTCAAGCTATGAAGGGTATTTAGCAATTTATAATACAAAATTTAAAGGGTGCTAAATCAATTTATAATTTTAAATATGTCTACAAACTAATTATAACTAAAGCCAACTTGTACCTGAGATTTGGTTCAAGTGATAAAAAAGG
The DNA here is from genome assembly GCA_016808115.1 of Tetrastigma voinierianum. Taxonomy (NCBI): domain Eukaryota; kingdom Viridiplantae; phylum Streptophyta; class Magnoliopsida; order Vitales; family Vitaceae; genus Tetrastigma; species Tetrastigma voinierianum. Next base: position 178,612 of record JAEQBH010001039.1, on the reverse strand, counting down.
TAGAATTGACATACGAGGAAATCATGTTTGAATTCAAAATATAGTACTATAATATATTATACAAAGTGAATAGATGTCAATATTTTATAAATGACTTACTTCTTAAAATATTTTTAAAGCATTTTATATTATTCGTAATTAATTTGTAAATGTAATACCATATTGATACAAAGTGGGCATCAGACCTATTTAGGATAATATTTTAGTGAAGCTAGAACTTAACTCATAATACTAAATTAATCAATAAATTAACAATAAACAAGCCTTTTGTATAATTTAAAAGAAGTGAATACTAAATAAATAAATAAAAGTTATAGTGAGATTGGTTTGTAAAAAAATTTGTTATTCAAATGTTGGAAATAAAACTCAATTATTTATTAAATTCATTTCTTGAAAAGACTAGTTCATGTTAAAATGAAGAAATATTTGGTTCAATAACCTCAAATAATATAATATTTTGTAAATTTAACATGTTTCATGTCTCTTTTTAGAAAAATAACATTTTTTTGGATAAAAATACCTTTTATCATCTTATATATTTATATATATCTTTGATGAGAAAAGTTATTTTCATAAGAGAATATTAAAAATATTTTTGTCAAATAATATCAAAAAGTCAGGTGAAAGAATTAGATTTCTTAGTCTGCTAATCAAAATAATCAGCACAATGAATTCTTGGAGGGACAACAGAAGTTTCCTGGCCTGCTATCATAAATGTGTCATGGTGTGATATGAGTTGTATGGACACTCCATGCATCGACAAGTGAATCCTATAAGGTTGAGCCCCCTTTAAGTGATTAATTCAATTAAAAAAAACACCCAAATCCGTGTTCTGTACGGATATTGGTCACTCTTAAAAAAAAAAAAAAAAAAAACACAGAAAGAAAAAGAAAGAAAGTCGGAAACGTGTAAAACAGCTAAGCCTAAGCGTGGGTGTGTTTTGGGGGGTTCATCTTCATAGAGAGTTGAGTTGAGATAAACCAAGTAGAGTGATTTGAGTGGTTGTGTCAAAAGGAGCTAAAGTAGAAGAAGATCTCCTCTATGCTTTCTCGTTCCGCACCTTTTCTCATTTCCCCCATTTATTTTTTTTTAATTCTTTTTAGAAGTTTGTCTTTCCAAATGAATTAGGATTACATATATTGTGGGGTTACATGGAATCTATTATTTAAGTCATTCATCTCCTTTGTTTCCTTTTTCTTTCTCTTGGAAGGGACATTTTTACATCCATGCCTTTCTTTGCTTCTAGAAGGTATTGGGTCTGTTTTAATATATTTGGTTCCTATTTTAAATATTATCCGTTATAAGAAAATAAGAAGAATAAAAAAGGAAGAACTTGTTTAATTCATATATATATATATATATATATATATATTTATTTTTGAACTTCGTTTTGATTCTTACCTTGTTTTGTTTTGAAAAACGCAAATAATACATGAAACACTAAATTTAGAAAACAAGAAAAAAATTTAGAAAACATCAACATGATATTATCTATGTTTTTAAAAATTGATCTCTTTTGGATTTAAATTAATATGGTGATAAGTGTATAAAAATGAGGATGGCAAGTATATGATGATATCCACTTTGAAGATTAGCCTGCATATATAATGTGCTAACTTCAAACATCTTACTTGCAGGAAAGGAACATCTACCAGTGCATACTGGGTTTCCCATACATATCTTATCTTCTCCCTTTTTACATTTACATTCTCTCATTCATGTTTCTACACTTATTGGTTCCATCTATTACTTAATCAATTCTATATATTCTGCTTTTGATTTAATTATTTGTTCAATTGTAAGTTGTAATGATTAAATTTAATTTTTCCAAATTTTATCTCATAGCATTTAGAGATTCTTATACCCTGTTTAGAATTAATTTACAGAGGAAACAAAACAGAAATGTCAGAGTTTTTTATTCGATATCGAAAGTTACTATAATTATATAGTATGAACCTTTCTTAACATTAAAAACTCTTTAAGTTTGAAAATCCTTGATCCCGATATATTATATAGTTGGTTGCAAATTATCATAGAATAATCTTTCAAACTCATTTTCTACTTTTATTTTATTTTATGTAAGTTATTTTAAAATGTAGAAATTTATAACTAATTTAAATATATTTGATTTTATGTAATATTCGTTATATTGAATAAAATATGAGAAACTATTAAAGTTTTTTAGTTAATAATTTTCTACTATATTTGACAGTTGATAATTTTCTATTTGATTTGCTTATGCAGCCATTCTCTCACCATGTCTAATAAAAAATAATTATTTATTGGGACATATTTGCCTTTTACTTAAACCTTTGTATATTATAAAAAATCCACTTAATACATTTAAAATCAGCAGGTTTCTGAAATATTTTATCCATTTATGATAATAACAAATTAACATTTATACATTTTTCTATTATAGCCTATTTTCCTCAAGTAAGATGGGTGATTTTTTTACCATTATTGACTTGAAATCATACCTCTGGTTTTTTTTCTTTCATTTTCTTACTTAATATATTGGTTCTTCCAGAATTTAGATTTATTTTGTTTTTGTATTCATAGTGGTTTTATCCGATGTGGTGATAGTGATCGTGCTTGCATTATAATGTTTTATCTGTATAGGGACGATTTAGACAGATAAGAGAGATTTGATTAGTCGAAGATATCAAATTATAGTCATCAGTATGTTGAAGAAATGGAGTTGTAGATATTCTAGTAATTATTTTATCAATTTGTAGGCTTTATATCGATTTATTAATATGCTATTAACTTGTATATTGTTTCATCATATATGGTTTAACTTTTGTATCTTGAATCTGTAAAATCAATTATAAGTTTCGTCATAATATTATTTTTCTTAAAAAAAAAACATTTATAATGGTTCGTTTAAAAAAACACGGGTTTTTTTTAATTTAACATTTGGGACTTGAGTATAAAAGTTTTAAGCATTTGTAGTTGTATTTAATATGATAGTTTTTTTATTAAACTTATTTAATATGATAATTTAAAATGTGTTAGAAAGTGTTTTTACTTAAAAAAATTTAATAAAATATTTTTCTAGACGTGTTTCTTAAAAAACTTCTGTTTAATCTTTTTTTAAATATTATAAATAATTTTTCATTTAAAAAGAACTTCCCTCTATTTATTTTTAAAAATTATATTATAAATAATTTTCCAACATTATAAATGATTTTGTCCATCATATTTAGATCAAGTGGTAAAGCGTTCATCGTTTCAAATAGATATAAGGGATAGGGAGGGAGTCCTAACTTCGAGTCATAGTCGACAATTTACTCACTTGAAATTAAAGTGTATTAAAAAAGCATTATAAATTATTTTTGTATTTTAAAAATCCTAAATTTTGTCCATCTTTTTTTCTTTTTTCATAAACACATATTAGTAAAAAAAAAAAATTCTTAGAATCAGCGGATTTTATAACTAAGTTAACATCGGGTTAAAACTTCCAATGACCTTGACCAACTAAGCTATGGTCCTTATGTAATGATTCGACAATCATATAGATATTGTCCGTTTTGATCCAAGACGGACAATATTTACATGGTTTAGTCTAATCATTACAAATGATATCAAAATCTATCCTTGACCTTGATGTGGAGGTCTGTTTTATTTAATCCTAAGGATGTTGTGTTTATATAAGGGATATATTTGTTATATCTTATATCAGATAATAGAAAAATTTTGACACTATATAAATATGGATTCTTCTATCTAATAGTTGCTTTTTAAAATCAAAAGAACCCTTTAAACAAAAAAAGGGACAATATTTGTATGATTGAGTAGTTATTTACCCCCTTAAGGTTTTATTTAAATTTCTAATTTATATTATGATCATGGAAACATGCAAAACGACAAATGAACTATTTTTTTGGATAAGAATTTAATTATTATCTCACAACTACCACTATTGCACGACAATAATTGACACATTGATACGAATTTTTTACCACCTCCATTACTATAGCAGCAATCGCCATCATAGAGTAACAATTATTTTAAATACATTAAATATTTATTTATTTATTTATTTATTTATTTACTTATCTAATCTAATTTAGTATTAAGGTGTGTAAGTGAAGTGACCTTATGTTCACGTCTTTTTAACTTAATAATACGAGGATCCTCTTCTGAAATCTTGATGTCACCTTTATCAAGTACTTTCTCTTCAAAGTAGAAATAAACAAGTATATTTATATCAATACATATTACCATTTACAAAACATTTGTCAGTAAAAAATTATAAATATAAATACATTATTGGAAATTCCTCCTCTTTCATTAATAAAGTTATCACTTAGATCTTATTAGGATTTACTTTTAAGAAGTTAAAAGTTATCTATTAATCTCAATTAAAAAAATATCAGTTGTATATTTTAATAATTTGTATTTTTTATTTTGAAAAGAAAAATTTTTATTGGTTCAAACTAGTAATATATTCAATATATATATAAAAACAAAATTCATCAAAAACTTTAGAGGATGAAGTTACATCTAGGTCTATAAGGTCAATAACACAATGAATCAACTCACAACTTACACATTTGATAATCCTATAATGATTAGAATACACATGACTTCAGTTTTATAACATATTAACGACCATGATTTGATTAGTTGTCAATGTCTTATCAAATATGTTTTACCGTTTGAATTACTCACACACTAGTAAACATCTCATCAAGACAACGAAAAATCAACCGTCGTACTAAGACGACACAACCACATGTTACAACAAGTCGACAATAAAATCACGAAAAACAAATTAATAACTCAGATTTTTGTGAAATAACCATTTTATCAAGGAAGAAAAATGATAAAAAGAGATGTAAAGAGGTGATTTCATACAAAAAAAATCACATTTTCTTGCTAACGAACAAAGGGCTTAAAAGAGAGAACAAATAAGAGAAAATGAGGAACAACTAGGGTTTTAATAGTTTTATATATAACTTTTGATTTTAGCCGTTAAGAATAGTGGTTACTCAAAGAGATTGAATGTGACTCCAAGATTATAATAGATTGCTATAATAAAAGGATTAATATCCTTAGTTCTATTATGTTATTAATAGAGGATATTTGGAAGTTATCTTATGATATGAAGACATGCCTATAGAGAAGCAAATAAAATTGTTGATTGTTTGACAAAAAAAGTTATTGTTACGTTTTCAAAAATTTGGTTGTCTAATCTCCCAAAAGATGTTACTAATATTAATTTTAAAGATTATTGTCGGTCTCTATCTAATCGTATGTGTAGCTTCATTTCTCCAATAAGAAAATAATAATAATAATTTTTTATACAAGAGTTAATAATTTAAAAATCACACTCAATAAAAGCAAAAATATTAGGATCTGTTTGGTAATGTTTTTAAATGCTATTCTTACAAAAATTGTTTCTAAGAATAACTTTGAAAAAATGTATACGTTATTTTTAATCTTGGAATTTTTTTGTCAATCATTAATAAAAAATAATTTTCATTTACAATTATTTTTAAAATAAAATTTATAAAATTCTCTCTCTCTCTCTCTCTCGTACTCACATATATAGAGAATAATTATATATATTCTCAGTATAATAATTGGCAGTAAATACGTTTTCAAATTATAGAAGGCAGATTTTATCAATAAGACCTATCTCAAGTGGTTAACAACTCAAACTGACATAAAGATGATAGAGATCCAGGGTTCAAGTCTCAATGGAAAGGAGCATAATAGTATGATGTAATACAAAGTGAATAGCTGTATAAAAAAAGTATTAAGAATAATTTAATGTTTTTAAAAATAAAAAAAAATGTTTTTTTATCAAGTCTCAAATATATTCTTAATATATTTGAGGTGAAGGAGAATTTCTTTAAATTCTAATAAACATTTTATAGTAGAAATTTGTTAAGAAAAAGGAAGTATATAATAAAACTCGTTATCATCGTTATGAACATATAATAAAATAAAGAAGCATTAGCATCATCATTTTTAGTTAGACTATGAGGTATCTGGTGTTTGGATCGTGCACACACGGAAGAAATCTTTAAGGCTTACCATACCAAAACTAATTTTCATATGAGTTAAGATGGATTATAAGAACAATAAAACTCTATCACATAACACAATTACATTTTTAAGACTCAAATTTGAGAGCATCGATTAAACTAGGAAAGACTTAAACCATTTTATTTACATGTTTGATGGTAACATCTTTATGAACATATAATAAGATAAGAGTCCACTTAATAATGGAACAAAATTTTTTGTAATGACATCTTATTTTTATTAAAATAAAATAAGATACACGAGATAATCTTTATAATATTTTTAGCATCCCATGATATTTATTTTTTATAACCATGGTTGTCTTTGTTAGCTTGCATGCATCTCAAATAACTTTGAAGGGGTAAACCCACAAGACCTTTCACCAACCAAGCCACCCTTGCACATTTAATGAATACAAAAATAAATCTTATATATCAATTATTCTTATTTTTTATTATAGATGCTTTGCAAAATCAAACTTTAATTTAAAAATTAAATATTTATTTAAAAATATATATTATTCATGAATATTTTATAACTAGTATGACTAATAAACAACTAACACTATTTTTTTTTTTACTTTTATATTTAATTTTGTATATTGCGTTGTAATATTTTGTTCTTATAAGGATTTGGTCATGGGTTCTTTCATTTGTCATCCCAACCATTTACCACATTAGCCAGGTCTTGAGGGCACTAAAACTATATTTTTTAAAAATAAATTATGATGAGTTTGTCAAATAATGGTAAAAATAAGAGAGAAATAGGATGGAATATATTTTATATTAGAAAAATAACTCCAATATTAGGAATAAAAACAACTTCAATTATAATTTTTTTTATCTTAACATTAAATACACTTAATTCTTATTGTTTTGAAATTCATTTAATATTATTTTGAATTTGACATTTTATCAATTACATTTTTGAAGTTTTAGTTAAATATACCCGGCTAGGATTTTTGGATATCGAAATCAGTAAAATAACATGATTCAAAATAAAAAGTTACTTTGATTATGTTGGTCGATATCACCATAGAGCTTTTTAGCTCAATAGACTAGAAAGAGAGTAAATGTTTTTAATTCAATAAAAAAAATAAACACTATCCTAATTTTCATCGATAAATAAGTGAAAACAAATAAATAAACGAAAATAATTGAATATATATTTGATAAAATTTTAGATCTAGAATTAGGTGTATTTAATTAAAATCTCCCCACCTCGAATATGACATGGGAAATGCACTCAATTGTCTTATAGACTTGAAGTGATATATAATCTGATGCTGATTATTCGTTTGGTTAACATTCACTTTAGTGAGTTGGGTCAAAATGATCCTTTTATTAAAAAAAAAAATTTTGATTTTAGTACACTTAAACTATTATTCAATATAGTCTTTTATGTCATGTTGGATAGATATCATATATTTTTTAAATTTTTTAATCTAAATTAGAAGTCATAGTTAGTATATACAACAACTTCATTTATTAGTAACTACAATTTTATTTTTAAATTAAGATCGTTGTGGTTTCTTTTGTTGAACTATAACTGTAGTTAGTGGTTATTACTTTAGTTCAAATTAACATGAAAGCACAATTGTTAACTGGGGCTCCTAAATTAATTTCAGAAAATAAAAAAAATTTAAGCATCTTCTATGTGACATAAGGGTTTCAGATTGAACAATAATTTCATAGCTGGCCTCAAATGATCTTTTTATTTATTTATAAAATAATCGTTTTGAACCCAACTCCCACTTTAGTAGCACTGCATGAAAGGGGATGAGAGCCAGTCGAATTAAGATATTAAGGTAGGTAAACTGGTATTTCATCACACACCATCAATCATTTTGATTTTTGACTCTTTCTCTTTGATTTTGACTGTAACAATCCAAGGTCAGGTAAAAGCAGACGATAGAACACACTAAAAATTATAATATATATATCCTATATATATATATATATATAAGGAAATGGGAAAGGTACATCTTGATGAAATAGAGCTAGGCAGCCGCTAAAGTAGGATAACAGAGATCAAGTTTACTTTGACCATACCTGTCATTCCTCCGCCTATATCCAACACAAATATCTTCAACAGTAGTAATTAAATCCTCCAATAATTTGATTAAAGAATCACAAACAAGATTGATAGAATCGAAGAGTACCCTCTTTGGTACTCTAGATGATGTCAGCATAATCATATAAATATTTTCTATAAGCGTGCGTATATGATTAAGAGAAACCAATATTTATATAATGGAAATTTTTTTTACCGCAAATGTTAAATGAAATCACATAATGATGATCCTCTCTTGTGCAAATGTAATATCTTCAGTGTGTTATAGGATACTAATTTTTGGCTACTTGATATAGGGTCAAACAAATAAACACTTTTTACGAGAATCAACCGTGAATTCAAAATGATTCTTTTAACTTTAAAACATTTATATGATTAAGAGAAATCCATATTTATTATTTTGATTTTTGATATTTCTATTTTATGTTTGATGAAGATCTAAGTGAAGATTATGGGTAAATGCATCTCTTGGATTTTGAAAAATTAAATGCACATATAAGGTTTAGACCTTGTTTCATTTACAAAGAACAAACCCAATTACCATTATGTTATTGGATCAATTCATCCATATTCTCGTTCCTTGAATTTAACTATGCCCCTCGACTTATTTTTTTGGCTTCGTCATTATTTCATCCAACAAACAATATAGATTTTATCACATGTATTCAATAATTTAAACTTAAATTCAATGAACAAAGATATACATTTTACTTTTGCATTTACCTTTAAATAATTGTATTAAACATGAGTATTAATACCATTCATATGGCTTTATATATTAGTCAAAGAAAGTGCAAAAGGTTTGTAACTATTATGAATATAGAAAAGAGATAAGGAGTTTGTGGAGTAACTAGGGTTAACTCAAGGTTGATATGGTATGAACTTTCAGGAGTTCCAATTATTGAAAACAACACGAGGTATTTAAATTTATATGAAAATAATAATGGAGTGACGTTAAAAGTAAGCATTAAATCTGTCACACTAGCATCTCTCTCCCATCTCTTTTTCACTTAGGCTCTTGGGCACTACTAATCCAGCTATTATCATCTGTTCTTTGACCACATTCCCAACTACTCCTCTTTTTTTTTTTTAAACTTTTTTTCTGAAAATTTGGTAGGCAAACTTTTTGGACTGGATGGGTATCATGTATGCGTAGTTTCACACATTAATTTTGGGTCAACGAGTCAACCATTGGGGAAATAGGCCTGGTTAGGCAAATATTGCCATCCTTCTCGCCATACATTCACCACTTAGTGCTTGGTACTGCAATGTCGACCACCTATGAGTGTCTCTTTTATCTTATCCTTTTATTTTCACTTTATGATGAATAGGACGTTTGTTTATGTTTGTTCAAAAGGTCGGGAATGTTAGTGAAGAAAGACTTAAGTCTTTGTATATTATAAATTGTAAATTACAAGTACAAAATGAGGCCTTATATATGTTAAGCTATACAACCATAGAAAAATAAAAATTACAATCCTAGGAAAATATAAATTACAACCCTAGGAAAATCTGATATATTAATTTACTTGTCCTCAAACTCCTTGGTGCTTTAAGAGAAACTATTATGAGTTCGGAAGAGTACAAAAGGCTCAAAAGTTCATGGAGGAAGGGTTTGGGTGAAGATATGTATCTCGGCTAGCGATCACCGAGAGGAAAGCAGTGAAGTGTGAGTGTCTTTAAGCAGATGTTGTGAATGGTAATGATCAATCTCAATAATTTAATAGTTAGATTAAAGGTTACATTTGAAATTGTTGTCCCTTTTACTAAGACTTGGGCCTGTTTGTTTCCTGTTTTTTGAAAACTGTTTTTTATTTTAAAAACAAAGATAACAAGAAAAATACAGATAATATGTTTGGTTATCTTTTTTTATTTTATTTTTTTCAAAAAACACGAAAAACATAAGACAATAAAATTCAATGAACAAGAACAGTTTTTAGATAAAACCAAATGGTGTCTTGATGATATTGCTTATCATAGTCTTAGGAAAAAATTCATTTTGCATTTCTGTAGTAAAATGCGAAGTTATAAAATGTTATGCACCATTTGATTGATCAAGATTGGTGCTAGGATAGAACATCTCCAATCAAAATAATTCTGGCGAAAATGTTATGAAGATTATGAGCAGATATTTACAGATATGAATTAAGAAGACTTCAAGGAGAAAATTGTGCAAATAAAATCTAGCACATTCGATCAAATTGGATGAGATGTTTATGGAGACAAATATCCTATTATGACGATAATGGAATATATTTAGAATCTTAAAAGTTGGCAAATTGGAGCTCATTTGGAAATATATATTGAGAAAAGATCCCCAGGAGGATATTAAATAGAAGAGGATAACTTTGAGCAAAATACACAAGTGGAGAACGAAGAAGAAAGCAAGGGAGTGTTGACGTCTAAGTACCTGATGTAGGTATTGCTCAACCTCCTCATTGATGTTGAGTAGATATTATACATATGGTTGAATGTTGTTTTGGGCATATGTATGTCTAGATGTTGTTGTTTAGAGGAATGTGGACATCTCATTTTATGTTTTACTATGAGAGAGTTCGATGAAAGAAGACGGAGAGAAAAGGAGGTGTTGTGTCACATAAGTCCATTTGTAACCTAGTTAAAAATAGTGAAACCCTTTACATTTGGGCTTAGCCCCACGGATGTAGGTTTGACCAAACCGCGTAACCAATTTTTATAAATCTTAATTGATCAAAGTAATCACTAAAGACCGTAATAATAACTCAATATTCTCTTAAGGTTAAAAGCTCATACAATATAATAACTTGGTGAGTCCATAACTATTATAACATCTTTGAAAAGGCATGTATCAATAATTCTGATTTTATGTATGGGCAATTCCTCAATATTTTGTTCATTCACAAGAAAATATTTTCTTTGTGCGATGTTAAAAAAAACATGCTTTTTGGAGAAAGCTTATGTGAAACCTCGGAAAATCCGAATTTTCGAAAAAGGGTAAAATGATAATTTCGATCAAAATCCGGAATTTTTTTTTAGATCTTGGAAGACGAAACGAACATCACCATTGGAATCATATCGAAATCTAGCTACCACGTCGAATTTCGTCGAATTCCGAGACAGTCGGAATTCCACGTTTTTCGAGGCACCGAGAGTAGTGCGGGACACTTGGCGCAATTGAGTGGCTCAAGATGAGACACGTGTCAAGTAAAGAGCTAGTCAAACAAATAGCTCAAGTGGGACCCAGAAGAGACATGTGGCAACACATGATTGGAAGGAAATCTAAGGTAGATGGATTATGTGATAAGGGTAATCCAAAGAGCCACTTAGAATTGGACATGTGGCAAGTGAGAGGACATCTCACTTGACGTCTATCTTCTCCCAACCGGTTGGGAGAGGGGAAAGGAGAGGGAGAAAGGCTAAACCAAATTTGAGAGGAAGAGTTGTAGAGAGAGAGACTCCACATTCTCTCTAAGTTTCCCGACGATCGGACCGGCGTTTTCAAGCAGAGCAAGAGGAAGATTCATCCTCATGACAAGGGCTTCGTATAGAGACCGGAGTTGGGGAGTTTCGACAAACTTCGAAAGGTAGGGGTTTTCTCCTACTTGGTTTAATCCTTGTTTAAGGGCCATTTAAATGATAGGGATTGTGTGAGGCCGTGAGTGGCCGTGTGAACCATCCTAAGACCTTGGGACAGTGTCTTTGGGAATTCGGGACTGTTTTGGACGATCAGGGACTAGTACAGACTAAGTAATTGTCCTTGTGTGTCATTTTTATGTGTTAGAGTTAAAATGAATAATGTTTGGTTGTGTTTTGAACCATGGGAAGCTGCCATATTGTGATAGTACACATTAACCAGACTTTAGAACTGGTTTTTGGGTAGGAAATAAAGGAAATTTGGTAGTGATTCGTTCAGGTAAATTGTAGCCACATCAGTGAACTTGATGTTAGGTTTTTGAATTTCTAAAATTGGACCTTTGTAGCTCAAGTTATGGTCCGTTTACCCTGAATAGTCTAGTGGAAGGGCTGCTTGGATGGGTTCACCCTGGAGGGGTTCACCGGATGGGTTCATCCCGTATGGGTTCACCGCGAATGGGTTCACCCGGATGGTTCACCCCGGATGGGTTCATCCCGTATGGGTTCACCTCGGATGGGTTCACCTCGGAGTGGTTCACCCTGGATGGTTCACCCCGGATGGTTCCGCCAGGATAGGGTCATATATGATCTCCAACTTCGGAAGGTCATAACTTCTTCGTTTGAACTTCGTTTCATGTGTTCTTGGACTCTATGGAAAGCCCATTGAGTCAAGATTCCAGTCATATTTCTGTGGAGGGCATTGGGTACTAGAGCTAGCCGAAAAGGGGAGATCGGGCAGGTCGGGTAGGCTAGCGGGTAGGGTTGCCTATTCATGCGTGACCTCAAACGCCGGAAGGTCCATAACTAGCCGTCCGAACTCCGTTTCGGGTGTTCTTCGACTCTATGGAAAGCCCATTGAGTCAAGATTCCAGCCATATTCCTGTGGAGGGCAATGGGTACTGGAGCTTCCGGAAAGGGGAGATCGGGCAGGTCGGGTAGGGCTGCCTATTCATGTGTGATCTCCAACTTCGGAAGGTCATAACTTCTTCGTCCAAACTCCGTTTCGTGTGTTCTTGGACTCTATGGAAAACCCATTGAGTCAAGATTGCAGCCATGTTCCTGTGGAGGACATTGTGCAATCAGGCCGGTTAGTGCTGGCCGGTTAAGATGTGTGTTATGGCTTGTGTGAATAACATGTAGTGTGAATTTCGTTAATATATATGTCATCTTGATATATTAGCATGAATTGTGTGAAATGGAATGTGCGTTTCGTATGCGCAGACGACGCTAGGAAACGATAAGCATGAGTGCATGACATGAAAAACATGGTTGTCAAATGAATTTCATGGGAATATTTTTAGAGCGTTGCCTAAGAGAGAGTTGTCGATGGATTCATCTGGGGATGACCAGCGAAATTTGTTGTTCGGAGGATTATCAGCGGTCGCCTTGGAGGTTGTCTAATAGAATTTTAATAGGAGAAGAATTGGTATTATGTTTTCAAGAACAAAAACTTTTTGTTTTGAAAACAGTGTTTCTCACACTTAGCTTAGGCATGCGTGAGGGAGTCAGTGAGGGCTCGAGATGTGGGGATGGGTGTATCACATTCTTATCCATAACATGTAGACATTTGAGTAAGGACTTGTATGTTTTACTTAAATGTTTGGTGTGTCATTACATGAGCACTTAGGTGGGGAGTAACCCTTGTAGGAGATTATCATTACTGGGCTTTGCTCACCCCGTCGTGGGATCCCCCCTTCAGTGCACGGGACAGTGCAGTGGCTTGACTACTCCTTAGGCGGGACTATGAAAGCAGGTTGTTTGTGGCCTTGATTCATGTTTTGTGTATATATTAGAGCGAACTAATTTTAATATATGTTTTGTGTATTAAAGAGTGATATAATAACTCGAATCTATAATGTCACATGGTTTGTAACTACATGGACAAGTATGGAGGATGGGCCCTATTGGGTCATCTTACTCATGTATGGGTCTCATGAAAACACATAGGTTTTTCGCAAGTTGACAGTGGTCAATGGGACCCTCGGGTCGGGGCGTCACAACTTCTATTTCACCAATTGAATAACATGTATCTAGCATATTCATACCTAACAATTTTCCACAAAGTGACGACGAAATGTAAAACTTGTACAAGTCTTTCCATTTTCCAATTCGATTCAATCTATCCATTTGTTCGTAAAGTCATTTATAGTGAACATTTCTGGAACACCTCAGGAGGAACAAATGATCAATTTGAAAGAACTAATTGTTAACCTCTTTCAAATATGAATACATCTATTTAGAAGGGAAAAACTTGCATCAATATCTCAATTTCAATTCAAACATGGGTTTGATTAACACTCCATCTTTTGAAAAAGGGAAAATGTATAGAACCTTTTCAAGCGAGATAGTGTTTTTTCAACTCTCTTAACAGGGAATCTATTCAAAACATTTATCTTTATATTTTTAGATACTTTTTCAAACCTATTGCTGATATTGAGTACTAGTCCAAAATTTATTTCATTTTTTAATGATATTATGTATGAATTAGATATATCATAGTGTATTCTTCAGAAAAATTGTGTCTTCCTTAATGGAATATGATAATCATGATTTATGATACGTCTTATTTCATTTAGGGGGAATTATATATGTTAAGGTGCAATGAAGCGTCAAAAGAAAAAATGAAGTAAAGACCCTAAAACCATTAAAACATGTGACATTTATAACAAAATAATAAAAACATATAATGGAATAGTAAACTTTTTAATAAGATACAAATGTCCCTTATATCTTCTTCTACCTTAAGCCATGGGGAGAGAAAAAAAAACTATAACATCTCTTCTACCTTAACCTATTGTTTTCATTCAAATGGGGAAGAAAAACTTGTCAAATCCTAAAAACCCTAAAATCCTTTCACCCTTAACGAAGAATGTGTTACATTAATGTTGTGAACACGTTACATTAACGTATAAAGGGTGTTACATTTTAGAGAAACCTTTATATGTTAATGTAACATGCTCATAAGGTTAATGTAACACATTCTTCGTTAATGTAACTTTGATTTCCAGATTTGGTTAAACATGAAATAATCACGAAAGTTCTTCATTTTACATCACATAAAACATCTTCTTTGAAATTATATTGAGTATTTTCCTTTCAAAATAACTTATTAACCAACACAATAACTCATTTCATAATAACTCGTCTTTCTTCATTTTCCCCACGCATAAGTCACCTTTCACTTTCAAATGATTTTAGGGGTTTTAGGGTTCAAGGGTGGAAGGTTTTAGAATTTGACAAGTTTTTCTTTTTCCTTTAAATAAGAATGATGGGTTAAAGTAAAAGGAGAGATTAGAGTTTTTTTCTCTCCTCATGGATTAAGATAGAAGAAGAGATACAGGGCATTTGTGTCTCATAAAAAAAATCTACTATTTCCCTGCATGTTTTTATTATTTTGTTATAGATGTCACTCGTTTCAATGATTAGGGGTCTTTGGGTTTTTTTTTTTTTGATGCTCCATTGCACTTTAACGCAATTCCCCTTTCATTTAATGTACGACCATATACATTGATGCACTCATTATAAATCCATTCCGATGACTAATATAATCTTCCCTATAGCTAAATAGGAAAAAAAACCATTCTGATGACTAATATTATAATCTTCCCTCTAGCTAAATAGGAAGTAATGCCCTATACAGTCTAGAATGATAAAATTCATGTTCTAACTGCAACCTATTTGTTATCTTGCAAGAAACGTATGAATTTTTATCCTTTATACAAGTCTTGATATAGTTAAGTTATTCATAATTTAAGTGATGTAAGTATGTATATTCAGTCAACCACCCATGCAGACAACTGAGACAAGGATATACCATAAGAACAAAAAATCATAATATATAAATTTATTAATAAAACCTTATTCTGTTATATATATTATATCATGCTTTTAGTGGTTTACTCTAACATTGCCATTTTTAGGTTTGGTGACTTCCACATTTAATATAAATATATTATATGAGATAAAAGCTCCAATATCATGATTCCTTTTATTCGGCTCGCCTTTAGGATGCTAGATAAAGGAGCCAAGAAAATGAGGTGATGTTTGGTTTCTAAAAAGTATTAAGGAAAGAAAAAAAATGTTAAACAAAACTATTTTATGATATTTAATTGTTTAATAAAAAAATTTAAGAACCAATAAGGCCTCACTCAATAGTTAAAGGGTTGGACGGGGCATAAGGAAGGACTAGGTTCAAGTCTCCGAGATAGCAGAATACTATAACATTATTAATCCAAGTGAATAGATATAAAAAAAAAGTTGTGTTTGGTTCTTAGAAAATATTAAGGAAAGAAAAAAACACTAAGAAAAATCATTTTTTTTTTTATGTTTAATTGTCTTATAAATTTTTCTAAAGAAAATCATATATAAATAAAATTACTTAAAAATTTAATTATTTTAAAATTATTTAACTTTTATATTGATGAGTTTTAAACAAATAAAATTCATTTGAGGTAGCAAATAAAAATATTATATGGAATTTAATTCTATTTTATTTTCCTTTATTTTTTTTCTTATTTTATTTCCTTTAATTTTCTCTCAAAATTTTTGAGAACAAAATATAGTTTTAAAGAAAATCAAATATAAATAAAATTACTTTAAAACGTACAAATGCGAAACTAAAAATGTGTGTTAGAGGACTTAATGGTATAAGATTTATGAGATTTAAGGGGCATATTTTCCTTCCACGACCTTATAAACAAAGAAAAAAATTTTGAAAAAAAAAATTGAGCCCCTTAAGCCGTCCGCCCCTGTTTATGGGTTTACTCTCTACCACTTAAATGTTTCAAAAAGAAAGGAGAAAAAAAAGGGAAGAATCTTTCCTTATTCCTCCTTCTAATCTTTTCCTTTATGGTTAATTTTCCAACATAACGCCTTCCATTTTTAAAATTAAACAATAACAAATAAAAATATCACACTGCAAAATTTTGTCAAAAAATAACAAGCCATCTACCCTTTGGTCAACCCTTAAAAAAGTCAATAATATTGCAATTTTAAGTCTTGTGTAAATGATATATGAGACTTGAAATTAAAAAAAAAAGAACAGAGAAATTTAGGGTCTATTTGTCTACTATTTTTTATAAGACCCGAAAAAATTCTAATTTTTGGAAAAAGGGCAAAATCGTAATTTCGGTCAAAACCCGAAATTTTTCTAGATCTTGGATGACGAAACGGATTTCACCGTTGGAATCGTATCGCGAAATCTAGCTACTACGTCGAATTTCGTAGAATTCCAAGACAGTCGGAATTTACACGTTTTTCAAGGCACGAGTATCGGGTGCCATAAAAAAAAATGTGATGTGACAAAAGTCACCAATAACATGTACTCATATGACATAAGTTGCATGAGTAGAGAGATGATGGAAATGAACGACTGAGATAGTGCCAAATGTCAAAATCCAAGAGAGAGGGACATATCATGGCATTTCAAGTTAATGATAGCTGGACAAAAGAATGAATAGTGGTCTTCTTCTTCTTCAAAAATAGGAGACCAAAACATGAAATTTGGCAATTCAGAAGGTAAGGTTTTGATGTTTTAGAAAGTATGCGCTTCTCTTTAAGATTTGGCGGTCGACCGTCGGTTGTCGGGCGAGAGGAAGCGGTTCTACCCGGCGAGGGCAGCGTGAGTCACCGGTTTTAAAGGAGTTTCGACAAACTCCGTGGTCGAGGTTTATCCTCGCCAAGGTTACACACTTTGTTTAAGTGTTTTATTGATGGTCGGTTGGTTTGAGGTCTTGAGCGGCCGGGCGATCGGTCCGAAAACTTGGGATAAGTGTAAAATTTATGAGACCAAATTAAGATAATCGCAGTCCACGAATTTATTTGGGTTGCTAGTGTATAAATCATGCTATAAATTGTATAGTGGTGTGTATGAGACCGGAAATGACCATGGATTTCGGGTTCACAAAGTGGAACCGATGTTGGGTGATTTATCGTGAACAGTAACCCGGGGGTTTCACTGTTCATGTGAATAGTGTTCACGAAATAATTTGTGAGAAAATGTGTTTGGTTGAGTAATTCAAATTGAATTGCTCGTGTTTGTTAATTAGCCCATGTGAGCTAATTCTTGGTGTAATGGATTGTGAATTTGCATAACATGTTTGTATGGATTAATCATGTTAGTGTATATTATGTTTTATATATTAGCATGTATTGTATAATTTGTGTTGAAATGACATGATGCATTTCATATGCACCGGGGTAACCTAGAAATTAGGTGTGTGTGCATGACATGAATTTTTGAAAAGCGAGCGTGGTTCAGGAATTTCACAGGATGATTTTCCAGAGAATGGTGTTGGGAGATGGTCCTACAATTACACGTTGGAGGAGCTCATGTATTGTTTAGAAGGTTCTCCAACACATTCGTCTCGGAGGATAGTCCAATATTTTTACTGAGATTTGGTAGTGTATTTTAAAAAACAACAAGTTTTGTTTTGAAAATGATGTTTTTCTCATATATGGCTTAGGCAAGTGTAAGGGAGTCGGTGAGGACTCGAGACATGGGAACGAGCATTTAGACATTCAAGTAGGATCATGAATTTACTTGAGTGTGTGTTTACATTGGAGCATTGCATATGCAGGTGGAATGCTTGCATTTAGGGTGATTCCACTGCGGGCATTAGCTCACCACATCGAGGAATTATATTATTTCGATTACGGGGCACACGAAGAGAGCGGCTCATCCTAGAGGCCCGTCTTGAAGCCGGGGTTACAGCTTTGGTGTTTTGATTGGATACATGTATTAGAATATTTCACAAACTTTTAATATGTGTTGTATAAGAGTAAATTATTAACTCTTGAAACTATAGTATATAGTTGATGTATATTGATGAGAGTATTGTTGTATGGGCCCCAAGTGGCCGTTTTACTCATGTATATGTCTTAAAGTATTAATGTTGGAATGGGTGGTTCTTTGGTAGAACCGCCGTGCAAAGGGGCTATGCCCACTCATAAGTGGTGTCAGTTCTTTGACATCCATGATTATTTCGCGGGTTGACGGGTTGTCAACGGACCCTCAAGAATGGGTTGTCACATTTTTTAAATATGTTTTCTGTTTTCAAAGATAAGAGAATGAGGAAAATAATGAGAACATATTTGAGTTCAAGGTGTTTTTGTTCTGAAAAACGCATAAAACACAAAAAATACAAAATTCAAAGAATAAGAAAAATTTTTAGATAACACTAAAATGATGTTTGTGTTTTCAAAAACTGTTTTCGAAAACATTAAAAAAAAAGAACCAAACAAGTCCTTAGGGTTTGTTTGGTTCATGTTTTTGAGACTATTTTTAAGAACATATTTTGAAAACGCTGTAGGATACGATTCTATCAATTCTAGATAACCATGTTAGAACACAAAGCATAATTTTAATGGAGAAAAACTGAAATTACATACCTGATTTGGAATCCATGGTTTATCTTCTTGATGCAGAATTGATGAAGATCTGCAAAGAACAAACGACCTCAAGATCTTCTCGATTGACCATAGTGAATAAACCCAATGAGAATGCCTTCTCTGTTTGATCTCGAAAATATTTCGAAGAAAACTAAATGTAAAGAATTGTCGTATCCTTAGGGTTTGGGAGGGACTTAGGCCTTACATATATATTGAGTTCGACCACGGGCCCTCTCTCACGAGAGTAGGACCGTACTCGGCCCTACCTGCCCAACCACCGACCCGTATGTTTTATTAAAACCCAATATCTCACTTAATTAGACCAAACTTAATCGGTTTGCTTTTAATTAATAAAGCCCACATAAAAGGAAAAACTAACATTCTCCCACTTGGGCGATATTAATTGAAACAAAGCGTATGCGCACCTTATATTGTGATGCAGAGATTAATCTTAATAGTTAATCAGATCCATGTAAAGTCTAGACCTTGAATCATAAGGCGGTAATTGCATGTACTCACGCAAGCCCTTCCCGTAGTCCGCGAGTGCTTTCAACTGCGATATGGATTACATATGGTAGTGTGTTTAAATGGACAATACCTCATAATGAGTGATCGCCGTATGTTCTTCATTTGTTAGTCGAATTCTCTCGTAAGTGTCCACAAAACCTAATTGTGTGCCCGGAGAATATCCATCATGGTTCAAACGAACGTATATGTGTTACCTTAATAGGCAACTTTGCTTTATGTGTAACAAAACATCTTTATTAGGCTAATGCCAAGAATGCCCTGCTTTGTATTGAGTTTACCGATGCCTTGAGATTTTCAACAATTATATGTACTCAACTCGATAAACCTACATTCACAAATACCTTAATGAATGTAAAAGAGTTTGATAAATTCAATTAATACCAAAATGTAATGAAATTGGATTCATCCTTCATAAAGAGCAACATAAAACTTAACAGCTCCGCTTTCTAATTCCAGTGTATCCCGCAGTACTCTAAGCCCATATTGGCGACATAATGATCAAACACACAAGGCGAGCCTTTAGTTAGCGGATGCAATCATATCATACGTTGATATGTGCTCCACTTCAACGTCAGGTTTTGAACTTTTCCTTTATGATTCGGGTATTTGACCTGCATGTGCTTAGACCCACTTGAGACCTCACATTTGTTGTTAATAAACAACCTTTGCTTGAGTTATTGTCACAATACAACTGTATGGGCCTATCCATAAATCAAACACGGTTAACTCCTTAATGAGGTTTCGGAGCCAAATTGCCTGAGTAGTTGCTGAAAAGCATGCTACAAACTCCGCTTGCATGGTAGAGGATGCGATTGATTTACGTTTCTCACTTTTCCATGACACTTTGCACCTCCTGGCAACCAAGATATAACCAGTTGTGACTTTACTTTTCATCCTGACTGACCCGACCAAAGTGCGAATCCCCGAATACCCAACTAATTTGTAAGTCACGAACATGTTTGTAAATCAACATAGTCTTTTGTCCTCTTTAAGTACCTCATAACCTTCTTAGCGTGACCCGATGATCATGTCTGGGTTTGTGATATCTCGCCCCTAGAAGTCCTGTTGCAAAAGGCAATATCGAGGCCTAGTGCATACTTGAGCACATATAATACCCAAGTGCACTAGCACCAAGTTACGTCTTCATTTGGGCTTTCTCTATATCTGAATGAGGACATTGTGATAGACTAAACTTATCACGCTTTACAGGGCAGGGCAATTCACGACTTACATTGTTGCATGTTGAATCTTTCTAAATTCGATCAACATGCCCTACGGGAATAAACCCAATAGTCACGCAAGAGCGATTCCTATGAATCTCAATGCCCGGGACCAAACGCCTCACCAAGGTCCTTCATATCGAAGTTCTTTGACAACATCCTCTTTGTCTCATGCGTGTAAACCAAGGTCATTTGCCTGACGGATATCATCCACATAGGTATTAGGAAAATGAATTTCCTCCCACGACCTTGTTAATATACATTGATCTACTTGTTCTCAACAAAACCATATGAAACAACTTTTCATAGAACTTTAGTACCATTGTCTAGAAGCTTGCTTGAGACCATAAAATAGACTTTCGAATCTACATACAAGTTTACAGATCATTGCCTTACAAAACCTTCGGGTTGCATCATATGAACTTCTTCATTAAGGTCTCCATTAAGAGAAAGAAGCCGGTTTAACATCCATGCGGGTGTAACTCCATATCAAAATGAGCAACTAATGCCATGATCACTCTGAAAGAGAAACTTTAGAAATTTGGAAAAAAGTTGCTTCATAGTACACTTTCAGCCTATAGAGTGAAATGACTGCAATTACCCGGTCTGGCTAAACTTTTCAGCCTTTCCTTTAGAGTCCACTTTTAGTCTTATACACCCATTTGCGACCAATGGGTCTATGACCATCAGGTAATTCAATAAGTTCCCAAACTCCGTTATGCCTCATAGATTGAATTTCATCTCTCATTGCATCGACCAGTTCGATTGAGAGACCAGCTTGACTTCCTCATAAGTTATTGGGTCGATCCACGGAACCAATATCGTAGTCTTGCTCTCTATATAGACTAAATAGTCGGTGGTATGCTGATCGTCTCTCCTAGTGGGATCTCCTTCTTGGAGTAGTAATGGCGCATTACGCACTGAGCCTTGATGGACATCATTGGGAGGTATCTCGATAGCAAGGATCCCTAGTCTCTCCATAGAGGTTCAATATGGTGTGTGAGAGTTTCCACAATTATACGTATGGGAGGAGATACGAGATGCCACTTTACCACCGTATATCATCTCCCGGTAGTGCGTGACGACCTACTTTCTTCGGCCACATCAAACTCACAACTTAGGCGTACGTGATTCCCGTTCTTGTCTCCATTGGGATTATAGAACCGATATCCTTCGAATATTCGGGTAAGATGCAAAGTAACATCGAGCTAGTTCTGGAGTCCAACACTTAATCATTGGATTATGCTTTACTTAACGGGACATCCCCAAACCTTAAGATGGTTTAAGCTAGGTAGCCGATCCATAACTTCAAGGAGTCAATGGAACAACTTTAAATGGCTAGATTCAAAATGTACAAAGCTGTTTTAAAGCTTCACCCCATAGAAAACCGGATAAATTGTCCTCACTTATCATATATACCCATTTCATAAGAGTACGATTGCGCCTTTCGGCTATACCATTTTGCTCAGGACTCCCAGGCATAGTAAACTGTGCCACTATCCCAGAATCCTCTAAGTATTTGGCGAATGTGTTTGCCATATGTCTTCTCAACCGGTGGGATCTAACAACCTTTATGACTTTTTCCCATTGTTATGACTTGGTCAGAAAAATCTTAGACTTGTCGAAGACTCGGACTTTTCTTTAATCAGAGTACAAATAACCATATAGGAATAGTCATCAATAAATGTGGTGAAATAAAAATTTCTACACAAAGTTGACATAAAGGTCCATATCTCTGGTGTGAATGACTTCCCGACAAAGTGAGAACTATGAATTTCATGATTTTCTTTCTTATCTTGGTCATTTTACTTTATAGCAGTCTACAGCGTATCTCTAAGTCATTTATAGACCGACGGGATGTTAGTCTTATCATTATACCTCTATCCTTAGAGATATGGCCCAGTCGTTATGCCATAATTCATAAGACTCATCCTTAGGTAGTGGTCTCTTAAAGCTTGACTTTTATTTGTATAAAAATTTACGTATATGTCATCGGGAGATAAACTCAATCTGTATAATCAGTTGGACATATGACAGCACCGCACCCAACCTTATTTGAATTAAGAAATATTGAAATAATATTATCGTAATTTTAAGTCATCATATGAATCCAAACATGATCTTGAAACTAAATTAAAGTCTAAAAAGGAAGGTACATAAAATGTATCTTTCAACGTAATTTAAAACCAGAATCTAAAACTAAGATTACATCTCCCACGAACATGACATCCATTCTAGATTGTTTCCTGTGTTGAGCTTTGATTCATCCTTGTTTGGCTTCCTAGGTTTATGAATCCATGTATGGTAAATGCAACATGATTAGTTGCTCCACTGTCCCGAGCCACCAAGATTTGGATGGTGCTTACGATAGGTTGGATTCACAAACAAGTATTAAAGAATCATTTTTGTATTACGTTTGGACATCAAGCTTTAAATTTTACCTGATCCTTCTTCATGTGTGACCTTTCTTCTTACCAAAAACGCGATCACCATCCTTTTTTTCAGAATGTCTTCTTTGGACCCATATTGTCAGATTGACGGTGGATTTCTTGGCGCTATGAGTTCGACTTTTAAACTTATTGCCCTCACATGGGGACTTACGGCATATAAGGCCGTATGCTCTTTCTCTGTAAGCTTCTCTTCCTCGCCACCACCACTTTATCACAGTCATTCTTGACCAATCTCATCTTAGAATTGTAGTTTGTCTTTATAATCCCAATCAGGTGGAAGGGTGTTGGGAGGCTTGATGCACAATGCAAGCATCAGGAATGGTGATTAAGAGTTTGGAGCTTAAGCCTTTAGGTCTACCATCCACGAGCATAATCTCTAACCCGAAATTTGTACCATCATACTTCATGTTAAAGAGATTTTTGAAGAAGTGATTCCAACCTCGACATTAGATGAAGCTTCGATTTAAGCCTCATAGTGCCATCATTTCCTTAGCGGTCTGATCGGTAAACCACTTTTCAAGTGTTCTTGTATGGATTTCTTCATTGTCGACAAAGCAAATCTATTGCTCCTCTCGAGCTGACATAGTCAGTTTTCTCAAATTCGGTACTAGAGGGTTGTGATATCTGCAGGAAACTATCCATTGTAAGCGCCGTGAACATGTAGCTCCATTCCAAATTGAAAATCTCTTTTACATTTCTTGAGAATTCAATCAGTAAGGATCTCAGTGAAATGGAATTCACAGCTCTGAAAAATTGGTAGAAAAATAAAACAAAACAATATAATCGGCATCATGTGAATACTCATTAAGAATTACATACATCATCACATAATCACCTTTAGGCGAGAAAATATATGACATACGGTTGTACATTACTCACATGGCAATGACCATGAGAACATATTCACAATCGCCGTGAAATCACCACCTTGGGTCATATGAACCACTAAGATCCCGATCATTTCTGAGCACATGCCATACATGTATCCTCCATGAACTAACAGGATCACCTCCTTTGGGAGTATGATCACGTAATAAAACGGAGACATCCCAGATATGAGGTGATATTTCTCAAACGATCAAATTATTGCCACTTTGGCGGTCACAACCAATTGAATCATGAAAATCACTCATACCCGAGGGATATAAACTTTATGTATCACATTATATATATGTAATACCAATTATCTTGTTCGTTTCATTCATAGACAATGAATTTAGACTCTACAGTCCCTTATGCGTGATATACATGTTAGCTACCATATGTATTTAAAAACCATAGAAATACAAAAATACGTATAAAATACCTAATTTCTAGGCGTACATAGGGTTATCACAGCACGTTTTCGTATCTGTGAAACTGGCTTGTCTGAAGTCATATCTACATTGTAGAATTTCAATACGAGTTCTGAGATACCAAATTTTCCCGAAATGCCCTCTGCGGCCCTCCACGCTCCACTTGAAGGCTCCGGTGCGTGTGGCGTACGTGTTATGAACATTTAGGTTTGTTGGCCGGGCGTGGTTGGCCGAGATTAGGGCGTTAACCCGGTCAGCCGGGTGGTCGATATCGGGATCAGTAGTTGGCCAGGTCGGGGTGATATCGGTCGGTCGTTGGTGGGTCGGGTCGTTGACGGTCGAGGTCAATATCCCGATCCGGTCGGGTGGTCGAAGGCGAATTGAAGATCAGCGTCATCATGGCGTCATGACCCGTCGATGTACGTCGGCGATCATGGCGAGCAGGGTCCAACAAATGGATGGGGGGATCGGGTTTGGCCGGTCGGTCGGTGGCGGGTCATCTTGGCGTCGACCTTAGTGATCGACATCTTGGATTGGAAAGCAGTCTGGCGATGAGATGCGTGTGTGCGTCCGATCGCGGCGTGGTGGCGCATCGTGTGATGAGCGGCGTCAGGCCACCACCCGGTGACAGGCGCCGCCGCCGTCCCGATCGTCTTGTCGTGTAGATTCAAATATACAAAAATTTTTAATTTTGGATGTATAGAAAATTAAATTGGACGAATGCAGATTTTCATAAACAAAAAAAAAATTTCTCGGAATTCATTTACTTTGAATTAATCCATGGTTGACTCATTACCAGCGTAGGATGCGATTCTATCAATTCTAGATAACCATGTTGAACACAAAGCATAATTTTAATGGAGAAAAGCGAATTACATACACGATTTGAATCCATGGTTTATCTTCTTGATCACGAAATTGATGAAGATACGCAAAACAGCTTGACCTCAAGATCTTCTCCCGGTGACCCTTGATGAATACGGCTTAATGAGAATGCCTTCTCTCAGCGATGCCGGAAAATATTTACCGAGGAAACTAAATGTGAGGGGTATGCATTATCCTTAGGGTTTGGGAGGACTTAGGCCTTCTATATATATTGAGTTCGACCACTGGGCCTCTCATCATAGTAGTAGTACTTAACTTTACCCACTAGCCAGCCTATATGTTTTATTAAGAAGCCCAATAATCTCACTTAATTAGACCAAACTTAATCCAGTTTGCTTTAATTAATAAAGCCCACATAAAAGGAAAAACTAACAAACGCTTGATGTTTTCTAAAGATTGTTATTGTTTTCCGAATTTAGTATTTTCTGTATTATTTGTGTTTTTCAAAATAATAAAAATTTTGGAACATTGTCCTTGTTTTTTCATAACAAAAACCAGTTTTCAAAAACTTGGAATAGAAATCCTCTCATTGATGTAGCAATTCCAGTCTCAAAAGAAAACTATTGAATTTTTAAGCAAAACCTACACCCTAAAAACTGAAAATCAATCCATGTAAATTAGTTGGAAAAATGAATGCTTATGGGCACTTCTATGAGGCAGATATTAAAACTAATTAAGAGAAAAAAGGGAGAAAACTTTTCTTATCATTACAAAAGTACTCCATTCTCTGCTATTCATTTCAAACCAACCTTCCTCCTTTTATAAACTTTTATATCATCTTCTTCTATTTGAGATAGACATTGTAAATCGAATAAGCAAAATTTCTAATTATAGCGTATATATTAACATTACTTCTACATAGATGGTGCATATAAGAAATATTAGTAAAATATTTATGAATATTTTGATAAAAATACCGATAAACAATAAATTATTTTAAAAATTATAAAATACTTAAAAAAAAGTGGTCTTTTCGAGTAGCCTTATTCAGTTTCTGGTAGTCGATACAAATCCTCCATCCTGTGACTGTTCTGGAAGGTAACAAGGTATTATCTTCAGTTTTGATCACTGTTGTTCCTCCTTTCTTAGGTACTACCTGTACTGGACTTACCCAAGCACTGTCGGAGATAGGATATATAACCCCCGCATCCAGCCACCTTAGTACTTCCTTGTAGACAACCTCTTTCATAGTTGGATTCAGTATCCTCTATGCTTCCACTGACGACTTATGACCCTCTTCTAGTAGAATTCGATGCATGCACATAGAGGGGCGGATCCCCTTTAAATCGGCTAGAGACCAACCAATTGCATCCTTGTGATCTTTAAGCACTCTCAATATCTTATCTTCTTAATTGTCAGGAGAAGGTGAAATAATTACTAGTAAGGTCTGGCCCCATCCCCGAATAAGCGTCATTAAATGTGAGGTAGTGGCTTTGCTCTGTGGGTGGTAGTTCAAAAGAGGGTATTGGCGTCTGAGTGTTTTCACCTAGAGGTTCATAGTATTTCTTTCCATTAGGTTCGAAGGAGTTCATCCGATTCACATACTCGGCAGCCTCTTCAAAAAATGATAAATAAATAAGAATTCATATATTAAACTTGTTTTGTAAACATAAATTCTTAAATTCTTTTAATATATTATAAAATTTTAAGAATTTTTTTATATTAAAAAGTGATTTATTTTCTTTTAAATAAAAAATTATTCATTTTTGATATAATTTTTAGAATTTTATTATTTAATTTATTTGAATAATCTATATTATGAAAAATTATATTGAAAATATATTTATCAAATCAATCGTAATTTTGTATTTGAATAAATATATACTTTTTATTTATTTCAAAATAAAATATTCAAAATTTAAAAAAATCATAAGATAAATAGAAAATAAATAAATGACGATTATGATCATTTCCTAGAATAATAATAATAAAAATAAACGGATACTATATCTTATCTTTAAAATTTTAATTTATTTAATTTAAATAAAAGATGATAGATATGGTGAAATAAATTTTACACTTGAAATGTTATGAAATAATTTTTCGAACAAGAATATCTAAGATGAAAGTCTAGCCCAGTGGTTTCTTCCCTCCAAACGTTTCCATCCTTGGTGCTATTTGACTATTAGCCTCATGAAAGTCACCATTTATATTTTATATAATGATTTTGATAGGCCTACAAATATATTATGCTAAAGATAAATAGAGGGTAATGGTCCCCAGTTTAAATAGAACCTATTGTTATTTATTCACATCCCATCACTGAGTAAATTGAAGTTCTTTGTAACATATTGTTTTTTAGACGACTAAGAGCCCTTTTTTTTCTTTTCATTTCAATGAATTCAGATGTATTTTCTTATTAATTTTATTAGTGATTTAGCATGATATCCTATTACAGTGAATTAAATTTTGTCCTCTATTAATTTTTTCCATATTTTTTTTTCTAGAAAATCAAAGCGTTTTCTTAAGAATAACTGGGAAATGGAGGAAAAAATTACATGACAATTTCTGAGAATAGAATTAGTTACTATCTTCGTTTTGACATTTTAGTTACTATCTTCTAGTTGCAAGCTACTGGCCTAAGCCTACACAAGCCTTGCTGTTTTTTTGCTATTGGATTTGAAGTAATGGATTTGGGTTCCTTTGTATTTTTCTTTTCTTTTTTCTTTTTTTCTTTTTTCTCTTTTTGGTAGGGTTGGAGGCTCTTGCTATGGTTCGGTTCCTGGCTCTTAATCTACGCTTGCTGACCAACCCGACTGACTCTTGATTGATTTGGTTTAATTCCAACCTAGATTGATTTTGACTTTGACTCACTGTGCTTAGCTAACATTGTTTGAATTTGATTGATCGATTTTTAACCTTGACTGACACAATTTGACAAAAAAAAAAAAAAAAAAAAAATGAAATTTCTATTTTCTTCTTGGCATGTTAAAATCTATTTTTCGATATAATTTAAATTGAAATTATATGTTGCCAACATGACTTATTTTATGTTAATTTATTTAATTTGAAATGGATCATTATCCTACACCTTCTTATAAATGGTCAGAGGTGAATGTCATATACATTCCTTCCAAGTAAGGAGCACAATTTGGCTTCTAGAAGTTATATACCTTCCTAATACGAGAATTTAATTACATTTATACTCCTTAAGGTTACTTATAAAAACACTCATAACGTCATTAGAAATGATGTTGCTACACTTCTTTTTTTTTTTGAAAATTTAATCATTTCTACAATATAGTAAATTGTCTTTAGTGACAGTAAAACCCCTCTCCTCTCATGTCCTGCTATTAAATGTTGAACATTCTAACCAATTGAATTAGGTATGTGGACATGTTGTTACGTCTCTTAAGTGCTATAAAATACAATGAGGAGAATAGAAATCTAAAGGAGGATGCTAAGAAGGACATTGAAAGGTTGAACAATATTTCACAACAGAAAAGAAGTATGATATTTCCATTATAGACTTGAATATTTCATTATATATGCATATAAAACAAAATTAACATCAGATTTTGTTGTTTATGTATCGTGATTATGATATGTGTTTATTTTATCAAATTTGTAGAATACTTAATGTATTTTTTTAATGGATACATTAGCAAGTGATCATCGATGGCTTAGAGAAAATATAGCAGTAAAGTTATTTTTTCAGAAAAAAAACTTCTTATGTAATCTCATTATTTGAAAAAAATAGTGGAACATGTTCATATGATTGTTAACATTAAAGTTTATGTTGATCATATTTCTATGTGATGATACTTATCTATGTGATGATAGTTCTAAACATTTACATAGTTCTAAACATTATTTGAATTAAAGTTTATTGTTGAGCACACATATTTTCCATACATGATCACGAGGAATGAATTATTGAGAAGTTCTATTTTTTGTTTTTAATATTTTTTTAATAAATGTAACTGCTTGAATTTTAATAGATTGAATTTTCTTTTTGTACCATACAAAATACAAATTTTGTGTCAACTTATTGCAATAATACAAGTAAAAAATCTTTGTAATTACAAGACCTTACAAATATCATGTTTTTATAAATGAAAGCTATCTTCAATATGGTTTAGGTGATTTTATTTTCAACTGAACTTAATAATGAGCGTTTTAGTTCTTTATAAAAGACACTTAACCCTATTACATTTCAGGTGAATGTCCTAAATTAAAACTTAATTCTAGTAAGTTCGTTATGAAAGAAACTTAACTTTCGTAAGGTCTAGGTAAATTTTTTCTTAAAACTTAACAAGTTTTAAGTTCCATGTTAAAGAAACTTAAGATAATGCAGTTTAGAATGAACATCCTACATTAAATTTGTATATATATACTGCTATTTGTTTAATCAATAAAAGATTTTTTTTTCATGATCTCCAAATATAAATGATCAAAATATTAATAAAAAGCCTACTATCCCACAAAATAAATAGTTAACTTGTCATTGTTGATGAGTTAATATTCAAGGTGTTGGGAAATAAACACAAGATCGTATCATTTTTCCCTTTGTTGGATTTAACCCTGCTAGAGTCAATAAAATGCAAATGTTAAAAATAATACGCCAATGGTGATAATCACAAAAAAAAATAGAGATAATTTTTACGTGGAAAACCTTCTCCCCAAAGTGGAGAAGAGAAAACCACGGACCTTGCTCTGAGTCCACCCAAATATCCACTATAATAATTTAGGGTACAAAATCCTAATTCTTAAACCAGTTCACCACCTAGTTCTTCTCAACACAATCGAAATGCACTTCAAGATCCCAAAAACAATGAAATCATCTAAATATAGTGAATGTAACACAGGCGTATCTTAGCCCTCAAATCCCGACAGACACCAAGATCTCACTCCCGAAAAACTCGGCCCTCTCGAACCCGACCACCAAGAAAACCTTTCTCAGGAAAAGTATACCCAAAAAATAAATTATCCGGGTCGCCTTCGCCGCCGGTGAAAAACCCGGGTCGCCGGCTATTTCTTATTTTTTCTCTCGCAAAAACCGTCGGCTGTAATTATTTTTCGCGACGAGAACCACACTGCACAAGAACCAGACTGCCTCTCCCGCCTCCTTTTGGCCTCTTCAGGTTTATTTATAAACCCTCGTAGTCGGTGAGTCCCCACCGGGCTTAAGTAGAAAATGGCCACAAATTTGGGTTGGACTCCATTACTACAATCTCTCCCTCCACCCAACATAAGGGGAGATTACGCCCCTACCATCTCGCTTTAGGAGTCCATGCTCTGGCTGACCCAAGACAAAGTCAAATTTCTTCTCTCCTGGTAACAACTCTTTGTCATCATATCAGGGATTAAAAATCATGGTGGAATCTTCTTAAGTTTCATAAGCTCTTTCCCATGACATCTCGTGAATCCACGGATATCTCACATCACCGTGCTTTGTACCGAATGGTACTAAGTATTTCGCTCTCAAGTCCATAGCACTCATCATCACAAAAACACAACATACTCATCTGGTGATCAAACCCACTTCGGATAAATCTCTTCATCCATAACATCTCTTTGGTCGCTTCAACTAAGCTACTTATATATTCCCTCGCCTCAAGAGTAGACAAAAGCCACACACTTCTCTGTAACTTTAGGACTGCCATGAAACAAATCCTCAGCTAGGTGTGAATAAAAACCCGTATCGACTCTACCTTCATCAAGGTCACCTCGCTATGACGCATTCCCCAGAAACCTTCTAACATTGGTTTTAAACCCTTAAAACTCAAACACACTCTATACCTCAAATATTTGAAGATCCATTTCACTTACTTCCCAATGCTCCTTTTCTCCCTGGATTTGAGAGAAATCTACTCTGTACTAACAAAGATGTGCAATATCGTATCTTCAGACAAACCATACATTACATAAGACTCCCACCGCCGAGGAAGAAGGAATGTGAGCCATCTTCTTTCCTTTCATCCGTCAGAGGTGGCATAAGCCATGCTTAAAGTGATTGGCTAGAGGTGTGCTGACCAGATTTAGCATCTTCATTGAACCTTTCGCTACACGTGCTCAACATTATTTTTCCCCTGCGTGGACAACCAATAAACTCTCTTCACTTCTATCTCGCTTTAGCACTGTGATACCCAACATTTTGTTACAGGCCCTAAGTCCCTTCATGCGTCGTGCTGCTGACTTGAAATCAACCCTCTCTTTCCTAACCCTGGCTAATCAATTTTGAACTCATTCCCCCGCTTATTAACATATCATCAACATAAAGTAAAAAGAATAATGAAGCTACTCATCCGTAAACTTCCCCTCAAATAAACACAATGATCCTCGTGATCCCCGTCCTCTTATACTCGTGGACTCACCATAAAGGAATCAAACTCTTGTACTTACTCGGCTCTTTGGCGCTTTTGTTTTCAGCCATAAAGATTTTTCTTTTTTAATTTGCAAACTATGCTCTTACCTTTACTTCAAAACTCTCATTGTGTTGTGACATGTAAATTTCTTCATTCAAATCACTATGAAGAAAAGAACACATCTAACTGCTCAAGCTCGAGGTCTAAACTAGCAAATAAACCCTAAAAACAACTCGGGAGTTAAGACATTTTCAAGAATCGAGAGAATATCTCATCAAAGTCAATACCCTTTTTCTCGCCCAAAACCTTTACTACCAAACGAGCTTTATACTTCGCACACTTCCATCACTATCTTTCTTTCAACTTGAACACCCATTTGTTCCTTTAATGCCTTTCTCGCCCCTTCAGTTCCACCTCAACTCATAAGTGTCATTCCTTTAAATTGAAAGAATGCATTTCTTCCTCGGGTGATACCTTTCATCCAAATTCCTTTACCTTATCCCCGTGATGAGTCTGCATTTCTTGAAAATTCTCCCCGTCCCCCATCAAGAATCAACACATTACTCGAAGAAGGATACTTGATGACTTGACTCTCCCTTATTAGTCCTTCTAATCTCGAGGTTCCTCAAATGACTTTGTCGAGGAGGCTACCCCCGCTCAACAACTTTGATCACCTCGGCATCCCATCATCAACCACTCATCTCCTGGGCGGCTTCCATCACCGCCTCATCTCTCCTGCCTCCCCATCTATATTATTACGCTGCAAAGGAAAATGGAATAACTTTAGAAGAACACCATCAACATAGCTTTAACCTTTTCGCCTTTCTACACCGAAATAGTATGATCTTCATAAAATATCTCATCTCCTACTTCCCTCTCAAAATCTTCTTTCACTCGGATCCTGTATTAATCCGTACTCCAAACCCTTCATTTCCATACCAACAAGGATACATGGAAAAAAAAGCTTCTTTGTCATCAAGCTTTTCACCTCTCGCTCTTTAGGGCACATGTGCAAAAAAGCCTTGCACCAAAACCTTAAGATGATTAAACAACATATTTTCCCCGGGTCCATTACCGCCCTCGAACGTCAAACTCCAAAGGAACTCGAGGGGAGACCATTTATCGTAAATGTGCCAGCATAAACAAACTCTCTCACCCCCAAAAACACTTCTCAGTAGCTTTTCCATTTTAGCATGCGGCCCCGAATTCCTTCTAACACAAATATGGTTTCATCCTCTCTCGGCGAACACCCACTGCGGCTGCGGGAGTACCGTGAACTCGGCCTTCTCATGTCTATCACCATGTGGTCGAAAGCAAGAGTTTCTAAACCCTTCGATATACTACCCCATTGTTAAGACGGCGACACTTCTAAAAAACTTTCCTGCCTCTTCAACTTAAGGCAAGAAATTTCGAAAATCGGATACACTTGATCTTTGGCCTTCACCGTATAAACCCACACCTTTCTGACGTGATCATCAATGAATGTGACAAAATATCTATTTCCACCCAAGGACTCCACCTCAAAGGGACCACACAAACATCGGGGATTAAAACTTACAATTTTAAAATATTAGGATTTTCTTTTGAAGACAGAAAAAGAAACTCTATGATGTTTTCCAAATAAACAATAATCACAAGGGTTAAGACTGCTTCCTTTTAGTAAAGGAATGAGAGCCTGCCAGAATATGTAACCCATTCTCACTCATAGACCCACCCAGGCCATAAATTTGGGAGGAACCATCTTCGCTGCATTCAATTCATTCTCCTTACATATTTTTCACACTGGCCCCCAGAAGTGTGTTTTTAACTCCTCATTTTCTGAAGAAATTTACTAAAGAACCCTCAAGCTCCCATTTACCAAGCACGAAGTAATTCACATATCCTTCCCGATCCAAGGCAACCTTAAATAAGATACAGACGTAAGTCGCAAACATGCCGCACATCTCTCGTGAGTCAATGAACAACCAACGTCCGTCTGTATGCAAACATCACCAATACCCATAATCTCGAGTACTTGTTACCCATCTTCACAAAGATCAAAGCCTCTCGCCCGTACGATGTAGAAGAACTCCTATTAGGAGTAACGGATAAGAGGTCGTATCAATAATCCACTAACCTCATTATCCAGAATAAAAGTAAAACATTCTTCATCTCCAAAAATAGAACTCCACATCTTCGCGATAAAGCAAAATTGTGAGCATTTTTATTTTCATCTTCCTTTGATTTTGCCTCTCTTTTGTTCCCGCTTCCAAGAATAACAATTTCTTTCATATGTCCTTCCTACCACAATGATAACACTTTCTTCTTTCACTAGACTTTCTCCGATTACGACCGCCTTGATTTACTACCACTCCCAGTTCTCTATTTTTACCTCTTCCCCGTTCCGTGACAAGAGCCTCTGGCCCCCGAAGATATTCCGTTCCTTCCTTCCGGCTTCTTCATTAAACAAACTGCCTTTACCATATCCATGGTTAAATCGCCATTAGAGCCGAGTTACTAAGTGAGATAACCAGAGTATCCCAACTATCCGGGCAAAGAACTCAAAAGTAACAATGCTCGCAACTCATCTTCAATCTTCATCTTCATAGCATTTTAACCGGGTTCACCAACCCTGAAAGTCACCGTGTGCTCGCTACGCTGTGCCCATTTTTATACTTCAGATTTACTAGCCTTCTAATCAAAGGGCTTTATTCTCAGGTGTTTTTCGGTTTCAGATTACGGATTTTAATTTTTCCAAAGCCCGCAGAGCACGCCCCGCGGACACGTGATGAAACACACTCGGGTCTACCCAATCGGCCCGATTAGAGCTACTGCTTTTTCTATGCATGATCTTCCATTCTCGCTTCGACATATCTGGCTTACTTATCCCCATCAATAGGCACATATAAATCCTTGCAATAAAGAATATCTTCCATTCTCGCTTCCGCATAGAATAATTGGGGACGAGGTTAGTCTAATCATAGCGGCCCCAAGATTCCTTCTAGATGATGAAACCAACACCAACCACAATACCCATAACAACCTTCGGCTCGATACCACTTGTCGGGAAATAAACACAAGATCGAATATTTTCCTTGTTGATTTAACTTGCTAGAGTCAATAAAATGTAGCCAAGAAAATAATATGCCAAGGAGATAATCACAAAAAAAAAAACAGAGAGAATTTTTGTGATTGTGGGAAAACTCCCTAAAGTGGAAGAGAAAACCACTGGACCTTGTCTGAGTCCACCCAAATATCCACTATAATAATTTAGGTAATAAAATCCTAATTCTAAACTACAGTTCAACACCTAGTTTTCAACACAATCGTAAATGCACTTCAAGATCCCAAAACAATGAAATCATCTAAATATAGTGAATAAAATAATAGGCGTATCTAGCTCAAATCAAGACGTATTGATGAAGATCTCACCCGAAAACTCGTCCTCCGAACTGACCGAATAAGAAAACCTTATGTAAAAGTATACCCTAAAAATAAATTATCCGATGCCTCTTTTCTCGTGAAAAAACCGGGTCACGCTTATTTATTTTTCTCGCAAACCGCCGGGCCGCACTTATTTTCTTGCACAAGAAATCCACACCGTACAAGCAACTGCATCGCTCTCCCGCCCCTGGCTCTTCAGCGTTTTATTATAAAACCCAGTCAGAGCCCTAATGGGCTTAAGTAGAAAAATGGGCTGCCAAAATTTGGGCTGGACCCACATTACACACAAGGATGAAATTAAACTTATTTTTAAGTTTTGAGTTCATCCCTCAATTAAAGCTAACAATAAAATACGATTACATGATTACATCTTTGGTCACAACATACAAAAAATAACAACATCAACCGTGAAAGATTGCCATAAAATTGGCTTAGTGCAATTTCATTAATTCTCTAATTGTAAGGAGAAATCTTGCAAGGGGATTGGTCATTTACACGACTTATAGTTATGACCATAGTCATCAGATCAGTCGCAACATCATTTGTGTTTACTCTCACCACCTAAAGGGATTCTCTCAAGATCACCATAAAATTGACTTAATGACAATTTCATTACTTCTTTAACTGTAAGGAGAAATCTTGCAAGGGGATTGATCATTTGCATGACTTCTAGTTATGACCATAATCACAAGATCGGTTGCAACATCATTTGTGTTTACTGGATTCCCTCTTTCTTGGACTTCCTACTAGTTGTCTTAGTGGAAATACAATTTTATTTATTATATAATTAGGTACAACCCAATATTTTTTATATTCAAGAAGATAGATTAACTTAGCATATAAACAAGCCATGAATTAACACATGCACACACTCGCGTGCACACATACACACATACATACATACACACACACACACACTTAGTGTCGGGTTTGAGATTGTCCATATCTTCGTCTCAAGGGGTTTAAAAGAAGATAGCTACTTCAAAAATCGAGTTTGATTAAGAGTTGATGGATTTATCATGAAGTCCCTAGTAGAACTAGAAAGTAGTTCTAACTGAGGCAATCCCATGGTGTAGGGACATGCTAGACTCAGGGAATCCGAACTAGGGGTAGAGCTATCGTAGGACGTAAGACAGACTTCAAGCTTGGAGGCCAAGGTACTTAGGGAGCAACTATCCGATGGGGCTTGGGATCGATTTGGCAAGCGAATAAAGATCAAATTAAAGAAGATCCAGACTTCTAAGCTATCAAACCAGAATTAGAAACAAATCATGTTTCTATTCTGAAGAGGATACTTGATCAACAAGTTTCCTATTTCCACTATAATAACTTAAAGGAAAGAACATAAAATATAAGATAGAGTTAGAGTCATATTATTATAATGCTTTGGCCATATTAAGACTTCCAAGATTGAATCACAAAGTGCTATAAATTCAAGGCGTTGGAAATTCTCATCACGGATTTCAAGAACAGAGCTTGAGGAAGAACAAGTAAAGTCCAAACGTGTTGAGGAGTGCAGAGTGCAGATACTTGGTTGAGGTATTGCACATTAAAAGCCTTTCACCTTGTGCGGAAGATGATGTTCTTTATTTTCTTCATCTTATATTGATGTAATGTGGGTTATGGGTGTGTGATGTTATTGAGAGGGGAATGAGGGGAGTTCATTCCCGAATTCCACTACGGCTATTAGGTTTCAAGAAGGGGGCCGTGCAGAGGGAGTCTCGCACCACACAAGACTAATTGTACTTCGAATTAGATTAGTGAAACCTTACATCTTGGCACAACTTCGTGACACAGCACCGTCGAACTCAAGTAAAAATATTGTGTGTGCTTATGTATATTTGCATAAATTTTATATCTATTCTATACACAATCAGTTGCACTGGGGAAGTTTGGACGTTCTGCACTAAAGTCCGAACACCAAAATAGTCCCAACATTAAGAACTGTGTTCGAGAACACACTTATTTTCTAAAAATTGGTATTAGAGTGGGTCATTCTAAGTTTCTGAGTGAGATCCATGTTTACTCTAACTATTTGCGTGTGAGTGTTAGATGGATTTGATGAAAGAAGGTGGATCTACAAGCCATCCCCCTCTCCTTGATAGGACGAACTATGGCTATTGGAAGGCAAGGATGCGAGCCTTCATAAAATTAATTATTGAAAAGGCATGGAGATAAGTTATACAAGGTTTGAAGTCGCCTACCAAGACTGATGTTGAAGGAAAGTGAAGTAGAGTGGACACCTGAAGAAGATGCCCTATCCACCTAAAACTCACGAGCCTTAAATGCAATCTTCAATGGTGTTCCACTCAATGTAAGATGATCTCCACCGTCGAAGTAGCCAAGGAAGCATGGAAATCCTTCGTGTTGCCTTAGAAGAAACCGATACAATGCACAAATCCAAGTTGGAATTTCTTACGGCCAAGTTCGAGAACTTGCAATGAGTGAGGAGGAGACTATCAACGACGTAAATGGAAAACTATGCGACGTAGCCAATGAATCGTTTGCTATTAGGGAAAGGATTTCAAAAGAAAGACTTGTAAAAAAGCCCTAAGATCGTTGCCCTCAAGGTTTGCATACAAGGTAACTGTAATACGAGAGGCGATAGACTTAAAAAGGATGAGACTTGAAGAACTCATGGGGTCTCTACAAAATTTTGAAATAGAACTGAAGGAAGAATCCAAGAAAAGAAAAAAAAACTCGTGGGACTAAGGTCTGAGTCCAAACTTCTCAATGAAGAAGGTAGTGAGTTCTTAGAGTCAGTAGCTCTATTATTAAAGAATTTTGAAAGAGCCCTAAAAAGATTGAACACTCAAGAAAAAGGTAACTTTTAGAATCACAACTTTACTCCTGGGGCTTTTAATCCAAGAAAGCCAGTTAGGACTCAAGGAACTCTAGAGTTAGACCCTAGAAATAAGCCAATCCAGTGTAGAGAATGTGGAGGATATGGTTGTCAAGTGTGAATTATATCTTGTTTTGAGCATTCATTTCTTACAATTATTGAGTTCTTGATGCTAAATTCACACCTATATAATTCAAATATAGGCTAAATCCCTTTCTTACTTTGGTTTTGCAGATAAGAAAGAAAACATGGGCAAATAAGGCAAGAAGGTGAAGAAATGAAGTTGAAGTTGCTGTTAAAGTGCCCATGTCGCGACATGGAGTTCCATGTCATGGCATGGGGTTCCCTCAAGATTGAAGGCTACATACTACCATGTCACGACATCAACTCATATGATGTCGCAACATCAAGTCATTTGAAGACCATGACCAAGGAGCATACACTGCCATGTCGCGACATGAATTGTCTTCATGTCGCAACATCATGCCATTTGAAGATAAAGGCCTGGAGCACGCGTACTACCTTGTTGCGAAACCAGAGCTGTTGATGTTGCAACATCAAAGAAATTCATGTAGCACATCCACTGTCATGTCGTAACATCAGAGTTGTTGATGTAGCGACATCGCGACGATGGATCACTTTACAAGAGCTATTTCTAACCAAGTTCTTCGCTAGCGCCCTTCCCCCCCTTAACCCCGACCTAACCCGACCCAATGGACTCCGACTCCAGGATGCGGACTTCACTAAACTTACTTTATCTATAATACATTTCATATACTCATTTTCAATAGGATATTAGGATATTTAATATCCATTTTATCATATTTATATATGTGAATATGATATCACTACTTATTCACATTCATTAATATAAGAAGTATGCATTATATCTTTTCTAGAGGACTTATAACTATACTTTAGTACAATATTTATACAAAACGACATTTCCATGCCCTTTGTATAATTAAAAAATTAAAAATATAATCTTCTTATGAAGATCTTTACATATTTTGATTTCAATACAAAGTAGTCACTTGATATCATAGAATGAAGTTTATGCATAAGACGGAGCATTTACTTATACTCCGCACGATTTGACGATGACTCTAGGCTCCACTACTTCTGCCTTGCTAATTATCTACTTTGCAGACTGTGGGCGTGGAAACTAACGCGCTTGGCACTTTCATGCTAGTGGTTCTTTGCATTTCTATTCTTATTTCAAATAATTATACCACATCTATATGCATAACAATTAACTTTTTCCATATGCATCACTTAATCATCTCAAAAACATTCAACATATTTTCCAAACAACCTTTCAACATACTACTCATGTGATCCATGCAATATTTATAAATATACAATTTCATAGTAGTTTAACATACTTTCATTTTGTCTCAAATATAGAAATACAATAATTCTCATCTTTCGTGCACGCATGTGTTATTATTTTTGTCACAACTCAATTCACACAATCCACACAATTATTAATCATTTTGCTCTTAAACGAATCTAACCCAAACTTTTGGTGCATAGGATAACGAAATCGTCGGCACGGTCCCGCTAGATTGTAGGTCTAAGATAAACTTTTAATAACTCAAGATCGCCACGCTGGGCTACTTGACCGGTTATTTTACATTTGCGATGGTAGTACACTACCAACACACCTCCATTGGCAACATCGATATGTCTCTATAAATCATTTCGTCTTTGCGACGCTGTCAGCCCTTTATTGGTATACTAATCTATCCCTAACTCGAACATGATGGTTAACAGTCTCTTAAGGGCATTAATAATTAGTCATGTATAATACCATTTTCACATATCCACGATACAATTGACATTCTCGATGGATTCACTTGTACATACGTGAATCCCGTCATGTTTGTCACTACATAGTTCATTTATAAATCAATTAACCAACACTTAAACAAATTCATTTATGGTTTGAATAGAAGCACATATGCAGATGTTCGTCAAACATTTTAGATTTAACTGGTTCAAACCAAAAATGCAGATTTCATAACAAACATTCCAGATTTGTTTGACAAACAAACACAAAACTTGAAACAAGAAGAGAAGTATGAAGAACAAACCAAAACGATTGTTGATTCTTGACTCATATTCCTTGTATCCCGATATTAGCTTAGGTTTTATCATCACCAGCCCTTAATTCATTACAAATATGTCACAATCAGAGAATAAACAAAGAAAAATCAGTCATGCATGCTAGTGTTTCTGGTTAGGGTTGATTTCTACCCAATACACCTTCAATTGTAAAATTTTCTGGGAACAAATGAGCCATATTTTTCAAAACTTCCTTCAAGAAAATGATATTTCTATGAGTCTATTTTCAGTAGAAATTGGAATCATCCAATTTGGAACACCGAAACTCAAGATATGTCCTAAAACAACTGACTACTCCTATTCTCAAAACAACTTAAATTTCCTACAACAGCTCCCTCGATGAATTTATGGGTACAATAGGGTCCAGATTTGAATTCACTTATTTCAAGACAATTTGTTCTCATAGAAGTCTAGTTTACCTAGAAATTTGAATCACTCAATTTTAATAAGTGAAACTTAAATTATGGATTAAACACCAAAACTATACCAAAACAGAACCAGGATTTGCCTGAAAACATAGCTTCACTTTGATGAATTTGTGGGTCCAATGGAGTCTAAATTTGAATACACTTATTTCAAGGAAATTTGTTTTCCTAGAAGTCTAGTTTACTCAAAAATTTGAATCACTCAATTTGAATGAGTAATGATGAAAGATAGGGCTAAAACAAAATATAGGTTTTGAAAATTTTTGACAAAGATCTCCCTAAAACCCCAAATATTTTCTTTATACAAAATTTCCTCAAAACCAATCATAATCAAAGCAAAAAGGCTACTTGAACTCTAACTCAAACATATATATACAAAATTATGGTTTTACCAATCCAAACACAATCAAAGAGGGAGTTAGGAGGGTTCATAACAAG
Organism: Tetrastigma voinierianum; assembly: GCA_016808115.1. Taxonomy (NCBI): domain Eukaryota; kingdom Viridiplantae; phylum Streptophyta; class Magnoliopsida; order Vitales; family Vitaceae; genus Tetrastigma; species Tetrastigma voinierianum. Next base: position 137,558 of record JAEQBH010001039.1, on the reverse strand, counting down.
CAAATGGGTGAATCCATACCCAAACTTAGACAAGTATCCATACCTTAATCAACACTCCTCTAGTCTCTTCCTTCTTCCTTCCTCTTCAAGAACAAGTAAATCTAAAGATGGCTTCTCCCCATCTCTCAACTGTAGCCCTAACTCTACTTCTTTGAATCTCTTTCTCTTCAATTCTTTCTTCTTCTCTTCTCCTTTGCAAGCACAAGCAGATCCAAGAAAATGAGAAAATCAAACCAAATTTGATGCAATCTCCCTCAAGAATGTGCCCTAGCTCCCATGTTTTCCTTAAAACGAATCGACCATTTCACTAGACCAAATTCGTCTTATCCTGTCTTGCATAAGGCCTTGCTCGGGCCTTCCCTTTGGTTTTTTTTTCATTTTTGCATTAAAGCCCTTCATTTCTATTTCATTTGCATAACAACTTATCACATTTCTACATTTTTCATATACTCTTCTTCCTTTATGACCTTTGGGTCCTCATTTTGACATTTTACCAATTTAACCTTGACTCTTGTATTAATTCCGATTTTATTTTATTCACTTTAAAAACCGTTATTTCTATCACTTAAAACCGATAAAATAACAAATAAAAAAAAATTTATAATAGCATATAATACTATAAGGTAAAATAACAAGATAAGAAGGTTATTTTTTTGGGATGTTACATTCTTGGCCCATTTTCTGAGGGTATATAAGCAATAAGTTGTACCAATGATTGGGGAGATAATTATTAGGGTTAGGGCATGAACTTTGAGAGGCTTCTTCCTCTTCTTAGGTTTTTTCTTTTCTTGCAGTTTCTACACCCTAGTCCTAGGGTTTTTGAATTTTTGTGTTTGATTTCTCTTAGATCTGGAGTTTGCTTGAAGAATTTGCTCATAGAGGGTGTTTGCAGCTTGGAACCAATTGGAGAGCATTTCGTCTTAGATTATTTTGTATCTCTAACCTTGTTCCTTTCCCATTTCTTTCTCTATTTTGATTTATAAATCATGATTTTGGATGATTTGAGAGTTGTAATGAGGAGCTAAACTATCCTCTAGGGTTGGGTACTGACATTAATGTTTGGTTTATATAATTTTTAGAATGATTTTGTGAATGTTGCTTGTGTTGATGCTTATTGATGCAGATATGGAATTATTATGATTTTATCTTATTGAAATGTGTTGGGATTTGTGATTAAGATCTAGAATAGGAAAGTTTGACCTAGGGCTTCCATAGTGACAATTGGAAAATGACCCGGGGCCTTGGCCAAGTCTTCAAAACGTATTTCAATTGATGAAATTAACTTAGCCTAATCAAAGAAATTTAGGAAATTAGCAATGATTAGTACTAAATGGGTTTTTATTAGGGTTAAGCATCAATTAAGCATTGTGCTGGATTTGTAAGGACCTAGTGGTGATCAAATCTAGCATAGTTTGGGTTTTCCTATTATAAGGACCTAGCGGTGATCGATAGGATACCTAAGGGAAATTTGCCTTAGAAAAGTATTGCATTTAATCGCCTAGAAGAACTTAGCGTGAATGGGAGTTAGTACGAGAATTTAAGGTGAGTCACGAAAGTGATAGCCTCATATTAATCTCCCTTGAGCAAGCACGAACATACATTCACATAATTTGCACTTATCATGTATAAACCAGTATGCATTAATTGAAGTAACCAACCCTAGTTTCTAATCTTGAGTTTTATTCTTTAAAGTTTTCTCTTCTGTGGAAATCTTCACACTGATCAAATTCCCCTGTTTTAGTTTAGCTTTAGTGTAGCTTTGTTTTATTCTCATAAAAAATCAATAGCTTAGATTGTGAAAGGATCAAGTAGCTAGGGTACTTAGTATCGTCTACACCTACACTCCCCGTGGGAAGGATATCCGGACTTTATAGTCCATTTTACCACTTGTATGGCCCGTGCAATTGCGGTATATTAGGTCGCATAAATTTTTATATACACACATTGTCCTAAAAATGGTCACATCCAATTGGAGTGTACCAATACAAAGAAGAACCGATCCTTCCTTGCTACTTAGAGTAATGATGAATCAGAAGATTACAAAGGAGATGAGGAACAAGACAGTCAACCCATTGCTTTATTAGTCATGATATCGATTCCTAAACCAAGCACATATCATTAAGAAATTCTAGAGGATGAGTCAACCAACATTTGAACACTCTGAGTGCTTGATCCGGTCCCACAAAGCTCCCAAACCCACCTATTAGCCGTAGAAGAAAAGGATGAAATCTCAAACAAAGAGCTAGCCTGTTCTTATACAATACTGTATGAAATTTGGGTAAACATAGTAAAAATCAATGAGAATCTTTAAGGGCAAGTCCTTCAACTCAGTTAAGACAATAGAGCCTTAGAAAAAGATGTAGCTGCTCTAAAAGGGGAAATGCTTAAGAACAATATGGCTCAGTTTGAGTTAGATCTTCTCAAGAAAATAGTGAGAATGGTGAACTCAATAACCACGTCCTTAGATTACATTCTTTGTATGGGAACTACCTCCAAGGCTCGGGAAGACATAGGTTATCAAAAAGGATCTTCAGACTCAAAGCCAACAATTCAGAAGAAGAACTTTCGTCTTAAGTATACAAAAATCGAAGAACAAGTCCAAACGCTCCTAAGAACTGGAACATCATGTCCCAACAAGAAAGACAATTTTTTAAAAAGGGAAGGCAAGGAAGTCAGATGCTACTATTGCCAGAAGATGGATCACATTAGATGCCATTGTAGACACTACAAACTTGACCAGAATAGGAGACTAAGGGAGAAAAAATCAGTTGGGAAGCCCACCTAGGTAGAAAAAGGAAAAACTAAGAGCTTTGCCGTACTTACCTTGTTCAAGGCTTAAATAAAGCAAAGGTGGTGCTTTAACAATGGAAGCTCACGACATACGATGATATGAATGGTAACAAGTGGCTGATATCCAACGCTCTGCACTATCCAAATTCGACTAAACCTTTCTGGGGGACAAGCATAAAGGAAGTGTTCTAGTGTTAGACTATCAATGTTCTTGGTTTGCTGTAATCCAAGGGATGTCCTTCGCTTCTGGTGGGTCTAAAGGCCAATCTTATTAGTATCAGTTAATTGTGCGATCAAGATCTATTTGTAAAATTCACCAAATACAAGGGTATTGTAATAGATCAGGATCAACATAATATCATGGAAGGAAAGAGGACATGAGATAATTGCTACCTACTGGAAAGTTCGAACACATGCCTGAACACAGTTCAAAATGACTATGTTCAGTCTTAGAGACACCATTGCAAAGAAAGCAATCAAGGGAGTTCCAAATCTAAAGGTGGAAACAAAAAAATGTGCAAACCTTACCAATTGGGAAAACAAATCAGAATGTCCCATACAGAGTCCCAACTAGGTTCTACCACTAGAGTATTTGAGCTAGTCCACATGGATTTAGTGGGATCTATGTAGGTGAAAAGCATTGCTGGGAAAAGGTATGTCTATGTGTGTGTAGATGATTTCTCCAGATTCACTTGGGTAAACTTCCTTATGACCAAATAAGATGCTTTTGAAGCATTTGAAGAATTATGGCAAGGTCTATTTAAGGAGCACAACAATAGACTCCTAAAGATCACCAGAATAAGGAGTGATCATGGTAAGGAATTACAAAATTCCTTATTCAAAAGTTTATGTGGGAAGAACAGTATAAAACATGAGTTCTCAGCTCCCCAAACTCCACAACAAAATGAAGTTGTCGAAAGAAAGAATAGAGCTCTATAAGAGATGGCTTGAGTCATGCTAAAAGCTAGGAACGTCCCAACAAAATTCTAGGCATAAGCAATAAATACGACATGCTACATCTCCAATTGAGTCTATTTAAGGCTAGGAACTCACAAAACTCCATGTGAGAAATGGAAAGGTAAGAAACCAAATCTGAAGCATCTTCATGAATTTGGTAGTCTATGCTACATCTTGAATGATAGGGAACCAAGAAGCAAGTTCGATGCCGAAAGTGATGAAGGGGTCTTTCTAGGTTACTGCTTAAACAGTCGTGCATATAAGGTATACAACAGAAGGACTATGGGCGTGATGGAATCTATCAATGTATGTGTTGATGATTATCTCCCTCAAATTGATTCCTCTAAACTAGAAGACCCTCTTGTAGGTTCGCTCCATGAAGAAGGGAATATTCTCAACATTCTTGAAGATGCTTCACCTTCATGTGATGGAGGAAGAGGCACATTCTCTACAAATGTTCAGACTATCCCAGAAGGTGAACACACAGTCACAAAGGACGTCCAAACTACAGATGACACATTTCAGTATTAGAATGACTAGCACACTGCTAAACATACAAACGTTCCTGCACGAGAGCCCTCTCGAAAGATTCACAAGAATCACCTTACCCCTTACATAATTGGGGATTTGAAAGCGAATGTTTGGACTCGAGGAGTTCCCAAAGTGAAATGTAGAGAAATGATGGGTCTTAGTCTTGGTTGTTACACCTCTAAAATTTAACAAAAAAATTACAAGGAGGCTCTCAGTGATTAGTTATAGGTCAATGCCATGCTAGAACTATCATGTGAAGAACTATCATAGTTTAGACAAAATGAAGTTTGGGAACTAGTTCAAAAGCCCCAACACCTGAATGTAATTGGGACTAAGTTGATCTTCAAGAACAAGACAGATGAAGAAGGGAACATCACTATAAATAAAGCTCGTCTGGTTGCTCAAGGCTACACTCAAGTAGAAGAAGTAGATTTTAATGAGACTTTTGCACCAGTAGCTTGTCTAAGGTCCATCTGACTACTAATGGTGTTTACTTGCACACTCAGGTTCAAACTTTATCAAATGGATGTCAAGAGTGCCTTCTTAAATGGGTATCTAAATGAAGAGGTATTGCGACGGCCCGCGCCGCCGTACCTGACCTGACCCAAAGGCTAAACCCGGACCCGAGGAGGCAGTCCTCACTTTTTTTTTTTCTTTTTTTTTAATCATTTCGAATAATCCAAATACAATTACTTTTCCAAGCACATTTCAAATACTCAATGAAAAATATATATACGTAAATACCACTTTAACATATAGGGGCCCATCATTTGTTCGAAATTCACATTTTCGTTCAATATGGCATTACATGCCCATTTGCTATATTTCCCCACTTTTATACAATACAACATTACAAGCCGTTTTCAATATCAAAATATTTACAAAATGGTTTTTTTCAAAAAGAATCAAATCAATTTCATGTATGCATGTGACAGAGCTTTACTTATCCTTTGTGTGACTTTGACGATGACTCTGATTCACTGCGGCCTACGTCTTCATACCTGTTCTCTCGGTACCTACGCGATGATAAAAACAACACGCTTAGCATTTTCATGCTTAGTGGTTCTATATAATTATCTCTTCCATTTTAGTTTAATACAAATCATGCAATTTTTCTAAACAATTATTTTTAACATTTTTGAATGATCAATGCAAAACAATACATGTATTCATTTCATATACATTCATTTACAATATTTGATACCCAAATATGCACTTTCTCATATGTAATAAATAATTCAAAACACAAATCATGCATTTCACAATTTTCTTTATCATTTTAATTTTTCCTTTAAGACTAACCTGGCGCTTCTATACAGATAACGAAATCATTCCAAGACGGTCCCGCCGCGCGCACTCCGGCATAAAAAAACATTTTACTTTATAACACGCATGGTCCTTCGCCGGACTGGGTCGGGTTATTAAAATCACTCATCGAACACTACCGATATTGTCTCGTCGAGCTGCCTGATCGTAGTGACACATCATTATGTTCGTCGGGGCATTGCTAATTTGACCCTATCGTATACCAATCTATCCTCAACTTGAATTTAACTAACATTCTATTAAGGGCGTCTCAAATCATTTATAGCAAAATACAAGATAGTATGTACATTTATACAAAAATCATTTTCAAGATCATGCAATTTTTCTATATGTAAATCATTTCATAATCAATTGACTCCAAATCAATTAAAACAAATCAATATGCTTTTTTCTTATAAATCATTTCAAATAATTCAAATCATTTTGTAATCATTCAAACACTTTGGAATTAGAGAGAGAAGTGGAGAATAAACCATAAAGATTGTCGTCCCGATTCATGTCCCCGAATCCTCGACCCTCAACTCTGGCTTTTCTCCTCAGCCTCTAATCCATCACAAGCTAAACAATCATATATTAGGTGGGTATTCTAAGGTTTCTATTTAGGTCTTATTTCTAATTAATTCTTACTATGACATTGTTCCTTTCATTTTTCCCAATTTCCTCATCCTTAGACATTCTTATCATTCTTTTTAGGCATCGATATGCCTCATTTCGATGAATTTTCTGGGTTCAATGGGGTCCAAAATTTGATACACTTATTTTAAGAATATTTGTTCTCTAGAAGTCTAGTTTATCCAGAAATTTGAATTACTCAATTCGGATGAGTGATGGTCAAGTTATGGCCTAAATACCAAAACCCGTCTCCTAAACACCAAAATTGTATCGTATCCTAATTAATCAATCTAAAACAGAGCTTCACTTTAACGAATTTTATGGGTTCAATAGGGTCCAAATTTGGATATACTTATTTCAGGGAGATTTGTTATCCTAGAAGTATAGTTTACCTAAAAATTTGAATAACTCAATTTGGAGGATTGATGGCCAAGTTATGGTCTAAATATCGAAACTGCTCTAAAAACCAAAACTGTATCAGAACTGAACCAGAATTGACCCGAAAATAGATCCTCACTTTTGACGAATTTATGGGTCCAATAGGGTCCAAATTTGAATATACTTATTTCAGGGAGATTTGTTCTCCTAGAAGTCTAGTTTACCCAATAATTTGAATCACTCAATTCAAATGAGTGATGGTCAAGTTATGGAAAAATTAAAAACATGGTTTTTGGAACAATTTTGACAGCATCTTTCCTAAAAACCCAACATTTCCTTTATACAAAAATTCCTCATTTGAGGACCACAACCAATCAATTTTTTTTTTTTTTTTTTTTTTTTTTTTTAAAACTTAGAGCAACCAATAAAAACACTTTTATTCAAATTGGGGTTTTCCAACCTAAACACAAGAAATAGGGGTTAGGGGTTTGGTTTACTTACCTCAAATTTCTTTTCAATCTTTCTCTTTCTCTTTTTATTCTAATTGATCACTTAAACTCTTGATCATATGGAGGAAAATCACCAAGTTTCTTATCTCTCCCTTAACCCAGAGGTGTGTCCTAAATTTCCCTCCCCTTTGCCTAAAATGTGGGTTATACATTCAAAGACCAAAAAATTGGTCTTTGTCCATTACATGACTAAGGCCATGTTCGGGCTACACCACCTTCACCTCACCCGTCTCAGCTTTTTCATTTCAAAGATTCATTTCATCTCTCATTTATACTTTGGCACTTGCATTACTCATTTATGATCCTTAGGTCCTCATTTGACATTTTTACCAAATTTATTTGGCTCCTGTAAAATTTCTGGGTTTTTATCATTTTTCGTTTTTAGCCATTTAAACTCCGAAAAAATATAATTAATTTATTTTATACCCTGAACATGTTATAAAACTGTTAGGGTATTTTCAAGGCATTACAGGTATTTGTAGCCCAACCTAAAGGATTTTTAGATCCCATTCACCCTGATCATGTCTACATACTAAAAGAGGCTCTATATGGCCTAAAACAAGCCCCCTAGAGCTTTTAGTATGGAGAGCCTTACAGCTAGATTTTTCCCAAAAATACCCTAAAATTTTTATAATAATTATATTATATATTTCGGGTATAAATTAAGCCAAACTTGGGTTTTTCCAGGAAAACTGATAAATTGTTAAATTGTGAAATGTGAAATGAATATGTGAGCATATGATTAAATATTATATGCTAAAATGAGAAATTGATTGAACCCGGAAATAAACCCAAGTGAAAAAGGGCAAATTTGAAAATTTGTAAAATGAGGACCTAAGGGTCAAATGATAAGCTTAAATGCTAATGTGAAATAAATGATAAGTGAAGGTGCAAATTAAGAGGCTAGTAAGTTTTAAGTGAGAAAAATGGAAAATGGATTTAATGAACAAGCCAAACATGGCCTTAGGGTGAAAACATAACTGAAGGCATATTTGGTCTTAGAATGGTCATTGTGCAAAATGAATTTGAGAGGAGAAAAGGAGGAAAAGATAGGGCAAGGTGAGAAGATCAAGATTGTTGGTGTAATTTCTTTCCATTCCTTGTTTCTAAGTGATCAAGCATCTTGGGGGAAGAAGATTCAAAGGGATTTAAGGTAAGGACCAAACCCTAGATTTCTTTAAATGATGTTTAGGTTAGAAAAACCCTAATCCATCGATGGGTTTTGCTCATGGTTGGTTTAGGATGATATTAGAATGTTATTGGGAGTGATTCCCATGTTTTGTTTTGAGATTTTGGGGATTTTTGGAGAAAAATCGCAAAAGAGCAAAGAAAAAAATTTGGGCACATCGGGCTCCTATGCCGCAGCGTAGGGAACCCACGCCACCTACAAGTAGACTCCACGCAACATGGGATGCCTCGCCATGCAGGAGGGGCCGAGAGGTGCCAATTTGGCACCCCTGCATGCAAACAGACGAGGGGCTTTGCTGTTAAGCCACTGAAGGGGCCTACGCCGCAGTGGCAGCGCTGCCATACGCCGCAATGTAGCTACTATTCACAGCGAGAAAGTTTTTGGATTTTTGTTACGAACACCTCGCATTCGTACACCGATAGTTTTAAGGACCATAATAAATGATTAATGGGGGTTCAAATAAGGATAAAACTAAATGAAAAACGTAATGTGCCTCGTCGCCTTAGCGACATTCGTTTAGTACGATTAATTGTTCAACCACTAAGAGTGGAGAATTCAGATTTGACTAGTGCTGTGAAGACGACAACCTCGACCTGTGGACTAGCATCGAAAGAGGCACTCCGGATCGACATAAATTGGTCTATTATGTTCTCTCGTGGACTCAATTCCCATTTCAAGTTCTATTTGTGAAATACACAAATATATATACACATACATACATACATACATATATATATATATATATATATATATATATATATATATATATAGTATATATATATATATATATATATATATATATATATATATTGATTTGGAATTATTAGTATTCGAAATGTTTGTCAAATATTTGTATGTGCGCTGTATTTCTGAACTATAAGAATTTACCATGTGAGTAAAATTTTCGATTTGAAATGTATTATTGAATGACCAACATGGCGGGATTCACCAACTAAATTCATCATGTAGGTAACCGTATTTGTTCAATGTGAAGTCACATTACTACTGAATGACAAACAAGACATGATTCACCAACTGAATATGTCGTGAATGTCAACTTCTATAGTCATATGTGAGATTGTAATATTGAATGTGAAATCACATTGCTATTGAATGACAAATAGGACATGATTCACTAACTGAATCTATCGTGAATGTTGACTCTATAGTCATATGTGAAATCGCAACCGAAAAGCGAAAAATGATATTAAATAGTGTATTTGTATAAGTATCTTTTACATTACACATAGACATTGTATAAAGACATTATTTTAATAAATGCATGATTCATTGGAATTTGAAATGAATAGAATCGCATAACCACTCAAGCGTGAAAATACTTAGCATATTGTTTTATCAATGCATGTGTACCGAGTGATAGACAAAGGATTGAGTTTTAATCTAAGGTCGAGGAGCTCAGAGTCGTCTGGTAAAGTTCACAAGAGTATGCTCACATGCATCCTCACCATTTCAGCATGACATTGTTTTGTAAAACAAAAGGAGTTCAACTCTCGAAATTATTTTTATACCTCTATCTGAATATGATTTTGGATATTATGTTGTAAACTGCATCAAATGCCATTTTTGGTTAAATGCATATTTTGTAAAGGAATTGGATTGAATTTGTAAATGTTTATGGGCTTGCACCAACTTGAAATCGCTTCCGCAAAGATTTGAGAAGGAAAAACGCTTATATTAACGAAATGGATTTGATTAATGGCTTCTGGCCAAAGGCCCCGGTTTCGGCTTTGAATTTGCCAACCGGCCGGGTCAGTGCCTGCGGGTAGCTACGCAGTACCTTAAAAGGAGAATATGCTTGAGGGGGAGCAGATCATACTCTTGTCATTAGAAGGAGCCAAAAGAAAGTTATTATCGTCCAAATCTACGTGGATGACATAGTCTTCGGCTCCACGTTCCAACAATTAGTGGGATAGTTCGTGGAACACATGGGCACCAAGTTTGAAATGGGCTTGGTTGGAAAGCTTACGTACTTCATAGCTCTTCAAGTAAGAAAAACCAACTCAGGGATCTTCATCTCATAGGCAAAATATGTTAAGAACTTGGTCAGCAAGTTTAGACTTGGTTCGACCAAGCATAGAAGGACCCCAATAAGGACCCATGAGAAGATTGCAAGAGATGAAGTAGAGAATGGTGTTGATCAAACTCTCTATAGAAGTAAGACTGGGAGTCTACTGTATCTGATTGCTAGTCGTCTGAACTTGTGCTATAATGTGGGACTTTGTGCGCGATATCAATCAAGTCCAAAGGATAGTCATCTTCTGGCAGTCAAGAAGATTATCATGTATGTTAGCCAACAACATATTGGCGGCCTCGGGTATACCGGGAGAGATCATATTAACTCGGGTTGGATTACTATGATGCTATGATTAGGCTAGGAAACTCAAAAGATCGAAAAAGTACTTTCGATGATGTTTTTTCCTCGGAAACAAATTGCGGTCTCGTTTCTAGGAACAAAACTATTTATCACTTCCACACGAGGTAGAATACATAGTTGTAGGTAGCTAACACCGATTCGATGAAGAATATGCTTAAAGATTATGGTTCAGAGGAAGTCCTAACACTCTATTGCGACAACCTTAGTGCTATCAACATCTTGAAGAACCTAGTCTAGCATTCGAGAATGAAGCACATTGACATTCGTCACCATTACATTAGAAGTTTGGTAGAAGACAAGATCATCATTCAGGCACACATCCACAAAGAAATCGCCTATTAATCTTTACTAAAGGGTTGGATTCTTCCAGGTACGAAACTCTAAGATCATCCCTAGGGTTATGCATCATGTGAATAGGTGGCGTTATGCTGGCCCGTTGTTTTATCTAGGGCATGCAAGCCATCCTAACTGTTGAAGGGACTGGCTGGGAAGGGGATCTTCCTAAAGGGGAGTCTTGTCATTGGCATCATCCTAAAATGTCAAGCTAGAGTCTCTAAGCCTTCGATAACAAAAGGGGGGAAATAAAAGAATGATGTGCATCTTCTTGTCTCATTCTTCAAGAGGTGTTTTTGCCAAAGACATAGAAAAATGGGGAGAATGTTGGGTTTGAGATTGTCTGTATCTTCATCTTAAGGGGTTTATAAGAAGATAGCTACTTTAGAGATCGAGTTTGATGAAGAGTTGATGGATTTATCATGAAGTCCTTGGTAGGACCAGGAAGTAGTTCTGTTTAAGGCAATCCCATGGTGTAGGGATGTGCCAAACTTAGGGAATCTGGACTATGGGTAAAACTATCGTGGGATGCAAGGCAGTTTGCAAGCTTAGAGGCTAAGGTACTTGGGGGCAAGTATCTGATGGTCCTGGGATCGATTTGGCAAGTGAATGAAATTCAAATCAAAGAAGACCCGAGCTTCTAAGTTGTCAAACCAGAATTAGAAACAAATTAGGTTTCTATTCTTAAGAGGACACTTGATCAGCAAGTTTCCTATTTCCGCTATGATAACTTAAAGGCAAGAATAGAAAATAGAAGGTAGAGTTGGAGTCATATTAGGATAATGATGTGGCCCTATCAAGACTTCCATGACTGAATCACAAAGTGCTATAAATTCAGGGCTTTGGAAGTTCTCATCACGGATTTCAGGATCAAAACTTGAGGAAGAACAAGCGAAGTCCGGACGTGTTGAGGAGTGCGGAGTGTAGATACTCGGTTGATGTATTGTACGTAAAAAGCCTTTTACCTTATGTGAAAGATGACGTTCTTTATTTTCTTTATCTCATTTTGAAGTAATGTGGGTTATGGGTGTGCAATGATAGTGAGAAGGGAATGGAAGGAGTTCATTCTGAATTCTACTATGAGTGATTAGGTTTCAAAAAAGGTTGTGGGTAGAGAGGGAGTCTCGCACCACATAAGACTAATTGTAAACCTTAAATCATATTAGTGGAAATCGTACCATCTTGGCACAACCCCGTGGACATAGGTAGTTGTTGAACCACGTAAAAAGATTGTGTGTGCTTGTGTCTTTTTGCATACATCTTATATATGTTTTGCACACATTCAATTGCACGAGGAGAGTTCGGATGTTCCGTACTAAAGTCCGAATGACCACATAGTCCCAACATCAGGAACTGTATTTGAGAACCACACTTATTTTCTAACAGTTTAACATTTAAACAAGCCATGAGTTCACACACACACTCATATAAATAGCCATGAATTCACACACGCACACATTTGCTTATATATGCATATCTACACGCCATTCTTGTGAATATGCTATTCACGATCAAGATCAAAATATTGATATGTGCTTGAACGCTTATTCAAATTTTGCATGGCCAATGGCACCATTATTTTAACATTATACTCCACATTAATTCCTGCAACTTCATTCATTAATGATGTATTGCACCTTGTGCAAAGCTCTTCTTTAGCCCATGTAATTAACTCGGTTATCATTTATAATGCTTGTCGTTTACGATTTGCAAACTATATTAAAATGATTTTTTTTTTAACTTTTCAACTAGCCACAAAATAGGAAGATCCATTGCATCCCATAACACAAAATTAAGACATTTACCAATCTTTTTGGTCATAATATTGTATCTTTTTCTCATAGAGTATGAATGTGCCCATTAGTCAATACTACATCCATTACATGTGTTGCTGCTTTTGAAAAAATCATTTGTATATTTAGTCACCTAAATATATAACATTGCACTTTGACAAGTGGTAGATATGAACATCATGAAATAACTTATTACTTCCACATTCTTCAACTTTATTTTAAGGCTTTGCTTCGATAAACGCACACACCATGGTTTATATAAAGAAACACTTTTCCTACAACTTTTTCAATGCTACAATAATTGTCTGAAACCACCACAAGATCATCAACATGATTAATTGCCTCATGAAATTCTCTAAGAAACCATTTCTAAGAAGCATCATTCTTAAAATCACCAAAATGAAAGGAATATATATATAATTACTATCCTTGCATGCAATTAGGAATAAAGTTCCTAAACTTTACCTTAAAAAATGCATCATCAATTGCAATGAAAAATTAACCTTATTGATCTACCAAGAAATACATACACCAAAATCCATTAAAAAAATACTTGAAATAATCATGTCTTGGTCATTAACTATATCTGTAATGATGTCAAGATTTTTATTTTTGCTTCAACACATAACACTAAGATGGTAAAGTATTATAAGACTCTTCCATGGGTACCTCTAATAAAGCTTATAGCGAATTCTCTAACTCTATACATCTTATCATAGCTTTTTCCTATATCATATATATTTGTTTTAAATATCAGTTATAATGTCTTTGGATGGATATTGACAACCAATCCCTTTTATTTATCTTATGCTTTCACTAATAAAAAAAACTACTTGTTATGCTTTCACTAATAAAAAAACTACTTGTATGATGACAATCAAGTGATGTCATGTCCAAGCTATAAGTGTGTGCTGCATGATATATCCTTATTTCAAACAGATTAGATTTTCCCAACTTGATGGCATAAAGTTATCACTTGTGTCCTCTATCAATACAGCTAACTTGTAAAAACTTGATTGAAGATTTTAATGTTTTGAACTAAAACTCTCTTTTAGAGGCAAACATACATGACTTCTTCTATAATTCTTTGCTAAAAGAGTATTTTATCTTCTATACGGTCGTCACTATATTAAATAGAACCAACTAAAAAGTGTTCTTGTATTCTTTATTCTATAGGATTTACATATCCTCTTATTGCCTCTTCCATTAACTTAATTCGTATCACTTCGTTTGAGTTTTCATTGCACTATCTTCATCATACTTATTTGTATCCAAGTCATGATAATTCAAACAATTGAACGGAGTATAGCTCAAACAACCTATTTTCATCATCGTCGAAATCAATCAAAGGTCACTATTATTCATGAATATCATGTCTTTATTGGTTTCTTTTTCAACCCTACATAAAGTATGAGGACTAAAATTACTATTATTCATGAATATCAGGTCTTTATTGGTATCTTTTTTGACCCCATATAAAGTATGAGCACTAAAATCAGTGTTGATGCTTGATGCATAGCCATGATTGTCTCTATTGTAACACAATGGAATTGATAACTTAATTAATACAATTTAAACAAACGAATTTCACATATCCACCATCTCTTAGTTGTATATATATAAAAGCATTTACTATATTGGATTAAATACATACTCTTTATTGTTTCGATATATATATAGACACTCTTCATTAAAGATTATGCTCCCTTATATCTACTCTAGAAATATGATAGATAATCTTCAATAATTCTTAATCTGTTACCATCTTCTTAAATGCAATACGTATCTCTTTTTACAACTTTCAAATGGTACATGCTTTCATGTTTCACTCATTCTTGAAGCATAATACCCCATTATCAATCACTAAAATTGTCACGACCTGGTTTTGGGCAACCCAAAACCTGGTTCATGACCCTAGGTCAAAGGTTTAACCCTAAGGGATACTCCTATTCCAAACTGATAGTCAATCTTGATTTTTTTTTACTGCTATTGATTACTGTTGGAAAAATGGGTTTGAGCATAATAAATTAGCTATCTTTGACCTAAAATTAAAATGGGTCCCATAAACTCTTTATAGTGGGTCTACATGGGAATGTGTTCTCCTCCATGAGGAGATGAAGATTATATATTGAGTTGCTCAAAACCATTAAGGAGTGAATTAGAAATTGCCTCCAAACATCACCACTTGAAAATGGTAATAAAAGCTTTAAACTCATGGAAAAGTCAGGTCCCACATCGACGGGAACATGACTTTTAAAGAGTATATACACTCCACCAGAGTCGGGCCTCGGGGCCCTAAGGGGCAACCCTCGGGCCTTGTGGAAGAGGGAGGACCCATCACACAGTTTGAGCCCACACACAAGCGTCGCCCGCCCGCACCGAACCCCCTCTGATTCATTAGTTGTGTATGATATAGATCTTTAAATTCTTGGTCCGAAACACTCGTCATTTTTCAAAACGTTATTCCAAGCCATGCCCCGTATCAACAAACCATGAGCCATTCTATAAATAGGACACACCATCAACCATTTTAGAGATATAGAAAAATTCTCATTTCATTACATACCATCTTCATTTTTTTAAGAGATCGAGTTCTGCACAAGTTCTGGTTCGACAACCAACCTTTGGAAGTGCTTTCTTTTGTGTTGGGAGATCATTTTATCCTGGGAAATGAATTGCCAAGAACTTAAAGCACCACTGCGAGGGCAATATATTGTCTTAAGGAAATTGTATCCAACACAAGACTTGATCGGTTTCTAATTTCTACAAACAGGTTCTATTTTATTGCATTACAGTTCTGTTTGTTAATTTTATTTCTATTCTCATAGTCATACTGATATAGGTTTTGCGTGACAATCTTAAGACAATAAATTATTTTTACACACACACACATACACACACACACACACACACACACACACACACACACACACACACACACACACACACACACACATATATATATATATATATATATATATATATATATAATAATTTTTAATCTCTGCTTCGCTTCTTGTTCTAAAGTTTTAATCGAAAATCAATAAGAACTACATATCTCGATATAATGAATCCTCAAACTATGCAATCGCTTTCGTCCGCTCCGCTTTACTATTCGGTTTATGCAAGAATTGGCGTAACTTCTAAGACACCTGCTTTGATTTAATGCTTATTGCTCGTAATCTGTTCATTAATTTCTTAAATTTAATATATTGTTTTTGCAAACAGTAATGGCTACCGATTCTACTTCTACTGTGGTGCCTCCTCCAACGCCTGTTATGCCACCAATGACTGTGAGTCATGGAGAGAATCCGGAAAAGTTTAATGGGACCGATTTCAAGAGGTGGCAACAAAAGATGTTGTTCTACTTGACCACTTTAAATTTGGCCCGTTCCTTCAAGAGGATGCTCTCGCATTGAAGGAAAATGAAATTGATAAGCAAGTGGTTGCCGTTGTGGAAGCATGGAAGCATGCTGATTTCTTGTGCCGCAACTACCTCCTAAATGGCTTGGACAACACATTGTATAATATGTACTACAAGAGAACTGTGGGAATCCTTAGACAAAAAATACAAGACTGAGGATGCAGGGCTCAAGAAGTTTGTAGTGGGAAAATTCCTAGACTACAAGATGCTTGATTCCAAGACTGTGATCAACCAAGTTCAAGATCTACAAGTGATTTTGCATGACATACATGTAGAAGGGATGTCTCTTAGTGAATCCTTCCAAGTGGCTGCAATTATTGAAAAATTGCCACCACTATGGAAAGAATTCAAGAATTACCTAAAGCATAAGCGGAAGGAAACAGAGACTGAAGACTCGGAGTAGTGGGCAATGAGAAGAGGAAGACAACCGTGCATCTGAAAAGAAGGTAGGCAAGGCCATCATGGAATCCAAGGCCAATGTTGTTGAACAAGGGCAGACCTCCCATAATAACAAGAAGAGGAAGCACAATGGCACTGGTCCCAAGCAAGATCCTATGAAAACGTTTCAAGGCAAGTTCTATGTGTGCAACAAGCAAGGGCACCGTGCTAAGGATTGCCATAGTCGCAAGGACCAAGGGAATCCAAAGAAGAAACGCCTCGCCAACAACGGATCAAGTGAATGGCCTTTTAGACGATGTCTCAGACATGAACCTCTCAGCCATGGTCTCTGAGGTGAACTTCATTGGCAGCAATACCAAAGAATGGTGGGTGGACACAAGGGCTACTCGTCATGTTTGCTCAGACAAGAAGATTTTCTCATCATATCATAACATAGATAATGGAGAACAATCTGAGGGCAACCTCTTCTCCAAGGTTGAAGGCCAAGGAAGGTAGTGATCAAGATGCATCGGGCAAGAACTACTACTGATGTATCAGATGTGCTAAATTCAAAAGAATCTAGTGTCCGGATCACTGCTGATTAAGAAGGGCTTCAAGTTAGTGTTTGTCTGCACAACTTCATCCTCACCAAAAATGGATGTATGAAGGCACATGAGCAATGGGCTCTTCAAATGAATGTAATGACTATCGTATTTCTATTAAGAATATTAATAATAAGAACGGTCTTCGCTTATATGCTTGAGTCTTCAAATGTGTGGCATGGTAGCCTAGACATGTTAATTATGATACATTGCTAGACACTAATATGGAATGTTTGGTTCAATTAATAGATCCAAATCATAAATGTGAGATTTGTGTGGAATCTAAACTTACAAGAACTTATTTCCAATCAATTGAAAGAAGTAGTGAACCTTTAGAATTAATACATTAAGATACCTGTGATGTGAAATTTATTCAAACGAGAGGTGGTAAGAAATATTTTCTTACATTAGTTGATGATTGCACAAGATACTGTTATGTTTACTTATTGAGAAGTAAAGATGAGGCATTGGAAATGTTTAAACATTTCAAGAATTAGGCAGAACCAACTTGATAGGAAAAATCAAGGTGATAAGTAGCAATAAGAGGGTGGTGAATATGAAGCACCTTTGTGATTTTGTTCACAACATGGTATAATACACCAAACTGGCTGCGACCCTATTCACCTCAACAAAATGGGGGTTGTTTCGAACAAGAACTTAACTTTTAAAATAAAATGATGAATGCATTACTATTAAGTTCTCGATTCACCTCAAAATTTGTGGGAGGAAGCAATTTTTCGCAAATTATATTCTCAAATCAAATAATTCTCAAAAGAAAAACCAATAAATCCCCTTCGAATGGAAAGGTCGAAGACCTTCTTACAAATACTTAGTGTGGGGTGTTTGATAAAGTGGTGTTACCTATACACTCTAAAAAGGTTATAATAGGATCTCAAAAATAATTTGATTGTGTTTTGATTGGATACGCATATAGTAGTGTATACGCTTCGATTCATAAATCGTAAATTTTCATATGCATG
Source organism: Tetrastigma voinierianum (assembly GCA_016808115.1). Classification (NCBI taxonomy): domain Eukaryota; kingdom Viridiplantae; phylum Streptophyta; class Magnoliopsida; order Vitales; family Vitaceae; genus Tetrastigma; species Tetrastigma voinierianum. The sequence goes on along the minus strand of JAEQBH010001039.1, from coordinate 119,361 downwards.
CCAATACTATTATCGAGTCAAGGAATGCATCTTTCTGAAAATGGCTTCCCTTACAAATGCACATGAGTCGAACTCAAGTAAAAGAATTCATGATACCGCAATAAGCAATAGTCAAGGCCAACAAGATGATGATGAACCTAGACGCAGCAAAAGAACTAGAACATCAAAATCTTTTGGTCCAGATTTTCTAACGTATTTGTTAGAAGATAATCCTCAAAGCTTTAAAGAAGCAATGTTGAGCCTTGAAGCTCCATATTGGAAAGAGGCTATAAACGATGAAGTAGAATCCATTTTGCAAAATCATATGTGGGAACTAGTGGATCTTCCACCAAGTTCAAAACCTCTAGGATATAAATGGATATTCAAGAAGAAAATGAAAGCTGATTGATCTATTGAAAATATAAGGCGTACTAGTTAATGTGCTGCTTTACAAGCAAAAAGAAGGCTTGGACTATTTTGATACCTATTCACCAATTACAAGAATATCATCCATTTGAATGTTAATAGCTATTGCAACTATACACAATCTTAAGATACATCAAATGGATGTAAATACAGCTTTCTTAAATGGTGACTTGGATGAAGAAATATACATGGAACAACCCGCAGGGTTTATTGTTCTAGGTTAAGAAAAGAAAGTTTGTCGGCTTGTTAAATCCCTTTATGGATTAAAGCAAGCACCAAAGCAAAGGGCATGAGAAATTCGACAAAGCGTAATGGATGACAATAGGTTCAAATCAACGAGTGTGACAATGTGTATATGGCAAGAATACCGAACGTGGGTCCGCTTATTATTTGCTCTATGTTGATGATATGTTTCATTATGGGTAGTAATAATGAAGTCATTAAACTATTTCAAGAAAATGTTCAAATAAATAAGTTGGAAACATAAAATACTTCTTAGGTGTTGCCGATGGTTATACTTGGGATAAAGATCTCTAAACATCGGGATGGACTAATATTATCTCAATCACATTAGCATTGAAAATTCTCAAGAAATTCAAACAAGATGATAGTAAATTAACGAGAACACTCAGAGATGTAAATCTACATTTATCCAAAAATAATGGCAAAAGCATATCACAACAAGAATATGCACATGCAATTGGAATCCTAATGTACGTCATGAATTGTACCCGTCCAGATATAGTTCACGCTTTCAGCAAATTGAGTAGATACACAAGTAATCCAGTCCTAATTCATTGGAAGGCATAGTTGTGAGTTTCGAGGTATTCAAATACACCCAAAAACTATGGATTGCACTACTAAAAATATCCAGCAAGATTTTGAAGGATACCGTGACGCCGAATTGATATCCGACACCAAAGATTCTCAAGTCCACAAGTGGCCATTCATTACACTGTGGTGGAGGAAAATCTTGGAAATATTCTAAGCAAAAGTGCATTGCTAGATCCACGATGGAATATGAGTTTATTGCACTATATAAAGTTGGTGAAGAAGCAGAATGGCTTCGTCATTTCTTAGAAGATATTCCAATGTGGCCACAACCTGTGCCTGCTATCTGCATTCATTGCGATAGTCAATCAGCAATTTGAAGAGCACAAAGTCATATAAATAAAGGTAAGTCTCGACATATTCGTCGAAGGCATAATACCGTAAGACAACTTCTTTCTAATGGTATTATGACCATTGAATACATAAGGTCAAAAGAGAACATTGCGGATCTGGTAACCAAAGGTTTGACTAGAGAGCATGTAAGTAAATCATCGAGGGGAATGGGTTTAAAGCCTATACAGTAAAGAGTCACCATAATGGCAACTCAACTCTTAGTTGATCGGCATCCTAAGATCTAGGTTCAAAAGGACAACCAAATTTTGTGTGACTCATTGAAGATCACTATGGAGAACAAATCTCCTACTCGTTCATATGATCAGAATGGTGATGCATGCAGTGTTGAACAGGGTAAGCCACGCTTTTAATGATTCTTATATCCGTTAAAGCATTGCCGGGTATAAAGCAGAATACCTTCCGGCGTTAGGGTCACCTATGTGGGAGTGAGAATCACGGTTCTATGAGAATGATAAAGGCTAAATTCTCTAGGAGCAGTCATGAAACCAAGAATTGTTCAGGGCCAAAATGAACACAATCGTGAGAACCAACTATGTCAGGAAAGATTTTGTGTGAATGCTATTGTCCTGGTTTACACAAATGATTGAATACTTCAAGACATCATGTTCACTGACCACTAGTAACTCGGAGAATTTTACAAGGGAAGGTCTTGCGCTACAAGCTACCTTCCTCTTATACATAAAATTTCCAAACTAACTCTCTCTTAGTGTCATGATGTCATTTGCATTTACTTTCTACCACTTCTATCTATGTGGGGATTGTTGGAAAATGGGTCTGAGCATAATAAATTAGCTTATCTTTGAACTAAAATTAAAATGGGTCCAGCTAAACTTCGTAATGGTCCACATGGAATGTGTTCTCCTCCATGAGGAGATGAAGATTATATATTGAGTTGCTCAAAACCATTAAGGAATGAATTAGAAATTGCCTCCAAACATCACTACTTGAAAATGGTAACAAAAAGCTTTAACTCATGGAAAAGCTCTGGTGGTCTCCATACGTATTGGGAACAAGACTTTAAAGAGTATATATACACCTACCTTGTAGTTGGGCTCTTAGCCCCAAGGCAGACCCATTTCATGGAAGAGGGAGGACCTAGCACATGCTTGGTTCACCACACACGCCGGGCTAGGCTCAGGTTCGGGGCTGGATGTTTATATATATATATCCTTAAATTTTTTGGCCCGAAACACTATCATTTTGCGTCGCATGGGTTACCACTGGGAGTTCAAAACGTTGATGTTTTGAAAGCGCTGTTTGACTGAATGGGCGTCTTCTGCACAGACGCGATTGTGTCTGTTTGCCATGAACAGAACAGACACGACCCATGCCCAAGCTTCATGCCTGTACCGAAGAGTCATGAGCCATTCTATAAATAGGACACACCATCAACCATTTTAGAGATATAGAAAAATTCTCATTTCATTACATATCATCTTCATTTTTTTAAGAGATCGAGTTCTGCACAAGTTCTAGTTCGACAGCCAACCTTTGGAAGTGCTTTCTTTTGTGTTGGGAGATCATTTCCATTCGGGAGTATTTAATCGCAAGAACTCAGCACTATCAAGGGAGTGGGCAATATATCGGTTTTAAGGAAATTGTGTCCAACACAAGACTTGATCGGTTTCTGATTTCTACAACAGGTTCCATTTTATTGCATTACAGTTCTGTTCATTAATTTTAGTTATGTTCTCATAGTCATACTAATATAGGTTTCGTGTGACAACTACGACTATGTCTTACTCAAGCTACATCATTACTTTAACAAACAAAAGAGCATAACATCATCTAACAGAAAGTGGGGATCATCTCCCAAGTCCATAATACAACTTTAGGGCAATAAGTCACCTATAAAAAAAAAATACATTCCACATACAATCCATTATAAATAACCAAAGTACTAGTATTATAACAAAATGTGACTACGAAGTGAGGCAATACACCAATCCCCCCTTCAAGCTGCTCTAAGACCTCCTGAGGTATTTTCAAACCTTTATGGCACTGTTTGTTGGTCATCAGGAGTTACATCTGCATTTAAAAGTCATAAAGAGGAAGGGGTAAGCATTGCCACATTGCTCAGCAGGGTGCTCTAACCCTAAGGGGGATATGGGAAATATAACTGAGATTAAAAAATAAATATAAATACAAGTGATTAAATACCCAAACAAGGAAAAATTGGATAAATAACTCACATAAAGTCAAGAAATACAAGCATCAACTCACAACCAACACATTCACATCATTCACCTGATGATTTAACAACCAAGATGATGTAGAAAAAATGTGAATGAAATGCAATTGAGATGTTATACAATGCAATTATCGCTGGCTTCACCAAGGATATGCTTCCATACCCAATACACTCCCTATCTCGCAGTCTTCGAAAAGTTGCGGTTCTTCACACTGTGGATCTCTTTCCCTTCTTAATTCGTCTCTCATGGGCCTTTCTCTTTCATTATTGTTTCACAAGTATGATGCACATGCCATGCCAAAATTTTCAAAAGTTTTATTTCAACATTCTCAACCTTTAAAGGAAATTTCATAACCTTACATCAATTCCAAAGTCATCAATTTCATATTCAGACACATTACAAGGTCCTTAAATAATTAATATAAGAATTCACATTCACCATAAACAATTTTCAACTAATTTCACTATACAAAAAGTTTCTAATCCCAAATTCAAGCATATTATAAAGTACCAAATAATTGATATAATCATTTGTTCAACCAAAAAATTCTCAACCTTCAAGGGACCTTCATCACCCCAAAATACACTTAAGGATGTTAAATTCATAATAATACATACAACCAAGGCTTCAAATAATTAATTTCAACATTCAAAACCATCAAAATATTTTTTCTAACACATCAAAGGATCCCAGTAATCTTACCTCACTACCAAAAAGTCATTATTTTCATATTACGATACATTACTAAGTCCAAAACAATTCTCATCCACATACAAAAGTAACTAAATAATTTTCCAACACTAAAGGACAATAAGTTCCTCATCATTAAAATGTTTCTAATAATCCAACAACACAAAGCAAAAAATTTCTCCTAAACTATACAAATATCTAAAAACCTAAAAGCATGAACATCAATACTAAAAAATAAAAATCCCACAATGAAGCAAATAAAATCCAACTTCAATACAATGTCAAACATTCATTACAAGACAAATATCAACCCAATGAAGCATATTCACCAATGGTTTTTCCAAAAATTACAAAATAAAAATTTTAGGGTTAAACTAGCCTACCTCAAATCTAGAAAATCTAACTATTGAAATTCAAATCCGTCATCATTGGGTTGTTCCTTACATCAAATAGGACAACCCTTCAAATTTTAAGATCAATCGGAGTTTGTTTGGCCACAAAATTGCAAGCCCTAGTTTTATGAAGATTTTTCCCCTTTTTCCATCTTCTCCACACCATTGCCCGATGCCACCTTCAAATATTTCCCTTTGTTTCAATTTTATTTTTGGCCTTTTATCCTCACCCACAAGCTCCTATTTGATTTTAATATTTTTAATATTTTTATTTTTACACTAATAACTTATAAATCCCAATACAATTTATTTTCTCACCATATTTTCTATTATATAAATACCTATTACTATATATATTTAAAATAATATTTCTCATAGAAAATAATTTATTTATTTATTTATTTATTATTATTATTTTTAACAAAAAGCAATAATAATAAGTATTAATAGTGAAAACAATAATACTAATAATGATAATATAGATACACATACTTATCTCAAGCAACATAATTTAGATTATTAATACCTCGTTTTATTTTATACCTTAGTCACCATTTTTTTTTTCTAATTATTTATTTTATTTTAAGCCAACGTGGCAAAATTCAATGTACTCCATTGATTGCTAAAAGTCTTAAATTTTTTCCCAGTTCTAAGTTAACACGTGTTTTCAATTCACCTTTTGACTTTTCAATAGTTATTTCTTGGTAAAGTTTTCTCAACTCGAAAGATCCTACGTGGCCTAAAATACTTGGGATTTACATCCTACCCCCCTAAAAGAAATGTCGTCCTAAAATTTAATTGGACTTGCCTCAAAATTTGTTAAACAGTTGCGGATGTTGTTACCTCAATTCTTCTTCAGGTCCCCAGGTTTCTTCTTCCATCCCATGATGTTTCCACCACACCTTGACTGTAGGGATTATTTTGTTTTGGAACTTATGTTCTCCAAACTCCAAAATCTGTAAAGGTTCTTCTGTATAGGAGGTATCTGCATCAATCTGGACTTCTTGCAAGCACTTTATCAATCTTCCCAAAGCGAAATATGCCTTTTTAAGGCGATACTTTCACAAAGACATAATCCCCTTCTTCAAATTCTAATGGTCTTCTCTTCTTATCTGCATAACTTTTTTGTCTATCTTGGGTAATTTTAAGTTTCTCCTCAATAAGACGGATCTTTTTGTTGTTTCTTGGGCAATTTCGGGCCCCAACAAACGACTCTCCCCCATCTCAGTCCAACATAAGGGTGATCTACAAGGTCTTTCATAAAGTGCTTCATAAGGTGCCATACCAATGCTAGACTGATAGCTGTTATTAGAAGCAAATTCTGCTAAGGGTAAGTAATCCACCCAACTACCTCCAACAACTAAGACACATGCCCTTAACATGTCTTCTAAAATTTGGATTATTCTCTATGACTGACCATTTGTTTAGGGATGAAAAGCAGTACTAAAATTCAACTGAGTGCCTATAGCCCTTTGCAAACTTTGCCAAAATTAGGAGGTGAAATTGGGATCTCTATTGGACACTATAGATAAGGGCATCCAATGCAGCCTCACAATCTCTAGTTTGTACAACTTAGCCATGAAATTCATGGAGTCAGCAGTCTTCATGGCTAGAAAATGAGTTGACTTTGTAAGGCGGTCTACAATTACCAGAACTTCATTCTTCTTACTTATAGTCCTTGACAATCCTACAACAAAGCCCATGGTGATATGATCTCACTTCTACTCGGGTATAGGTAGAGGTTTCAACAATCCTACAGGTTTATGTTCAATGTTCCGCTTTCACTTGTTGACAAATTTCACAATTTGCTACATACTGAGCAATGTCCCTCTTCATGCCACCCCACTAGAATTGTCTCTTCAAGTCTTGATACATCTTTGTACTTCCAAGGTGTATAGTATATTTGGCCCTATGAGCATGTGCCAAAAGTTCATTCCTCAACTCTACATCCCTTGAGCCATATAATCTCCCTTTGAATCTTATGCTCCCATTTGCATGCATTGACCAATTTCCACCTACTTCACCTTCTGCCAACTAGGCTTTAACTCTTCCTAATAACTCATCATGAACTTGTTCTTCCACTACCCTTTATATGATCATTGGTCTAATGGACATATTGTATAAGCATGGGCCTTGCCCCTCCCATCCAAGGTATAGCTCAAAGTCCTCAATAAATCCATACATCTCATATTCTTTCATTCATAAGCCAGATAATTGGCCATGATTCTTCTTGCTCAATGCATCCGCCATGACATTTGCCTTCCTAGGTGGTAATGAAGAGTAAAATCATAGTCCTCTAATGTCTCCATCCATCTCTGTCGCCTAGAGTTCAACTCTTTTTGAGTGAAAATATATTTCAAACTTTTATGATCTGAGTACATTTCAAACTTCTCCCCATACAAGTAGTGCCTCTAGGTTTTAAGGGCAAACACTACTGCTGTAAGCTCCAAGTCATGAGCTGGATAGTTAAGTTCATGTTGCTTTAACTGTCTTGAGGCATACGCTACCACCTTGACTTGTTTCATAATTACACACCCTAGTCCAACTGTAGAAGCATCATAATAAACTATGAATGGTTATCCACTAATGGGGGTAGTCAACACTGGAGTAGTGGTTAACCTCTGCTTCAACTCTATGTAAGCTTCTTCACATACCTCATCCCATTCAAACTTCACCCATTTCAAGTTAATTTGGTCATAGGTGCTGCAATCCTCAAGAAATCCTGTACAAATATTTTGTAATAACCAGCTAACCCTAAGAAACTTCCAACTTCAAAGATGTTAGTAGGATTTTTCTAGTTTTGAACAGCCCCTACCTTAGAATGATCCACTGCTATCCCTGTCTTAGAAACCACTGGCCTAAGAAATTCACTCATGTAAGCCAAAATTCACTCTTATCTAACTTCCCATACAACTTATGTCTTCTTAGAGTTCTAAGGGTAGTCACTAAATGCTGCTTATGCTCCTCCAAACTCCTTGAGTAGATTAATATGTCATCCATAAAGACAATCACAAGCTGGTCCAGGTAAGCACAAAACACTCTATTCATCAAATCCATGAAAACACCTGGGCCATTTGTTAACCCAAAAGGCATGACTAGGAACTCAAAGTGTCCATATCTTGTTCTAAATGCGGTCTTTGGGACATCTTCTTCTCTAACCCTCAGTTAATGATACCCCGTTCGTAGGTCGATCTTGCTAAAATACCTTGCTCCCTTCAACTAGTCAAACAAATAATCTATTCTTGGAAGAGGGTACTTGTTCTTCACAGTAACTCTATTCAACTTCCCATAGTCAATGCACAATCTTAAGGCGCCATCTTCCTTCTTCACAAACAATGTAGGGGCTCCCCATGATGATGTACTTAGACGAATAAAGCTCTTATCCAATAATTCTTCCAACTACGTTTTTAACTCCTTTAATTCAACAAGGGCCATTCTGTAATGGGTAATTAAGATAGGATCTATCCTTGTATAGACTTCAATAGAGAAATCAAACTCCTTATGAGGTAGTAAACCTGGTAGCTCATTTGGAAAGATATCTTGAAACTTCCTCACCACTGGAATATCTATGATGTCCTTCTGCACTTTCTCCTTATTGTGAAGGCAAGCTAAAAATCTTATTGACCCCTTTCTCAATGCATATTAATAACATGGGTAAAAAGGTATAAATGGAGAACTAACGCACTTTCCCCTAACAAAGCAAATTTCAAAACCATATGGAAAAAAAAATATTATCTTGCGGCGATGACAATCAATAAGAGCCCTATACACTCATAACCAATCAATTCCCAAGATAACATTATTCCTAAGAAAATTTGAACTTTACCGAAAAAAAGGGCAAAAAACGGTAAATTGTTGTTATAGTATAGGTTGAAAGCTTGGAAAATCTCTAGAGTGACGAAACGGACCTCACCATTGGATTCCTCTCGTGAAATCTAGTTACCAAGACAAATTTCATTGAATTCTGAGATGGTCGGATTTCTCACGATTTTCGGGCCAAAAGGGAACTCAAATGAGTAGGTGACACATGGCATGATGCATGCATGCCATGTGGGTGACACATGGCATGGTGCATGCATGCCATGTGGATATCTCCAACTTATAAAAAGGGGATCGTGGAGGAAAAGAGAGGGAGAAAGAAAAGAAAGTGAGAGAGTGATGAGTCCTAAACTCATCTATTTTTAATCCATTTTTCTAGCATATTTCTAGAAGTTTATGATTAATTTTAATGCTGAATTATGGAATATTCACCAACTTTGTGTTTTGTAGGTTTTAAATGAAAAAGAGACAATTCCAGCAAGAAAAGCAGAAAAATTAGCCAAGGCAGAAATGTCGCGACATAGTTTCATCGTCGCGACATAACTTCAATAATAGAACCAGCCAGGTTATGCCGCAACAAGCAAGGTTATGTCACAACAAAGATCGTCAACTAAAGCCGAAATCCATTATTGTCAAGATTCCCACAACTCGCCGCGACATAAAACGCAGCCGCGATCAAAGGCAAGAAGACTTTGTTGCGATAGAGAATTTTTATGTTGCAACAAACACAACATAAGGTTGAGGTGAACTATGTCGCGACAAAGACATCTATTGTCATGACAAAAGTTGAGAAGAATTACAAGAAGAATGTTGTGATGCAGAAAATTATGTCACGACGTAATGAAGAACTGAAGGTAGAAATCTTTGTCGTGGGATAATGACGGAAAGTTTTCAACCATAATGTCGCATTTATTATTAGCATTACGCGAGCAATGATCAAGCAATGGTAGTAGAGTTTGTCTCAAAAATAAAATTTATGTCGCGACAATAAAAGCCACAGAGTAATAGATCTCTGTTGCGACAAAAGAAATTATGTCATGACAGAAAATGGAAGAGAAATGAGACAAGTCAAGACAAGTTTGTCACGACAACGATTTCAATGTTGCAACAAGTAGTTCAACCAGCGACAAAGATCAAAGAAGGAAATATGTCGCGACATCTTTAGAGTGTATCGCGACACAGAGTTCAGTCTTAGTAGTGTAAGACAACAAGACTATGCCGTGAGAAAGAAAAGGTCTATCGCGATAACAACAACATGTAACTATTTTCTTTGTCGCAACAACAACAACATGCAACTATGAGAAAATCTGTACTGAAAAAGGAAAATATTGTCCCGACAAAGGTAGAGAACAACTGTAGAAAGAATGCCACAAAATAGCAAAGAATGTCATGACAAAGAAATTTATGTCACGACATTCTTCAGGAGCAGCAAAGAATGATAGGTTTGTTGCAACAAAGTTTTTATGTTGTGACACAAGACACTCGTGTCACGACAATCACTAAACAACTTCAGTAGAACTATGTCGCGACATTGTCAAATTATGTCACGACATAATCCAAGAAGAAAGCACGAAACCATGTCGTGACAGAAACTGCAAGCCACGACAAGAGCTAGGGAACAAAGATGACAACTATGTCGTGATATAATTTCCTATGTCTTGACAAAGCAACCAATTGGGCCATAATTTTTGGGGATCCACAATTTCAGCCTTGAAGTGCAAATTTCATCATTTGAAACCATAAATGTGGCTATCTAGGCATTGTGCGTAGCTTTTACCAAAACCAGAACTTCCGGTAGCCGAGACTCGCTTCTTATATTAATTTTCTTTATTTTCCTTTTCTTCAATTCTAGTTTTTAGAGTATATTTTTGCTCGTTTAATTTCGATTCCTCGCCTAGGCTTAACCCGGTGGGGAAAAGTAGACTGCATAGACTCTTTTACCCGATTTTTCGGGGATGTCAGAGACCCAAGTCTTATAACCGAATCAAAATATCATATTCAAAGATACAAAAATAAAACTACCATCAGAGTGGTGTTTGGCGTTGTCCATATATACAACTCGAGTCCCATTTACATATACATATACAAAAAACTCGTACATTTTACATTTACATATTCGTGAGCTGAACCTATAGTGATGTAATCTACTAAAGCAGGCTGCCTAGCAAAGGTGCGTAAAATTCCTGATGTCTACCTCTATACCTACATGGATTAAAAACCTATGCTAAGCTTTACGTTTAGTGGGAACATATAACTTATATATATACACATGCATTCATATTCTTTTTCAGTAAACATATAATAGTAACAGATATCAGGATTCATCATGAATTCATATAACAAACTTCAGACAATATACTGCACTTATAGCATTTATACTTATTCACTTCATGCAGAGTTTTCACAGAGCTTATGCTTAAATTGATGTACCCGTAGGTACTATAGAGCTTATGCTTATATTGATGTTCCCATAGGTACTACAGAGCTTATGCTTGTACAAAAGTACCTGTAGGTACTACAAATCAGAATGATATACATTTCTTTACTCTTATTCATCATTCAAGTTCTTATCATATAACTGTTTGACTACCTAGACCGCACAAGAGCTCTAGTAGGGACACAACACAATAAGTACCCAAAGGTACAGTACAGTACTGAGGTGTCGTAGCACAAAGTAGGAGTTCTAGAGCATTGATAAGAGACATGCCTGCCCATGTAACAAAAGTGTCAGAAGATAGCGTGAGTGCCGGCGACCGATTAACGCACCGCCCACGCAATGCGGCGCCGTAGCACTAAAGAAGAGTGCCGGCACCGATCGAACATTTCCCGCCACAGCAATGTATGTCGTGGTCATTCAATATCTGGTCTTAGGTATTCCTATAATTATATGTGTTCAGGAACTTAGGATATTATCATAGAGGCATTTAGTTTGCCATCATCGGACTCGCCGAGGCGGTAAGGTATGGTATAATTTTTTCTTTATATTACAAACATGAAGGGACCCTTTCATACACTTATAGGGTCCTTATTAGTCCAATGGACAAGTCTTTGGAATAACGGAATAGCAGAACAAAACAAAACACAACATTTTTCATGCTGTGAACAGTAGCTTTGTCGTGGCGTAGCATTGCTACGCTGCGGAGAACTACGCCGCGGCGAACTCGAAGCTTGACCAACCTCCCATTCGGCCACACCATAACGCATGCCACGCTCAGCGCGGCCTTCGCCGCCATGTCCCCACGCCGCGTGGGTCTCTAAGCCGCCGTCATGCAGACCTCGACACTCTGCTCCAAATTTACTCATTTGGTCCATTTTTCCAGAAATCCAACCAAAAACAAAAGAAAACTCATATATTATATAGAAAAACATCTCCCAAATGTGTTCTAACTCAATCAATACCAATCATAGAGATCAATTAGGGTTTTTCCAAACCCTACTTCCATGCTCGGGGAAGCGCACTTCATAACACCTAACCCTGTATCCATACATCTTAAACCAAGAATCCATACCCAAGGGAGGATTCCTAACTCATCTTGTACAAAATAGGGTATTACCAACCCAACTTTCAAATAATCTAGGGTTAGGATGGATTCCTAACTAAACCCTAGAAATGGAACCACTATTATCCATACTCAAAGTTTCCATACTCAAAGTCATGAATCCATACAAAAGCATGGTTTCCATACAAAATCCTAGTTCCATACCTTTCTTCTTCTTCTTATTCTTCTTCTTCTTCTCCTTTCTTCTTCATCGCTGCTTCTCCCAAAATGCCCAAAATGAGAGACCAAATTGGTCTTATTTGGTCTAATTCCCATAAGGCCTTGTTTGGCCACCAAAAATGCATTCTTTTGACTTAAGTTTCCTTTTATTGCACTTTGGTCCTTCAACTCTTTTATATTTGCTCCACAAGTTATGTTATTTCTATAATAGCCTCACATCTTTTTATCTTATGACTTTTGTGTCCCAATTTGACAATTAACAAATTTACCCTTACTTATTTCCCAGGTTTATCGATTTCACGCTTTCTTGCATTTAAATTACGAAAATTTCAAATTATACTTTAAAAATACCCTAAACATGCTGAAAACAACTAGGGTATATATCAGGATGTTACATAGTTAGTTTTTCTTGGAATTGAGCAGTGATTTGGTGTGAAGTTTTGAGCTGGTTTTCTTTGTAAAATTACGTTTACTAATGCTTGATCGTAACGCCTCAAAAATACTCCTAGAATTTACACAATTTTATTATATATTCTGGGTATGAATTGAGTCAAACTTGGGCTTTTCCGGGTAATTTGATAAATTGTGAAATGTAAATTTAAAGTGTGAGCATATGATTGATTATTATATGCTAAATTGAGAAATTGATTGAACCCAACTAGACCCAAGTGAAAAAGGGAAAATGTGGAATGAAATGATGACCTTATGGTCACCGATAGCTTAAATGCTAATATGAAATAAATGACAAATGACAAGGAACGTTAATTAAAAGTTAGAATGTCAAAATGGAAAATTGGATTTATTGGTGGCTAAACAAGGCCTTATAAGGAATAAGTGATTTAAGAGCAAAAAAGGGAAAAATGAGAAATGAGAAAAGTGGTGTAGACAAACATGGCCTTACACTTTCTTTCGATTTATAAAGACCAAAAATGTGTGGTCTTAGGGCACATTTGAAGAGCAAATCACGCTTTTGAAAAGGAGAGAGGAGAAAGGGAGAAGAAATCTAGGTTTGGTAAGGAGGAGTGGTTGTTGGTTTTTCTTCCCATTTCTCATCTCTATGAGGCCAAGCAACATGAAAGGGAAGATTTGAAGGGGCTAAGGAAAGAAAAATCAAAACCCTAAACTCATTCTTTTTGATTTGGATTTTGGGGAAAAGCCCTAATTTGGGAGAAAAAGGTTTTCATTGATTCTAAACCACTTTTGGAGTTGTTTTGAGTGGATTCCATATGGGATTTTTGATATGACCTAATCGGGAGAATATGGAAGAAAATGAGTGGAAAATGCAAAATCCCGCATTTTCTAGCAAAACTCAGGTACCCCAGACAGTCAGCCACCTGCACAGTGGATGTAGGGCAGGACCTCGTGACGGCACAGCCTAAAGCCGTACTCTACATGTGTAGTCTCAAGCAGCCCCATTTTGCATAATTTTGCAAATCGTTAAGTCCCAGATTCGTATATCGAATGTTTAGGGAACTTCTAAGAAATTTAAATAATGGGGGTTCAATTAAGGATAGAACTATGAAAACGATCGTACCTCGCGCCTGGGCTGAAGCTGAATCTGCCTTCTAGCATTATACTAGTGTCTTAACCCAAGACCGTTAAAGGAAATAAATTTGTAATTCACTAAAATTGTTTAACAATTGTTTATCCACTAAGAGTGGCATGAATGTTATTATTAGGTTCGTGATGATCGCCTAATCTAGACCGAGGATCGAAGAGAAGGAAGCTTTAGATTTGACAATTTTCCATTTGTTCTTCGACTCTTATTCTTGCTTCAAGTATTTTGGTAGCATAACAAGTAACTATGAAATGAGTACATGAACGAGTATATGAAATGAGTACACGATCAAGTATATGAAACGAGTTCATAAATGAGTACATGAAACAAGTACATAGATTGAGTATATTTTGAAAAGATAATACGAAAGTGAATATGGAATTGAAATGCGATATTTGAAAACCGAATGAATGTGAATAATGATAAGGACGGGATTCATCCAACGGAATCCGTCATAAATGAGAGTAGAATAATATATCGAATGAACCGACACTGCGGGATTCACCAACTAAATTCGTCATGAAGGTAACCGGAATTGTTGAATGTGAAATCACATTGCTACTGAATGACAAACAGGACATGATTCACCAACTGAATTTGTTGTGAATGTCGATTTCTATATCCATTTGTGAGATGGTAATATTGAATGTGAAATCACATTGCTACTGAATGACAAACAGGACAGGATTCACCAACTGAATTTGTCGTGAATGTTAACTCTATAACTATATGTGAAATCACCAAAACGAAAAGCTAAAAATGATATAAAAAGTGTATTTGTATAAATATCTTTCACATTAGCGAATGATCCGCTTGAAGGGGTGCACCAATTGGCATTTGTCACGAAGGCACCCCGAAATTGTCCAATGTCCCACTTGGCGGGATGCACCAATCGACATCCGTCATGATGGCGTATGGCATTTAATTGATACCATGCTCTGGTGCACCAAACGGCAGATCCGGCCATGATGGGAGACCGAATTGTTAAATGCATTCAATAGTCAAAGTGAAATAACCAACATTGACGAAAGGTAAATGGGATTTTAATTTTATATGCTTAAATCTCATAAATTGAATCTGCGGAATTGTATTAATGCATTGAAATTGTGTTATCAGGATATGGTAAATGAATTGTAAAAATGAAAGCATGCAAAATTGAATGGCATGAGTATATGTTGATATAATAGGCATGGTTTAAGGTTAAATGCATGCCAAGTTAAATTGAATATTGAAATAAAACTGTATAGAACCACTAAGCATGAAAATGCTTAGCGTATAGCTTTTATCTACGCACAGGTTTTGAGTAGACAGAAGGGAAGACAAGATCGCTGCCAGAAGTCATAGAGAGAGTACGGCGTATAAGAATATACTCCGGCCATTCGTGATATCATCTCTTTTGAACAAGTGGTATTTTGTAAACAAAAGGGTTAAACTCTGAGCCTTGATTTTGTATATCATTCTGAAAAGGCATGAATGCCTTATTTGTAAATGTATTTTTGTTAAATGTTTATGTGCCTACCGAATTGCATTGAATTTGTAAATGATTATGGGCTTGCCCAAAACTAAAACCACTTCCGCAACGAAATGACATAAAAAAATGTTTTGATAAAATAAATAAAACGCCTGAGTAAACCGGCTTCGTCTGATCCATTCTGGTCGGGCTAGGATTCGGTCATGACATTTTTGAAAAGAAAATTTAATAACATGGAAAAATAATGAATGAAATAACCCAAGGCCCCCTGTTTCATAGTTTGACTCGCGAACCGGTCGCCTGCCTCGGGGTCGCTACAATTTAGTGGTATCGTGAGCCTAGGTTTAGGCGCGGGTGGGGCCCTAAACGATTTTGAAAAAGGATTTTGAAAATGGTATTTGACATACATTGCATTTGCATTGTTAAGGATGATATGATCAAATAATGATCTTGGTTTCCATCTTACTAGTAAGCATGGATGGTCTGTAAATCCATGGGGTTGAAAGTGACCCGGGAAATCGTCCTGATAGTCCTGCTAGAGTGGAAGGTGGACAAGCATCTCATGCTCCACCAACGAATGAGCCGAAACAAGTAGTAGGAGGTATTATGGGTATCCTCCAATAGTTAGCTTAGGCCTTACAAAGAGCCGGGCAACCAACTGCAATTACTCCGCAGTGATCAGCCATCGAAAGAATGGCAACGTACCGACCGGTAGATTTTCTGGGAAAGAAAGAGGATGAGCCTTCTATGGCGGAAAATTTGCTCGAGAGGACCGAGCCAATTTGGGGAAATTACCGAGGAGTGAAACCGAGTATGACATTTTGGTGACGAACCCTCTCGGACATAGTGTTATTGTAAATAAAGTATATAGAGATTGTCCTATTAGAATAAGAGAATGTGAATTTATGGGAGACTTGATAGAGTTATCCATCAGAGAATTTGACGTGATATTGGGGATGGACTGGTTATCCCAACACTGAGTGATAGTCGATTGTAAAATGAAAAGAGTTACCTTAAGGACACCGAATGAGGATGAAGTAATTTTCATCGGCGAGAGGTCCAACCACCTCCCTAGTGTGATATCCGCAGCCATTGTGAGAAAAATGGTGCGGAAAGGATGTGAAGCCTACTTGGCTTATGTGATTGATATGGTAAAGGCAAGGCCTAGTGTATCCGATATCCCTATCAAGTAGCACTTTCCTGACGTGTTTCCAAGAGTCATGTGATTGCCTCCACGTAGGGAGATTGAGTTACATCGACGTTGTACCAAAAAGCCACACCTGCATCCGTTACACCGTGATAGAATGGCTCCACTGGGGAGCTAAAGGAGTTGAAATCAGAAGTTACAAGAACCGCTAGAAAAAGGGGATTTATTCACCAAGTGTACCACCGGGCCGGGAGCTCCCGTGCTTTTTGTAAAGAAGAAAGATGGTACACTTCGGCTATGTATTGATTATAGACAATCGAACAAGTCGACTCAGAAAGAATAAGTATCCGTTACCTGCACTGATGATTGCTTGACCAACCGAAAGGTGCAAGCATTCTTTTCAAAGATTGACTTATGACCAAAGTATCATTAATTGAGAATTAAAGATGTGATGTGCATAAGACAACGCTCGTAACACCGATACGGGACATTAGCGAGTTCCTTTGCGGATGCCGCTTGGTTTGACAAAATGCTCCAGCCGGCTTTCATGCGTGACCTACGAATCAGGTTTTCCGACCGTATGTGGATCAATTTGTCGTAGCGTTCATAGACGGCTGATTCTTGTGTATCTCGAAAAAGATCGAGAAAGTCATGACACACACCTTCTCGTGTAGTGTTAGAGACTTTCATAAAGGAGTAAAGTAGTAAACCGAAAGCAAGTGTGAGTTTCGTTGAATGAAGTGTCCTTTCAAGCACATTGTATCGAAAGAAGGAATAATGAAAGTGGATCCAAAGAAATAGAAGTGGTTGTCAAAATGGAAGCCACCAAGAAATGTTACGTATACATACTCGACCAGCAGGTTACTACAGAAGATTTGTTAAGGGGTTTTCAGATCGCACTCGATGACGAGATTACCCGTAAAATGTAAAGTATGAATGGAGTGAAAATGTCAAAGAAGCTTCAAAGAAGAATTCTTAACCGAGGTCTGGTGTTTACTCAACCGAACACCGCGTAAAGAATATGTGATCTTTAGTGATGCTTCACTAAATGGACTAGGATGTGTCCTAATGCAAGAGGGTAAAGTGGTAGCCTATGCTTCTCAAGACAATCATCACATGAAAAGGAACCACCCCACGCATGATTTGGAATCGCACAATTGTATTTGTTGAGAATTTAGAGACATTATTTATATGGAGAAAAGTGTTTATTTACACCGATCATAAGAGTCTTAAGTATTTGCCTCACAACGAGAGCTTAACCGAGACAAATCCGAGACGGATGGAATCGATAAAAGATTATGACTGCGTGATTGATTATCACCCGAGAAAGGCCAATGTAGTGGCTGACGCTTTGAGTAGAAAGACAGTACAAACATTTCGAGCATTGAATGCCCACTTGTCATTATCAAACGATGGTACAGTAGTGGCAGAATTGATAGCGAGACCGAATTTATTGAATCGAGTGCTAGTGGCACAAAAGAAAGATGAGAAAATTTCTGCCATAATGAGACAGATTGGAGATGGTAAGGAACCGAGTTTAAAGTAAAGGGGAGATAGATCCTTGTATTATAAGGACAGGGTATGTGTACCCAATAATTGTGAATTAAAGAAGAGCCAGTAGAGATTTTGGCTCGTGAAGTGAAGGAATTGCGTATCAGAAGATTCCGCTAACAAAGTAAGCCGAGAAACCATAAGCATCAAGAAGCTACTGGGAAAGTGAAGAATGCATGCGCAAAGATTCCAATCGTTAATTCAAGGTAAATTTCGAGGACCTAAATTTTCTTAAGAGGGGGAGAGTTGTAACGTTTCCAAAATACCCTAGAATTTTTATAATAATTTCTTATTATATATTCTCGGGTATGACTGAGTCAAACTTGCTTTTCGTAATTTGATAAATCGGTGAAATGTAAATTTAAAGTGTGAGCATATGATTGATTATTATATGCTAAATTGAGAAATTGATTGAACCCGGAACTAGACCTAAGTGAAAAAGGGAAAATGTGGAAATTTGTAAAATGAGGACATAAGGGTCAAATGATAGCTTAAATGCTAATATGAAATAAATGACAAATGACAAGGAACGTGAATTAAAAGTTAGAATGTCAAAAATGGAAATTTGATTTAATGGGTGGCCAAAACAAGGCCTTTTTTTTTTTTATATGAATAAGTGATTTAAGAGCAAAAAGGGGAAAATGAGAATGAGAAAGGGTGTAGGCCAAACATGGCCTTACACTTGTTGATTTATAGCATCAAAATGTGTCTTAGTGGCCATTTGAAGAGCAACTCACTGCTTTGAGAAGTGGAGAGTGATAAAAAGTGGAGAAGAAATCTAGGGTTTGCAAGGAGGAGTGGCTTTGGTTGGCTTTGCTTCCCATTTCTTGCTCCTATGAGGCCAAGCAACATGAAAGGGAAGATTTTAAGGGGCTAAGGTAAGAAAAATCAAAACCCTAACCTCATTCTTTTTTATTTTGATTTTGGGGAAAAGCCCTAATTTGAGAGAAAAAGGTTTTCATTGATTCTAAACCACTTTTGGAGTTGTTTTGAGTGGATTCCATGGTGGATTTTTGATATGGGACGACTAGAGAAGATTAGTGGAAGAAAATGAGTGAAAAATGCAAAATCCCGATTCAAGTAAACTCAGAGGTGTGCCTAAGACAGTTGGGAGTCAGACTCTATTAGCGGATGTGGCAGTGGTAACTGGGGCACTGCACAGTCAGCAAAATTAGCATAGGTTGTGTAGCTGGGTAACCTGTACCAGACAGTCAAAGTTGTAATTCTGAGGTCGTAATCTAAGATGGGCCTGAAGCAGCCCCATTTTTGCATAATTTTGCACCGTTAAGTCCTCAGATTCGTATACCGATTGCTTAGGACCCTAAAATGAATAATGAAGGTTCAAATTGCTGATAGAATCATGAAAACGTACCATACCTCACCGCTCATGGCTTAATTCGCCTTCGCATACTTAGTGTCTTAATCCCAAGACCGCGAAAGGAAGCCAAATTTTTGTAATTCATCAAATTGTTTAACAATTGTTTATCTCACTAAGAGTGGCATGAATGTTAATACTAGGATCGTGATGACCGCCTAACCTAGGACCGAGATCGAAGAGAAGGAAGCTAGATTCGACAGCTTTGGTTTGTTCTCTGACTCTATTCTTGTTTCAAGTATTTTGGTAGCATACCAAGTAACTATGAAATGAGTACATGAATGAATATATGAAATGAGTACATGATTGGGTATATGAAACGAGTTCATAAATGAGTACATGAAATAAGTACATATATTGAGTATATCTTTGAAAAGATAATACGAAAGTGAATATGGAATTGAAATGTGATATTTGAAAACCGAATAATGTGAATACGATAAGGACGGGATTCATCCAACAACGGAACTGGCCATAAATGAGAATAGAATAATATATCAATGAAATCCCATATCACGGGATTCACCAACTGAATTCGCCGCGAAGCAATCGAATCTTTTCGTTACGTGAAATCACATTGCTACTAATGACAAACAAAGACAGATTCACCAACTGAATCGTCAGTGAATTTCGATTTTTATAGCCATATGAGAGATGGTAATATTGAATGTGAAATCACATTGCTACCGTAATGAAACAGATGTGATTCGCACCTCAACCGAATCTGTCGTGAATGTCAATTTTACAAATATATGCGAAATCACCAAAACTCGTAGTGCCGAAAAATGATATAAAAAGTGTATTTGTATAAATATCTTTCACATTAGTGAATGAACCGCCTGACGGGGTGCACCAATCGGCATATGTCACGGCGCACTTTAAATCGGTCTAATGTCCCACTTCGGGCGGATGCACCAATCGGCATATCCGCTATGATGGCGTATGGCATTTAATTGATACCATATGTTTGGTGTACCTAAATCTAAGCATCCGCGATGGGAGACCAATTAGCAAATGAATTGAATAGTCAAAGTGAAATAACCAACATTGACGAAAGTGTAAATGGGATTTAATGTATATGCTTAAATGTCATAAATTGAATCAGGAATTGAATTAATGCATTGAAATCGTATATCAGGATATGATAAATGAATTGTAAAATAAAAGCATGCGAATGAATATATGAGTATATAAAGGATATAATAGGCATGGTTTAAGGTTAAATGCATGCCAAGTTAAATTGAATATTGAAATAGAATCGATAGGAACCACTAAGCATGAAAATGCTTAGCCTGTAGTTTTTATCTATGCGCAGTGTCGAGTGTGATGTGAAGAAGACAAGATCGCTGCCGCCAGAGTCATAGAGAGAGTACGGGCAGATAAGAATATAATTCCGCCATTTGCATATCATCTCTTTTGAACAAGTGGTATTTTGTAAACAAAGGTTAAACTCGAACCTTGATTTTGTATATCATTTTGAAAGCATGAATGCCTTCTCAGAAAACGTATTCGTTAAATGCTTATGGGCCTACCGAATTGCATTGAATTTGTAAATGATTATGGGCTTGCCCAAAATTGAAACCGCTTCCGCAACGAAATGACATAATAAAATGTTTCGATAAAATAAATAAAAACGTCGGAGTAAACCGGGCTCCGGTTCGGATCCGCCATTAGGGTCAAGCCGGGGATTCGGGTTGCGACATTTTTGAAAAAGAAAATTTAATAACACGGGAAAAAAAATAATGAATGAAATAAATCAGGCGTCCCCGGTTTTCGATTCGAACTCGCTAACCGGGTCGGGTCGAGCTCGGGGGTCGCTACATTGATTTAACTGGAATTTGGAAATTTTATGGAGTTCATCTATTTTAGTTTGTTTGAAATTTCAGTGAATTTACCTGATCAGTTAGTCATTGTTCTTTGTAATCCAATTTGAAAGACTGAGCTCCATATAGGAATTGATTGATGTTAATTAAAAGTTTATGCACAATTTGAAAGAATGTCATAGTTCAAAATCTTGAATTTATTTAGTTGTGTTGTTTTTGTATTAGTTGTTCAGAATATTAATAGCGTGTACTCAGATGAGGACTGTATCTTGCTCTGATTTCCAAGAGGCCCTCTGAGCGACACAGAGATAGAGAATCCTGAGAGTGTAGAGTAGTTACTCGGGGGTATGATAGACTAATATTAAGGAACTAATGAACTTTGAAGGACTACTTTGATAAATCACTGATTTAATCATGGTGTGAGTATTAGTCGGATAATATATCAATTTAGTTTATCAGAGGTTTCTCCTTTGTTTGATGAAAGGATCTTGATCCCGTGTTAGATGAGATCTAAGCAAGGAGATAAAGAATTTTGTCAGATTCGATGGATGAGATACCAATTAAATTGGGGAAGGCTTGCATTATCCTGTCTATAGGGGCAAGTAGTCTTTAGTCCTACGAAAAGGGTGTGAAGTACTAAAAAGGAAAAATACCCAGATCTTAGAAAGAGATTTATATTCTACAAGTAACTGATTAGACTCATGTATCCGAAAGGAACATGGATCTCTAATTAGTGAAATGTATGGAGAAATCCAAACTATACTACCTTACATCTTTGTCAAGTTTAGATTTCAAACTCATAGCTGAACCATGTTGTAAAATGATGCAGAAAATGTATAATTACACATTTAACTATTTCCCAGTGTTACTTACCTAGTGGCCTTGCCAATCCAATTATTTTGAATTCTTTATATATAGTTATAGAATTTTATTTAATTTTTTTAACTTTTCCTTTAGTTTAAAGCCAAATCACTTTTAACTTTGGAGTTCAAAAGGCAAGGATTTTGAGTAGATGGGGTAATTAATGTTTAGATTCTTCATCATTCCTCGTGGGAATGATATCTGGAGTTAAATCCACTTTTATTACTTGTATGACCTATGCACTTCTAGTGATTTAGACCAAAACACATTTTCAATTAAAGCCTTCTCATCCAAGGCAAACAATATATTTTATATCTTTGATCAATCAATGTTTTCAAGGCCGTCGAGACTAATTAGTCTTGGTGGTCGTGACTCAGAGTCAAGTACCACACCGACCTCATCATCTTTAGTAAATTTGGTCTTCAACAATTAGTCGCTTGGTCTATGTAAAATCGCCATCAGGAGAGAAAAGGGAGAGGAAGGAAGATCCGACAACTTTTCCCCTCTTATTTCCAACGCTGACGGCCTGAGTTCGCTTCTGCCGAGCAGTCCGGTTTACTCGATGAGGGCTACGCTCCAAGAGGTGCGCTATTCACTTTCGCCGACGGGCTTTCCTGACAAGCGTTCAAAGGGACGGGTTGGGAATTGCCATTTTGGACTGAGGTTCAGGATTGTTCCGTGGCCGTGTGGGGCCGGATGTATAGCCTGAGCATGGCATGTTTGTAGCCTGGTATTAGCCTAGATTTGAATAGTCTTGGCGCCGGATTTGGGATTGTTCTATGCTCGGGTTGTGTCATGTTTATGTGGCCTATGATGGCTGTATGTGGGGACTACTTTTTTGGGCATCTCTCATGCCACAATAGGTCTTGAGAACCAAGTTGTCTTTGTCATTTTTGATTGACTTCTACTGGTGATAATTGTCATCAATATTGATATATGAACTCTAATATATTGACATTGAGATAAACTATTTGGAACTTATATGCTTTTGATATAACTGTTCATGATGCATGCTAAATTGTTTAGATGACATGTATTACATATGTGACAGGACAATGGCATATGCACTGAGGCATCGCATTCATGGGTGACCTATGCACTTCGGGTAGAGAATATGCTATGTATAGTGATGCGTAAAAAATTGGTTTGGGATGTGTATTGATGCAAGATGGAAAAGTGGTGGCATATGCCTCCAGACAGTTAAAACCTATGAGTAGAACTATCCCAATACATGATTTAGAGTTGCAATGTAGTGTTCGGGCTTTGAAAATATGGAGACACTAGTTTATATGGTAAAAATGTAGAATCTTACATATCACAAGAGTCTCAAGTACCGACTCGTAAGAGTTGAATTTTGAGTAAATCTGAGGTGGTTAGAGTTGTTTCAAGATTATGATTGGGATAATAGACTACCACCCCAAAGAAAGCTAATGTGGTAGCAGATGCTTTAAGTAGAAGACAGTTGGCAGCCGATGTCACTAACACAATGATTGGAGACTAGTAGATGATGGGGCTTTACTAGCTCAATTAAAAGCACAACCTGTTTTAAAACAAATGATTATAGATGCTCAAAAAAAAGATGAAGAGTTATAGAAAAAGGTACAATTGGTCAGAGCTAATGATAAGACTGATTTTTCTGTAAGAGAAGATGTAAGTTTGTATTTTTAGAATAGATTATGTGTGCCAACGGATAATGAGCTGAGAAAAGAGTTGTTACATGAGGCTCATAACTTAGTGTTTACCATGCATCCTGGAGGTAACAAGATGTACCAGGATTTGAAACAATACTATTGGTGGAGAGGAATGAAAAGAGATGTGATAGAGTATGTATCTAAGTGTTTGACGTGTCAACAAGTCAAAGCTAAACACCAAGTGAAATCAGGTTTGTTGAATCCCATTCCAATTCCAATAATGGAAACATACATACGTGGATTTGTGTTCTGGTCTTCCTCTCACAGAAAAGAAGCATTGATCGATAAGTGAGAATTGATAATGTAAAAGTCGTGCCCATCTTATACCAAATGTGATCGACTATTCTATGGATCGACTAGCTGGGCTATATGTGGATGAGATTGTCAGAATGCATGGTGTTCCATTGTCTATTATGTTAGATCGAGACCCAAGATTTACGTCTAGATTTTGGAAAGAATTACACGAATTGGGTACTAAGTCGAATTTCGCACAAATACTTCATCCATAAGACGTGGACAATCCGAGTTGATTCGGGTGTCAAGATATTCTTCGGGATAATGAAATTATTAGAGTTGATAAATGTTCCATTAATGGAATTTTGTTTTATAACAGTCAGCTTATCAAGGCATCGCATGACACCATATGAAGCTAGTGGCCTAGAGATGTAGAACTGGTATGCTGACATAATTAAATGAGTATATGGTGATTGGTCCGAACATAGTAAAGATACAAATGTGAGAAAGTTCGAAGTTATTCAAAATGTTAAAGTTATAATGATCGACAAAAGTCATATGCCGATTTGAAGAGTGGTGATATTGAATATGAAGGAGTGATAAAGTGTTCCTAAAGGTATCCCTATGGAGGAGTGCTTAGGGTCTCGGGAAGAAATGAAAGTTGAAACAAGATTCACTGCGCCCTGTATGAAATTTAGAAAGAGTAGACTTAGAAGCCATCGCTTGGCTCTTCCTCCAGAGTTGACCAAGCTACATGATGTCTTCCATGTGTCCATGTTGAGGAGATATAGATCAGATGAATAGCATATCTTACCCATACAAGATGTACAAGTGCAATCGTATTGTCTTGGCGATTTAGGAACCAAAAGCTATATTAGCTCTAGAAGTGAAACAATTATGAATAAGCAATTATCAGAAAGTGCTTTCGCAAACATCATGGCATGGAAGAAGTCACTCAGGGCTTCAGAAGTAACTATTAGGCACCTCAATTGTTCAATTCGTAATAATTCGGGAGGATGAAATTCCTTAAGTAGAGGTTATATCACCCCCAAATTATACCGATAGTTTTATAACATGT
Source organism: Tetrastigma voinierianum (assembly GCA_016808115.1). NCBI lineage: Eukaryota > Viridiplantae > Streptophyta > Magnoliopsida > Vitales > Vitaceae > Tetrastigma > Tetrastigma voinierianum. Next base: position 94,170 of record JAEQBH010001039.1, on the reverse strand, counting down.
TTGAGTGTGAGGGTTATAAGTTAATCTTTGAATTTTTCGGTGCTTAATATTGCAGTGAAACGATAAAACCCGAGATTAACTAAGAGTCAAGGGTAAATTAGTACTTATCGATCCATGACTTAAAGGTCATATGGATAATAAGTTTATATGCAGTATAGAAATATTGATAAGTCATGTAAATGAAAGAAGGGAAGGGCTTTAGTCAAAAAATGGGAAAATGATGCAAATGGTTTTGCTAAACATGTCCCGCGGAAGATGATGCACTAAATATCGGGTCTCAAAATGAGACATTTTTCCTTCAATTTTCGAGAGTCAGGCATGCCAGAGTAGAGGGAAGGTGTCTTGGCTTGAATTGGCTCCATGTAATCATGTTTATGTGATCAAGAAATAGGAAGAAGAAAGAAGAGATTGTAAGAGATTTAAGGTATGAAAAACTAAACCTAAAACCCTTGATGATGTTCGCTTGTGAAAACCCTAACTTCAGATAATAATGATGGTTGCTGGTCTTAGCTCAGTTTTATAGCTTGTTTTGAGTTTGGGTTGTGGTCCTCAATCGAGGAATGTTTGTATAAAGAAATGCCAGTTTTAGGGAGATGTCACAAAATTTTCTGAAACCCACATTTTGCTCAGCCATCACCATCTAAATTCCGAGTGATTCTAAATTTAGAAAAACTAGACTTCTAGGAGAACAAATCTCCTTGAAATAAGTGTATTCTAATTTACAAAGTAAGAAGCTTTGTTTTCGTAAGCCTAGTCTAATTTGGTACATCTTTTAGGTAAGCTTGAAATATAATCAATATCACTCATCCAAATTGAGTGATTAATTTTTTTGGATAAACTATACTTTTAGGAGAACAAATATCCTTGAAATAAGTGTATTCAATTTTTGACCCTATTGGACCCAGAAAATTCTTCAAAGTAAAGCTCTATTTTCAAAGTGCAAGCTTCGATTCATACTGGGTACATCTATAGTGTTTAAAGCATAAATTACCACCATCTTAAATCAGTTCAAATTTCGAGTAAATCAGACTTAGGATAACAAATATTCTTGAAATAAGTATATTCAAATTTGGATCCCATTGTACCTAGGAATTGCCCATGGGAGCTCTATTTTAGAGGAAATATTTCATAACGAGATTCAAGTGAATAAACAGAAATGTACAAGAATTTATAAAAGAATCTATATGAAATAAGTGATTACATGAACAGAAATATGAGTAATACCGAGAACATGATTATACATGTTATGATAAAAGTAATGTATCTATAGTAGGTTATATAAAGTTAATAGTTCATCTAGTATCTCATGTGGATATGGATTGACATTATCCACGTATATAGAGACGGCATAGTCAACATGAATGGAAAATGTAATGTTTTGATTGTTTGCATATGTCACCAGGTAGAGGATAGATAGTATTACTATAGGATGGGCTGTTGTAGTACACATTTTATAGATATTGAGATCCCATTTGACCGACAAGTAGGATCCAGTTTCGGGATCGAATATAGCGGCCCCGTTTAGGTCATACAGATAGAGATCATTGTCTCGTACAATGATAGTACCTTCGGGTACATATAAATTATACCCGTTATCCACTTCTTGGAATATGCAGGCAAGACATAAGATGAGAGAAACAACAAAATGGCTGAAAGACAAAGAAGTTGAACATGGAAACTAGTTATAAGAAGCATAAAATATGGAAACAATGACTAAATGGAAAAATGTGATAGAGCTATAATGATATGAAAGAATATGTATTATGACACAGCAAGACCCTACTAAATGGTATAATGTACAAGTATAATGATATATGAATAGATATTGTGCAAATAGACAATTTTGTAAATTGTATATCGTCTTTGAGGACCACTGCGGGTGGTCATATATGTTATATGTGTTTCCTACTAAGCTATAAGTTTAGCACAAGTGTTTTATTCGTGTAGGTATTTAAGAGGACATCCCAACCGTTCGGCACATAGGAGGGCCAACACAGCAATAGGAGTCATTGCCTATAGGTTGCTACCTCTAATTTTGAATATGTACGTGCAAAGTTTTTTTTTTTTATATGTATAAGTCAATGGGACTCATATATTTGTATAGGACATTATGAACACCATTGCGTTGGTTGTTTTATATGTATTTGTGATTATGAATTAATTACATGTTATGGGCTCACCAATGTCAGAAAATGTTAAAGAGTCTGGCTTCTGCCACGCCCCCTCTTCCACCTAAGCAGTAAAGGTACTAAAAAAGACTCCCAACCTTAAGAGGTAATTGTTAATTTGGACAATTTCTTTATTTTATCATAAATTTTTTAGAAAATCACAAAATAGTTTTTTAATCGTAGTAGGCCTAGTAAGCTAACAAAGTAAATATTTCATGAGCTTAAATTATAAGTAATTGTTTTCCACGTATGACTTGATCTCAATGTGTTTATTTCAAGAAGATTTACATGCACAAAAACCAAGCAAAATTGCTGATACAGAACTGGAAAGAACAAATTCTGCTGAATAGTGAGAAACGCAAAGTGTCAGTAATCAAACTATGGTGTATAAGAGAGAAAGAACGCAACATATTTTAAGACAAAGCTGCAGAGACCTCGGGAGGCAAATGACTATGAAGATTTTTGAGGTCAAGCATTAAGATGAATAATTCCTGTCATGGAGACAACTTGCTATAAAAGCTAACAATTTTGAACTTAAGCTAGCTTTGGTCACAATGGTGCAAAGAAATATCTTAAGTTTTGGGCATCATAGTGAAGACCCTAATGAGCATGGGAAGATTTATGAGGATGGCAATAAACAGGTTGAACAAGACCATGGATCGTCAGAATCAAGTTTCATTTTCACCCAGAGATGGCATCAACTCGGTTTGAATCACTACCTATCGATACGAACACTGGGAAGAGTCATGGAGGCTTACATGAGCAGATTTTCGCTTCCTCACCCTCACTTCTAAAAGGAGAGGGGAAATCATAGTATTCAAGCAAAGAGAGGATGAAAGTCTCTATAATGCATGGGAAAGATATAAAAGATTGCTGAAAAGATGCCTAATGCATGGAATAGATCTGACCACTCAAATGGATATATTTTATCATTCTATGAATTATACCTCCAAAGGTATAATCGATACAAATTTCTGCCTCAGGAGTTTTCAAGAGAAAAATCGAAGAGGCAAAGTAGTTGATAAAGACCTCGTTAAATGCAATTATAAAGCTCATCCTCGAAACTTCAAGTGAATAAGAACAACCGAAAGAAAGTGGTGTGGGATAGTGTTAACCTGATGACCGCTATGTGCGACACTTCATAGGAGAAACAAGAGGTCGCTGAATGTAACAAGAGAAGAAATTCTGTTTATCTAGCAAGATTTCAGTTAACACAATCGTGTTTTAAGCCAATACAAATGTGTCTTCGAAAAAACTGAGACACAAGTAGGCGCAAACGGCTCAAGAATGTGGTGAAATCAGTCCAAAGATGCCTTCCCAAGTGACATAAGGAAGAATCCTAAGGATTGTATGGTGGTAACTCTAAGAAGTGGAAGAGAGATAGAAAGTAGAAAAGAAGAAGAGAAGAAAAAGACTGAAAATGTTGATGGAAAAGAAACTGGAAAAGAAAACAAGTTGGGCAACAAATTCTCAATAAGAGACTGAAAAGAAATCTGAAAGCAAGAGTGGAGTAGAGAATAATAGAAGAAGAAAGAGGATAAACAAGCCCAGACGTCATGTTCCTCCCGAGGCTTCAGTAAAGCCAAAATGGAAGAGCGTTCTGATTCTCGATGTCTTCAAGAAGATAGAGATCAATATACCCTCAGAGACATTGACCCGTATGCCTAATTATGCTAAGTTTTCATGACATTCTGAAAGAAGAGAAATTTCATTGAAATGAGGTGAATTTGCTCTACTAAAGATAAAGGTGTGTTGATCCGCAGGAGCTACCGCAGGAAGATGATCCTCATAAATACACCATCTCCCCTACCATCGGGAATTTTGAATTCAAGAAAGCTGCTAGGTGACTTTAGAGCTAGCATCAACTTGATGCCTTGTCAATGGGCTTTAAGAGACCTGCCTGGGGAGCCATTCCATAGCTTATGACTTTCAAACTTTAAAGATAGCAGGCAATGGCACATCCTTTAAAGAGTCCTTGAAGATATGTTTTTCATCAAGGTGGTGGAAAATTCATTTTCCGGTGGACTTCTAGAATACGGATATGGGAAGGAAGCCACTCAGTTCACCATCGGTTGAAGACCTTCAGCCACCGAAACCGACTTGATGATGTGAAAAAGTGAGAACTCACTCGTAGGTAGTAGAAGAAGGTGATACCAAGCCGAACACAAGCTTGAAATAGTTTGAGTGTGAAAGTCCAGATTGTAAGACTGTAGAAACAATAGTTCCCATCAGTCCTGAATTGAATTTTGGTTGTAATTTACAGAACTCAATCAATGAAAATGAGATGAATTTCCAGTATCTTGATGATTCAGACGATTTTCTGCATTCTGTGTTATGGAATTGTAAAGAAACAACTTTTAGTTTAATGAGAACACATTTAAAAGACAAGCTTTAATGAAGAGGAAGTAAAAGAAACAGAAACAAGTTTAGAAGGGTTAACCTAGACATTTAAAGTATGCTTTCTTAAAGCCAGAAAAGCAAAAACTGTTATTATTTCAGCTGCATTGATTGAGGTTGAAGAACATAAACTGTTGGAGATTCTGAGAAAATACAAAGAAGCAATTGCTTGGTCTATAGAAGATTTGAAAGGAATCGGGCCTTTTCTATCTGCATACAAAGATCCTTTTAGAGATAGCCAAAGATCTCTATTGAACATCAAAGAAGAGTGAATCCAGTAATGAAAGAAGTTGTCAGAAAAGAAGTACTCAAATGGCTTAATGCAGGCTTCATATATGCAATCTCATACAACCCTTGGGTGAGCCTCGTTCATGTGGTTCTCAAGAAGGGTGGATTCACTGTGATCAGAAATGAGAAGAATGAATTGATTCCTATAAGAACTGTGACAGGATAGAGGGTGTGTATAGACTACAGAAAACTGAACATTGCTACCATAAAGGATCATTATCCTTTACCTTTCATTGACCAAATGTTGGACAAGTTAGCAGGACACCCCTATTACTATTTTCTTTCGCTGAGTGGATATTCTCAAGTTATAAACTCGTATTGCTATGTACTCTCATGATCCAGAGAAGACTACATTTACATGTCCTTATGGCACTTTTTTCTTTAAGGATGCCATTTGGATTATGTACGTTCGCCACCTTCTCAAAGATGTATGATGTCTATATTACATTGTGAAGAAGCTATGGAAATCTCTCATCGATGACTTCTCAAGATATAGATCCAGCTGAGAAATGTTTGAAAATTTTAAACAATATTTAGAGGTGTCAAGACAAGAATTTAGCCTTAAATTGAAAAATCTCGTTTCATGGTAAATGCATCATACATCTAGTGCGCCAAAGATTTCTCAGTAAATGGGCTAGGAAGTGAAATTCTCAAGCAAAGTCTCTATCATAAAAACTTCCCGCCACCTCCACAAAGCAGCCAAAGGATAAGAAGTTTCAGACATGTCGGGTTTTACAAGAGATTCATAAAGACTTCTTAAAATCTTTAGAATCATTATGGTGATTATTAGAGAAATATGCAAATTTGATTTTGATGAATCATAAAGTCAAAGATTTGATGAAATTAAATCCAGATTATTAATCCCATCATGGTAACACCTGATTGGAATAAGGAATTTGAAATTATGTGTGATGCCAATGACTGTGCAATGAGAGCTGTATTGGGACAAAGAATTGAGAAGATGTTCTAGGCCATATACTATGCCAAGAAACCTTCACCAGGCATAAAACTACTTATTAACTAAAAGAGACGCCAGTAATGGTGTTTGCTTAGAAAAATTTCAGCTTTATATTAGGTTCCATGTTATCACATTAATCGATCATGCCGTACTGATATTTGATGGCAAAGAAAGATGTCAAACCCAAGATCCGATTCATGGTATTATTGATGTAAAGAGTTTGATCTAGAAATTAAAGAGACAAGAAGGGTAGTGACAAATGTGATAACCGATCACCATCTAGATTGAAAAACCACCTGTGGTACAAAAAAGGAAGTGAAATAGCAAAAAACTTTCCTGATGAGCAGCTGTTTTTGTTATTAGTCCAAACACCCCTAAGAAGCCTATGCAAATTATGTCATGAATCCTAAAATCAGAAAGGCAAATTCTTGAGAACCATAAAGCCAGATTCTATATTTGGAATGATCCACTACTTTTCAGAAGAGGAGCATATATGATTATCAGAAGATGTGTACCAGAAACAGAACAAGGTGAAATTATTTATAAATGCCATGCATCACCATATGGAGGACATTTTGTAGGAGATAGAACAACCCATAAAATTCTCCAATCGTGTTTTTGGTCATCAGATTTATTCAAAGACTCCGTTGAATGGGTAAAGCATTGTGATAAATGTCGCAGACCGGGCAAACATAAGCAGAAGAAATGAGATGCCCCGTGAGCAACCAATTCTTGTATATGGATCAAATTTCAAGCATTTACCTTCATGTGACTATTACTATCCCCTAGTAAAGTAAATCAAAATCTGGCTACTGTGGTAGAACTTGAGGTTGGTAATAAAAATAGCTTTGTCAATGATTTTATTAAAATTTAGTTTGGTCATAATATCGCAAAAGTATGCCAAAAAGCAAGTAATAAAAGTAGACCTATAAGTCCCATATTGTTCCATGTAGATTGAAGAGAATTCAAAGTTCAACTACCCTAACTACTCAAGTTCTACACTATTTGAACCTCCATTTCATAAAGTTTTCTAGTAAACTAACTAAGAATTTAACTGTATAAATTTATACATCTATAATAAAAGAAATATTTAAAATCTTAGATCTAAAAACTGCACGAACCGTATTAGTTATTAAAGTGAAAATCTGTATTTCACTGCTGTGAAATTATCAATTCCTACAACATAATCTAATTCTACTCTATCATGAATTGGAATCTGAATTTTTCAAAGAGACAATGTAGTATAGTTTGGATTTCTCCCTTAACCATACATTTCACTGATTAGAGAATCATGTTCATTTCTTAAACATGTGTCTAATCAATTACTTGTAATCAAAATTTTCTATAAGATCTCGGGGTATTTTCTTTCCAATACTTCATACCCATTTCTAATGATCACAGATTTTACTCCCAAGACAAGGGCCAGAATGCTTATTTCATGTTAATCAATGATGTTCATCCTTCGTATCTCAAAGAGTTCTCTTCCTTATTAGATCTTGCTTAACACTATAGATCAAGGTGTCGTCCATCAGACCAAAGAGAAAGTCCCAATTGATTAAATCGATAGATTCTTCAACCACTCCTCAAACCACATGAGTAAATTGATGATTTATCTAAGTGAATCCTCAGAGCTCAATAGTTCTTCAATATTAGTCTAGTATACCCCTAAGTAATGTACCAAGTTTCTGAATCTCCAACTCTATGTCACTAAGAGGTCCTCTTGGAAATTAGAGCTAGACAACAGTCCTTAATTGGGTATAAGTTACTAATGTTGGGAACAATTCACTTTATGAACAACATCATTCAAATAAATTCAAAATTCTCAATCAAAGAAATCTAATTATGCAGAAAGACCATAACTAACATTGTGATTCTTCCGCCGGGAAGTTGTATTTTCGAATCAATCGCTGGAACATTGAAATACCGATCAAGAAATTTCCAATGCAATCAGAATCACTTATGAAATGAATCTAGACTTCATTATATCCTAAACAAAGAATCGAATCGATCCCAACAATTTAGAGCTCAACTTCGAAACTTCGAACTCCACTGCTTTCACCCTAACAAATTGAAAATACTACGCTAATTTAATCTACTAAGAAAATAAAAAGAAAAAATATCATTAAAGAGTTCTACCCTCGATGCCTGTTTTTCCATCGACCGACCGCCGCTTCTCAAATGTTTCTATTTATAGCCCGTAGCTCGGGACCCTAAATTCGAGGTTACATTGTGAATCCCCAAAATTCTAGCCCATATTGCATTATTGGTGGCGACCTGAAAGTGTTGTTGCAACAGAGTTTTGATTCTTTATTGTAGGTCTCTGTTGCAGCATGCAGTATTCTGTCACTCTATCCATTCTATGTCGCGACAATCTTATGTGTGTTTACTGGAACAGTTATGTTGCGACATTGACAATCGTGGTTACACATTGTTTATAAAAAGTGTCTTCTTCAGATTCATGTTCGCAAATGACCCGCTTTTATGTCGCGACAAGATTCTGGCTGGTTCTCGCCGCAAACAATGTTTCAGATACGCGATTTCGTCGAGACTAAGAAAGTCTATTGCAACAAAGTCTTGTCTCCACTAAACCCGATTTTATCGCAGCCTTCATTTTGATGTTGCGCACACATAGTCTATTGCGTTGTGATGCCGTCGTCGTAACAAAGCTCGCCGCGACAAGACTTTTCGCTCTTCAGCCATCTTTGTGTCGACCCAATTTCTATTAGTGTCGCCACTCACTTCTCGTTATGTAGCAAAAGACTTCTTCCTCAGAAGCAGAAATCTTCAGGCTGGCATGGAAAAGTCTATCGCGACCTTGTTTATTTGTGCTAAGCTGGCTTCGTGGTCATGATCCCAAATCCCCGCTGCAACAACGATAAATTCTCCCCTTCATCTTTGAAGTATGTCACAACATTGAACTCTTTATCAGAACCAAGTCGCTTACTAAGTCAAGATCACTTATTTAATTCCTTGCTTTCTCCTCGCCAGATTCGTAACTGGCCCTTTCAACGTCAGCGACACTCGGTCATCTTTGTTCTTAATACAGCATTCTCTACGTTGTCTCAACAAAGCTTTCCAGTTGTACACCAAAGGTCGCGACAAGCAGAGAAATCCCTCTACAGTGACATAGATCCTTATATTTTTCAGCCATGTCAAAGAACAAAACTGGATATGCTCGTAGTAGTTCTTCCGTATTGTTCTTTAATTTCTCATTGTGACACAATATACCTCATTACCACGTAATCCCCGCGACTTCATTTTTAAGTTACACAGAGCTTCTTATGTCACGGCTGTGTTCTTCCTAAGTATCGCATCCAACTGACAAACCTCATTCTAACATTATCTTTCTTTGTCTCAAACATTTGTTACATTCTTCTCATGTTCCTCAGTTTGCGGATATGCTATTCTTCGCCGCGATATAGCAACTTTTTCTTCTTATATTCACCCTTTGTGTTGTGACATAAGAAACATCATATTGTGACATTTTTCCTGTTTATTCGCTTCGACGCTTTCACGATTATCACGTAACTCTATCACGATATGTAATTATCGCAATTGCTCTTTTCTTCTTTTCGACTGATTCTTCTTATTTTTGAATTAAAACATGCAAAACACAAAGCTAGTGAATAATCCATAATTTGGCATTAAAACAGGTCCAAATGTACTAAAAATAAGCCAGAAAAATGGATTAATAATAGATAAGTTTAAGACTCATCACCCTACAAGGCATCTTGGTGGTGCAGATTTTTAATGTGTGGGGGATAGACTTCATGAGACCTTTTCCATCATCATTTGTAAATCTATACATCTTCCTAACTATGGATTATGTATCCAAATGGGTGGAAGCAATAGCTTGTCCCAAAAATGATGCTAACCCAATGGCTGGGTTTATATAAAGAAATATTTTGAGCAGGTTTGGAGCACCCAAAATAATCATTAGCTATGGGGAGTTTGTTTTGTGGGCGTTTTTGCAAACTCATGAGCGTATATGGAATCCGACATGCAATGGGATTGGTTTATCACCTCGCTAATGGGGCAAGTAGAAATTTCCAACAAGGGAGATAAAGAAAATTCGAGTAAAAACATCACAAGCGTAAAAGATTTAGTCTATAAAGTTATGGCGCATCAGGGGCGATAGAATCGCTACAAAACTCCCACTGAATGTCCTCATGTTACAATTGTGGCTTGGAAAACCTTGTCATCTCCCTTCTTGTAACCCAATATAAGCCATGTGGGCCATCAAGAAACTAAATGTGATTTTCAAGTCAGCCAAAGAAGAAAGATTACTCCAAATGAATGAACGGAAGAGTTTAAGTGAATGAAACCATGATAATGCCAATCACAAAGATAAGACAAAAGAAGTACACATCTGCAAAGATTTGATAGCTGAATTCAAAGCGCAGCAGCCAAGTCCTATTATAAAATCTGCTTAAGTTGTTTCCCCAGAAAACTCGGTCAGATGAAAGTACACAAAGAGCAGTGGCACACCCTTTGAGCAAAGGATAATCGAAAAACTGATTCTGGAAGTGAGTTTAAAGTGAATGGTCAGAGATTGAAGCATTATCTTGGAGGAAACATAAATGAAGATTAGTTCCAAATTTTGAAGAGATAGGAGAATTTTTCTGAAAGGAAATTTTTTTTCATCAAATGTCTAGCTAGAGACATTAAATTGAGTAGCTTCTTGGGAGGCAACCAAACAAAATTTTAATTTTCACATTTAGCTTGCTTTTGTAAAATTTTTGTGTGTTTGAAGATTTAGTTTTAATTTATTAAAATATTCAATAGACGGTTAATTTTTCAGGACAATGAAGTTGTATTAGAGATGAATTTTATTTAGAATCATTCCTTCTCAAACTTATTAGGCAAACAGTGTTACAAGGGGGAGTTTCTCTTTTTTTTCTAATTGTCCTTAATGAGAATGCATGGCTGGAAGCCTTGGGGGAATGTATCTAATTAGCTTTAGTTTGCATATTCCTCACTGTCAAGATAATCATGTTGAATTATATTAAGTGAAGAAATGAAATGTGATTGTTTATACTTGAATCAGGTTCTTGATGATTGGGATGTGTTTTCAAAAGTATAATTTGAGCCAGAACATCGATATTGTTATTTGTGCTAATTGAAAAACAGCACTAGAAAATTCGTGAGGAAAGCCATAACATTGTCACAACTAAAAATCTTAGGTCGCGACATTGTTTCGACTCTGTTGCGACATTAGTTCTCTTTGTAGTGACAAAGAATGAATTAGCCTATTCGAAGTCACAGGAAAATATGTTGCGACATATTTCTTTATGCCGTGACATTATGTCAATTGAGAAGAATGAACTAGGTCGCAACATTATTTCTCTATGTCGTGACCAAGTTGGCTCTAAACTCTGATCTTGTAAGAAAGTGTTTATCGCAACATTATCTCTCTTGTCGCGACATTATCTCTCTTGTCGCGACATAAGTACACTTGAACATCATATTTTTATGTCGCAACATTCTTGCTTTGTCGCAACAAAGGACTGACCTAGCCTTTAATTGATTGTAGAAAATATGTCGTGACATTATTTCTCTATGTCACATAAGATTAAAAGGGAATAAACCCTAGAAGGTTTTTTTCACGATATTTAATGAAGGGCAACAAAACATTCGCCCATAAATAGATAATTTTGAAATCTAGAAGGCCACCTTCATCATAAACTATCAACTCATTTCGTTTTCTTCACTAAATCTCTTTTTCCTTGAAACCTAGATCTCCAAAAAACCTACCCACTATGTCTAAGTCTTCGCACCGTGTTTCTAACCTGAACGAAATGATGGAAGAGTACGCGGAGGGCGAGGAAGAAGCAGTTCAAGAAACTCACTCAGGAGCATTGCAGAATGAAGAAAGACAAGAAACAAGAGTAGAGATTGAGCAACCAGCCGAAAAGACAAGAAAAAGAAAAAAAGGGAGCAAAAGATGTGACGCCCCACAAATACCCTAGAATTTTTATAATAATTATATTATATATTCTGGGTATAAATTGAGCCAAACTTGGGGTTTTTCGAGAAAACTGATAAATTGTTAAATTGTGAAATGTGAAATGAATATGTGAGGATATACTCAAAATATTACATGCTGTAAATTAGTAAATATTGAACTTAAATAAACACAGTGAAAATGACAAATTTGGAAATTTAAATGAGGATCTGAGGTTGAAGAGCAAACACTAATAGTCAAAACACGCTTCGCGCTGTCCAAACGTTCCTTCCAGAATGGAAAATGAATTTACTGAACAGTTTCAAACATATCTTAGGGTAAAAACATAACTTAGCGTACATTAGGTCTTGTAAAATGCCATTGTGCAAAACGACTGAGAGGAGAAATGAGAAAGCTGTGGCAAGGTGAGAAAGATCGCATTATCAGTGACTTCTTTTCATCTTTGTTTCTAAGTGATCAAGCATCTTGGGGGAAGAAGATTCAAAGGGATTTAAGGTAAGAACCAAACCCTATATTTCTTTAAATGATGTTTGGGTTAGAAAAACCCTAATCCATTGATGAGTTTTTCTCATGGTCAGTTTAGGATGATATTAGGATTTTATTGGGAGTGATTCCCATGTTTTGTTTTGATATTTTGGGGATTTTTGGAGAAAAATCGCAAAAGAGCAAAGAAAAATATATAATATCGCCCTACATAGTTGACGCCTCACACACGAGTCAGGTGCCAATTGGCACTCCTTGCATGCCACAACATAGTTTTGCTATGTCACTGGCGTAGCTACTGCTCACAAATGCAGAAAGTTTTTGATTCTTTATCTAACACTGTGATTCTACACCGATAGTGAATGATCCACACCCGATTAACTCATGAACCCGAGGATCTCCTGCACCCAATGGATATAGAAACTTTTCCTCAAAAAAACAATCAAATAAAATCCATGGATGAACCCTTTACAATCCTTAACATATCTTTGAAAATAATGCGAAGTGAAGTGGTAAATTTTTTTCTTTTCTTTTCTTTTTTTAAACACTTGGGATTTCGTGTTCCGCTGAGTTTCCCTCAGTTTTCTACTTTCCCCAAATTTACAAAAACCTGCGAAAACACAAAAAAAAAAAAAACACTTCTAATCTTTCAATTCTCAACTTCCATTTTAGGACTCCTCGTCCACAACCCAATTAGGCACACAACTCAATCAAGCAAAATATATATTAATCGATGATGCCTTTTTCAACCCGAATCGAAATGAGCGCAGGTTGTCAGTCAGACCCTGATTGCCGGCGGCCGATGCGCCCTCGGATTGTCCTGGCCGAGGTAGGATCACCTGCACGTTGATTTGGTGTGCTCTGGGACGAAGCACTTCTCTCGCAAAAACAAGAAGAAGGGTTCGAGCTTCGCCTCGTGGTTGCTCGACGCCAGTTAGACCTTTCTAAGAGAAGAGAGAATGCCAGACCAGTTAGAGCAGCTAGACGTTTCATATGAATTTCACCTTCGATGGCAATTTGTATTTATAAGAGATATTCTTCCGCTGGATGGTGTTAGATTCATTCCCATTGATGGGAGAGTTTTTATTATAATCCGTGATTCATTTGGGTATAGGATATAGAAAGAGTAGTTTATTCGGGATAATCTTTCCTTCCTTATCGGGAGATTCGCCGGATTCATGGAATGATATATTATTAGTGGGACTATTATATTTTCAGTACCGTGGGAGACTTTCCATAAGTGACCTCGGGCTGCTTCTGATTGACCTCTTTCTTCGGCCGCCCAAGAACTACCGAAATGCACCGGCGCAATATACTGAGTGCTCATCAAGTAACCTCTCCTTTGTAATTCAACCGATGGGCCTTCGGTTCACAATGCGCCTTTCTCGGCTTCGTGCGGGGCTTGCGCACCTTATTTTTTCAACCCTATCACCGCCCCAGCCCTCGTGGCACCCGCGCACGGGCAAGTATTGCGAATCGCCACTTCGCAATACGTTGTCCGCCGGGCCGGATTAGTTAGGCTCGTCGCCACATTTGTCTCAGGATAATGATGACTCTTTGGTTTTCGCTTATTTCTTTCTATCCTTCAATTTCTTGTTTCTTTCGCGACATCCTTTGTCCTCGCAAAAATTAACGCTCGGGATCTTTTATTTCCGCTTTTGCTGAGTTCTGACTTCCTTCTCTCTTAGTCTTCGCTCGGTACTTACGAGTCTTTTCTCTTCGTCGTCTTCGGTCCACCGTGTCTGGTTTTCTGATTTCTTCGAGCGATAAGAAGAGTCGTTTGGGTTGGCCGACTTCGTTGGTTTTCATTATCCACGACCATTGGTCGGGCCTGCTCTTCTTCTTTATGTGATCGATGGTGTATTCTTCGCTATTGATGGTTCTACGAACTGTGTGTCTCTCGACTCGCTTATCGAGGTGGATTCTCGACGCGTCCCGAGGTGCCTCATCTTCCCTTGGACAAGGGCAAGGGAAAGTGAATCGACAACACCTGGCCTGAATATCCGAGATCCGGCCGTCACATGCGAATCGTGGACCTAGCAAGGCCATTCCTTCATACGGGCCATTCTTTCCAGACGTTATCAAAGCCCTCCCCGCATTCGGTGTGGTCCCCTAGACCGCTGACCTTCTATGTGGTCTCTCAGCACCTAGGATGGTGTGTTTTCGAAGTGGCCTTCGATAACGGTTCAGCTCTCAGATCCCTTCATAAAAGAGGTGTTGCGCAAGATTTAATGTGAACCCGCCTAACCTGGGCACTTAATGGTCAGTGGCATTTCGTTAGTCTCGTCGGTTTTCTTTAGACGTGGGGCCGCAGCCACTGCTGATAGCCTTGCTTCTTTACCTTTTCACCGGGCGAGAAGATCCGAGGCTTTCTTTATTTCAGGCTTTTCTGCTATGCCTCTGATTTCGATCTCCTCCTCCCATAGGCTTTGGAAGGGACGCTATTTTTCGCTACCACAGAATTTGGAGTATGATCCTTTCGACAAGGACGACACTCTGGGCGTTCCGGTAGCTTGGGCTACCCCCGAGCACTGTGGAGTATTCGCTCAAGGTTGTACTTGTGCGTGGTCGCTGACATTTCTGATTCCGACCAGACATATTTCTGTGTGTCACCGAGTTTCACGAAGATAACGCTTATCGGTCTGGGTGTTTGCCGAGGCCCTCGCCTTACCCCCTGAACTCATTGCCTGATATTACAAACACTCTGCCCGAATCCACCACATTCGTCGCTTCCGAGGCGCTCGCCCCTTCCACTCGTAAAGTTCCTCTGGCTGGGCCCTCTGGCCGCTAAACCCACTGGGGGAACCGCCGCCCAGCCGAGGTGATATCCCTGAAGCCCCTGAGCAGGGAAACGAAAAACTCGCACTCGCTGAGTAGCGATGGGGTCGGTTTTTGCGAAAGTCCCTGGGCAGGGTATCGCCATCTTCCGTCCTTCCGATATCCATAAATCGACCTGTTATGGCTCCTATAGTTTTAAGGCTCGCTGTCCCACTGGGTCCTGGGTCGCAGGCGCAGGGTCCTCGTGGTCGCGCACCGCCGCGATTACACCTATCTCCGCATGTGAACCCTCCCAACTAAGAAAGGTCGCTTCTGAGAGAGGAAGAGGCGAGAGGAAAGACGCAACCCCAAGTCAAGGGGACGGGGATTTTACTCACTGTGTTGCCGGGAAGCCATACGGCGCAGCTCGTTTATTCTTATGACTCGACCTTTAAGAGGCTCTTGGCCAAGGCTTCGGTCTGGCTTACGAGGCGTTAACCTTATCTTTCCAGGGGGTCGCTTCCGTAAGTTCGCACTTCGCTCGACTTCATTTTGCGATGAGTTTCGTCAGCCGATGTTGATTTTATACTGAGATGTACAGGTGGCCACTCATTTGAAGGGTTTAGCCAGGAAAGCCAAAATAAATGAAGGTCATGCCAAAGTCGTAATTCAGCTTATATGGCGACAGATCGCCTCACATCTCGAGCGAACAGGCCGCGAGGCCGATGTAAAGTATGACCGAGGAAGCCGCGAAGCTCGCCGACCAACATACCACTTCGGCCGTGGTTCAAAGCCGAGGGAAGACGAGGCCCTAATAGCTCGAGGGCGGCCGGGCGTGAGCCAGAGGCTCCTGAGCGAACTTCCGAGTCACAAAGAACCACTCGACGGGAGGCTGTGGACGGGCTGCAAATCGCACGCATGAACTTCATGGACAGGACTTGAGCTTCTCTCGTCCCAAGTAGCTTTGGGAATCTGGTAAAGAGTCACAGGCAATCAAAGACGACTGGGTGACAAGACGACACTGGACGAGGCTCATCACGAGGCTACCAGGCCGCCAGGACTCAGAATGAGAAGCGCGCCGGTCGCTGGGATTCATCACAAATATCTGTACTCAATGACGGTTATTGGAAGACCGAGGGTCGAGGCATCTAATCAATGGATTTCGTGGCTCGCTTCGTAATAAGGATGTCACCGGCCTATCCGGCTGATTTCAATCTCACCTTCCCAAATGACAGGAGGAGGAAGGGTCCTCTCGACACGCCGAGAGCCCGGTACCCCGTTTGGAGGTCCATTCCCCTTCATCGTCTCGCTTCTCCTTCATGCCTCGACTGTTAAGGCCGTCGCCATCCAACGCTGACTTTACACTCTTTTTCTTTTTTTTTTTTTTTTTCGGGGCCCGACCCAAGATATATGTAACCTTTTCGGCCAATGCATATTTCAATTCATCTTACTTTTCGCTTTTATTCAGCTTCGTGGTTGCTCGCTTTGGCTCGACTTTGCTTCGTGTTGATCCGACTCGCCCTCGAGCTAGATGTCGGGTTCCTTAAATCGTCTGGCTGAGGTTCCGCTGGCCTTACTGAACAATGAGCTAAACCGAATCCCAGGTCATGGTCGCTGTAATGAAGCATTTGAGCTCGTCAATGTGAGTTAGCTGGCTCCACGCTAAGTTTGCTCGCCGATGGACTCTGTGTCGTGATATCGGCGCCGGTTGGTTGAAGCCGTCAACGCGAGTTGGGCTCCATCGCCAGTCGCCCAGCCACATTTGACCCCAGTCGCGACGCTCGGTGTGGATCGGGCTGGGCTCGCCGCAGCGTAATCGCCGCCCGCGTAGCTGAGCTGTCGTTGAATGGGATCTTAGCCGCATGGCCTATGATCAGAGTTCGCTCGGGCGGAACCCCCGCCAATCGCGAACCGACGGGTGTGGCTCATCTACATGAACCGCCGGGAAGAGCCACACGCGAATCGCCGGAAGCAGCCTGTCACAGCGCCGGGCAGCTTCCGCGCCCATGTGAACTCGCCAACGTGGAATCGGGCGTAGCTCGTTAGTGTAAATTGCCGGGCGTAGCCTATCAGCAGAATTGGCCGGAAGAGCTCGTCAATGTGAATCGCCGCGTAACTCGCCAATTTGAAACCGCCGTGAAGCGGAAGCCGTTTGGCGAACTCGCCAACGTGAATCGCCGCGAGCTCGCCGCGGTGAATCGCCGGAAGAAGCTCATCACCGTGAATCGGCCGGGCAGTAGCCTGCCAACGGAACCGTTGTGGGAGCTCGCTTCATGTAAATTTGCGTCAACGGAATCGGGCGTACCGTTTGGCGGAACTCGCTGGAAGAGCTCGCTAACGTTAATCGGCCGGGCGTAGCTCGCCAACGTGAATACGGGCGGAGTCAGCCTGGCGTGAATCCCGCTAACGCGGAATCGCCGGTATTTCGCCGCAAACCGCGGGAAGAGCTTCGTCATCGAACCGCCGGGCGAGTTCGCCGTAATTTGAATCGGCCGGGCGTAGCTCGTTTATGTGAACTTCGCCAACGGAACCGGCGTAGCTCGCCGGGCAGGAACGCCGGCAGCTTCGCCAGCAGAACCGCCGCAGTTCGCCACGTAACTGAAGAGCTCGCCAATATGAACCGCCAGCCTTGAGTTTCGTTATGAACCGTCGTGGGAAGAGCGTCATCGGACGGCGAATCGCCGGGCGTAGCCGCCTGGCGTGGCAACCGCAGTGAAGCAGCCGCCACGCGCAACGCGTAAAGCTCGCTGAAAGGGAGTTATCGTTCGCTTCGCCGAAGCCGTCAATCGAGATGGCCTTAGGTGGCGCGTGACTCGGCCCGTGAGTACGAATTTGTTAAAGTGAGCCGCCGTTCGCGCGCGGACGAGCGTACAGCGTAGCCGAGCGGCGCTAGAAATGAGCCGATTCGACCAAGTAATGCGCGATCGCCCGTAGTAGATCTAACTCGCCAAAGTGACGCCGGGCTCGGGCGCGGCGGTTTGGGCGTACCGTAAATGAAGTGGCGGGCGCTGCGCCGATAGCTTAGTGGCGAAGGGTACCGAGCGCGATGTAATGCGTGGCGATGGCCGGCGGGCGATGGAAACCGAAATGAATCACTCCATCGTAGCGTGATCTGGCCCGGTAGTGCATTTAACTCGCCAGCGGAGCCCGCCGTTCGGGCGCCAGCCTTCAATGATAGCGCAATTTCGAGTATGGCGTAGCTGGTAATATGTAAATGAAGGGCGATGTACGGCATGATATGTAGCTGAAAAGGAATGAGTCTTACTTAATCCACCTCCTCGTGCGATCTGCCCAGTGGGACTTAACTCGCAAAAGTGAGTTGCCGGGCTCGCGCTATGGTCGAGTGGCGATGTAGTCGAGTGGCTGATAGCCCTCGAGCCGATCTAACTCTCGTGTAATGCGACCGTCTGCAGTGGAAGACAACTCGCCAAAGTGAGCCGCCGCGCGCTATTCGACTTCCTTTCGATTTTCTTGGAAAAGTGCGAACGCCTTTACGCCGATTTATGGAGAATTCGGGAACGCTCGTGCAGACTTTTTTTTGAGTGTTTTCGCCTTCCTATAAATGGCGCTTCATTGTCGTGGAGCTTATACTGTGTGAAGAGCTGCGTTTTTCTCGATGCTAGCAACCGGAATCTCAGTGAGACAGCCTCAATCCCAGGTCATTCTCGCCGGGGATCCTTTCTCTCGGGCGATTTAGGCTCCGCTCTGCTTCACATGGGAGTTATTTTTTTCCCTAGTCTCCTTTATGGGTGAGTCATGTTATTCCCCAGCTTCGTGTTGGGGGATTGCAGCCCGGAGAGGGCGATGCATTTCAAGGCCGCTTTCTCCATTTTCTGCTCTTCTTCTTCTTCCCTTTCCTTTCTCCTTCTCCTCTTTTTCATCTTCCACATCTCATC
This sequence comes from Tetrastigma voinierianum, assembly GCA_016808115.1. Taxonomy (NCBI): domain Eukaryota; kingdom Viridiplantae; phylum Streptophyta; class Magnoliopsida; order Vitales; family Vitaceae; genus Tetrastigma; species Tetrastigma voinierianum. Next base: position 75,258 of record JAEQBH010001039.1, on the reverse strand, counting down.
CCCCTTTTGTTTCCTCTCTCTCTCTCTTCCGCACAAACCCTTCCACCCCTTTTCTGCTTTTCTCCTCTTCCCATATCTCAAGCTTTCTCCTCTTTTCACGAATTCTTTCCATCCTCTTTTCTTCTTTCTCCCCTTTCCAGATCTCTAGCCTTTCTTCCATTTTATTTCCTCTCATTTTCCTTTTTCTTCCCCGAAGGGGTTTTTTTTTTTTTTTTGAGGGAACTCCAAGGAACAGTGCTTTCAAGATGTAATCGATGACACCACTGATTAGAATCGAATGTAATATGATTGGGAATAAAGAGAGATTTTCCTTTATGTCTACTTAGCTTTCCTTTTTATTAGGCAGTAACTTTTCTTTTAACATTACATATCTGAAAGCTGTGTGACGCCTTTACCAAAGATATAATCAAAGAATGGTTTGACCATTAATCAGTGCCTTGATTTAATTCCATTGGGATTTTACAAAACCAAGGTCTACTGATAAAAACTTAAAGGTGTTCCGCTGCCTGTGCATGCCAAAACTTTTCCTCCCTCCGTCTCGGGAGTCAGAATTGCCCCGGTCCGGCGACCGAGATATGATGTAGGGCCCCCAGCTAGGGCCCACCATGCAGACTTTTCCTCGCTGCAAATAACTCTTTTAAGACCCACCACCCTAAGATAGCCCTCGGGTTTGACTTTTCACCCGTAGTACCCGTCTTTCTTTGGTACTTCCGACGCTTAGTACTGCTCATGGCCATCCCAGAGTCCAAACTGGGATTTCTGAGAGCCTCATCATCAGAGTTCCACTCGTTACTAATCCTCGATCCTCGGGGACTCAAATTCTACTTCGACTGTGGGCTAATGCCGTGCCGAAGGCTGGGGTGGCGTGAAGCCTCTGTCGCCGATTCGTGTTGTCCTAAGCCCATAGCACCCTGGGGAGATTCACCCACTTCTCGAGATCTTCCAGCCGGTCTCTGCAAGCCGCCTTTGCGGTCTCCATGGTGATCACCATCGTTAGATCAAGTGATAAAATGGAGACTAGTGGTACTTTAATTCCGAGTTTCGGCATTTAAGCTCCCGAATTTGGTGTTGTCAAATTTGTTTCTCATTGTTTGTTACCATGGCTCGGGATACCAAACCCCGCAGATATAATGGCCTCCAAGCACACAAAATTGCGTGATCTTTGCTCGCGGATCGTACAGAGGTTCTACCAGCCCATTTGGTGAGAAGTAATCCCCGCGGTTTACGATGAACTACATCGCCCTTCCAAGGGGCAAAGGTCCCGCGATGTCCAAGTCCCCATTGCTGGAAAGGCCAGGGGCTCGTGGATCGACGCCAGGCTCGATGGGAGGCGAGATTCCGCGCGCGCTTCCCTGCAGATCCTCCCGTGAGGCTTTACTTCAGCCTGCTAAGGCTCTTGAGGCTATAGCCAAGAGTATCCTTATCTCAAGACCTTCTCGCCAATGCCCGAGCTCCAATGTGATTCTCGCATACCTCTCGTGTACCCCCAATCCGATTCAATGTTTTTTCCGCGATGATTTGAGGATTTGGCAAAGAAACCTCGCCAGATGTACTTTTATGATTAGAGGAACCGCGGATCTCGCCCCATTTAACGCTTTTCTCGGTCATCAAAGAAGCTTCCGTCTATTATATAGTTCCAAATGATCGCCCATCTGGGCTCTGCCTAGTCATCTGCAACTTCCACGTCATAGAGATCGACAAAGGGCTCGCTGTGTACTGATGTGTGTCGAATCTACCAGTCTTCCGTAAGGTCATGTTAACTTTGCCAAGGTGTCTACTTGGTTTCTCTGCTCTGTATCATGTTCGACCCGCACCAACACCGACTTTTTCAATAAATCTCATCTTTGAGATACAGATCATCCTCCCAGCTGGGCTCGTAGGAATCCTCTATCTACCTTGGCTCACCACCGAGCCCGCATCTTTCAGGTAAAAGTAAATGTCAACTTCCGTTGAATGAGTGAGGTTGAGACCGCTATGACACTCTGCTACCTACCTTTCGCTGTTGAGGCTTGAATCCAATCTAGTGTATATCTGATGCCCATTCTCTCTAGAGAGGTCGATTAGACCTCGCTCTCCGCCCTCACAAGCAACAGGCTCCATCTGCTGCAGGAGTTTCCGGGATGGGAGGTTGTCTATCGCTCGAAGCGTTTTCACGGCCTCGAGGTGAATTTCCATGACGGCCGCCTAAGACTGGCTTTATCGCAGCAGCTTTTCTACAGATTCGATGTCGAACTCGCCGCCTCTATGGCCCATTTCATCAACCGAGACTTCGATGGCGTAACACTCGCTTACTCCGTATTCGCCGACTCTCGCGTGAGCTCGAAGTAAAGGCTGCTTTCGTCGCCGGCCAAGGCTAAAAATTAATTTTTCCATCCTTTCGGTCTCCCGCCTCTAAAGCCCCGCCAATAGTAACCGGATGTCGTGACTGCTCAATTTCTCGACGAGGACCGCCGTCGTGAGAAGTCCGGAACCGCCAGCATAGTGGTGAGGAGCCCCCTTCCAACTGACTTACCGTAATCCGTGGAGAGCTTCAAATATGTTTTTAAAGCAGAGAATGCTTCTTCAGACTTAATATCCTACTGAGAAAATGCCTTTTTCAGAGCCTCAAGAAAAGGTCGGTACTGCTACTCTACTCTGATACAAACCTACAGCAAGAATCCTTCCGTCAAAGTCGAACTTCCTTTATACTTGATGGCGATGGCATGTTTGTTAATTTTACCCTTATCTTGTCCGGATTTGCTTCAATTCCTGGTTGACTATGAAACCCGTGAATTTCCTATTGATATTCCATGCTTATTTGGCCGGATTTCTAGCTTCATGCGAGGTCAAGATCTGAACGCTTTGATAGATGAGCTGCTGGTGAGCTTCCGCTTCGCATGATTTTTACCTGTTATGTGTCATCTATGTACATCATAGTTGTGCCTAATCGTTCTCGGGAACATCCGACCACCAATCTCTCGATATGTAGCTCAAGAGCCCAAATCCGCATCACACGATAACAATAGGTTCCCCGCCGTGGACGAACGAGTCTTTTCTACGCCAGTGGTCCATACCATCCGTTGTAGCCGAGAAGGCATCCACAAAACCGAAGGAGTTGATGGCCCGCAGCGGCAAGCTCCACGATGATATCGATTCACAGAGTAAACCCGCCCTCGAAATGTTTATTGACGTCAAGGAAGTTAACGCAGAGTCGCCACTGTCAAGCTTCATTTCTCGACGAAAGCACGACGTCATAGCCACTGGTATTCTACCTCCTCGACGCTTCCCGCCATAGAGTTTGCCGACCGTTGATGACTTTTTTGGTCTTTCTGGTTCAAAGCTCCTTTGCTTATCGGTCGGGTGATGGGTCGACGCTCAACGAGTGATTACTAAAGGATCGGTTCTCCGGCAATTCTACCGCTTCCACACCAAGACGCTTTACTTTGTTTTAAAATGGATAAGGGATTTTTGAGGTCTTTCGGATTAACTCGACCTGATATAGCGAGATGCTCGGTCGCCGCCCAATAATACGTTCCATTTTTCCATGGCTTGTCGGTGATCACTCACGCATGTCGAAGCTCGCCAAGGTATATGTTGTCAATCGCTTTTGTTTCATGGACGAGTGGTATTCTTCGCCACCACGTCCTCGAACCATTCCACTCGCTTACGCAGGGAACCGGACCATCGGGCGTGTGCGCGAGGGATGCGCTTTAATAGATCGGTGGGCGGTCCCGCCCAAAGAACATGCCAGTAAGCGCACAGCGTCACGACGGCGTGAATCTTAAGTCGTGCCTGCCGCCGACACGGGGATCCCGCAGAGTACCGCCAGGCCGGTTTCCAGAGGTAATACCTTTCCCGCAGAACCCGCAGATGAGCGCTTGATCTGCCCGCTCTTCCTTCCAATGCCCATTTTATCGGCGGATGTCATTGAACCCGTTGTCACCAGGACCCAAGTGAAGGTTTTTTGGCCACCACTGCGCGAACTACCAGTGGGTCGTCATGAGGGTGTTGACACCCCTCCAGATCTGAGTCAGAGAATGTGATCGACGTATCAAGTCGTGGTAGTTTAGACACTGCTTGTATTTTCGTTACCTCCGCTGCCCTGATGCTGCGCAGGTGGGCCTTCCGTGCTGAGCTAGATTCCCCTCCTCCTGCAAATCCTCCTGAGATGACCTGGATTTCACCCAAAGGCTGGTGTTGAGTCGCCATCCGCGAGGTGGTGGCCGCCTGCACAGCCCCGGCTCCCAGCTTGATCAGCCCCATTTTCGGGAGGATATGAAGTGCCGCAGGTATCCACGCCGATAAGTAATTTCTATTTCTCTCTTGAGCAGGCGTGCAGCAAATGTCCTGCGGCGTGTCCAGAGTCCCCGGAACGCGCATTTGAGCTGTCTCTGCTGCGTGGTCCGACTTCATTTGAGCTGGCCATCTCGTGAACCGCTCGCTTCGTACCTGAAAGCAGACCCCGTGATACCGAGGTTGTCGTGGAGTAAGCGCTGAGGCGAATAACGCCGTCAGCCTCCTCGATCATGATGGAGCCGTGACGATCTCTCGAGGCTGCCACGCCTTTTGGGGACCATTCTCCATTCTCTTTGAGACGCTTCACTTCACGCTTTGCTTCGGGCTTCGTCCCTATCAAGTTGTCTCTTCCCAGCCTTTTCATGGGCAGTGGTGACTTTCTTTTTGGGATACGAGCTTCTTCAACGTTAATATACTTCTCTGCCACAGCACCTACTAGCGTTGTTGGGGATTTTGGAGATGGAAACATCATATCTTTTGACTCCGTGACCCTAAGCCAAAGAATGAATGCAAAGGATCGCGAACTTTCATCGAGTATGTCTAATTTTGTGGACTCAAAGATTGAATCGGACATAAGACCTCTAAAGTTTCTTGCAAGCCCCGCTTGATAGTCACAAATGATAACTTCTGGCTTTCGTACGGTCCCGGCCCCAACGAAGTGAGAGACGAACACAATGGCACTCCCTGAACGAAGAGATTGATGATGGTGGAGTCTGGTTGAACAAGCCAAGGCTAGCCTTTAGTGGTGATAGCGAAAGCCCGGTGATCGTGACCGGATCTGGTACCTACGCAATTTCCATTTGGTTTTTATAAGTGTTGAGATGATCGACGGATCCCCCTGTGCCACCAATGCCCCACCTCAGGGCACCCCATCCCACAAGGGGAAGTGGAGCACCCTCACCGTAGGGCGACTCGCTTGTTGTACCAAAGTATCCATAGTATCGGTTGGCCCCTCTTACTACCTCCCTTACACTACCAGCTCTTGTTGAGGCTTCGAACCTCCGTCTCCCATGATTGTTCTCCTGCTCCAGGCTGAGGGTGGCGCAGTTCTTCGTTCCCGACGTGTTTCAAGTGTTGCTCGTTGCCTTCTCTGTGGGCTATGTATCCCGTGCCTGCCCGTGGACTTACTTCGCCCAGCCCTTTGGGAGTACCGATATTGTGTTGCTCCCTCGTGGGAGGAAAGTTGTAAACCTCCCCCGAGCCTGCCGGTCTCCCGTGTGGGTGCTGTATCCGCCCTCGGGGTAAGTTGCTCTAACTTTCTATCAGCGGTCAGAGCGGAGCGCTCCACCTCGCTCGTGTTACCTTGCATTGCTTCTCTAACGTGCTGCCTGGGAGCCTACCGTCTCGCATTGCCTCGGTTGGTCCTCGCATCCTTGAGGATTAGCGTTGCTCCCCGCTTGTGTTCCGAGTCGATATTTCATCGTGAATCGAAATCGCTGAGACAAAGGAACCGTTGCTCCTACTGCACGCAGACCAATCGATGATGCCTTTTTCAACCGAATCACGAGCGCAGGTGGTCGCCAATGGACCGATTGGTCGGGCGGGGGCCGGGATGCCTGATCATTCCAATAGGGGTAGATTGCTGCAATCGCTGATCCGCGTGCCTCTGTGACGCAGCACTTCTCTACAAAACTGTAGAATAGGTCGGGCGGCGCTTCTCTCGCGGGTCGCTCCGATGCCAAGCCGACTCTTTCTAAGAGAAAAGAGAGAATGCTTGGACTGCTTAGAGCTAATGCTTTACATGAATTTCAAACAGATAAAGACCTGCATTTATAGTAGATATTCTTCCAAATTGGATGGTAGTTATGATCTCATCTCATCGATGGATATTTCTTATTATAACCGTATTCCGATTTTGCATAGATATAGAAAGAGTAGTTTATTCGGGGATAATCTTCCTTCCTTATCGTAGACAATGGATTTGCGGAATGATATATTATTAGGAATATTCTATCACACTGCAGAGACTTCTGCGACCTTGGGCCGCTGACTGACCTCTTTCCTCTCGGGGCCCAAGAACGGCCGAAATGTCGCGTGCGGCTTGAGGCTTCATGGGCGAACTCTCCGCTTTGTAATCCAACCACGGGCCTTCGTGTTTCGTCAGCCTACCTTTCTGCTTGTGGTCACGCACCCATTCAAACCCTATCATACACATATACATTTATTTATCAATCATCAAAACATTTAAAACTCTTCAATCACTTTTATAAAAAGATCGGGTTTGAGCCGACTTGTCGACCACTGCACTGACCATCCACCTGAGGATCAAAGCCCACGTAGTTCCTTTTCAAAATATAGTACATATATACAAATATACATGACAAAATATTCAACATATACAATATGAAAAATATTTATACAATGCGTCACACGCTGCCCCGATGGCTCCGACCTCACCGTGCAGTATTACTCTACCTACACTCCGTCTGTGTCCCGAAAAATGTTTGTTGAAACATACGGAAAAGAGTGAGCTAAAGGAGCCTGTTGATCGCATATTTTCATTAAGACAACATTTCCAAGATATATCAAAGTAATAAATACTTATACAATTAAAATCAATTTATACCTTAAACTTTCTAATGGAACCAGGGGTGGTAACACACTCGGTCGCCTCGAGCAATCGACGGTGAGGGACACCCAATCCAAATATAACTACCACGCCGCGAGAAACTCACGCTTTCAGATAAATGGTTCCAAATACCATAGCACCTTATCACGTGCAAGGATATTACACTAAAATCTATTTCCTCCTCCTAGTAACCTATAACTATTCCCTCTAAATCCTTACACGCTTACAGACTTCAGCTGATATCACGCCATAGAATATATAGGTTAGGGTAACCATCAAGAAATGATTATTCAAAATACATTATAAATTCATTTAAATCCTTACTTACCATTTAAAACACATATATACGCAAATATACATATACTTCTTTTTTACGCTAGCTTTAACTTTCCATAATAAGTCTTGCACATATGCATACATATATAATTTAATATAAATACATATATTTAGGTAAGATAAACATATATATATACTAATAACATATAATCACACATTCTATTATTATACATATATAAGGATTTACATTGTTCTTTCATTTTAACACATTAAAATCGGTCACTTTTAAAACTCAATTTTAAAACATCATTTTTACACTCACCGTCTACACGTTTCAATCCCGCTTACTCTTGCCAAATTCCCGCTTTCCGTCCGAGATCTTCTGATCTTTTCTTAAAACTACAATACACATTGAATCATAACTCTTATTTTGAAATCCACCATACACACATTCATTTTCACCTGTAACCACATCACATTCCACTTTAATCTACTTAATCCACTTAAAAATACGTAATTCAAGGAAATGACCAAAATAATTCCTTTACAAAATGACCTTAATGTCCTCAATTCAAATCTTTCTAACCAATTCCAATGCATTTCCTAGAGTTACCATTCACCCTAAACATGGAAACACAACTACCCTTGACCCCTCTCATTTCCTTTGGCGGGAAATATGCCCAAGGCTTCATATTCAATTTTGTTCTTCCATTTTCTTCATTCTAATCACTCCAATCTAATGCCTTAAGTACCTCAAATCTCAATAATCCCTAACCAATTTCAACATGTCATACAAAAATGCACTATCAAACCCTAAATCCATCACTCATACTTTATTTTTTTCTGCAAACCTCTAACCTAATCCATTTCTTTTTCAACTCATCAAAATCATCATGATTCAACCTTAAATACTACTAATCTCACATCCATTCAAGAAATCAAGGTATTAGGGCATGAAAAACATAAAAACTGGGCTTCCTGCACCAATAGAAACTTACTTGTTTTCTTGTTTTTCCTTGGCTTCTTCCTTGATTCCACTTGGAGCTCTATTTGAAAGCTCAAGGAGAAGAAAATCACATCCCAATCTTGCTCCACCCTTTGCCTCACACGCGTTTTTTTTTTTTTTTCCTCCTTCCTTCTCTTTCTTTCCCTTTCTTCTCTCTTTCTTCTCTCTTTTCCTCTCATGGCCGAGCTCTCTCTTTCGAGCAAATCAACTCTTTTGGAATTTACATTTTGATCTCACACTTGCCAAATTGCACTTAAGCCCATAGTCTCATTGCTGATGCAAAGTGACTTACACATGTCACCTTGTCATTGGTCCATTCTTATGTCACAAATCCACTAATCAATTATTTTAAATCATAACTTAGCCATTAAGAAAGGTTTTGATTTTCACTCTCACAAGAAAATAACTTCACTTATATCGATTTTTACCGCTCGCTTTATAACGCTTATACCGACAAACGTCAAAATATTCTATGGTCGCCTAAACTCAAATTGACCATGAAATATCTTGGCAATCTTCATGTTATTCCGTGCCTGAATCACCTAAATCGGATTTAAAATCATTAAAATCTAAATCCGGACAATAGCGTGACATTATCCGACTACGCCCTGATCGCTCGAAACTATCTAAACGGATCTGCTTCACTCCGCTTTAGTTTCGTTAGACTCTATGATTAATCAACATTTTCGTATTTTTCGCTCCACTTCGAAAAACAAATAGGGCTCGAATTTTAGTCCCGAAATCATATTCACTTAAATCTCCAATTCTTTAAAATATCTTCATTCAAAGTCATAGGAACTGAAATTTCTTAAAATTCCTTCTCGCAACCCTCCATCCCACAGACAAGAAGACTTATTTATTCCATTAGGGCATCCGTGAAAATTTTCTGAAAATTCTCACTTTAAGCTCCAAATGATCCTGTCAAATTTAATCTACCTCGCTATCATCTGACTTAATCGCTCGACAACTACCATTATAACATTCAATAAGGTCAGATTTGCGTATAGTTTGGCTAATCCAATAAAATATTTAATAATGGTTAAAATAAGGATAAAACAATGAGTGTAAACGCACTGGCTCTACATTTCCTGATATTCGCTTAGTAATGATTAATCGTTCAACCACTAAGAGAGAGGAGAATTTTATTTGACTAGTAAGTGAAGACAAAACCCACCTGTAATTCGTATCAAAGAGACAAGGAATCGATAAATTGGTCTGCTTTATTCCCTTCACTCAATTCCCATTTCTAAGTTCCATTTGTGGAAATGACATATATATATTGACGGAATTATTAGCATTCGAAATGTTTTGTCAAATATCTGCATGTGCACATGTATTTGAACTATAAGTGAATTTACTGCATGTGAGTAAATTGACTTGAAATGTATTATTGAATGACCAACATGACGAGGTTCACCAACTGAATTCGTCATGAAGGTAATCGTATTTGTTCAATGTGAAGTCACACATTATCAACACAAACAAGATGTGGATTCACCAACTTAATCGCTTCGCGAATGTCAACTTCTATACTATGATTGCACATTGAAATGAAATCACATTGCTACTAATATTAAATGAGATGTGATTCACCAACCGACCATCGCTTAATGTCGACTTATATAGTCATGAAATCGCAACCGAGTGCGAAAATGATATTAAATAGTGTATTTGTATAAGTATCTTTACAATACACATAAATATTGTAAAAGGCATTATTTTGATAAATGCATGATTCGTATTGGAATCGAAATGGAATAGAGAATCAGATAGGAACCACTAAGCAATTAAAATGCTTAAATAGATTGCTTTATCACGCACTGTGTACCGAAAGTGATAGACATGATCAAAGCACCTGGGCTTCAGAGCTTAGGGAGTCATCTAGAAAGTTCACGGAGTATGTCTGGCTACATGCATCCTCACCCATTTTTAGCATGACATTGCTTTTGTCGTATGAGTTCAAACTCAAATTATTTTTTGTACCTATATCTCGAATACTACTGATATTATGTTGTAAACTGCATCAAATTCCATTTTTGGTTAAATGCATATTTTGTAAAGGAATTGCATTGAATTTGTAAATGTTTATGGGCTTGCCCTAACTTGAAATTGCTTCCGCAAAGATTTGAGAACAAAAAACGCTTATATTAACTAAATGTATTTGATAAATGGATTTGATTAATGGCTTCGGCCTAAGGTCTCCCTGCCGCCCATCCGCCTAACCGGCCTGGCCGGGCTCTGTGGGTCACTATAAAGGAAGTTGAAACAGAGCATAGGAATGAAAAAGTCAGAGATTTTGTTTCAGACAAAGCCTTTGTTTTAATGGAAAAAGATCTAAAAGATAGGGGTTTCATTGTTGAGAAGAGAAGATGGGAAATACTTAGCGAGCACAAATCACCTGGCTTGGTTCTATTAGTCAAAGAGTATTATGCTAACATGGTGGGAGTAAAAGGAAAGAAGGTGTATGTCAGAGGAATGTGGATATCTTTCAACAGAGAAATGATAAATGAAATGTTTAATCTAAAGGTGCAAAAAGATGGGTCAAATTTCAAGAAATTGTTAAAAGAACCAGAGTACCAGAAGATAGTGGACTTTTTAACAAGCGAAAAAGGAAAATGGAAGGTAACAAGGAAAACCCCACATGAATCCATTGCCAGAGGCTCTTTGACAGAAGTTCTACATTGTCAGCTCAATCCTATTGCCATCAAAGCACCTTAGCACGATGAGAAAGAATGGCAAATGCCCCACACTATATAGCCGAAGGTATAAAATCAATGTGGGAAGATAAGCGAGAATCAATTATGAGTTACTACAGTATAATATAGTGATGATTCCACACCCAGCCATAATCACTTAGACTTTGCCTTCTTGGGCAAAGATGGAGATCGGGAAACGAAGAACACGCCCTAAGGCTTCTCCGTACATTAACTAAGCACTAAAAGGTCTATAAACAGAAAGAGAAAGAAATGGAAGTATATAAAGAAGAGGGAGTCTAAACAGACACAAGCCAAAGACAAATTTACTCCAGGTATTCTTCTTATTATAAAAGTCATAACAAAACCCAATTCATGGTCCCACAAGTATCAATGTTGGATCAACAAGTCCAATATAATATCCAGTGGAAAGGGAAGGTGTGTGGGTTTTAAACGAGGATTAAGTACCCCGGCTAGTGAAGTCGTTCACTATTTGAGCGACTCGATGACTTAGGTGAAAGATGAGTTCCCTAACCTAAACTAAAAACAAAACAAATCTAAACTTGATTTTATAATATTCACAAGTAAATGGGTTGATTTTAAAGAAAAGCTATGGGGAAGGATACTAGGGCTGATTATATCCATTGATGCAATTATGATTTATGTTCATGAAGTGCTGGTTTAATGAAAATATATTTGTGTTTGTCCAAGGAAACCGGTATGAGGTTTATACTTTCGTGTCTCCCCTCAATTTCTCACACCCACTCCTTATTCTCCTTTCGGTCCTTCTTCAGTCATTACATGGTACTTTATAAGGCAAGGCTTGGGAACTCTATTGGTCACCTCCTCACCAGATAATAGGACTACTCGAAATACGCCTGATTGATCAATTCTCTCGATCCAAATATCCCTCATAATGTCGATGGTGCTACTCCTAATGAAATCCATCAAGTACTAGGCATTCCTAATTCCCTAGACTTCTTTGACTAGGTTAGGTTGATTTTGTCAATTGAGATACATGTGGGAGTAAGGATCAAGGCCTAAGGGTATTTTTCTAACTGTCACTTTGGAAACCCTTTGTGCACTAGGTCTTAAACTCACTCCCCAACATATATCAATTAGGTAAAACCATAGTAATCCAACAACTGCACCAACTAACATCAACACAAGAATAAATCCACAAAACCATCTCAGTGCAAATACAAATCAAGCATCAACCTCATAATAATCAACCCTGTAAAGAGTCAGCCATTCATCACAAATCCAAGAAATCCAACAAAACCATGTTTTAACATAAACATAACAATGAAAGATTAAATAAGAGAGTAAAGTTTAGAGATACAAAACAATTAGAGATGAAATTCATCTCAAACTCTGCTCTACAGTTGCAAGAGCTCCTCTAGTAGCTAGTCCTTCAAAATTAGTCTGGAAAACAAGTAAGACTAAAGAAAAACCCTAAGTAGCCTGGGAAGAAGAAGAGAGGAGAAACTCAAGGAGGGTGTCTCCCTCAAAACCGAACTCTAACTAAAGCCCAAAGGGCATATATTGCACTTTGGAAAATAGGCCAATGATGAGCTCAAAATTCACTTTTTACTCTTCCAACCCGACATCCTTTACCTAGGCGAACCAGAATGTGTCTTTTTTGCGTTCTTCCTTTGCCTAGGCGTTGGAAAGCTACACCTAGGTGAACCTCTACGCCTAGGTGAACCCGAGTGTATCAGCAATCTACCTTCTGACTTCAAACGATCATAACTCTCTCATCCGACCTCTAAATGCGATGATTTCAGTCTCTAAGGAAAGATAAGAGAGTGTATAATCTATCTATATCAACCTTGGAGTCATTGGAAGCCATTAGGTAGACTGAAAATGCACAAACTTTGAGGGGTGCTGCATGTGGTGTTTTGGAAAATCCTCCCTTAACTTTACGAGGCCGTATCTTTTTCGTTCGAACTTAGAATTGGGTGATCTTGGACTTGTTGAAAAGCTTGAGAGATGTAGAACCCATCAATATCATGCTTAAAGTCATGGGAGGTTATGGTATAACCCAGAAATTCATCTTTTTGGCCCTCTTTATGCTATCTTTGCTTTAACATGTTCCTAGGCGAAGGATGGCCTACGCTTAGCGAACTCGAGAGGTCTTCTGCTTTTCATATCTTGCCTTCTTGCTCTGGTTCTTCTTTCATGTCAATTAGCTCTTCTTTTACTTGATTTTCAATCATATTCTACAAAACATTGCAGAATGGAGGATTAGTGTAATATGGCGGAATATGGATGTGAATTAAGCATTTGAGTTATATAAATACATGAAAAACACACTCAAAATGCATATATAATTCAAGACCAACAATAGTTGGTGTCCACCCTAAGAGAGCAAGAGATCCAAAGAAGCTTCAGCCTTATCCTCGAATGTATCTCCGTACATACATAGAAACCCACTCCAGAGGCAGCTAAGAGCTCAGGACAACAAAGCAATAATGCAAAATTTAAGGAGATGCTGAAACATATGAGGGAAGAAATGCAAGAAAGGGACAAACAATTGAAATTGTAGCTGAGAAAGAGGGATCAATACTGGGGAGAAGAAATAAAGTAAAGGGATTTAGAATGGAGGGGTAGAATTGGAAAATAGAGATACAAAATGGAGAACAGTGATAAGAGATAGAGAAGTAGCCTTTTGGATAGAGACATGCATACATGAGGCACATAGTGTGAAAATGTTGGAGGATAGAGACAAAGCTATGAAGGCAACCCTATAATCAAGAGACAGAGATTGGTTGAATAGTCTTCAGCATTGCAAAGAAAGCTTTAGACTAGTGACTTATGAGGCAGCGAGAACTTATAGAGAGCAATGTAAAGATTTTGGATTGGGCTATGAAGATAGTCTCAGGCAAAAAGAAGGTGAAACTCCCACAAATTAGAATCTCAGACTGTATGCCTTACACAATAGTCCCTTAGGATGTCATAGACCCCCCCAATACCCTTTTCTAACTTGAATCCAAGTGAAGAAACACCTTCTGAACCTTGTAAAGCACCACCTCAAAATAAAACCTCTAGTACAATAGGAAGGAAATAACTAACCTCAGTAGAGGAAGTTGAAGAATATTTGAAAATGGAAGCAGCCAAGGAAAAGGCCTCAAAAACGAAAAAAAATGAACACTGTTGTTCATCCTTAAATGAAAAATCCTTTGCAAGACTTGGTGCCCACTCTCATATTGCATTTCTTTTGTGGCTATTTTATATTTCTTTCCTTGATTTTAAATAATTAGAAATTGATGACTTTTAGTGTATGGCTTTGCTAAATAATGGAATATAGAAACCAAATTTTCCCGGTTGATTTGTTGTTGAAGAAGGAATTGTCTCGTAGAATTTGAAAGACATGGAATTGAATTGTTGTTGTGTTAAATTCTCTCGAATTAAATGGTTTGATTTTAAATAAGCTTTTAACTTGTAAAATAGCACATAGAAACATATCCAGGAACCAAATAAGAATTTGATAGGGATGAATTGGGGTAGGATGAAAATGAATCAAAAGGAAAGGCGATATTAATGAATGTTTTTAACTTCAAAGAATATGAAGATTTGCAACAAATCGATGGGAAACAAACAAGACCTCATGATTATGTTTTTTGTAAATAGTTTAGTTATTATGAATCCTCGATAAACATCAGACATGGTCAAAAGTATCTCCAAACAATAAATTGTGTTGAAGATTTGCACATCTTCCAGATCCATCACGCTAAATTCCTTCAAACGTCCAGAGATTTATTAGATTATTAGTCACGCTAAATACAAGTGAAATACCTTTAATTGTGAAATGATATAGGTCATTCTTAGAAGATCGAGCCTTCAAAGCCTAATACCCTTATAATAATATGCATAAGCACAAGCAACATTAGCCCTTATTTTAGCCAATAGCCACTTCATCATTAACTAAAGAAATGAAGCCTAAATCCTCCCTTTGAACATAATCCTTACAGGTGAAAGAACTTTACTGCCTGAGAGATCATGACAAATAAGATCAATGATGGAAGATGACAAGCTCTGGGTGGGAAATATTATTTCAAACATGGGAAGGAAAGATAGCAGAAGGGTTGAGAAAGGAAAATCAATTGAGATGAGGAAAGATGAAAAAGAACAAATAAAAAGGAAGTCAGAGAAAGTATCAGGTGGGACGAGTCATCCTCGTGTTCTCTTCCCTGAACAATTAATTTTTAGTGGCGCTTTCAACACCCTAGTACCCTAATGCCAACTGGTATGGGAGTTGTTGACCCAAAGTTTGTTATGTGAGTAGTAAGAAAGCCAAAGATAAAACATCACTGTCCCATAAACTTGACAAAGATGAAGGAAAAGCTTATAAGATGAGGAGAGCTTATGTCCGAGCGTGGTCAAGAAAAATACCACAATGTAGAGATGCGTAAAGGACAACAAACCAAATAAGAGAGGTTAGAGTTGATTAATCAATGGAAAACTAAGACGCATAATTAAAGGTAAGCATATATTGTATGTGAAACTGAGTAAAATCTGTTTTAAATTTGTTCAATTATTCAACGAATTACCTAAGCCACTCATTATGTTTAAAATAATTTAATTTATTATGAAGGTGGTATATGCTTACATTAGTGGAGATTAATATGACAAACAAGCATATGAGACTTTAAAGAATAAAGGAGAAGTATGTATCGGAGTATTATCCGAGAAGATTAACTAAATTTATGTGTATAATATATATAAAGACCATCACACAATTTATTAAATCAAGTAAATAATTGAATTGTTTACACTATAGAAATTATTTGCCGTTAAAAACTTAATTGAAAATCTTCCTGACTCCTGATTGGAAACATGTTTCAAACAATTTTACAAACTAACTTTTGTTTCTGCCAAATTGTGGATTCAATAGAAAAAATGTCATAAAAATAAAGCTAAAATTGAATATGACAACAGTTCTTTTCTTTGCTTGTGGACAAGCAAAACTTTAATTTTGGGGCAATTTGATGAGTCCTAAACTCATATATTTTAAATCCGTTTTTCTGGCATATTTCTAGAAGTTTATGATTCATTTTAATGTTGAATATAGAATGATTCAACAATCTTGTGTTTAGTTTTAAATGGAAAAGAGAGACAATTCTAGCAAGAAAGGTGAAAACTGCCAGACAAAATGTCGCGACATAGTTTTAGACTTGCTTACATAATCCCAATAATAGAACAATGTGAACTCATGTCTAAACAAGTAAAGTTATGTCATAACAAAGATCAAGCTGAACTAAAGCCAGTAATGAAGATTGTCGTGACATCTCACAACTCTGTCGCAACATAAAGAACTGAAGATGGCAAAAGCTTTGTCATGACAAACATTACACCCAAATTCAATACAAATTTTGAGTCAAGATTGAAAGGCAAGAAGACTTTGTTGCAATAGAGAAGTTTTATGTCGCGACAAAAACAACATAAGGTTGAGGTGAACACTATTGCGACAAAAGTCAGAAGAATTATACTGAAGAATGTTATACATGTGGTACCTGCGGTCTGGCTGGGCCGGGAAGAACTCAAGGTAGAAACTGGTCATGACACTATTGAAAAGCTTTAACCACAATGTTCAATATTATTTAATCCCATCGCAACAATGATCAAGCAATGGGCAGCTCGTGGGTCTCAAAATAAAATTTATGCCGCGAATAAATAAAAGTTATTGCAGAGGATGATTCCATCACATAAAGAAAATTATGTCGCTGGCGTAAATGGAAGAGAAATGAGACAAGCCAAGACAAGTTTGTCGGGACAAAGATTTCAATGTTTCAACAAGTATTTCAGCCTACAACAAAGATCAAAGAAGGAAATATGTCACGACATCTTCAAAGTTTGTCGCGACACAGAGTTCAGTCTCAGCAGTGCAAGACAACAAGACTATGTCACGACAAAGAAAAGGTATGTCGCGACAATAGCAACATGCAGTTATGAGCAACGTTGTTGCAACAAAAGAAAATATTGTCGCGACAAAGGTAGAGAAGAACCCCAAAAAGAATGCCACAACATAGCAAAGAATGTCACAACAAAGTGGAAGAGCTGAAGGCAAAAATATTCATCGCGATAAAGAAATTTATGTCATGAAATTTTTCAGGAGTAGCAAAGAATGACAAGTTTGTTGCAACAAAGTTTTCATGTCGCGACACAAGACACTCGTGTTGCGAAAATTACTAGACAAATCTCAAGAGAACGCCAGGTCGCGACGCTGAAGAATTATGCGTCTGAATGCATCCAAGAAGAAAGCGGCAATGAAACCATGTGGCGATAGAAAACTACAAGCTCACAAGAGCTGTGGGAACAAAGATGACAACTATGTCGCGACATAATTTCTCAGCGTCATGACAAAGCAACCACCAGGGCCGTAATTTTCGGGATCCACAATTTCAAATTTCTTTAAAGTGCGCCCATCATTTGGAAAAAATCCATAAACAGAAGCATTCAAGGCAATCGTGCACATCTTCTGCCAAACTAGGAACTTCTAGGTAGCTGGAGACTCCTTTGTATAATATTTTTCTTTTCTTTAGTTTAGTTTTTAGAGTAGCATTTTAGTTAGTTTTTCTTGGAATTCAGTGTTGATCCTAAAAGTAAGTTTTGAACCGGTTTTCCTCAGAAATTTTGTTTTCATTACTGCTTGATTTAGATGGAATTCTTACCTTCTGAGTTCATCTGGCTTCTGGCCATGCAATTTGGGCAGAATTTACCTAGTTAGTTAGGTCGTTGTTCTTGTAATCCAATTTCTGGTACAGATCGAGCTCCATCTGGGAATTGACTTATGTTAATTAAAAGTTTCTGCACAATTTGAAAGAACATCATAGTTCGAAATCTTGAATTTATTTAGTTGGTGTTGTTCATGTATTAATTGTTCAGAATATTAGTGGCGTGTACCTAGATGAGGACTGTATCTTACTCTGACTTCCAGGAGGCCCTCTGAGTGACACAGAGATAGGCAGAATCCCGAGAGTGTGGGAGCGCCACTGCGGGTATGACAGATCACATACAACTAATGAACTTTGAAGGATTACTCGATAAATCATTGATTTACCTCATGGTGATTGATTAACAGGATGATATATCAATCTAGCTGATTATGCTCTCCTCCGTTTGATGAAAGGATCTTGATCCCGTGTTGAGCTCGAGATCTAACTGGCGTGATAGAGAATTTTGTGGTCGATTCAATTTTGACGAGATACCACTAAATTGGGGAAGGCTTACACATCCTGGTTGTGCTTTATAGGCGCAACAAATTCAGTCCTAAGAAAGGGTGTGAAGTAATCGAAAAGGAAAATACCCGCATCTTAGAAAGAGGTTTATATTCTACGCACTGATTAATCATGCATCCAAAGAACATGGATCTCTAATTAGTGAAATGTATGGTGTATGGAGAAATCCAAACTATACTACCTTGCATCTTTGACAAGTTTAGATTTCAAACTCATGGCTGAACCATGTTATTGGGCTTAAAATGTATATCAAGCACATTGAATCACCCTCCTCAAAGAGCATTACTATAACTTGCCAACCAATTATTTTGAATTCTTTATATATAGTTATAGAATTTTATTTCATTTTTTTTACTTTTCCTTTAGTTTAAAACCAAATCACTTTTAACTTTGGAGTTCAAAAGCAAGATCTTTGAGTAGATGGAGAGTAATTGATGTTTGGATTCTTCACTATTCATTGTGAACGATATCTGACTTAAATCCACTTTTATTATCAGGAGCAAACACCTATGCACTTCTAAAGGATTTTACTCAAAAAACATTTTCAATTGAAGCCTTCTCAACCAAGGCAAACAATATATTTTATATCTTTGATCAATCAACAAGTTTTTGGCGTCGTTGCCAAGGACTGATTAGTCTTTGGTGGCTATACCAGAAGCTTGGCACACACTAACTCTTCATCATGATTTAGTCAATCTTGCCAAATAATTAGCCGCTTAGTCTATAAAACCCAACAAAGAGGAGAAGAGGTATGTGCCAAATATCCACAGCTCTTCCTCTTCTTATTTCCGATGTTTTGATGGTTGGAGTTCGTCGGGCCAAGAGTTAAAGTCCATTTACTCGATGAGGGCTACGCTCCAAGAGGTAAGGCTATTCCTACTTTGGTCGATTGCCTTCCGGGACGTGCCTGTATGGGACTGCTGGGAACCCGCTGCTACTGGATCGAGACTCAGATTGTTCCGTGGCCGGTAAATGCATAGCCCCAGCACAGCATGTTTGTGGCCTGGTATTAGCCTAGATTTGAATAGTCTTAGGGCCGGATTTGGGATTGTTCTATGCCTGGGTTGTGGCATGTTTGTGTGGCCTATGATGTGGTCAGATGTGGGATCGCTTTGGGCATCTCTCATGCCAATAAATGGTCTTGAGAACCGTTGTCTTTTGCTTGCTTTTGACAATCTGTCAAGTATACTGTTGATTGAATATTATGGTGAACTCAATATATTGACATTGAGATAAACTGTTTGGAACTTATATGCTTTTGATATAATTGTTCATGATGCATGCTAAATTGTCTAGATGACATATATTACATATGTGAGGTAAAGTAAGGTGCAATGGCATATATGCACCGAGGCAATTACATTCATGGTGGCGTAATGATGCCATCATTGGTACCATCCCCGGTGGTCATGAGTGGGCTTGATATGTTTAACTAAGTTGCTAAAGTTCCACCTGTCAGAGTATGAAAACTTGTGCTCAGTAGTGCAGCAAGCAGGATAGATACCCCTGGGTGAAAGCCTAAGATTGGTTATACATATGTATTCAACGTGAAAGCCCGCGCAGTATAGAAGGTGTGTGTAAAGCTTGCGTGAGACCTCCCCGAAAATTCCCCTACCCAAAAGACATGTTTTGTTAATAAATGATCCTTGAAGTGAAATATCCAAATAAGTTTGATTTGCAACTTGATTTTGTTTCAACGTGATGATTGATGAAATTCATCGACGATAGATGTTATCAACACACACTGATATGCATTGTGTAGATGGGAGTCCTGTGATGACTTACTCTTCACGCATCGAGTGAGTCCTTACCATTTCATGGCACGTACAGCATCCACTGTGAGCTGTACCATCTGGCCAATGCTGATATACATGTGAATATGTCTAAGGAATACTGTACATGCATTTAAGGTGAAGTAGCCTCTGTAGGAGTCTCTATCGGGCGTGGCTCACCCTTTTATGGGAAAATACTTCATGCAGGGTATACACCTGGATGACTCCTCATTCAGTCGGAGGTCGGGTAAGTCACCTGTATCGGTATAGTTCTTTGAAACTTTGAAATAACTAATGTTGGCATATGCCCATGTATGTAATATTAGAGTTTGTAATTAAACTCATAGTAATATGTTGTTTTTGAGAAAATACAATAATAAAGCTATGTATATGATTATCTAGGGAGTTGATGGTCTGGTTTAGACCATTACATCCATCAGGTATTCATGTTTTGTGCTACGTATTTGTGTGTTACATATTATGTGAATTATATAAGCATGGTGAATGTATATAGAAAAATGAACACTTAGGTTAGAACATACACCTTAGGAGTTAAAATGACCTGAACTGAATAGTTCAGTATTGTGATGTCTGGGCTAGTAGTCGGGTAAGGCACCTGCTAGTTAGACAGAAACATGATCATTACTGATGTTATGTAAGACTCTATTACTATCCACTTATGTGTGTGATGGCCGGTAGAGGAAGAGGACGCCGAGACGGTGGGCAAGGTGATAACCAACTACCACCGCCCATGACCAACACATGCTTCGCTTTGGAAGTTACCAGGTGGAAACTGCTACAATTGCACAAGTTAGCGCGACCGCGGAGCCGTGGAGGGTCGGCAACTCTTAGAGGTTCAAGGCACACCATCCTCCAACATTCAAGGGAGGAGAGGACCCAATGATAGTTGATCTTTGGTTCCGACAGGTGGATAAGATCTTAGAGGCCATGGAGATCATCTCCGATGCCACTAAGATAAAGCTAGCTACGTACCAGCTAGAGGGTGAATCCCAGGTATAGTGGGATTGGATCAAAGCCTCAAGAGATTTAGAGGAAATGACATGGGAAGAGTTCTATGGGCTCTTCATGGAAAATTATTTTCCGGCATCTCTAGACATGTAAAGACTCAGGAGTTCCTGGAATTGAGACAATGAACAATGACGGTGCTCGAGTACGTGGCTAAGTTCATAGAGTTAGCTCGTTTCACTGATGATTATGTGGCAACAGTTATGGCTAAGGCTAGAAAATTTGAGGATGGTTTAGAATTGTCCATCCGGGGTAAAATTGTGGGACTTCTTCTACAAGACCTAGACTTGATGGTCATGACTACTATGGCAATTGAAAGGGAGGTGGATTATGCCCTGAACATCCGGGATGCGGGTGTTGTTAAAGATAAAAGGAAGGAGAGTCAACCTTCTTCTTCTCCGGGTCGCGGAAGAAGCGTAAGACTCTACTCGCAAGGATTTTAGGAAAGTCAGGCCACTAATAAGGCCAAGGCTCATCATCTCCAGTGGTAAATATTTCCTGTGGCTTACGCCTAACTGTATGTGGGCCATGTTACCATTGCTACCAACCTAGACACCCTTGTGCTGGATTAGCCCTGAGGCGTGGAATCCCAGTTATGGGACATCTCAATCCTAGTCATTAGTGGGCCGTACATAGACACGCTTGTTCCTCCCACCCACCAAGGGCCGAGAGCAGATCCATCAAAAGGCGGGCCAGATAGTCCCGCCAGTCGGCTAGACGGATAGGGCAAGGCAAGGGCCGAAGGCAGGCTAGGGCTCACAAGGCCGAGACTCCCAAGGACCCAAGGGCATGTCCCACCATTACACCATGAAGGACTCCGAGATTGCATCACCACCTGTCCGCGTATGTTTCACTCGCTACGAGAAGTCAAGAGAGTATCGCTTTGATTCTGGCATCCATCCTCCTTTTGTTTCGCATCATGTGTGAAAAGAATTGGGCTTAAAGGTCAAAACCTTGGAAGAGTCGCGCATGTGAATTCTCCTCCCTAGGAACCCAGTAAGAATTGACTGGGAGCAGAAGTGGGACCGTGAGTTAGAGATCTTAGGAATTCACTCACCGTGGACCTTAGGGTCATGGACATGTTCGGCTCATTTCTCATCTCGATGGAACTACTGACGCACATCCGTCGTCATTGATTGTGATCGAAGAGGTTACCCCTACACACCAAGTGGTAGCTATTTTATATTTAAGTGGATAACTGGCGGTGTTTTACCCCCGCACCGGTAATGATTCTAGATGGTATGGACAGCTTGCAAGGTCACGGGCAAGCCTTACCCCTGAGGACGAAATAAGATTATTGGGTCTATCTCGAGTAGTTTATGGGTATGAAGATGTTTTTCCGGAGGAATCACGGGATTACTCGTGACAGAGTCAGACTTCATATCAAGTTACATGTCGTACACGCTATTTCTATGACTCAGAATGACCCCACGCAGGAACTCAAAGTCTAATTGCAAGAATTGTTGGACAAGGGTTTCATTAGATCGAGCACTTCACCTTGGGGTGCTTCGATTTTGTTTGCTAAGAAGAAGGACAAGACCTTTCGGCTTTGCATAGATTATTGGTAGTTGAATAGAGTTACCATTAAGAATAGGTACCCTTTGCCGAGGATTGATGATTTATTTGATCAACTAAGAGGGGCGCGGGTTTAGTCGAAGATAAATCTCCACACCGATTATCATCAGTTAAGAGTTAGGGAGGTAGACATCCTTAGAACGAAATTTAGAATGTGATATGGGCATGTCGAGTTCACAAAGGATGCCATTCGTCAATAATGCTTCTTCAACAAGTATCTGTCATGGATCTCATGATAGTGGCATTCCAACCCTATTTATATTTACAGCTATGGTCATGGACTACATTCTAATCTACTCCAAGTCAGAGAGGATTATTTTAGGATTGTTCTCCAGGAGTTGAGAGATGATGGTGTTGTATGCCAACAAGATAAGGAATTTTGGCTTACAAAAGGTGAGATTCTGTGTCACAGGGAAATGTTTCAAGTCTTAAGTGGACCCTGAGAAGGTCAGGTGCATGGTTTTGAGAGACTTTAACCCGGCTCCGAGATACGAGTTTCTTCACTCAAGGGTGGTATTACAGGAGGTTCATTTAGGACTTCTCTCGACTAGCTACGCCTGTGACGAAATTGATCCGAAAAGAAGTAAGGTTTAAGTGGAATGACGTGTGTGAGAGGGCATTCCAGGAATTGAAAAGGAGGCTTACTTCAACTCCTATATTGATTGTCCTAGAGAGAGGACATAGGTACAGTGTATTGTGATGCCTCGAGGATGGACTGGGATGTGTTTTGATGAAGTCCGGAAGGTTTGTGGCTTATGGTTCTCGAGCGCTTAAAGAATCACGAGCGTAATTACCTTCGACGTGATGATGGAGTTGGCAAAATGATTGTCTTCCTTGAAAATATGGCTTCAAATTACTCCTGTATGGTGACCGCCCGAGGTGTTTTCTAATTCACAAAAGTTTGAAAGTATTTACTTCCAAAGAAGACTTCATTATGAGGCGGTGTAGGTGGGATGGAGGTTCGAGGACTATGATCACCTTTGCATTACCATCCCTGCAGCGTCGTGGGCGGCCGGGAGCAAGGCCAACAGTCATGGAGCTCTGGCGCATAGCTTCAGTGAGTGGCAAATGCCCCAGGCTGTGGCAATCTCACTTCCGCACTACAAGGATCGTGCCAGTGTTTTTAGGAGTTTGGTGACTACGCCTTCCCTACCGAGCAGAGTGATTGAGTCCTGGCGGGCGTGACATGTAGATATGTCCATAAAATTTGCACGGTCGGGTACAGTGATGAAGGCCGCCATTCATACAAATGGTGGTCTCCCATAAATGGATCGGTTCCTTCAAGTGGAAGATTCGGTGAGAGGCATCCTCGTGGAGTTCCATTGCCTCGCTTTGTCAGACATCTAGGTGGCACAAAGATGTACCATGATCTTCGTCGCTAGTATTACTAGAGTGGAATGAAGCAGCAAGTTAGGGATTTTGTTTATCAATGTCTCACGTGTCAACAGGCAAAAGCTGAACACTAGAAGCCGGCAGGGTTACTCCAACCGTTGGAGATAGCGGAGTGGAAGTGGGAGCACGTCATGATGGATTTTGTGACTCACTTGCCACGGACATCGCAAGGGCATGACGTGATGTGGGTGATTGTGGGCTGGGTCACAAAGTCGGCACACTTTTTAGCTGTGCGGATGACCTTCACTCTGGATGAATTTTTCAATACATCTGAGAGATTGTTCGGTTACATAGAGTGTCGGTCTTTATAGTATCGGACCGGGATCCTAGGTTTACATCTCATTTTTAGGAGAGCTTCCAAAGTGGAGCTCGCTGGGATATCGGAGTCATCTCATCATCACTCATTTGTAATAAAGGCTGATCCTGCACGATGATATATCACGAAAAAGTCCGATCTTGAAAAGCATATTGTGGTTATTTCGTTCTTTACGATTTACTGTAAAACATATTTATTCTTCGAGTTACATCATCCGCGATAAAGCACTGAGCAAGATTTAATGCCATCCCATCAACAGATTGAGTGTACAGATGATCCACGTCTGATTGACGGCAGAACGCGAGTTAAGATCAGCACGTCTCACGATCCGAGTCACAGCGCGTCCGCGACGAGCGTTATCTTTAGAATTCGAGGGTGATCGCGTCACGCGCGATTTTGGCAGAGTCATCTCAAACGCGTGGTTCGTCGATCCGACTTCTTCGGCGCTGGCGATGCAGAACGGTCGTTATCGCCGCGGTTTTATCGCCGTTAAACGGCAACGGCGGCATCACGCCCCGCTCAGCGAACCGCGCGAACCACTCCACGAGCGATCAACAGCTGCGAGATGCAAACGCGACAGATTCGAAGATATCTCCAGCAAACGAGTCAGATCGCCGAGGCAAGAACCAGAGGTGCGGCGCGGCGCGACCAGAAACGACGCCTACGCGAACGATTGCATCGATGGCGCTCCCGCGCATTATTACATCGACGAAACGATCCGATACGGCCGCGATTCGCAAGACGCGGCCCGAATCGCATCTTCTTCGAAGAGCTGAACGGCGTCCCGCGAAATACCCGATCTCATCGGCCCACGCTATGTCACAGCGTTATCCGAGGTCCAACTGATTGATTGTACCGCAGAATCCTGCGACCAGATCCGTTCTCGCCAGTCGGCATCATGCTTAATCTCGCAGATTGTCCGATTTCAACATCGGGGCGGCGCGAACCCACGACGCGACGACGAAGATTATCGCAAAGATGAGCGTTCCGCACTTTACAAAACACAAGAGCGATCCGCGGACGCGAAACAGAGAGGCAGCGTGAAGAAGCAGAGAAGAGCGGCGAAGTTATCCGGCAACTCCCCACTCAACGTCCAACAACGAGCTACTTTACTCGAGATCCATCCTCTTCCCCCCACGAATCCCGGATTCTTCAATATCTCGAGCTGATCGGCTTTTTTTCGGACGCGCCCAAAGCAACAGCTCAGATCCGCCCGTGATCACAGTCATGGCAGATCCATAACGCAGTAAAATACTCTGATGCACAGTCAGTTACACGCCAGGCATCATATTATTCGGATTTAAACAGCTTCGCTGGATCCGACCGCTCTATGCCTGGGTTGTGGCATGTTTGTGTGGCCTGTGATGGTTGTATGTGTAGATTACTTTTGTGGGCATATTCTGCGCCACAATTATCTCTGAGAACCAAGTCGTTTTTGCTTGGCTTTTGATTGCACCTGCGATAACCGCTGATCAATGTTGATATATTAATCAATATATTGACATTGAGATGAACTGCTTCAAATATATGTTTTTGATATAATTGTTCACATGATAAATTGTCTAGATGACATGCATTACATATGTGACAGGTGGAGCATGAATGTATATATGCACTCCAATTTGAAATGATTCATGGGTGTAAGTGCATGATGCCATCATCAGCACCATCCCTGTGATCAAGGAGGGCTTGATATGTTGAACGAAGTTGAGCGGAGTTCCACTGTTCGCATAGCATGAAAACTTATGTAAGGTAGTAGCAAGCAAGGATAGATACCTCCTCGGGTGAAAGCCCCAGTATTTTTGGTTATACATATGTGTCCAACGATGAAAGCCCGGAAAGTGTGTGAAGCTTGTGGTGAGACCCCGAAAATTCCCCTACCCAAAAAGACACATGTTTTGTTGCTAAACAGTAACATCCTGGGAGGAAACACCAAGTTTTGATTTCTAAAACTTCGACTTTGTTTCAAAGGATGATTTGATGAAATTCATCGACGATGTTATCATACACTGGATATGCACAAAGACGAGTTCCAGACACTCGGATTTTTCATGCATTGAGTGAGTCTCATCTCATTTCATGGCATGGCATGTAGTATTCCACTAGAGTTGCATCATTCTATTGGAATGTTGATATATATGTGAATGTGTCTAGCATTGCATGTATTTAGGAGTGGTAATACTCATAGAGTCTCTATCGGGCGTGGCCTGTTCCTTATGGGAAAACATTTCAGGTACAGGGTATACACTGATGGACGGCTCTCATTCGGGGCTAAGAGGTTGAAGAAAGCCGGTCTGTAAACGGTGTGCACTTTTGTAAAACTTCGAAAAGAACTAATGTTGGCATATGCCTATGTATGTAATAGAGTTTGTAATTAAACTCATAGTAATATGTTTTGAAAATAACATAAAAAGTTTATTGAATGTGGCTAAACGGATCCCCGTAAATAGGATTGGATGATGTGGTATCGAGACACACGATATCCACAGTACTAATTTTTGCTTCACAAATTTTGCGTCGTGGCGTAGGTATGTTATTACCTAGGACTTAATGAATGGATCCCAATTAATGGGATTAGACAGCATGGGTACCGAGATATACGATATCCACGAGTATTTTCGTGGGTTAAAGGTTGGTCAACAAGCCCCCGGGTTTTGGGGTGTCACATCTAAAACTCTCAAATCAACACGGAGTGCTCTATCAGGTAAGGTAATCACACATTCCTTACAAATCTTGTCCACTCTAGAGTTCATACCCATAGGAGGCTTAATAAGTAGTGAGTTTTCTACTATCTCCGCTTTCAATCCCAATGAGTCAGCACAAGATGCAAAAATAAAAGAATGAGTAGCACTGGTGTCAAATAAAACATGCACCCAAGTGCTATACCCCAAGATCATACCTTCCACTAGGAAAGCATCATCTTCCGATCCTGATGGGGTTAGAGCATAATCTCTGGTTGCTTCTTGTCTCCCTCAGCCTCTTGCACTCAACCCCTGAGATGATCATGTCTGGCTACCCATAGAAAGTGTCTTGGCTTCCTATGTAGTTAGGGGAAATTGAGGTGCTTGATAGTTGGGCAACTAAAACTAAGGAGGCTGAAACGGTAAAGCTGACTGCAGTTGGGAGGTTCTTGGAGATTGGAATTGTCCTTAAGAGGCACCCCTCAATGGGCAAGCTTTGTTAGTTGTTACCATTGGAGAATCTTTCTCACTCTTCCCATGAAACAATGAGCATCCCCCATATTGCTGGTTTTGTTGTCTTTGTTGCTGATTTTAGGGCTTTCTTTGAGAACTTTCTCCAACCTTCTGTTTTCCTTTCCTATCCGCTTTATGCTCTCGAATTTGATAAGTGTCTTCAATGTCCCATTCCACAAGTAGGGCTTTCTTGACTAATTTAGAATAATCCATGATGAAAAGCCTCAATCCCTGCTGAAATCTCCTTACCTTCTCTCCCTTTTTAATGAGCATGCCCAAGGCAAATCTAGACAATTCAGAAAAACGGGACTCATATTCCATCATTGTCATAGTCCACTGGATGAGGTGTTCAAACTCCATCCTTTTAGTGTGCTTAGCCACCTCTCCAAAGTATTTATCACGGAAGATCATCTCAAATTAGTCATCGCTTCGGTTATGAGCCCACTTCATAGTTTCCCACCAAAAATCCGCCCTGTCCACTAACATATAAGTTGCTAAACCAACTCATCTCTCATCTTGGATATCTAAGCCATCAAAAATCCTCTTGATACGCCTCAACCAATTTTCCTCTAATTCTACGTCTAGTTCCCCAGCTAAAGATGGGGGTTGCATCACTATGAATCTCTTCACGGCCTCCATTTCGCTCATGTTCTCTCTAGTTGGGGGAGGCCTCCTTTGGGAATGGTCAGAGTCATCTTGGGCTTGAGTGCCTCTTAACCTCCCTGATCCTTGGGCCCTCATCATTTGTAGGATTTCCATCAACTCTCTTCGAACTTCTCTCATTTCTTCTCGCATCTCTTATCACATTGCTTCTAATTCTTCATCTCTTTCACTTCTTCCTCCTCTTGATCTCCTCGCCATCTGTCAAATTAATATAATGCTTGAATCAACCACCCTCCAAGGTGAGTAAAATTAATTTGCAGCAACCATTTGATAACACCAACAAAGTACATTTCATCAATATCAATGCCACATGCCCTATGCTAATACCAATAAACACCATGCCAAGATTCCTCAACACTAAAATAGGAAGAAAAATGAAGAAGGAATGTCGTGTCAAACCATTGATTGATCACACCTTTAGAAGTTCACAAATATCAACTTAATAACACAACAACAAACATAAACAATTACTCAACAACTTTATCTATTAATCATATATTTGAGAATTCACAAACATTAACTAAACCATACAAAATAGCACCAACAATCAATTCCTTGGTTAGGCTCATAGTGGGAATTTATGAACAAAGATTTTAACATCAAGGTAGTATGACACTCCTCACAACACACATTAACCTGTTACGTATTTGTATCCTAGGCTTTGATACCATCAAGAAACACGGCCCGGTTTTGGGTTACAACCAAAATCTGAATGTCATGACCTTTAGGTCAAAGGTACATCACCAAGTCCAAAACAATTCTCATCCACATACGAAAGTAACTAAATAATTTTCCAACACTAAAGGACAATAAGCTCCTCAACATTAAAATGTTTCTAATAATCCAACAATCTCACAAAGAAAAAAATTTCTCCTAAACTATAAAAATATCTAAAAACCCAAAAGCATGAACATCAATACTAACAAATAAAAATCCAACAATGAAGCAAATAAAATCCAACTTTAATACAATGTCAAACATTTATTACAAGACAAACATAAACCCAATGAGGCATATTCACCAATGGTTTGTCCAAAAATTACAAAATAAAAGTTTTAAGGTTAAACTAGCCTACCTCAAATCTAGAAAATCTAATCGTTGAAATTCAAATCCATCATCACTGGATTGTTCCTCACGTCAAATAGGATAACCCTTCAAATTTTTAGATCAATCGGAATTCGTTTGGCCACAAAATCACAAGCCCTAATTTTATGAGGATTTTCCCCCTTTTTCCATCTTCTCCGAGCCATTGCCCAATGCCACCTTCAAATCTTTCCCTTTCTTTCAAAAAAAATTTTTTTTTTTTTTGGCCTTTTATCCTCCCTAGTAAGTTCCTATTTGATTTTAATATTTTTTATTTAATATTTTAACACAAATTATAAATCCTTAAATAGTAATTTATTTTCTTTCACAATATTTTCTATTATATAAATACTATTACTCTATATATATATATATATATATATATATATATATATATATATATATATATATATATATATATATATATATAATTTCAAATAATATGTCACATAGCAAGTAATTTATCTATTATTATTTTTTTTAAAAAGCAATAATAATAATTATTAATAGTAAAAACAATAATACTAACAATGACAATATACATACACATACTTATTTCAAACAACATAATTTATATTATTAATATCTCGTTTTATTTTCTACCTTATTCCTTTTTTTTGTCTTTTTTTTCTAATTATTTATTTTATTTTAAGCCAACGTGGCAAAATTCAACATTCTCTATTGACTACTAAAAGTCTTAAATTTTATGTCGGTCCTAAGTCAATATGTGTTCTCAATTCACCTTTTGACTTTTCAACCGCTATTACTAAGGAAAGTTTTCTCAACTCAGAAGATCCTACGTGGCCTAAAATACTTGGGCTTTACAATAATCACTACAATAAAAATGAGCTGTAGCGGCATAATTTTAGCCTGGTTGTTAAAATTCGTAACTAAAAATATATATTATCAGTTTTATTGGATTGATACGGCTAAAAATTTTTGGTTTCAACCTTTAAGCTAGGGGAATCAAGTAAGCATTCCAAGGTAAGTTATATAGGCAGATAAAAAATAAAACTGCTATTGTGCACATGGCCCCAATAGACACGAGTTTAATAAAACCGCGACTATACATCTACTAATAGACACAGGCTTAATAAAATTGTGACTGTACATATGTCAATAGACACATGCACTTTTGGCCATCATCATATGGCTTCTACTTAAACCCCAAATGTTCCCCTTTCTTTGCTCATCGAGCCCATATCTCCACAAATGGTAAAAGGATTGCTTAGTGGAAGGTATGACCTACCACTTCGAATCTCAACCTTTTCTCCTCCCATTCGTCTACCGCCATTTTTTGCTCTTGTCACCTGTATCTTTTTCAAGCTATCAAAAATATTAGAGACACTATTCGTGTGCTCTCCTTTCTCTCTCTCGCTTTTGGGTTTCATTTTCTTCTCCATTGTGGTTTTGAATCTGATTCGCTTTTGTTTCCACTTAATGAACTAGAGATAAGCAAACTCCTACATAGTCTTCTCTCTCCAATCTTCTGCCTGCATTTCCTATTGTTTACTTGTTTTTGAATTGATTTTGATTTTGCATACTCACGATGTGTCATTGAAAAGTTTAATTTTGCAATCTACGTTTTTGCTAGATTTTTGTTTTATTTTTGGATTTGGATTGTGTTGGAAAATAAACTGAAGTTTTGTTTGGTATGTTTTAGGATACTTGATTCGGTTGTGATATTTTCCTACTCCTAATTCGTTGCCCTTATTTGGATGAGTCTGCTTTTACCCTCTGTAAGTATATGTTATTGAGTTTCATTTTACAAGGCTAAAGTGATTGCATTTCTCAAATTTTTTTCCTTTTTGTTGGTCATAATTTATTTTCTCATTTGACATTACACCAGTTTTTTCCATACTTGTTTGGCAAGGGTTCAGTGGCATTACTATAAAGAAGATTGGTTAGACATTAGTTTCGTATCCTGAGTATGTTATTGGATATTCTAATTTCGTTAATCTTCTTCTATTTCTTTTTATTGATAGGCTCCCTATATTTGCAAAGATTTCTTTCCCCAAATTCATATGTTGTGGTCCTATGTCTAATATACTTGTGAATTATTTTTCTTTTATTTATTTATTTTTCATATGTTTTGGTTATAATTAGCACTTCATATATGAATGAAAATTAAAAAGAGATATGCAAGTTTGTCTATTTTCCTTGTTCTAGTCTCATCTTTAACTAAAAAATTTCACATCTTCAAGATGTTAGATAGTTTTAGGGGTGAATAGAAGTTTGTTTAGATTCAAGAATCAATTCTAGTTCTAGAAATAATAATCTAAAAGAGGCAGGCTTCCCTCTGCATTTCATGGATACTTAATTGGGTTTTGTGTAAATAATTAATTTGTTGATTAAAGTAAGGCTTAATGAGCTAAGATGATTGTGGTTGTGGGGTAATGCCATACAACAGGAGAAGTAGCTTATGCAAGATTTTGCTACCAGTGGAAGATATAGCACATGGTATGACTGCTGCATCAAGAACACTAGGATTACTCAGAAGTTTGCTTCTAGTTATGTTGGAGCCACCTGCATTTGCATTCAAAGTTGTTTACATTAAGAAGATTCATCTACATCAACAGTGATGATGGAGAGTTGCTGAGGTACTTGATATCCATTGTGCTTAATGAGCTCCTTTATCGGATCAACAATGTAAAGGAATCCATCTTCAACAAAGATTTCTTGTCTTTAGCCATGGAGAGTTGTTAAGGTACCTAATATCCATGAGAGTTGCTCCCTCTCTTTCTCTCTCTTGCAATATTTTAGATATGATAATGACTCTCAATATACTTTTCTCCCTATTAATATTTTCAGTTGTATTAGTGTTTGTTGGCTAAGGGATACGATGGTTAGTATGATTATGGAGCATATTCTAGGTTGTTCGTGGGGATAATATGTAACACTAATTGATTCTAGATTGATAATGTTTGGTGGAGAACATAGGAGCAAACATCTGCTGAATGATATCCATGTTCTTGATCTAGATACAATGACTTGGGTTGTTGGGGAGGCAATGAAATCATCTAATTTACTTTTATAAGCAATCACTAACTTGCTTTCAGAGTGTTCTACTTCATTTTCTTGTGTTTTGATAGGTAGACACCTCCAGCTCCCAGATTTGATCATACACCTGCAATGCATGTGAAGCTCATATGGTTTGGTTGCAGTTTGTCTCAAGAAAGCATAGGATTCATCTTTGGGTACTCCATTTCTTAGTTTTTTCATTTACACTTTTGGGTTAATGATGAGACTAAAGTATGAATTAAAACACTCTATTACTTGTTGACCCACATTGGTTTCATACATTTATTTGACATCTCAGTTGCAGATTGTCCTTCAAAGGAATGAAGGCAGATTAATTAGTAAATCCCATACTCATTGAGAAGAAAGTGATTTGCTTGAGGTTTTTTCAATTTTTTGAAAATACATGAAAGAAAGTAGCATTAATATTGAAGCCTAGAATGTACTAAACAAAGGGAATACTTTCATTTGTAGCAATCAGGAAAGGATGTGCAAGAGAGAGGCACAAATAAAATAAATAATGTTTGGAATTCAACAAAAGCAACTAACAGAACCTTGAAACCACCATGAATTTGAGGTTCAAGTTTAGGTTGAATGGGCCCAAACAAACACATGCATTAGCTAGCTAGACAAAATTCAACAAAAACTATGAGTTAGTAAAGAAGAGTAGACTCACCATGGACCTTTATCATGCTTATACAATCGATAGGGAATTAAGTGACACCAAAAGTTCCTCTAAACACTTTAGTAGGGAGTCATTATAATTAGAGAATGACGATATCCCTAATGAAGCGGTCAAAGAAACTCTAGAGGACACTTAATGGATTTTTGTAATGCCTTCTATGTACACTTAATGTAGATATTCCTATTTATGTAGCTTGCTATACATCACAATCTAGTATACACTATGAGTATTAGGGCTTCCCACATCATGATGCAGATATGCTACTATACTAGCGGCCTTCAAAAGGTGATCATCTCTAGAGCTTCTCCTCCATCAACTCAAGCTCTTACACGTTTAAACAAGTATTCAATCCATGAATTGATGGCACGCTTCCTTGTATCTATGTCATAGCTAACTAGCTTTGATATTCATGGAAACAAGTTTAGGCCTCTATTTGGAATTGTTTTTCAAAACAATATTTTCTTTCTCTTTTTATTTTTTATTTTTTTAATTTTATGCTCTAGATATTATATCCAGTTTACTGAAATATCGGTTTCATTGATATATCAAGACGATTTTACAAATATATCGGAGAGATACTCGTAGATATTTTTACATGAATATCGATATATCGAAAATTATTAAAAATACTTTGAAATTCATGGAAATACTTTCTAAAAGTGTAAAAATGACATTAATAATCAAATATATATATTGAAATTACATTACAATAAGCTTTTAAAATCAAAATGAAGATCGATATGGCTCCATTGCAAAATTTGATAGAGGGATCTCATCTTGATAAAAACAATACTCATACCAAGACATAGTGTTCCGATACTATTGATTATAGGATCGAACATGCCATACATAAATTTCTTGACTTGTATCCACAATTTCTCAATGGATAGGAAATTCGGGGTTCATCAACATGCTCTTTTTAAATATTAACTAACATTTATTAATAATATATTATTACGAAATGTTAATTTATTAATACATTATTACTAAATTAACTAATTTAAAATATGAAAGTATCATACAAACTATCACAAAGAAAAAACAATTGAGTGAAATGAAGATTGGATATGGGTAGAGAAAATTTGTGATCAAATGGAATGATTTTAGGGGTATTTATAGATTTTTTTGGGTCAAAATAGTCGTTGGATGGTAAAAAAAAATCTTTGTAATTTAATTATAGCCGTTGGATTTAATTTTTGTACAAATCTGACCGTTAGATTTTCTTTAAACTATCGGGATCAATCCATAACCGTTGGATCAAGTCATGATTTCAAATCTGACCGTTTGGACATCGCCAATATATCCTCGATATATCCCGATATATCTCTGATATTTTACCGAAAAATTAAACTAACGCGCGCATGTGCCACAGACCCGATCACAGCCCATTTCAAGAATGCTAAAAATGGAAGAGCTTACTAACACAAGCCATCAATCGAGCGATATCCAGAAGCTGTTCCTAGAAATCCAACTGAAATTCTCACCCCCTCTTGTGAGAGCAGGAGTGTTGTGCTTCATTGCTACATTTATATCCAACGCTTGTGGGATTGGAGGTGGTGGGTTGTTTGTACCCATACTAACTATAGTGGGGGGTCTAGAGCTCAAGACAGCTTCAACTTTCTCAACATTCATGGTGGCAGGAGGGTCTGTTGCTAATATCTTGTGCACCATGGTCATCAATTGCATTTATGGCGGCAAGAGTTTGATTGATTTTGACATAGCACTTCTATCAGAGCCATGCTTATATTGGGTGAGTATTGAGCTGTCTCAACATTATCTTCTAGAGTGGCTAATCACTACGTTGTTTGTAGCTTTTCTGGCTTGGACCACCTCTAAAACATGTAGAATAGGTGTGGTGTCTTGGAGATTAGAGTAAGAGGAGATATATCGGCCGATATATCAGCCGATATTGGTGATATATCGCCTTGCCGATATCGGCCGATATATCGGTCAAAATGTTTTTTTTTTTTTTTTTTGCATTTTTTTGTTTTTTCCCACGCACTATATTTTGTTACCAAAATTTGTCCGATATATCGGTAATTTACCGATATATCGACGATATATAGTCGATATTGAGCGATTTTTTTCGATTTTTCCAATAAACGACTTTCGATTGTAAAAATCGTGTCGAAAATGTTCGATGCCTGAAATATCAATGATATATCATTGATATTTCGCGATTTTTCAGTCCATGATTATATCCAAAAAAAAAAAAATTCCTAAAATTCGAGGGAACAGTTGCAAGTGGGCTTGCCCGCATTGGCCTTGTTTCCCAATTTATATTGTTATTCAACTTTGAAGCTATTGCAGTTGGAATCTAATGCTATTTCCTCAAAAGAGTGATAGGCCCCACTCCAATGAAGCATCAGGAAGTAACCTATATGGGGATCTATACTTCGTGACCTAGGAAGAAACCCTCATTCTTCCAAGTAAGCAAAGTTGGCCACCCATGCAACATGACTTTGTAGAAGCTAAAGCACTCACACGCCCAGTTAATTCTATGGTAATCATCTACACTATTCAAATGCTATTTCCAATTAATTTCGCTTCTATAATATTGTTGAATTCCTTCTTGAGGCTAGGTTAAGCGATAAGGAGTTGGGATTGAGGTTTGGGAGGTTTTGAGTTCTATTAGAGACAAAAAAAATTGTTAAAGAAACATGATTAAGTTAAAAATTATTTCGTGAGCACCACTTTATCATTCTTTCATGAGATTCTTATTGGCAATCAAAATTCTTATTGTTAATGGTGCTACTGAGTATTCATAATTGGGATCACACAATGTCCTACGACATTGTCAAGTTAAGACTTGGGAACCAATAAAAAAATCAACAAGGAAATGTAAAATAACATACTAATGGAAAGGGATTACTTTTTAAGTGATATGTTGAAATGTTCAAATAGTATAATATAGGGAATAGTGTGAAACATTAAAAAATTTAAAATTCCTTATTGTTTACTAAAGCTTCTAGTCTTGATTTATTGTTTCTTATGATGTTTAAAGTTTCAAATTGAACATGGAGGAGAATCGTGCAAATGTTATATTTGTGTTTATTATACGGAACATAATAGCCTCCTCCTTCAACTATTTCTATAACCAATACTGCTATTTGGTTTCAAGTAAGATGGACAAAGGAGCAGTTCTCAAAGGCTATTTGTTAGACTTCTTGGTTGGACAAAGGAGAATAATTATTGAATGAGGTTACAATGATCTCTAATGTCCCAAGACCGAAATATTTTTAGACTTCTTGGTTGCTGCACCGAAGGGGATGAAAAAATGTACCAAGCCGGGTTGGGCTTTGATTGGAACTGTTGTTTAGTGTTTCTTTCTGATTTTACCATATTGGTTATGTTTCCATTTTGCTTTTGTGGGATTTATGGACCTGGAAATGATGGATTTGATTGGAGAAGAGTTTTTCGAGCTTCAGAAAATTGTGGGTTCTGTGGGAATTGGAAGCATAAGGAATCATTTTTCAGGAAATGGAAAATTCTTGATATATTTATTTTTGTAAGTTTTCATGGATTTTCCTTATAAATTACTCCTACATAGTAGCATTTTGCTCCTTTAAAGTTTAGAAGCATTTGAATTCTCTACTTTAATGTGATTCTCATTTTAATGATCCTATTATTTAATTCAAGAAAGAGGCATGGTAAAGAAAAGCATGGAAAAGGAATGGATAGTATATCAGAGAGAAATAAAAAGTGGAAGGGATTTATATAATTTGATTTTCATATCACTTTATATAATGGTAAAATGGCACATGTGGAGAAGGATGCACTAATTTGCCCATATAAACACTATAGTCACGGTTTTCCCAAAACCACAGCTATAAATATCATTAGAACACCCAATAAACGGGATTGAGAGAATCACAATTATAAACTATGCTATGGCCGCAATTTTCTTTGACTGCGACTATAAATCTATTTAGCTACCCAAAATAAAGGTCGTGACCATAGATGTTGGACATATAGTCATGGGATTAGTCTAGATCGTGTCTATAACATTTATCCATGCCACCTATGGTCACACACTTTCGTGGTTTATTTTATTTACACCTATAGGATATAGTTGCATATTATACGTATTATACGTAGTGATTGACATGTCCGTAGGAAGATTGGACATAAAATATTATTTTAATATTTAAAATATATTTTTTAACTATCAAAGGCCTAATCAGATTGATTTCAACTCAAATTTCTACTCCACTTTTAGTGAGTATTGACTTTTGTTGAGTGTCTTAAACACATAATTTCATCTTGTTCTTAGTGTATTTTAATTGTTTTGGTGATGATTATGAATGTTTTTAAGGCTCTAAACTATAATTTCCATGTTTAAGTCAATTTGGGAGCCAACGAGCGAAAACGAATGAAAACTAAACAAAAAATAAGCAAACTCAACACAACAAGTTTTTTTTTTTTTTTTCATCCGTATGGTGATCCCCCTATGGCTCTTCTCTTGTTATAGATGCATTCTAGACTCCACAAGCTTTCCATAGAACCCAAATTTGCCTTATTTGAAGTTCGAATGATATAAATATGACACCAAGAAGGGAAAAATGAGCAAAATAGGGCACCATCACACATGAAGTCTCCTAGAGGAGCATTCTGCCACGCAAGTGCATGGAAATAATGGCCCAACTTGTTGATTTTGGCCTATTTTAAGCCCAAATTTGAGGGAGACTATAAAAGAAGACTTCTAGGGTTTTGAAAATAGGTTCTTTTTGGGTGGAGACACCCAAGGGCTCCTAAAGAGGAGCTTAGGTTTTGGAGATGGCTCTTGGAGGCGCACTTTGATGAGAGATTGCGGAGAGAACAACTACTCATCATCAAGCCCTAGTTTATGCTCTCATTTTTTGTATGTTTTCTTCTTTGTTTTTCCTTTTCTTTTAGGATGTTTTAGGTTATTTTCCTAAGGCTAAGATGTGGCCAAGACATGAATGTATGAACTCTCCTAATTTCAATTGATTCCTATTTCATAACTATGTTGAGTATTTCATTATTCTCTTAATGCTTGTAAGTAGTTGGCCACTATTTGCATGATTTGTGATTCAATATGAGAATGAGAAGTGATTATTGAGTTAGACTAGAAATGAAAAGCCATTTGATTGTCATGAGATAAAGATATTCATGAGATTATGTGTGGTTTTATGATTTCTTGTGCTTAATGAGTTCAAAAGATTCACGGTTATCACAAAGATGTGGTTAGTTTGTTCAGATATGTTATCGGATGCTTGAGAGGACAGTAATTACATTAGGAGAAAATCTCGCCATCAACATAGGAAATAAACATCAATGACTTAGCTGTAGATTCAACAAAGATTGTTTCTATGAAATCTATACCCGCTGGTACCCATGGCTTTTGGCCCAACACCCCTATTCAGAAGGCCCAAAAATATAAAAGCCCACAGGCTAGGCCCAAGTATCCTCACACGAACAAGGATCCGTACCACGGCCCGACCACTGCACCCGATCACAACAGCGCCCGCGAGATTTATCGTCGACACATCCCCTAGCTCTGGCCGTCTCTAAGAAGACGGCCAACCAACAATTTCCCTGGCCGATCCTCACACCGAAAACACATCCACCACGAATCACACGCACCGGCCTGGGGATGATCAAACACTTCGAGGCGAAGATTCGGATAACTTGGCTATCCAAAATGAAAAACAGCTGACGCGCAAATGAAGAACCCCCCCTCCCCCTTCCATTTTAGAAACCAATCACCCACTTTCCATAAAAAGTGGACCACCGTCCTCCTTCATAAATAAGGGAGGAATCGCAACAGGAGAGGGAGGGGGGGATACCTTACTGAAAAACAGATGTATTTACTCTCCCTATTTCTCTGTCTAACTTAAGCATCGGAGAGGCAGTCGACACACCACCGTTGGTACCTTGTTTGTTTTGCAAATCCTTATAGTTAGGTTAATGCCCCGACGATCCGAAAACTCTAAAAATCAAAGAGACAACACCGCGCCGTCTCAGGAATGACTCAAGAAAAAAATCTTATCTGGCGGCAAGTAAGGCGAGGGCTTGGCTACGCCTGGCCATCAAGGGATCCCCACCCCGAAGCTTCTGTGAAGTTCCCCACTTCATCCCGTTTGCCTGGATCCTATCGCTATGGCCAACAACCCCCCAAATCAGTCCCTTGAGGACCAGTTTCTTCGCTGGCGTCAGGATATGGAAACAAAGCAAGAAGAGCAAAACAGACGACAATAATTCATAGAACCGTGTTGATGGTCTCGCAAAGAAGAGAACAAATATTTCGGGGCTCGTTTGGAAAAGGATCGGGGTGAAAATGCATGAGGGATCAACCATCCTACACCTCCGCCAAACAGCACAGCCGCAAGGAGCCAATCCTCGCCAGCGCATGATGCTGTTAACGATGAGTTATCCCTTCCGGTAGTCCGCTTACTTGATCTTTCACTCCTAAAGAACAACGTGGAGGTTGAATCAACAAAGAAACCCCCGCGTCGTTTCAGCTGTTCCGTCAATGGCATGCATCGCCAAGTATGAAGAGAAATCGCAGAGCGATGACAATCGCATCATTCCCGAAAATGTGCTCCACGTGGCACGTGGGCTGCAGCACCACCACTTCCGCTCATGTATCCTGACGGTCGCACTCGCCCGCATGCTAGTATCTAACACCGTCCGGGGCCTAAAGACATATCCTCCTGCACCAAAGCAAGACATCTGAGTTATGAACCCCCCGCGCTTCTCTTTGTCATACCGTTCGCCATGTATGATGGCTCCTTCGACCAGAGATGATACGTGCCGTATTTCAACTGCAATGACACTTAATACTGAAACTGCACTCCTCTTACTATGCAAAGTGTTCCCCAAGCCAATTTTGAAGGGCCCGCCCTGGCTTGGTTCCACAAACTCTCACGGAGATCTATCAACTCATTCAGTGAGTTATGGGCTGCATTTGTTTCCCAATACCTATGCTCAGTTCGACATAAGGGAAATATCAGTTCTCTGCAAACCATCTTCAAGTAGGAGGACGAATCCATCCGTAATTTCACAAGAATATTTGGACAGGCCATCCAATAGATTGATTTAGGCAAGATGGATGAGGTCCTCCACTTCCGGCTGTACCAACCACCCCATTCTTCCACTCACCGTCTGCATCCGTCTACAATGGAGGAATCAGACATACCGGGGATAAATATTCAACGCCTGAGGACACATCCGAAAGGCTTCTCAAACCGTGGATTATCATAGCTCAAAGCAAAGAAGCCGCCCACTAAGTGGACAAGCCTCCGAACAAAAGGAGTCGAGTAAGAACCAAAACGCTCCCGGACTGGGCCAGAAAATAGGAACCCACGCGCTTTACTCTCGAACACCCTACGACATACTTCCTTCCTCCCTGGGTCCGAGATCACTCCCGACTTCAAATAGCCCACACTAATTCGGGCCAGATCCCGCACGTAGCAATCACCGAGATGTGGTTACCATAGACCACGCATGAGACTAACCGATGTCGGTTCGAAATTTTCGTGGAAAAGTAATTAAGGCCTACCACCTCAGGAGATATGTTCGGGAGATGATCCGCGGAGCTGAGGCCGCCCCGCTCGTTAAAGAATACGCACAGCTCCCACCGAACCTCGCCTACTATAAATTACATACCGGGCAAACGGCTGACGACCGCACGTTTAAGCGCCTAAAAATAGCGATGTTACGAGGGTCGCAACCAAGCCCGGGTGAATACCGGTCCACATCCTAGATAGCGAGCAATCCAAATGCACTGATGTTCTTATATCCTTTCCTATCAACCCGTCTACACACATTTCCGTGACCACGATGCACTCGTACTTTACTCTATGTATTAACGATTTCGATGTGCACAAAGTACTAGTCACTCATGGCGTCGACCAATCTGCTACAACCGCTGACCTTCGTGCGCATGAACATCTTTGACAGCTAAGTTCACCGGCGTAATCCCGTCGTTTAATCTGCAACCACTTCGTGAACGATGGGCTTACATTGCTCTCCTCACAAGGCAGGCTGCGAGGCTAACAAGTCTTATTTTCATTGTCGACGACCCCGCCCGTATAATGCCATCATCACAGCCTGCCATGATGGAAAGCCATGCCCTTGACCTACCATCAAATGATCAGCTACCTTACGAGTGCCGAGCAAATTGACCTCCTGGGTTAGGGCCAACCAGCAAAACTCTAAGAAGGCTACCAACCATCACAGGCACGATAAAACTATCCCATAATCCGCCCCTCGAGACTCCACCGAAATAGCAATTACAACTCACCGCCAAGCAAGGGCTGGTGACGTGGAGTGATCGGGTCAAGACCCCCTCGAATCAATATTCCCAGATCGCCGATAACCACATATGTTAGTTCCCTCCTATCCAATGGGGGAGAATGAACAAATACAGCAGGTTTTGCTCCATAATATGGATGTATTCGCCTGGACTCACTCAGACATGGCTGGCATTAACCCCATACATGCCTCTCACAAACTGAATGTCACCTTCCACCCAGCCTGCTAGACGTAAAGTGAGGCGTTTCCACCTGCACTTCATCAAAGTTATTCGTATGGGATAATCTTAAAAGTAGGATTCATCGAGGGGATAAAGTACTCGAAGTGGCTGGCCAATGTGGTGGTAGTCCTAAAAAAAGGCGATAAATGGAGAGTTTGTGTGGACAACACAAATCTCAATGAGGCATGCCCGAAAGACAACCCCACTCTGATAGACCAGATTGTCGGCGCCTACGCATGGGATGTCGGCTGCCCCGATGCCTTCCTGATATCATCAAATACCCATGCATTCGCTAGACAAGGAAAAAATAGCATTCATCACCCCGTACTGGTTGTTTTGCTACAATGTGATATCGTTTGGCTTAAATAATGTCAAGGCAACGTATTAGAGGTTAGTGACCAAGATGTTAAAGACGCTACTAGGAAAAACCATAGAGGTTTACATTGATGATATGTTGGTAAAATCCAAGGAACGCTCAACCATGTCAACACCGCAGCAGGCTTTCAACTCCTGGGCGGAGTACCTGCATGAAGCTCAATCCCTCCAAGTGCGCCTTCGGAGTCAGCGCAGGCCGATTCTTGGGTTTCATGGTGACTCAAAGGGGGATAGAAGCCAACCCTGCTTAGCTTAAAGCTATTTTGGAGTCCCCGCCTCCCGCTCTCGTAAAAAAGGCATAACAACCGGGACTGACGCATTGGCCGCCTCCCGAGGCTGCCTCATCTCTTGGATTTATAGACCACTTAAAGCCGCTCTTTTGTCACCCCAAGGAGCCAACCAGCCGGATGGAATGAGGGCTGTGACAGCCCCCATACCGATCAAACAAGGCCCTCCGCAAACCTCCAATCCTTGCTACCAAACCGGCGAAACACTCTTCATACTCGCGCTCGCATGTCCCAACGAGTGCCATTTGTTCAAGGAAGATGTGAATAGAAAGCAGAGGCCAGTATTTTTCTTCAGCAAGTCCTTAGTCGACGCAGAAACCCGATACAACCACCTTGAGCAGGCGGCATTAGCTTTCCGGGTAGCAACTAAGAAGCTCCGCCCATACTTCCAAGA
Source organism: Tetrastigma voinierianum (assembly GCA_016808115.1). Classification (NCBI taxonomy): domain Eukaryota; kingdom Viridiplantae; phylum Streptophyta; class Magnoliopsida; order Vitales; family Vitaceae; genus Tetrastigma; species Tetrastigma voinierianum. The sequence goes on along the minus strand of JAEQBH010001039.1, from coordinate 32,918 downwards.
ACACCCCATTGTTATGCTAACTGACCTCCCTCTTCAGAGCACCATTCACAAGCCTGACTTATCCGGGAGAATGGCTCGATGGGCAATTGAATTGAGCGAATTTGGTATTCAGTATAAGCCAAGATTGGCTAAAAAATGATTAGTTATGGCAAATTTTCTAGCAAAGATCCCCCAATCCGGAATGAGCCTGGATAGCTCGAACTGGTGGACCCTTAATGTAGACGAGATTCTAAGAATCGAGTCGGTATCACTTGCAAATTAAATTCGTCAAGGAAAAGATTGAGTGCATAACTGTTGGGCTTCAGCCCTCCAACAAACGAATCAAAGAGTATGAGGCCATCCTATCCGAATCAACTGCGCCTATAGTGTGTCAAAATGACAAGCTTCGACATTCAAAGTGATTATCAATTGGTGGTAGGGCAAGTAAACGAAGAATATGAGTCGCGAGACCCCCGAATGGCAAAGTATGTATCCTTGGTTAAGCAACGCTTAGGAAGCTTTTCAGCTTGGAAGCTCAAACACATCCCTAAGGACTGTAATGAGAAAGCAGACGCCTTGATCGCCGTAGCCGCTTCTCTTTCGATGACGGAAACAATGTTCCTGTCTATCTATTATCAACCGGATTCTTCAATTATCACTACCTGGGTAAGTCAAGTGGACGAGGTCTCCTTTTCTTGGATGTACCACATAGTACAATATATCAACACGGAAGAACTCCCAAACGAAAGGGACAGAGCTCACAAGATCCAAACTACGCACGTGATTCTCGTTAATTGGCAATAGCTTAAACGATCCCTGCACGGATCGCACCTAAAGTGCTTAACTACCGAACATGGACAATATACTACCGACCATGAAGTGGATATGTGGTAATCATCCAAAGCAAGAAAAGATAGCACACAGAGCCCACACTCAAGGATATTATTGGCCAACCATGAGATCTGACGCCGCCAATTACATGCAAAAGTGTGATCGAAGTGGCGCCGTAGCCCCGTCTCGAGATCACCACTCGTGGACTTTAATTTCCATCACGAGTCCTACTTCGTCAACGGGAATCGACATAGCTCTGCCGCTCCTTATCGCCCTGGCTCAGAAAAAATTATTACTGGTAGCGACTGATTATTTCAACAAGTGGATAAAGGCCGAGGCTTGCTCATCAATTAAAAGTAAGGATGTCACTCAATTAACTGAAGAATATTTGCCTTCCTGGGCTCTAAGATACCCGATCAATCAGATGACAAATTGCACTCAATTTGATAGTTGGGCATACAGGAACTTCTATAAGGAGTTGAAAATAAAGAATCTATATTCCACCCCACGATATCCACGGAGCAATGGCCAAGCAGAAGCTTCTAATAAAACCCTATTAACCGCCTTAAAGAAATGATTAGAATCAGCTAAAAGCAAGTGGGTAGACAAACTCCCCGGGGTACTTTGGGCCTACAAAATGACAGCCCGCAAACCAACCGGCATATCCCCCTTCGAGCTCACTTATGGGATGGAAACTATACCAAATAGAACCTGTGATGCTCCACGTCTCGAACTCGATATACTCGAGCAAATAACACCGAACTGCGGATTAAAGACTTAGACATGGCAGACGAACTACGTGAAGCATCGGCTGTGTGGATAACATCATACAACCACAGGCTAGCAAACCTATACAACAGACGCGTGAAACCTCGAATGTTCCAGCCAGGGGACCTAGTCCTGAGAAAAGTTTTCGAGAACACAGCAGATCCGTCAGCCATAAAGTTCCAACCAAACTGGGAGGGACCGTATATCGTAACGAGAGCCAGCGAATCCAGATCGTATGCATTAGACAAACTAGACGGAACACCTGTACCTAGAATGTGGAACATTATGCACCTTAAAAGGTACTAGCAATAAAGAATGATTCCACCCTAACCATGTTCCCCGCCTCAATTTTCATTACATAAACCCCGTGTAAGGTTGATGTCCCTGTCATTCCAAAGATGGTTGATGCCCAACCGGTTCATTACAAAGCCCAGGTTGATGTCATACCGCCCGCAAGATGGCTAATGCCCACCGTTCACACATAAAAGTTCCTGAAGGTCGACGCCCTACCGACGTAAGAGGATGGGTCGATACCCAACCGGTTCATTACAAAGCCTGTGTAAGATCGATGTCCCACCTACCAATATGGCTGATGCTCGCCTGGTCTGGGCGACAAAGCCCGAGTAAGGAGGCACTAGAAGGGGGGCAAATAAACCTTGTCTACCGGAGTGTTCATCCGGACCTGATCTATGTCCTACTCAAAGTACATCTTTGCCTACCCGGCTAAATGAACTGAATAACGTGATTCGACAAAGAGAAAGCAACAACATTATATTCACAAACAACACATGCTTTATTATGGAGATTGGTTACACAACAAAAAATCTGGGATTCAGATTAATGGGTATAGAACAAGGCTCAACGAAAGAACCTAAGAAAATACAACCCCAGCCCCGCCGAGACATCGTGTTCCTCACTCCTCATTACTCTAGCTAAGAATCAAGTTCATTATCCGACCCAACCTCAGCCAGGTGAGATGTCATTTCACCGCTAATATCCGCCTCAAGGACTACAAAGTGGAACCTTCCTTCGACGCAATCATCGTCACCTAAGTGAACACATCGACGGTCGCGCTTCAAGCAGAGACAAAGACCGGGGCATCGAGGCTGATAAGACATGGGATAACGCTCACGTGTCTCGGCATCCCATCTGGAACCACGGGTTAACTTCCACAAATATTATGTGCGAAAGCACAACAGCCATAACCATAGTTGAAAATCACGTCAAAGCCCTCCTCATAAGCCTCCTCCAAGGCCTTTTTCTTTTTAAGGGCATGTGCCTGGAGAGCGGACACTTCATCTTTACTAGTCCCGAGATCTAGAAGCAGAGAGACTGACTCGACGGCTAAATGGCTAGCCTCCTCTTCCGCCTTCCGCTTGGCCTCCTCTAAAACCGTCAGGGCATTTTAGACCCTAGCCAACTTACCCACGCTCGCACCCTCACGTATCGACATCCATGCTGCCATCGAGGCTTCATGGTGAGCAACATTTCTCCGCCCGTCAGCCACCTTCTCAACGCCCGGGTCTCCTTCTCCTAATGTCAAGATCTCGACTCCGCTTAAGCTAAAGAAGCACTCAGCGCCTTGTGGTTAGAAACTATCATTGCTTAGAGTCGCAAATTTCTCCACATCCTCACCGACTGAATTCGATGCCGGTAAGTAATATTCCTGATAAGCAAAGAACGGCCTACGAAAGAACGCATTAGAATAAGGCAATAACTCTAAATACTAGAACAAGGCATGTTTAAACATACCAGCCTCTACCGACCGAACGGTTACTGGGGCCGTATTAGCATCTCCAAGCATAGCATGGATCGAGACAAGATATTCTTCACCCTCCTCATTCGCACAAACGGGCAGTGACCAAGTAGCGTTGTCGATACTGGTGCATAAGGGCAATCGAGGATTTGGCCCTCGCAACCTGGCCACCAATGATCGATAATCTCCCGGGCACCTTCTCTCGCCCAAGAATCGATACTCTAATGGGGAGCCCGCCCCGCGGAGGAATATAAGAATCTCAACACAGCCTCTACCAAAGCAACGACTCATTACGCCCGTACTCGGGCAGATTTAGCCTATCCGACCGCCAACAATATGCTCCAAGGGAATGTCCTCCTGGACCTCCGCATGAGTTGGAGAGACCTCTCCTCCCTAAATCCAAACAGGGAGAAGGCAAGCCTCCGTCAACCGCCATGAAAGCCCGTCTCAAAGTGAACCAAATGACTATCGCCTACATATCCGAACTCTCGTCAGATGGTTGTTGACTAGCCTCACCGACCACCTCGAGGGTAGCACTAGTCACCCGTTTAAAGTTGGCACCTCGTGTGCACTTCCGTGCGCCGAATTTGTGAACAAGATCAACCATCTCTTCCTCGTCTTCTTCCTCTTCCCTAGTAGGGGGGGCGGCTATATATTAGGGAAACCTAAGGGACAAAATCTTCTACCCCCTTTCCAAGCTGCTTAGACGCTCAGCACTCGCCTCTCTTCTTGGGGATGCTCAAGTGACGAGAAACCCTTTTTCGCAAAAGGGACACGCTCAAGACGGCTACCCCTATCGTCCTTCTTAGATGCTTGGGGGACAAGATCGGAATCCTCCCTAGCCAAAGAAGGTTGTCCGAACTTGGTACTAATCATCAGTTCTCAACCAACCGCCTCAGTCTCAAAATTCTTAGCTGGAGACGAGCCGCCTAGAGCTAAATTTAGGAGATCAACAATAACGTAATGCTCTCTCTCTCTACTATTTCTACAAGAAGAGGGTGTGGAATAACTGGAATGATGTCGGGAGATGGACTGTGACTCAACTCACGAAGATTCTTCGCAGTTAAGAAAATTTCATGATGTCATTCCCGCTCAAAAACCTCTAGCAACTTCTAAATTTTCTTAAAGCTAGCTTTCTCCACCCAGTTCACCAGTTTACCCCTCCAGCTTTTCCCTACACAAAAAAATAATAATAATAATAAAATACGCAAACGTAAAGGATAAACACGTAAAAATGCACCGACATACAAATCCCACAACTTGAACACACCTGGGAATGACATTGATTGGTTCAAAACAAACGGGAGGTCAAGGGAGCCCGGTCTCATACCAAGGTCCTCTAACCAAGATCATGCCCTTCGCCTAGCCTAGGCAAGTCAAAGTCTCGTGAACAAATTGCGCCAGGGCTCTAGGCCGACATGGATAGCCAATCTCCGTGTCCCAGCTTCAAGGTATAAATAAAGCAAACCTCTACCAACGAAATGTCCAGTTGATAAAGGAGGTCCGACACATTGCACCCGGTCAAGATCTGAATGACATTCGGATGGATAAGAGTAGAAGGCGTTCTAGAGAAGTGTAGGACCTTCTTTACCATAGATGAAATGGGGAAGCGAAGCCCGACTGCAAGTTGTTCCCAGGTGAAATACACTACACTGTCTTCCTCGTCAATAGTAGATTCGATCGAACAATCCGACAACTCAAAATCAATATTGTTAGGAATTCGACAATAAGACCTCAACTCCTCCATGGATAGAGAGGAGATGAGGCTGCTTGCAGAAGGCGTATCCCGGCTAGGCCCTCTTCTACGCCCAACCTTACTAGTGGAAGTCTCATCTTGACCTCTCGTCATACTGTAAGCAAACAACAACAAAAGGGCAGAGGAAAGGGGAATCAGTTCCTTGCCATAATACCAAACTGGTAAAAGGGTGAGAATGCACATGAACCTACTCGACCCAGAAACCCCCCGCTCTACAAGTGTTCTAAAACACCCACTTACGATCCTGTCACCGGAAACATGCCAACAACTGGAATCTAACGTACCCAGAACAAAAACAAGGCTTACCTGGAAGATAGAAGAAAACAAACATCTGGAAAGACAATTCGCAAAACACGCAACGCTACGCCGGAGTATCAACAGAAGCCCTTACGGAAGGGAAACAAGAGATCAGACGTCTAGCGTCTGTAGGTGTATTAAATGTGCTGTTGACTTATCACCTCTCCAAAAGATTTGAATCCTGGCGACGCTTCACTATAGCACAATAAACGAAAGTGTGGGCTGTGTCTCGCTGGCCCGGCCAGGCCCCTGCCTCCCCAATGGACGGCCAGCCGAACAAACTGCTGGCAAGTCCACGTAAACCGCGCGGGCCGATCCATTCTAGCAGGAATTCATCAAACGCCACAACCCTCGGTCCCGTGAATTAGTCTGTTGCTAACCTGCTAGCCGAGCACGAAAAACAGGCGAGCAAAAACAAAATTCCAAGAAACACAATTTCTATTTAATACACCAAAAGAACTGCTCATAATTACATAGTAACGCTTTACAATCTAAGCGATCATACTTCAACAATTACATAACCCAGCAGGACCAAAAGAGACTAGAAAACAGAGCCTAAGAAAGAGGCAAAAGTGGAAGAAAAAGAAAAAGGAGATCCTAAAGAAGATATGAAAAAAGAAAAAGCCCTAGCCACGGATAGCGCATTTTTTTTGGCAATATGATTGTAGCGCCTTTCAACGATGCCAAAGTGAAGGGGCATATAAGGCTCGAAAATATCCCTCCAAAAGCAAATTAGCGCGCTCCAGCATGTTCCTTATAGCCTCCGGCCGACCTCTGTCAACATCACATTCAGCACAGGAGCAATCAGAAAAGCATAGTACCAACAGTGCTCGGCAGCGTCTAACCATACATACCCATCGAAAACTCAAAACTAGCCAATAGCACAAAATAATCCATTACCCTACAGCCTTTTATAGGGGTTTCGAACCTGTGGGAAACCCTAAAAAGCCGCATTAAATGTGTTACCAAAAATAGAAAACCCCTCGGTAATGCTTGTGTTGGAACACACAAGCATTAACGGTCCCCCGCTCCCAACGATAAGCAAGTCAAGAATATGGTATTTTCCAACCGGGAAAGACTAAGCTCCCCAAATTCTAAAAGGGGCATTGTGGGTACCATGGGCTTTACTAAGACTCTATTCCGAAGGCCTGCATAAATTAAATCCCACGTGCCAAGCCTCCCAAGTATCCTCACACAAACATGATCCGCACTACCCGAATTCTCGCTCATGGACTATCCAATCACAAAGAAGGCCTACAGGATTTATCACTCGACACATCACCCCAGCCAACTACCGCCTGGTTACTTCACACCAATAATTCCCAACTGGTCCCTCGCAGCTCGAAAACACATCCTCCCATGAATCACGTACGTAACCGCCCTTAGGATGATCAAACGATTCTTGAGGTGAAAGATTCGAATAACTTGACTATCTAAAAAGAAAAATGGTTGACGCGCAAATGAAGCGCCCCCTCCCCCACCCCATTTCAGAAACCAATCACCCACTTTCCATAAAAAGTGGACCATCCTCCTCTATCATAAACAAGGGAGGAATCGCAATCAGAGGGTGTAGAGATACCCATCGAAAAACTGAATGTATTTACTCTCCCTATTTCTCTATCTAACTGCAAGATCGTAGAGGCTTCAAGACACCACCGTCGATGCCTTGTTTGTTTTGCAGGTCTTTGCCGCTAAGTTAATGCCCCGACGATCCAGAGACTCTAAAAATCCAAGAGACAACAATACCCTAGTGTTTTTAGGTTGTTATAGGTTTTCTTTTTTTTTTCTTGAATCTTTGTTGTTAGTTTAGGATAATATTTGCATGCTTGCTTTTCTTATTTTGATTTTCAAGCTAGATTTGTCTATCCAAATAGAATTAAGGCTATATTAGAATCGGTACTTAATAGGTCAATCTTTGTGGAACGATACTCCTACTTAATCTTTGCTACTTGTACACGATGCGTGCACTTACATGCGTATCATTAGGCATTTTTATTTTCTACAACACGTTTCGTGCCTAACAACTTTTCAGCCTTATTTTATACTCCGTTTTTGGTGAAGATCGACTTCAACAACGGGTGTCTATAGAACAAGTGGAAGGTAGAGATCACTCCTCCCTCCCCTTCTCCCATTTTCTCTTTTTCTTCTCTCTCCCTCCCTTTCTATCACTGATTGTTTTCTCTTTTTTTCTTTTTGGTCTGTATTTTGTTTGCATTTAGGGTGGCCACATCAAAACCTATGTGGTGGGTGACCACACCGAAACCTGTGTGGTGGGTTTGATTTTATTTTTTTTACATGGGTTTGTGTGGTGGGCAACTGAAAGGGGTAGTTTTGATTTATGTTCTTGAAGGGAGCTGGGCCATTGAAAGTGAAAAATGTGGCTGATGTGGTTTCGTTTCTTGCTTCCGACAATTTCAAGTTCGTCACAGACCATAACTTGATCGTTGACCGCGGCTACCCATATTGATCGTCGATCGTCTTTGTCACGTTTTATTATAATCTTTAATCCTATCACAAACCTCATAGTTTGCAATGGAAATATATAATTAATTAATAAATAAATTGACGGAAACTTTTGTTATTATGTTCTTGCATACATATTCTCCTTTGTTATTTACTTTATACTGAAATTGAACTTATTGGCCAACATCAATCCATCCTCAAATTAAAAAATTTCAGAAATTACTTATTGATATAATTTTTATTCAAAATTTTGTAAGTTCTTTTACCGTTTTATTCCCATAGTAAGGGTTTAAGGTGAAATATAAGACATGAAATAAAATTCAACTTAAGAATTATGTTTGTAAATCATCTTACAATGCATGATTTGGATCATATTTTATCACGATTTTTAGTAGCACACTTCTAGTTTTAGCATCGAAGTTTGAGTCACTTATTTTTAGGGATTTCTAAATCTATGATGTCACTTGAGCAAAAATTAATAAATAAATAAAAAATAAGAAAATAAAACAAAATAAAAATAGAGTTAAATTTAACATATTATTTTGATATGTTACTTCAAATATTTTTTTTTTATTCTTACCTTTTTCTTTCCCTCTAACTACCAAGTTTGGAAAACCCTTTTCTATTCATTAGAAGTGTGATCTTCCTTGGAAAACCCTTTATAATTGCTCAATTTTCTCTTTCAAATATTGGCATTATCTTTTTACAACCTGTACACAAGGGATGCTCTCCCCCATTTTGGTTGAGTGCTTATTTAATATATTTTCTTAATAATAATATTATAATATTTTATTAGTCTTTTCTTTGTGATGCGGGTAGAGTTGAATGGTAGAATGATATTTCATTAAATGTATTCAATCTAATCGGTTTCATTGATATTTTTCGTTAAGCTGCTAGTTTTAGATTTTTATTTTTGGTTTTAATTTTGTACTTGATTTTTTTTTTTACTTTGTATGATGTTTGGTTGTGTGTTTCTGTTACGTGATTTTTAGGGTTTGCAATATTATAATTTCTATAAATATTATGTTTATGTGATGTTAGGTTAAGAAATGAAGACTTACACCACTTTGTTATGTTATATGAATAGTGAAATCATCACTTGTCTAAATAATGTATGTTATAGTTGTCTTCTTACAAAGGTTGTTGTGATGAATACCGATGCAATATTTGATGAGTTTGAAGCAAATGTATATCAATCATTGTCAATTGATCGCTTGTAGTCTTAGTTAAAAATGAGTATTCGATATCCAATATTTGGGACCAACAGGATCATTAATTATACCCAAGTACCTATAAAATATGATAATGATGTCAGGGGAATGTTCATTGTTGTAGCACAAGCATCACCAGCAGTATCCATTGAAATGTACTTGGAGACATGTCTTATAAACCATCATGCAATGCCAATTGGTTGTAGTAAAAGAGAACAAATACTTGAGGAGACCATGTCCTCAATGGGCTATGATAGGGTGCCCTTCCCTGTTAACTATCATAATAATGAGAAAAATGTTGAACTAAGAGTGAGTTTGGCAATGTTCACTCAATCGATGATGCTAATAGCTGAAAATTTTGTTGATATCCCTATTCAAAATGATTATGTTGATGAATTAGTTAATGAAGATAACCCTCCTGAAAATGACTCATTCTTAAATGGTGGTGAATATGAAGTCACTTCCTCATTATTTAAAGAATTGAATTGGGATGCAATAAATGCCATGAATACTGAGACTCTCACTTCACGTAGTGGATATTGGAATGAATCAAATGAATTGTACAAAGGATTGCGAATTGAAAATAAAGTAGACTTACAGTATGTTGTGAAACATTATTCCATACATAGGAATTAACATTTGGTTGTTTCAGAGCTAGAGCCAAATTTATGGGCAGTCAAGTATAAGAAATCAAATGATGTTTGTAGATGGAGGCTTTGTGCGTGTCGTCACAAAACACATGGTCTGTTTGAGATAACAAAATACAACGGTCCTCATACGTGTGTCTATCCTAAACTTTCATGAGACCACTCTCAACTAGACTCTACATTGATTGCAAGAGAGATACAAAGTGTAGTGAAAAGAGATCTTACCACATCCATTGTAACGCTCTATCAAATAGTGAAGGATAAATTTAGCTATGATGTTCATTATATGATGGTTTAGAAGCAAGGAGAAAAGCAATGGAGAAAGCGTTCAGCAATTGGGATGAGTTGTACGATAAGCTACCCAAGTGCTTGAATATCCTCCAACTTACCAACCTCAAGACGAAGATTATTTGGAAAACATCTACACTATCCTCCGCTCATGGAAATGTATGTTTCATGCATGTCTTTTGAGCTTTTGGAGCTTGTATTGAAGGGTTCAAAAGTTGTAGATCATTAATTCAAATTGATGGTACTTTGTTATATGGAAAGTACAAGGAGAAACTATTGATTATTACATCTGTTGATCCTAATGGACACATCTTTCCTCTTGACTTTGCAATTATTGAGGAGGAATCCACGGATAGTTGGTCTCGGTTTCTTATTTCTTTAAGAACTCATGTCACTCGAAGAGAATGAATATGCTTGATTTCTTATCATCATGCAAGAATAATGTTGTTGTAAGAGATGTTGCTACTAGATAGAACCCACCACATGCACACCATCGTTATTATCTTAGGCATGCGATTAACACTTTTAATGAGAAATACAATACCAAAGTTCTAAAGGACTTGATATACGAAGATGGATGTCAACATCAACCACACGTATATGAATGGTGCATGGAAGAGATAAAAAGGTTTAATAACAAAAGTGTTGGATGGTTTGCAAGATGGACACTAAAAAGTGGACCCAAGCATATGATGGTGGATTTCGATATGGATCGATGACAAAAACACATTTTTGAATGCATGAATGGGGTACTAAAAGGGGCTAGGATCTTACCTATCACTGCACTTGTACATGTGACTTTCTATCGATGTGTCATATATTTTGAGAATTTTCGTGCAGAGATATAGGCTCGAATTGCAAATGGGGATATGTACACTACATTTTCCACGACTAAAGTTACACATTACAAAACAAAGGATAGTGGACATTCTATTACAATCTTTTATTGAGAGACTGAGACGTTTGAGGTGACTACTACAACTCATGGGTTCCATATGGATACAGAAGATAATAAGCAAGTCGTTAACCTCAAAGATTGTAAATGTAGTTGTAACCAATTGATGGAGTTCTTGTCATTAGTCACACAGATATGGACTGGAGACGTCTTTGCCATGATTTACTAGGGGCTATTCCAAGAGATAGAGAGATAAATGGTCAGTGACTTCATCTTAACTTGTTATTGGAGAGATTCTCTGTAGTAGCGCCAGATGCCAATGACGAATCATTGCGATGCTATTGTAGGGCTTATATATTGTAGCTTATTGGTGGATGCCTTTTTGCAAACAAGTTAAATAGCAAAGTTCATTTGATGTTCGCGCTACTAAAAGACTTCGTCAGAGGTAGCAGCTGATATTGCGCCTTTTGCTGGCTCTGGTATGGGTGGTAATGGGAATAAGGTAATGTGTGTGTAAATAATAATGAGGAGCTGTGTCTGCATCTCATACCTGATTCACATGATATATCAAGCCCGCTCATAATACTACAGTTATGGATATGGGATAGATTTTCACTCACTGCACCTCAGCAACTATATTTAATACCATGTGACAAACGTTTGCCACCACCTCTATTGGGCATATTGTATGTATAATACTAACACCTCTTATATAAGCATCTACGTAAAGAATTTGTACTAACACATCTTGTATAATACTAAATTTTGTTTTTTTTTTTTTATATCTTATAGTTGAAGAGATGAGAAAATATCTACTCATGCTCTAGCTCATTATAGGTATCAATTGGATCAACTTCGGTCAAATAAAGTGAAATAACATTCAATTAAATTTTTTTCTTGTATTGTTAGTTATTATTGAATTTTAGTAGTTTCTCATCACATTTTATTTTTTGTTTCATTGTAGATTATTTGGCAACCATACACAAATAATGTCATGACTAGACTTCCTACTTATCGTACTTCTGGTGTTGATATATGAATGACCATCTCCTTTCTCATTTGTTTTCACATTTTTGAGTGGCATAGACCAGATAGAGTATTGAAACAATTTGGGATGTAGTAGTGGATTCCAAAGTCTTGTGATACAAAAGTCATCTTGTATCGTTATGATCTAAGGGGACGGCAAGATGATAATTGGATGGATCAACATCAAGAATATATTGAAAGATGGAATTCCAAACGTTGCCATATTGCTAGTACTAAAGCATTCTCAGAAGTGATGACATATCATGATCCATATATGGTTTGGTATCATTCAATCACACGTTTATTTCTTACTCCTAAAGGGTCATTTTGTTAAATATTCGTAATATAAACAATTTAAACTTTTTATGACACCGTTTTATATAATTTAAATCATATTTTCCTTTCAATGTGTAGAATAATACCTTGTAGCAGATATATCAACTAGCACATCTAGATGACCATGACATTCGTCAATTATGCACATCTTCATTAGCAATTGTGCAAGAAATGGATTGACTTCAAGAATCATCTAGCATTGATGTGACACAGTTACCCCCACAAGGGAGGGATAAGACAAGGTTAGCCAAAATACTTATGCAGAGAGGTAAAGCCTCTCATGGGGGTTGCAATGTGGACATACCGTCATCAAGCCCATGGCAACCAGATCCTTCATTTTCTAATGAGGGGGTGACACAATTACATGTCAACTCACCACCTCAGACAGAGTTCACCATGCCTAGTGAAATACCTCACAGTGCACATACATCTTTAGAGCTACCATCAAATATTGAGGTGTCAGAGTCATCAACTCCATTACCAACACCTTTGATTATGTCGCCACCACAACCATTAGATCAAGGATAAGCTGGATGAGGACAAGGCAATGAACGAGAACGAGGGCGAGGATGTAGAGCAACACGTGATGATCCTTATGATATATCACATATGCAGGTATATGATAGGTGACCACAAAGAAAGAAGGTTCCCTCATATGGCACACAATAGTGGTTTTCTATATGAGTTGGATGACCTTTGTACTTAGATTCTTCGTATTTTGGATAGTTTCTACTTGGATCTATTTTGGATATTATCATACATGGCATGTATAAATTCTTCTTATTTAGAATAGTTTCTACTTTGATCTATTTTGGATATTATCATACATGGCATGTATTATTTTAATTATTTATGAGGTTATTTTGATGTTAGGTATTTTATTGATGTTGAACTAATGGTATATAGACTGATGTTTGGAAAACACTTTTTATTTTGGTATATGAAATGTAAATTAGGAAATGTTATTGATGTTTTTGGTATTTTTAAGCTATAATTCGTGTATTTTGCATTGAAATCGTATTTTGGAAACACAATTTCACATTTTTACACTGAAATCGTGTTTACAAAACACGACTTCATAATTTTGCACTAAAGTCGTGTCTTCAAAACACGACTTCACAAACACAACTTCATAATTTTACACTAAAATCGTATTTTCAAAACACAACTTTAAAATTTTACACTGAAATCGTATTTTCAAAACACAACTTTACAATTTTACACTAAAGTCATGTCTTCAAAATTTGACTTCAAAAGTTTACATTGAAATCGTATTTTCAAACACGATTTTAAAATTTTACACTACCATCATGTCTTCAAAATAGAACTTCCCAATTTATCACTGAAGTCAAGTCTTCAAAACATGACTTCACAATTTTATAATTTTACTTTGAAATCATGTATTCAAAACACAATTTCACATTTTAACACTAAAATCGTATCTTCATATCACAATTACAGATTTTTACAATAAAATCGTGTTTTGAAAATACAATATTTATGTGGTGTTTAGTTGGCAATAATTGTTATAGATTTGGAAATATCTATTTTGTTATATATTTAAAAAAAAATTCTAATTATGGTAAAATTTTAAAAAGCGTGAAGTCCTCTTTTCAAGGAGTGCCATGTCATTGTGGCAGAATCTAATGTGTTTTTATTTTTTGGATGGAAATAAACAAGGATAGAAATATCCAAACAAGTTATCTCAAAGCCCTTTTAGTGAACAAAATTCCGCCAGCATCCTGGGCACTTATCCTTACGGGCTTGTATGAAGAAAAAGCCTGCAGTATGTGGTCTGGAGATGGGATTGCCTTGTTATGGTTTCAACAAGCTAAAATGCTTATAAAAATAGTAATAAACCAACACAGCCTTTATTTTGACTCAAAATGAAAACTTAAATATTTTGTTTGGACTGCAAAGCATATACATTGCAGCTTGTATCCTGCATTAACATAGTTTTTTTTGGAGTCTCTTCTTTGAACATATCTAACTTCACCCATTGATGCATGTGTTAATTACATGGAGGGGTTGATGCAGTATGTTATTACTTTTCTTTACAAGTAATATGGAAAGCAAAGTGAACCATGTGTTATTACCATTTGGTGGTTTAATAAAATAAAGAAAATATATTTTGGTCAATTAATAAATGAAAGGTAATTTCCTAAATTATACACCTTGATAGAAGGTGTATTTAAAGAGAAATCCTAATAGGAATTGGTCATCTCTGAACTCATATGTATAGTTTTCTCCCCATCAAAAAAGACTTGTCAAACCTAAAAGTTTTAAGAGGGGAAAACACAATTCTTAATGATTTCTTGCTAGAAATCAATTATTATTATTATTGTCATGAATCAAGGTAGGCTCTCTCTTAATTTATTATGTGCTTGTGAAAATCATTGTGACGCCCCAAACTCAGTCCATCGACAACTGCTAACCCGTTGAATACATATAGCGCTGAGTGTCTCAATTGCCACAAAACGAGTATCTCTACCCAAGACTCAAACATAAGTAAAATGGCCACGTCTGCCCATACATCCAAACTCACCAAAACATAACCAACTATATTAGCGATAGTTTCAAGAGTTAATTACACTCTATACAAAAGATTTATCAATCGTAATGTTTCATACACGTTTTATTAAAAATATATAATCAAAGTCATGGCCCAGCTTTTCTTCTCAAAAGCGGCCTTTAGTGAGCGCTTGTCTCCGAATACTCCCGCACCGAAGGTCCCACGACGCAAGTGAACAAACCCAAAGAGGATAATCTCCTACAAGGGTTGTTCCCCACCTAAGTGCTCATGTGGTTATCAAACATACACACATTCAAGTAAAAATATGCATATTCCTATTCGAATGCCTACATGTCATGGATGAGAATGTGACTCACCCTATCCCATGTCCCAAGTCCTCACCGACTCCCTCACACATGAAAATTTTCCAAATGTGAAAACCTGTCATTGGTGTTTCGCCCAATGACCCTTTTTCTTTATTTCAAAACAAAAGCTTTTTGTTTTCTTTTTAAAACTTGTAACCCATTAGACAAACCCCTAATGTTCATTTGATTTGATCAAATCTCATGTGTTTATACATTTGTAGGCCATGGATTTTCGATTGTACATGTACCGGATGTCACGCACCTTCCGACATTTTCATTTAGCTTTCACCGTCTGGGTGGATCATGTCTAACCTCACACCTGGGGTCCCCACCCTAGGGGGGGGATCTACCTCATCTTGCTACGCCCAACACACGTATATTTATTTTCATTTCTTTCATTGTAAACCACCACGAGTCTCATTTGGACGCTGTCCGTTTTGAACTCACCACTCATTCACCAAGAATGGTGAATTAACCGTTTCTATGCACCCACACCTGACTCAACGCCGACAGCCATAAGGCATATGCAATGCTAATGTGTCATCGCTTCATACCACGCTACACATACGACGTAATGCTATATATGCATGCCTTTTCACGCATTTCATGTACCTAATTCGACAATTCATCACTGAGCATAGCAAATTTCAATTAAATCGTACAATCATATTAATATTTCTAATAAGCAAATACCAATATCAATTTCATACAACTTCAGCATACCACTCAAAATCAAGCAATGATACAAACAAAAGAATCCTTAATTTCGGATCCACTATAAATAGGGTACAACACTGTCCCTCATAGTCTTGAATCGGTCTTTGTCTGACATCACTCAACCTCTGCTCATGCTATAAACAACCCGAATCACTGCTTAGAACATACCCATCCCCAAATGAGAGGTCGGATGAAGATCACCCAAAAAATGGTCCTGTGGTCACTACGCTCGTCTCGATCGCTCCAATCAGCTCCCATTCTGAGAACTAAACCCCAACGACCATGGAATGGCTCTTAACAAGGATTAACCAAGGTAGGAGAAGATCATTACTTCATGGAGTTTGTCAAAAACCCTTGATTCCAGTACCCACGCGTAGCCCTTGACGCGTAGACCAACTTCTCCTCTTGCTTCGACGAGAACCGACGGTCCGAACGTCGTAGATCTTAGAGAGAAGGTAGACTCTCTCTCTCTAAACTCTATTTTTTCCTCTCCCTCCCGGATACCAGCCAAACAAAAAAAAAGATGATCTTTTTCTTTTCCTTTTATTCCCTTTTTGTCCTCTTAGTTTGACTTTAAGGACCACTTGATACATGGCTTAATAGAATCCATTTATCTCTTATCATTTCACTATTCATGTGACATGTGTCACATGAATACATGTAGTAGGTGGCCCTTGTTACACCACATGCCTCTCATGTCATGTGTACTTCTCACAAGCTGTCATGTGGCACTCGACACTCGGTGCCTCGAAAGACTCAAAATCCCAACCATCTCGGAATTTAACAAAATTCGACAGGATAGCTAGATTTTGCAAGACGATTCCAACGGTGTTGTCCGTTTCATCACCCGAGATCTAAAAAAATTCCAGCTTTTCCCACTAGTCTCAAGTAGCAAATTACCGTTTTACTCTGTTTCAGAAAAATGATAATTTTTCCCGGGTTTTACAATCATTTTGTTTAAAGATCTTAAATATTATGGTTTATGCAATATTTGGGTTTTATTCGCAGGAATGATCAAATTTAAAGCTTACACAGTATACCACACTTGGAGGGACGGGATGCATGTTTCACTTGCTAAACTAGGATCTGGTATAATGAAGACATATGTCGTATACAGTCTCATCATTTGGGCTTGGAGAACTCTTTCAAGCTTGTCTTTCTAGGGCAATTAATATGAAACCGCTAACTATGACTAACCGGCTTTGGTAAAAAAAAATGCTTTGGTTCAAAAATGATCGTAGACAGCCGTTTTAAAAAGGATTTGTTTATATCAAAATTTGCGGTTTTAACAACAATTTTTTTTTATAAAAAACAACAACAAATTGTTTATATTAAAATTTGAATCTCTTTTCTATGCAACAAAGGGAGCCCAACTGAACATAAGTTTGTAGAATGAGCTAAAACAATTTTTTTTTTCCTTCAAAATATAGGTCATTTGACCCAAGATGACATTAGCATCAAAAGTTCTGATCATCGCTATCATGATTTATAGGTTTGATGAATGTTCAATGATCACTGTAGTCTCCGGAATTCTCAGAGTCAGTGGATCATCGGGGCATTCACTAGTCACCAGTCGGCTACAACTTGCAAAACAAACAAGAAGACGACGATGGTGTTCCGTCGTCCCTCCAATGGTAAAGTTAGCTCTTTTTTCGAAGACTGGGCGTTAGAACTGTAGTTATCTCACCGGAGAGTGACGTAGATCATCCGTGATTCTTTCTTTTATGGAGGGAACGGATCCACATTCTATGGAGAGTGGACGCATTTCTTCCCATAAAGATAGGGCGTGGCTCTCATTTGTGAAGGATAACTTATTCTTCTTTTATGTAACTCGCTTCCCAAACGGCCGTTGTCGGGAGTGCCTTCCATTCGCGGAGGCAAGGTGACTGATTCCGGGAGAACATATACTTATATCATGGAGAGCCTGGGTTGGAAGTTTCCCGCTTTGGTAGCCGTTTATCGTGAGCTGAAGCATCCGGCGAAGAGGCATCCGGCACCAGGCGAATCAGAGAGGAGGCATCCGGGTGAGAGGTGCCCGGCACGAGAGAGTCGCCCAAGGCTCGCCTATTCACTATCCCTGGTCGACCGGTTTTAGTGGCCTGGTCCCATCGGCTCGGGCTAGGCCTGCGAATAGGGAACCGAGCCCCGCTAATGGTACTCCACACGCCCCCTTTTTCCTACCGGGGAGGGTAATCGTCCCCGGTTGGAAAAAAAGGAACATGCTTGACCTTCATATCATGGGGACTAGTAGATCATCAATGTTGTTGAATTTCAATGTGAATTTTGTAACTTTTTTGAAACTGCATTAGATGCTATATGGTTGCTTGAGTTAACCCTGAGACTAGAGGCTTCTATAAAAGGCTAGAGGGTGACGAGGTTTGTCCTACTGGTTATCCATGTTCCTTCGTCAGAGAAGGAAAATTGAATGTTGCCGAGACTCAGAATTGGGGGATTGCGGGATGAAGAATGATTATGATCGATTATTTAAGCGCGCTTTCCAAGCATGGATCTAATTGCAGACTCCGCATGGTTTAAGCTGAATCACCGTTTCCTTATCTGCGCTGGCTCTAAAACTCAATCAACCGAAGACACTCCCGTCGACGCCGCAGGGATCTCCCAAGCTTCCACTTCTTTCAAATTTCCATCTCCATCTTTTCCTCCCTTCTTAGTCTCTACCGCAGCCTTCTTTTCAAATTTCCATCTCCATCTTTTCCTTTCTTAATTCTCTACAATGTACCTTCTTTCTGCTCCGACTGCATGCTACTGCTTTTTCTTTTTGTATTTCTAAGTATTGTAAGTTCTGAATATTAGTTGGTCGTATTGTAATATGATTGCTTGGTAACAAGCATCCCTATGTAATGCCGAACACCTTTTTGGTGCAATTAATAAAATCGCAGTTCTTTAATGGCTTAATGTCTTATTGTAATTGTGTGTATGACATATTCGGACATTCTGCCTAATTGAGGCCGGTTGAATATTATATAACTTGTTAACGAGCCAGCCGTTAACGTAATCACCCAAGTGAAGGACCCCTGGGCTTGGCCCACCTTCGTCTACTGTGCCCTAGCGCGCGAAGCATCACGATGGTTGAAATCATTGGGCAAACGGTTAGTCATCGGTGCATTAAATGCGACCGCAAGCCCTAGGCGTTGATATATAGATAGTCATCATTAAGTTGTACTTTTTTCCCTTTCTTGTCTTTTTGGGTTTATCTCGCTCTCTCACGACCACATCCACGCGAATAAAGCCGGCTCCAACCTTTGCATTCGCTCGCTGGCCATCATACAAGCACTCACGCACCCATCTGCGTAACCATCATCGCCCTCAGAACGCTGACCGCGGTGAGCAACCGGCTCCTGGGCTGTAAAAGGCCCGAAGGGAGGAGACACGCTTAAAATCCTATTCTACCGCGGCCTCGCTCGAAGCTTCTCAGTATGCCTTCGTACCACCAGGTATAAGGCTAGAGTCTAATATCTGCTTTCTCTTCCATTCGATCTTCTCAGAATGGAAAGGGCCAGAAGAGACTTCACCTGAGCGGTCGCCCAGGCGCCTGGGGCGACGCCTAGCAAAGAAAGATCTGGGTCCCCGACGATGGAGGAGAGCACGGCTTCATCGCGAGGTGCCTAATAACATTGACCTCCGCCTGATGGATGTGACTGGGATGAGTCTACCAAGTGGGAGAACATAATGGCGTGTTTTTTACCGTGCAGCACCTTGCAGCCGGGCTACGCTTCCCCATGCCAGCCCTAGTCAAGTAGTTTTTGCATTTCACTCGGGCGCCCCTGGCTCTTATCCACCCCAACGTCATTCGTATTTTGATCGGGTGCTGCGTGTTGAACCACCTATACCAACTCGACCTCTCATCATTTTAGCCAGGTATAATTTATTTTTCTCGAGAATGTATGTGGCTACCGATGTCTATGTCACCTCCAACCCCGACTTCAAAGTTGTTAACGGGCTCCCGACTCACTAAGATGCAGGCGAAGGCATTCTTAGTGAGGGACCCTGACAAGTCCCTGTGTTCCCGGGCTTCCGATGAGTGCCTGCAACACTCATCTTACACTACATCGGGGCTCATCATTTTCTACATTTATTTTATAATAATGGTATAGTTTTTGTGGCTAGATCCCTGATTTCGTGTTTGGTGTGATTACAGGTTCAGTGGAGCATAAAGAGTAACTTTTGGAAGCAGTTTTGGAACAAGGAGGAGCAAACAAGGAAGTGATCACACGTCAAGGATTGGCCACCACGTCATGACGTCACCATCGCCGCGACGCCACCACGCCAGCGACGTCACCATATCAAGCACGCCGCGACGTTATCACGCCGCGACGTCACCACGCCGCGATGTCGCACCAAATCGCTTCATCATTAGTGTTAAATTAGTGGTTCGGGAATCAAGGAGATCTGAAGCGCACGAACAGAGGCACGGGTTTCGAGAGCAGAGTGACATTGATTTCGAGGAAGTGCCAGGGAATTGTAACGCTTTTCATTTTTCGTATATTTTCGGATCTTAGAACAATGTTTTCATTATTAAATAGTTTCATCTTTTCTTCCATTATGTTCTAGGATTCTTTCAGTTACATCAAACCCCGTCATACGATATGGATTAAGGATCGACCTTTATGTTATTCAATTGTTTATAAATCGTCGAATCTACTCTATACATGTAGTTAAATTATATGATAATGTTCGCCAAAGATTAGCATAGCCGCATCAAGATCCGAGATTCGAGAGATGAGGGTATTCGTGGATTCAGAGTAGCCTTTTACCGATCTCGTCAATAGAGATATTCCCGACCGGGCGTGGTATCTAGTATAACATTTAAGCATTTCTAATACCGAATGAGACAGAGATATACTCGATTCTATTTGCGTAGATAAAGTGATATACCTCGAGAGAGGATGTCTCAGAGGCAAGATCAATACCACCATGCAGATTATAAATGTATCAATAACAATCTCTTTAGAAACAATCCATTGAACGTGACAGGGGGAGATATAACCTTAGGCTTTAAACAATACTTTAACTAAACTACCAGCTAGTTTTTACATAATTGAACCCCTTTTAAAGTCATTCTCGATATTGTCCGAAAAGCCGAATCTCTCGAGTCAATTTGCCTTCCCTCGTGGATCGATATCTCGTACGTTTAAGTACACTATATTACTGGGCACAGTGCACTTGCGCACTTAGGCATTCATTTTATACACCGCGCTGGCCGTCAAGCTACGCCATTACGGAAAGGTTTAATTTGATATAGAGAAGTGAGCATATAGATAATATTCGAATTTTCTTTTATTTTTGGTTATTTTTACAAGTACCGTAATCGGGTTTTGTTAGTTGGTGTATATCAGAAGATGTGTTTTAGCGGGTACATGCGACAAGAAACCGAATTAATCAACACTTCAGGTGATCCTAACCGTAAAAGACTTCGCACGATCAAGGCCGAGAACAGAGAAACGTAATGCAGTAGAACTCCAATAGTCATGGAAAACACTGAAGAACAAGATTTTGGCGTGGAACAAACTGAACCACAGAGAAGCCGAACTAGAAATCAAGCGCCTAGGCCATTCATACAACCAGACGATCCGTACATGCTATTAGATGAGTCTGCTCTACCTCCAACAATGCTCAGACAAAGACCGACGGGCCGCCAATCTAAGCAAACAATTTTGAATTGAAGTCGCCACAAAGACAAATGCTCGTAACATATTGTTCCACACTACCCTATTATAGAACCCGAACATGCATTCGACCAACTTCCCCGGCTCACATACCATCAAATACAATCCGGCCACTCGAAGAAGCCCTAAGATCGCTAAGTATTCCCACCGTCACTTCTGTGGATGTGGAAGCCAAACATCAAGCAACTACCACCCACTGTATTCCATTACTACATGGAACGAATTGGTACAAAAAGTTTCGACCAAGTTCTTCCACTCAAGATTGCACAACCGGTGCAAGAGATCACCACGTCGCACAATTGTATGGGGAGAACTCGGCAGGCGCATGGGACAGGTTCCATGAATTATTATGAAGTGTCCTCACCCATCGACTCAACCGATGGATGCAAGTCCACAATTTTACAATGGTCCGAGAAATACAACCCGAACAATGATAGATGCCTCGCTGGAGGATCATCGATGAAGAAAACCACGCACTGCCGCATAAGATATCAACATGTCGCAACCAACACTAACCCATGGCGAGAGAAGGCTACACCGCAAACACGGTGGGTGGCATGCATTAATGAAGTCCTCAACAATCCGTAAATCATGGCTCACCGACTAAAACGCCTAAATAGGCAAAGCAGGGAACAAAGACATGCCATACGCACTAATTCCACGGAGTCAGAACTCGTGGAGGACAAAGACAACAACGCCACGTCACAAGAACACTACAAGAGAACAAACCCAAGACGTGGGTCGAGGTTTAATCGAATCAATCACAGCAAGAAGCGATGCATGGGGTGCAGCCTAATGTAATCGAATCAGTACAAGGGTGGCGTAACAATCGTAACCGTAATCATCAAAACAATCAAGGGTATGGATGGCGAATAACCGTAATCAATACGCAATCGAACCAGCTAATGAACCACCCCTCGAAAGAAGCTCGATTTAGAGCAAGCTCTAGTACGTGATGTTAATCTCAGATTCGCTGCTCTCACGAACTAGACTAAGGCGTCATGCAAGAACAAGCAAACCCGCTTGAACAACTCAAGCAAAGACAATCAGAAGTTCGAGGTTCAAATGGGGCAAACGGGCCAACTGCTGGGCGCAAAGCAACGGATCATCGCTAAGCAATTCTCGAGGTAAACCCTAGAGGAGAAGCGGAAAGAGGCATCAGAACCTCATCACTCTAAGGAAAGGAAAAGAGTCGAAATCCCAAAGCCGCTCACTACAAAGAAGAGAATCTAAACAAGGAGCAAGACCAAAGCATCCCAAAGGACCGTATGCAACATGAGCAACCCCAAGATACGAGAAGGCCAAAGATAATAAAGTCGTGGAAGGAACAACGAACAGTAAAAACAGATGAACCTCGGCTATACCAATTCAGATCCTCAAAGGTCGAAGAAAGGTAAGTCGAGAAGCAGCTTTGCAAAGTTTCGACATCTTCAAGAAAACTACATATTAATATACTCATTTTGGGAAGCACTAGAGAATATGCCAAGTTATGTGAAAAATTATGAAAAGATCTTGGCAAGTAAGAAGAAATTGGAAGAGTATGGGACCATTGCCTTAACTGAGGAATGCAATGCCATCTTGCAAAAGAAGCTTCCCCCGAAACTTCAAGATCCGGGTAAATTTGCTATACCGTTCTATAGGAATCTAAGACGGAAAAAGCCTTATGTGACTCGGGAGCGAGCATCAACTTGATGCCACTCGATGTTTAAAAAGGCTAAAGTTGGGAGAACCGGAATCAACCACAATCGCCCATAACTCTCATGGATAGGTCATACCAACACCCTCGAGGTATGGGGTCGAAAATGTGCTCGCAAAGTTGGTAATTGGCCCTTCCGGGCCAGACTTTGTCATTCGACATGGAAGAAGACGACTTTGGCCCCATCATACTTGGTAGACCTTTCCTAGCCACAGAAAAGCTCAAATTAATGTACAAGTGGAAGCGGAATCAAACTAAGATCCAAGGAGACGATCACTTTCCATGTTTTCCAAACCCACGGCTAACGGCACGACGATCCAAATGAAGATATCTCGTAACTTCGCACACGATCAGGCAAGGCGATGAGAAAAATTTTGGGGATACACCGCTTATTGCACAGAAAGACACTGAGAAGAACAAGGGCATGTACAGAAGAGTATTTCATCCTCCTTTGAGCGTACCGGGTGCGAGCACTATACATGTGCATAAGCAATTTCTATTATCCTATGTCTTGCACATCGAGATTCAGTCGCCGAAGCACCCATTAAATATAGCGCTCGAGGCAACCCAAGTGTTCTTAAATTTATAGTTTTAAGTTCTATAAGTTATTTTCAAGAATTTTTGGTTTCAGTCAGGTTCATGATCAATGTTTTGTTTGTTTGTTTAATTGCAGACCCTAAGCGTGGTGCAGGTTCCATACTGTTCAATGACCGGAATGAAGTTCACACGTGGAGAGTTCTCGAAAAGTGGGTCGCATAATGTATCGAAATTTCGGGAGACCTTCCACGTCACGCACAGGAGCTCCCACGCCGCGACGTCATTGTGTTGTTCTCTGGCCACGCCGCACGGGGATTCTCACGCCGCGACGTGACTTCACGTCACACGCCACTTATACACGCCGCGACGCCATTTGGTCACTCTTCGCGCCACGTCAGCGACGCGGAATCTCCACCGCCGCACGCCATTTTGACATGTTCGCCACGCCGCTGACGCAGCCCGCACGCCGCGACGCCGCCAACCGTTCTCCGTCACGTCGCGACGTGGTCCCGCACGTCGCGACGTGACCCTATTTTTAGCCCAAGACTGGTTCATTTTCAAACTTCACCGTACGCCTTTACTAAACCCCAGCCCCGCATACCACACCTTCATTCCAACTCCTTCACAGGACCTTGGCCTGGAGCTCCTCTCATCACACCTCGAGACCACCTCTACCGCTCACACCGACCACCGTAAGTCACCCTCATCGCCGCTGGGTCATAAGGGCATCCCTACCACTGTGTACCCGATTCTAGCTGGGTACGTGAGTCTGGTGGTTCAAATAGTTGTTTTCAGACTAGATTCTGGGCTGGGCACAAGAGTCCCATATTTTGGGTTAGCTAGGTTCCATTAGGTTTTGAGTCTCATTTAGGTGTTTTTGAGTCCCAGGTAGTTATTAGTCAAGCTGTCATGTGCACATTACGTGTTCGAATTTTTATTGCTCAGGTCACGATGTTCTGCAAGATGCGTGTCAAGCCGCCAAGTGGAGCTTCCGCCCCAATGAGGACCCGACTCCCACATCCGATGCCTCGCGCTTGTAAATGAGGCCGCCGAGCCGCTGGGGTACAATTTGCAAAACCGCCATTCATTAAGGAGAAGGGGCTCCCATCACCCCGACGATTTCTTCCGCAAGACACCGCGCTTAAGGGGGTGGCGTGCTTTATGCCAACCCCCCGCCCGCTGCGATGAGCGTAATGCGCGAATCTTACGCCAACCTCGCTCCCATGTCCTCAAAAGGTCAGAGGCGGTGTATCGTCGACTTCACACGGAGCTCCATCAATAGCTTCTGCGGCCTGTGAATACGTTCCACCGTGACTTTCGATCGATCCACGAGCATCCCGACTACCATGAGGTCATCCGCGTATCGACTGTAGCATGAGCTGAGGATCAACAGCCGCGCCATGCGGTCAATTTCAAGGCCAAGCATTTGGCCTACATTCCCAAGGTTTGGCACCATTTCATCACTTCGCGTCTTATCCCGACGACGAATGTGTGTGAGGTGACCGCCCAACGTTCCCTGCTTAACTTCGCCATTATCCAGGACATACCATTTATGTGTATGTTATGAGATGCGATCCTCCACAACCGAGATGCGAAAATGAACCTCGGGGGCACCCTTTTTCTACATTTGGCTGTACAACAAGCCGGTGCCCTCGATCGACACCGACACTTGGCTCCACCCAATAAAAAGCCATATGGACTGGGCTGCGGACACACCTCCGGTGTCCCGCAACCCGAGGGGACCTATGATCTGTGGTCACGAGCCCTGACGAGGATGAGCTATGAGCACGTGCTCGTTATGGATCCCCGGGCGATCCCTGTGGACCTGGCCATCCGTCCCAACACCTCCACCACCGTCCCACCACCTCCATCCCTATCCCAAATCAAACTCCACCACTCACTCCAGCCAGCCACGTCATTCTAGTCCTTCACCGATCTGAGGACTCCGTACTACCACCAGCGCTGATCGCCCCTTCGGATGAGACCCAGATAACTCAGTCCCTCGTTATCGTGACATGGAGGCGCCAAGGTACGATATGCGACCGCTCGCCAATCAAAGCATCATCTCTACTAAGCAGCTAGCCAGCCTACGCGTGCCCAAACACAAACTCGGGTTTTTCACCATCCACCACCACCGCCACCGCAGTTGATATTCGTGGAGTTCCCTTTACCCTCTACGTTTTCTCGCTGTGCTGGGGACACCGATATTTTTGCTTGGGGAGGGTGATGATTGGGTATCATGTTTTTTTGTGTTTTGTTTATTAGCTGCTTTAGTAGTGTCGTAGTTTTATCAGGTTTTTATCAGGTTTCGTATATTACAGGTTTTGTTTTTAGTTTATTTTACATCGCACTTTCATATTTATGAGTCATGTGTTAGTTGTTTGATTATATTTTAGACATTTTTGCATGTAGTAATTAAAATACATTTGTGCTATATGTTGAAAATTGAGATCAATTTAGATTGAGTTCACTATAAACTTGTTCAAATGCATACATTCGGCTGATGCTCCAGAATTAGATCGAATAGTCGAAAAGGGTTAGTGAATCAACCCTTTGCAATTTCTCAAGAACCACTCTCGCAAAAACTCTATCACACTCACACACTAGTGACTTTCGAGTATGTACAAGTGCCGAACTAACTACCAAAGTTCGATCAACCTAGGGAGATTCGAATCCATTTGAGTGATGGGACACCTAATCAAAAGAGGATCGTCACTGAGCCCCCAACCAAAAAGAGAAAATACAAAAACAATAGAAAAAGAAAAGAAATATGACAAAATATAGGTATATGCATGGGAATACGGATCATCCAACCCAATCCCGGCACAACCGAGGGGCCTATCAAAGCCTAATGCCCCGAGCCAATCGGCCTGGGAGTCATCGACTTCACCGTCGCTACATAGACGTAAGATGGATCATTCATGCAACCTAGGCCATTGCCTGGCCGAGTGTCTCTGGGGTGAAGCTCATAATTGAATGCGTGCCCTTAACCAACTCGGTGGGAGTCACCAATGGATCCCGCATGTGAACACTCGACTAAAACTTCGCACTAGGTCTTCTCCATTTTGTTTTAGGTACGTAGGAAATTTCTAAGTACGAGGACATAAATAAACGGGTGCGCCTCTATCCTCGTCTAGCTCCGCTCTTCCTAATAGGTAGGCTGAGCTTTAAGCTCGGGGTATCTGACCTAGGCATATCCCGGGAGGCTTCATTCACTATAAGCACATGGGATTTTGGGAAAGGCTATCAACACCATGGGATTTGATGTCTAGTCGGCTTTCACCTATCTCAATCGAATTTACCGAAAGTCAAATATCCGTATGTCTTTACCGAACATCGAAAGCAAACAAAGGTATGAGTCAACCCAAATGGATCCCTTATTTTTCAAAGATGTGCATGACTGTAGAGGTTTGTTATATTATGCCTGCAAAAAGGCCCGTTTGAATGCCTGCCAGCTGAGGACAAGCAAGAAACTAAGTTCGGGGTGTGATGAGTGCCTAAACACTCATCTTTACACTCAAGGCGCTCATCATTTTCACATTTATTTTATAATAATGGTATAGTTTTCGCGGGCTGGGATCCCCGATTTCCTGCGGTCGTGATTACGTCTGGAGCATAAATATAACTTCTTTGGAAGCAGCCAGAACAAGGAGGAGCAAACAAGGGAAGTGATCGGGCCACGTCAAGACGTCACCACGCCGCTGACGTCATTCCACGTCACGACCGCCACCACGTCAGCGACGCCACCACTCGCTGACGTCACCATGTCAAGCATCGCCGCTGAGATGCTACCATCGCTCACGACGTCACCACGCCGACGCCACCGTAACCGGGCCTCAATTAAAAGCAAATTAGGTCCGTAAATCAAGGAGACTCCGTGAAGCGCATCAACGCAGGCACCGTTTCGAGCGTAGAGGACATCGATTTCCCGAGGAAGGCCCGAATTGTAACGCTTTTCATTTTTCAGATATTTTCTGAGATCTTAGAACAATGTTTTCATTATTAAATAGTTTTTACTTTCTTCCATTATGTTCTAGATCTTTTCAGGTTACATCAAACCCCGTCATACGACATATGGATTGATGATTGATCTTTATGTTATTCAATTGTTTATAAATCATTAATCTACTTATACCCGTAGTTAAATTATATGATAATGTTCGGGCCAACACAGCATACCGCACCGAAGATCCGAGATTCCGAGATGAGGGTATTCAGGATTCGTAGAGTGAATTCTTCATCGAGTCTTGGCCAATAGAGATATTCCGCACTCAAGGTATCTAGGGGTGTAACATTTAAGCATTTAACACCGAAGAGATAGAGATATACCTGATTCTATTTGCGTAGATGCGCTGATATACCTCGAGAGGATGTCTCGTGAGGGCAAGATCACCTCACCATGCGTATTATAAATGTATTGAATAACAATCTCTTTAGAAAAACAATCCATTGAACGTGACAGGGGGAGATATAACCCTAGGCTTTAAACAATACTTTAACTAAATCAACAGTTAAGTTAGTTTTTACATAATTGAACTCCCTTTTAAAGTCATTCTTCAGATATTGTCTGAAAAGCCGAATCTCCGAGTCAATTGGGCTTTCCCCGTGGATCGAGACCGCACGTTAAGTACACTATATTACTGGGCTACGCTGCACTCGCGCACTTAGGCATTCATTTTATACACCGCGCTGGCCCGGTCGCCGGCTTAATATCAACCGGCCCCGCCTTTCCTGTGTAAAAGGTCTGGCTAGACTTCAGCCTGGATGGCCTTTCACGTATATTCGTAAGCAGGATGACTAACATCAGTTGCTCATATAAGGAAAGCTCAAGCAGGCGGTGGTCGGGTGACCAGGAGAAGTCGAGCTTCGAAAATTCGCCACTATCGAGACTTCCGAAAGCAGAGTATCACTACAAGGTTCTCCCCGACCTATAATATATCTCAGCTGTGAGGCTAACTCCATTCCTTTATACCCTCCCTACCATTCCCCGACCAAGGTTCTCTGACATTGTGGAAGGGGAGCATTTTGTCATTGGTCGACCCACGGTGTCCGAGATTCTCACAACGCCCATCCCCGCGGCCCAATAGCCGAGGCATCAAGTCAAAAGTGTGGTGCCGGAGCCGCATCTGTGTCTCGTCGACTTCCCCTAGTGAGGATTCTAGTTCTTCCCACCCCGTTCCCAGTCGGAGAACCAGGAGTAGCTGCCCCCCGAGTGATAAAGATTAAATGGAAAGGGGTAGCCAGGCGACGGAACGTTCCTGGGTCCAAGGGAGAGGATTTCGTTCCCTGGGTTAGTGCCAATCACGAGGATTTGCTGTGGATTCTCGATGTATGAGGAACGAGAGGAAAGGATGACTAGCACTGGGGATCGTTATTTCATCCGCCTCGCTGAAGGGAGGATCGGAGGTGCAAGCCATTATCATCCCTAACTCTCCCAAATCAAGGCCCATAGATCAAATGGAGCCGGCGGGGGTCGCCCAAATAGAGTCGAAGGAGGCCGATCCGGCTCCGAGTGCACTTGAGGTGATCCCCCCTTCCGACTTGGATGAGGGTCAACCTAGCAGGTCGAAGTTTATGTGGTCCGAGCTGCCAAGGCCCACATTTCCGGAGCGGATTATAACCAACTGTTATGTTCTTTCGCGGGGGCCGGAGCCTCCGAGAGTGGAAGTATCAACTCCCGGGGCAGACTAAGTGAAGCATATCTTGCGCCGCTTGGAGCCTTTCCACCGTGGAGAGTCCGCTACGACCACTGAACACTCAGATCCTCACATGCTTCTGATGCCGGTGAACTCACGGTACGTGGTCTGCGAGACTATTAGGTGAGCGTCTCAGAGCGAACAATCTCTAAGGAGACATCCAAATGATTACCAATGATTTGACAAGCCCAAGAATCACAACTACGCTCGATTGAACTGGTAAGATAGTGAGTTTCGTTATGTGACATTAACACCAATGCATACTCCTAACGGTTTCAGAGTCGCTACGCGGTTCAAACACGGGCGCTCGCATCACAAGTTCGAGCCCAGCTTAAGGGACGCCGAACTACCGCTATTATACGTCCACGTGAATGGTCAGCTGAGACGCGTTGCGCTTCATTAAAGGAGAGGCCGAGTCGGGCAGGGTCGTCGCCTGGGATCCGAGGCTGGCAATCCATCAAAGAGCCGCCCGGCGCAGGCCGAGGGATGCGGCACGCCCACGAGGCAAACCGATGGCCAAGTCGAGATTGAAGGAGCCGCAATACCGGTGCCACATGGAGTCCGAATCCTACCGGTTCAACGTGCTTTAGCTAAGCAGAGCGCCGCCCGCGCGAAGTCCAAGCATGAAGTCGTGCCTACAAAGGTACTGCTCCTAGCTGTGAGGCTTGTATCGTAAGGCGCAGAAAGAAACATTCGTCACCTTCGACGAGCCGCTTCCTCGATTGGAGCTCGGGACCATAAAGACATTTCCGCCCCTCCCGGGAGTGCCGTTGCCGATAGAGAGGCGATGGAGGCCGAGTTCGATGTAAGCGGCGACATCATTGCTCTAACCATGGCTATGGCCGCTGGCCGCATCACGCGCGGGAAGCCTCGATCCCGGCGGAATGCCTGATCCTTCGGGCCCCGTTAACTCCAGTTCTCATAACCCCCCATCGCCCCGCACCTTTCGTCACGCCTTCCACCCTTAATCCAAATTTCCCGTCAAGAAGGGGCGAGGAACGTCGCAATAGCCCGACCACCGCCGAGACGAGGCAAACTCTTTCAATGGGTCTCCAAATTCTTCAAGTGGGACGACGGCTATGATGCCGCTACTAATTAGGATTTGAGTGCTTTGCGAGGAGAGACTTGAACTGTTCAGTGTTTCTGCATTAAACACTTTACATCCCTTTCTCTTTCCTCATTACTTTCTGTTTGATGCCTTCTTGTACGTTTTGATACTACAATCATTCCTTGGTTGTATTGGATTGCATGGAGCCATGGGCAGCCTCGTCGGTTTCGCCTGCCAGTCATTTTATTATGCCATCCTGCTTTTAGGTTTGACCAACTAGGATGTGCCAGTTCATAAGCCGGGCCTGATAGGTCATTTGATCGCCATCTCCAAGCTTTTGTAGATTCTCACCAAATTATTGTTATCTATGTCAGCGTGATAGGTCATCTGACCGCGCCCATCCTGCTTTTAGATTTGACAAGCTATATGTTATCTATGCTGGGCCGGATAGATCATTTGACTACGCCATCCGGGCTTTTAGATTTAACCAACTAGATGTTATCTATGCTGGGCCGGATAGGTCATTTGACTGTGTGATTCGTGCCACGCAGGTGTTATAACTCCATCACTATACCTAAATTACTCCTATTGTCGTGAATAAGAATTCATCCACGCAAAGATAAATGCTTTTAGATCGTAACACGGACGGGTTTTCGTCTTACAAATGATTTGTATAATGATTCAAAATGGTGAGGCTTTTGTTTGGATTTTGGATTTGTACAAAAACAATTGGTTGTTGTCACTATGCTAACTGAAGGTAATTCAAAATAAAATGTAAAAAGAAGTCCTCAAGCTTCTCAGCTACTAGTTTGGTATGATAAGGTTGAAAAGGTGTCCCTGCTATTTCCTCGCATTGTGGAAAATGACTCATAGTCATTTCAAAAAACTGATCTTTGGTTTAACTTTAAAGACTAACCCATAGTACTATCTCTCTTTGAAACATAGCATTATTGAGCATGAAATGCTCCCTGGTTAAAATCTAGCATTTAACCTACCTCCGATGGCTCATAAATGACAACTAATGGATGTCATTGTATCTAACATTAAGAATACACTGAACCCTAAAAGCTTGCCAAGTATTGACCAAAGAAAGTACATCAAATAGCTTTTAAACCTAGTTTTGAAAGTTTCAAATATAAATATACGTAGATTCGCGGCCGTGAAAATGTAGGAGCACCCCAGAAACTTTATCAACCTACCTAGAAACCCTCCTCTTCAAGGTTTAGAGGCTTTAGCCAAACATCCTTTGAGTTGTCATCCTCAAAGGGTATGTTGGTTGCCTAGAAAGTGAGAGAAAGAGGAGAGAGAAGAAAGCAAATGAGAGCCGAAAACAGGGGCCCATAATCAAAATGCTTTTAATGAAAAAGTTAGGTTACAAATTTGCTCATGTACCTACTTTTATATACCTCTTCCAAAAAAGGTGAAAATACCAATCTATCCCAAATAGTATAATTACAATGAGGTAGAGATGGAAAAACCAAAAACGAGGTCGTTCAGACACAAAACAAATGGGAACAAAAAGCATTTCCGTCATTATGCACTTTACATGCTAGCTAAAATTCCTCACTGAAGATAGCTTTAAAAATTCGCTAGCATACAAAATCGTGAATGTAGTTTGGGTCCCCGCTGCATAGCGAAAAATCTCTCTATGTACGTAAATCCTCGCTTTAGCATCTGCTGAAGATAGCCACTCTCGCTATGCAGCAACCGAGCCACATAAGACCATTATTCTCGTTGTGTACCCTCGCAGCTTAGCGCTAAATTCTCGCTATAACAGCTTAAAATCGTCCCCTCTAATTCTACTTGCTCCCGCATATTCCACTCGCTCAAACTTTATTTCACTTCCAATTTCTTCTGCTCCTCGTTTGATGCAATCAAGATAAATCATTCAAATCGCATAAATCAGCTCAACTCGTGATATTAAAGCTTCGATATGATAGAATAGTTCTCAAACCCTAAAACTACCACTTCACAAACAAATTTTAAATACAAATTCAAAACAAGCGGACCCTTGCCAAGGGTTTAATCGCTTATCCATGTGATTAGCGGCCACAAAGTACTAGAACCTACTCCTTAATGTTCAAAACAGTGACTTCTTTGGGGTACCCAATCACTATGCCATCCTGATTTTTGGGATTCAATCAATTGATGTTATATTCAAGGCTTCGGCCTGATATAGGAAGTCATTTTGACTGCGCCATCCAGCTGAGCCTGGCTCTGCATGAGTGTTATTCTATGTGCCTGGGCCTGACAAAGCCATTGATCAAGATCCTGCTTTTAGATTCGACTCATCTAGATGTTATTCACGCCAGCCTTATTATGTTTCATTATTTACCTCAAGGCCATCCCGCCTTTAGAAACTCACCTCAGATATTGAAATTAATATGAAGACATGGTTATGCATAAATAA